>CM046361.1:10512034-10732718 GCA_025413025.1 Ficus hispida
GGGCAGCCGATGCACGGTTATGGTGGATGACGATCGGCGAGGGGACGTTACCTGCTCGTACATGGGCACATTTTCGTGTCTGCATGACTAACCGCTATGGACCGGTGCTGGACGATGGGATAGACGAGCATTATCGAGATCCCAATATTTATCGGGAGATGCAGCACGAGCGATACGACATGATGGCCGAGTACTGGCAAGCGTACCCCCATGAGCCGATGGATCACTATTGTCGGAGATTCCAGGAGGCTATGTTGCCTCACATTCCCATGGACATACCAAACCCAGGACTACAGGCTTTAGTGGTCCTGCGGAATGGATTGCCTGCACAGATCCGTCAGCATACGCCCATACCAACGCAGATCATGTCAGTGGCCCATATGATTGAGTACATATTAGCTGCGGAGATCCTTGCACAGGACCCACAGGCCGATGCTCACGTAGCAGAGCATGAGGTACCAGTCGATGACGCCGAGATGCCCGAGCCGGTTTACGAGCCGGAGCCGATATATGAGCCAGAGCCCGCTTATGAGCCCGACCCGGTCGACCAGGAGGATCCAATACCCGACCCGGTACAGGAGGCCGAGGATGATGGTTATGATGCCGATGAGGAGATGGATGCTCCCGAGGACCCTCTGATCATCGTTATATCTAGCGATGACGAGGATGATGAGGAGGAGCCTGATCACGAGCCAGGATTTGGAGGATGGCTCGATGAGGGCGATGATTTCGAGGAGGACCCTGAGGAGATTCCAGATGATGATGGAGATGCGGGTTCTGATGTTTCAGTTGTTACGGAGTTAGATTAGGCTCAGATCACGTGTATATGTATATGTTTTGAGACTGATGTACTAGCTTATTTTATTTTGATAATAGGCTTGTACTTTTGTACGATGGTAAAGTGGTAGACACTTCCATCTTAAATTTTTTGATGATGTATATATGATGTAAAGAACATGATGTACTTTTGTATATATATTAAAAGGCAGTTGAATGTAAAATGTATGGAATCTCAATTATGAATGATGTAGTATGAATGTGATAAATATTTATGATATGATATTATGAGTATATAATATTATGGTATGACAATATTGTGACATAATGCATATTGTTACAATATGTTAAAATATGAATGCAAAGAAAGGATATTAATAGTTAATAATATCTTTTCTTATGATTTAAATAGGAAGATTAAGATGGTTCGAGGGCGCAAGGCTGCACCAGTTAATCCACCTGCGCCGGATCTAGCGACCCTTGTAGCGAATTTACAACGACAGTTGCTCAAGTAGCAACAAGAGACAAACCAGCTGAGAGAGCAGCTAGCTCAGTTACACCAGAGACCCCAGGTCAACGAGGTTCCCTTACCCGCGGAACAAGCACCTCCAGTGGCACCTCCAGTGCCCAATGTTCCGCGACATGCTGAGGTACCAGTAGCACCTGCTGGGGTACCGGCAGATCCGCCTCCGGCAAGAGAGGATTTGTTATATGAGAGGTTTAGGCGGATGAAAGCGCCTGAATTTGAGGGAACAACAGACCCAATAGCCGCAGACAATGGTTGATAGACATCCAGGTTATCCTAGACTTTATGCGGCTTACTGAACAGGAGAAAGTCTTATGTGCTTCTTTTGCTCTTAAGAAGGACGCGAGACACTGGTGGATAACCGTTCAGATGCGTAGGAACGTCATGGCAATGAGCTGGCAGGATTTTGTGACTGAGTTTCGTAGTATGTACTACAACAGAGAAGTCCTTGCCGCTCAACAGGACGAATTCACCAGCTTCAAGCAAGGGTCTATGACGGTGATGGAAGCCGTTAAGAAGTTCGAACAGCTAGCACGCTTGTGCCCGGAGCTGGTACCGAACGAGACAGAGAAGGTTCGGAGAATGATGAAGATGTTCCGGACCGACATATCCAAGCAAGTTAGTGCAGGAAGCAGCCCACCTACCCTGGTATCCGACTGCGTAAGCAGAGCAATACGAGCTGAATACTGGATCAACCAGGACAAGGAAGCAAGGGCGCAGTTTTACAAAGCCAAGAAGGAAGAAAAGGCCGTTACTAAGCAGACCCAGCCCCGTCAGAGTGCTGAGGCCAATCAGAAAGGTCAGAATAATAACCCTGCTCAAAGTTCCAAACAGTTTGGGAGGAACAAGAGAAAGGGAAATTTTTCTGGACAGGGCCAGCAACAAAATTACCCTCAGAAGAAGATCAACAGGGGAAATGAGGGTAATAACTCTGACTACCCGGTATGTACAAAGTGCGGGAGAAAACATCCGTGCATTTGCAGAATGGGAACTAATGAGTGCTATCTGTGCGGAAAGGAGGGACATTTTGCGAAGAACTGCAATATGAATAAGCAAGGCCAGAACCCTCCGTACCAGAACAGGAACCCAAACAGTCAGCTTCATGCGGCCCAGACTAGATTAGAAGGACCTTCCATAGGCCAAGGAAGATTGGAAGCTCCTGAGCCTCAAGCCCGAATCTACGCCTATACAAGGGGAGATGCGGAAGCAGGCACTTCACATGTGGTGACAGGTCAGATCTCTATCACCACTTATGAAGCAATTGCCCTGTTTGATTCTGGTGCCACTCATTCATTTATATCATTGGAGTTCGCCCAGAAATTAGGAAGAGGTGTGGATAGATTAAGCCAACCTTTTAAAACCTCCTTGCCATCTGGAGAAGTTTTGTGGTCCAACTGTTGGGTACGAAATACCTCCGTGATTATTTGTGGCAGAGAACTGTACGTAGATCTCATCGCAATCAAGATACAGGATTTCGATGTGATCTTAGGTATGGATTTCCTTAGCAAGTACAACGCTAAGATCGACTGTCGAAAGCGTTGTGTGATTTTCAACCCTTTTGGCGAGGAAGAGTTCAGTTTCTACGGACAAGCTCGGAACTCAACGACCAGATTGGTTTCGGCTATGAAAGCTTGGAAGATGTTAGCTAATGGCTGTCAAGGGTATTTAGCTAACATGGTGGACAAAGAGCACGAAATGAAGCTAACACCGGTAGATGTACCTGTTATCAGGGAGTATGTGGATATCTTTCCGGAAGAGCTACCAGGACTTCCACCGGAACGCGAAATTTCATTCGAAATTAGCTAATACCCGGAGCTGCTCCAATATCGAAGGCGCCTTACCGTATGGCACCTGCTGAACTTAGGGAACTCCAAGTACAACTACAAGAACTGCTAGATAAAGGATTCATCCGACAGAGTTACTCTCCGTGGGGAGCACCTGTGCTATTCGTGAAAAAGAAAGATGGATCGTTACGCATGTGCATCGATTACCGCGAGCTGAACAAGGTCACCATCAAAAACAAGTATCCTCTTCCAAGGATTGACGATCTGTTTGATCAACTCAGAGGAGCAAAGGTGTTTTCGAAAGTCGATCTACGATCTGGCTATCATCAGCTCAGAATCAAAGATTCAGATATCTCCAAGACGGCTTTTCGGACACGCTACGGACACTACGAATTTTTGGTTATGCCTTTTGGGTTAACCAATGCTCCAGCTGCTTTCATGGACCTGATGAACCGAGTGTTCAAGGAATATCTGGACAAGTTCGTCATTGTCTTCATCGACGATATCCTGATCTATTCAAGGTCCCAGGAAGAACATGTGCAGCATTTAAGGATGGTAATGGAAATGTTACGACGACATCAGCTCTACGCAAAGTTCACAAAATGTGAATTTTGGCTCGAAAAGGTGCATTTCTTAGGCCACGTGGTGTCACAAGAAGGGATTTCTGTGGACCCAGCCAAGGTAGAAGCAGTTAGCTTATGGTCAAGACCCACGAGCGTAACGGAAATAAGGAGTTTCCTCGGATTAGCCGGTTATTATCGCCGCTTTGTTGAAGGATTTTCTAAGATAACAGCCCCTCTCACGACCCTTACGCGCAAAGGAAAGAAGTACGAATGGACTTCTAAATGCGAAGAGAATTTCCAAGAGCTTAAGAGGAAGTTGACAAGTGCGCCTGTTTTGATTATTCCAGATGTTGAAGCAGGAAATTTCGTGATCTACAGCGACGCTTCTAAGACGGGACTAGGAGCAGTCCTAATGCAGCAAGGTAAAGTGGTCGCGTATGCTTCTCGACAACTAAGGATCACGAGAAGAATTACCCGACGCACGATCTAGAGCTCGCTGCGGTGGTGTTCGCATTGAAGATTTGGAGGCACTACCTGTATGGGAATAGATGTGAGATTTTCACCGATCACCAAAGTCTCAAATACATCTTTACCCAGAAGGAGCTCAATATGAGGCAGCGAAGATGGCTTGAACTCGTAAAGGACTACGACTGCGAGATCCTTTACCATCCTGGCAAGGCGAACAAAGTAGCAGACGCCTTAAGCAGGAAGTCATCTGGCGTGCTGATGTCTTTGGTACTGCTGCCCAAGCCGCTTCAAAAGGAAATCTCTGACTTCAACCTTGAGATGATAACGGGAAAGTTATCCGCCTTAACCCTCCAGTCCAATTTAATGGAGTCCATCAAGAACCTTCAAGGAAAGGATTCTCAGTTGATCAAGGCACAACTCTTTGGCGGGAAAAATAAGGAGTTTAGAACCTCTGCAGATGGCATGATCTACTTCAAAGAAAGGATCTGCATTCCTGATTTCAAGTTTTTGAAGGATCAGATACTAGCAGAGGCGCACATGACACCGTATTCAGTACATCCCGGAGCCTCTAAGATGTACAAGGATCTCCGAGAGAACTACTGGTGGCCAAATATGAAGAATCAGATAACGAAGTTTGTGTCCAAATGCTTAACTTCTCAGAAAGTTAAGGCAGAACACCGACATCCTGGAGGAGAGTTGCAGAAAATAGAGCTCCCCGAATGGAAATGGGAGCAAATTACCATGGATTTTGTCGTGGGACTGCCAAGAACTTCAAGTGGGAATGACACGATTTGGGTTATTGTCGACCGATTAACCAAATCTGCCCACTTTATCGCTATCAAAGCCACTTATTCAGTGGAGAAGTTGGCCGAAGTCTATGTATCCCAGGTCGTTCGACTGCATGGTGTACCAAAATCGATCATCTCGGATCGAGACGGACGTTTCACTTCCCGATTTTGGACAAGCGTACACAATGCTATGGGGTCGAAACTGAAGTTCAGTACGGCTTTTCACCCCCAAACCGACGGTCAGTCAGAACGGACCATCCAGACACTAGAAGATATGATGAGATCATGCGTGCTGGATTTTCAAGGAAACTGGGATCAGAAGCTGTCTTTGATCGAATTTTCCTACAACAATAGTTATCATGCTTCGATTGGTATGGCTCCATTCGAAGCACTGTACGGAAGAAAATGTCGATCCCCTATTCACTGGCAAGAAGTTGGACAGAAGCAGCTTCAGACCACGGACTTCATCAGAAAGACTTCTGACGATATTAAGAAGATTAAACAAAGGCTTGACATAGCTTTCAGTCGTCAGAAAAGCTATGCGGATAAACGAAGAAGGCCTTTGGAATTTCAGATCGGAGATGCGGTTTTCATCAAGATAGCTCCGATGAAAGGTGTAATGAGATTCGGAAAGAAAGGGAAGCTTAGTCCAAGGTATACCGGACCTTTTGAAATCCTAGAGAGGATTGGAAAAGTAGCATACAAGCTTGCCCTGCCGCCAGAGTTAGCATCTATGCATAACGTCTTCCATGTCTCAATGCTCAAGAAGTATGTGCCAGACCCTTCGCATGTTCTCAGTCAAGAACCGGTAGAAGTTCAAACAGATTTGACCTATGAAGAGAAGCCGGTACAAATCCTAGATCGAGAAGAGAAGGTTCTGAGAAATAAGACAATTCCCATGGTGAAGGTTTTATGGCAAAACCATAAAGTAGAAGAAGCCACTTGGGAATTAGAAAATGAAATGAGAAAGAACTACCCCGGCTTATTCTAATTTTTGAGGACGAAAATCTTTAAGGAGGGTAGATTGTAATACCTGATTTTCTTATGTCTGAACGATTCTATGTATAATTGTACATTGAACCGTAAAAGTATTTATGGAAAAAGCCCAGTTAAGGGTTTTTAATTATGTTTTGTGAGTTTTATGGCTTTATAAGACTAAAAAATGATTATGTAATTAAGAAAGTGACCTTTTTAGGAAATATGGAGCAAAATCTTGAAATTTTACAAAAAGTCAAAGTTTGACCAAAACCGTCGCGGTTGACCAAAAGTCAACTGTTGACCATGAAAGTCAAAACTTGACAAGAAGGTCCCTAATTGACAAGAAAGTCGATGGTTGACCCGAAAAGTTTAAGAAATGACTTTATGTTTAGATATTGATCTGTATAAATTGCACCGGGTAAACCCGTGCGTTTTTGCAGATAAAAAGTTATGTTTAAGATATGAGAACCACCTTAGAAAATCAAGCACATCAAGTTGAAGCTTAGGGCAAAAGAGTTTGATGAAATAAGAAAAATTTCATACCGCCCAGTATTACGCGGATGAATTTTGGACTGCAGTTCGGTAAACCAATACTGTGCATAAGTATAACCAGTATTGAACATACCTGTGATGACTTAAATAGGGACTGCTTATTAGCAAAAGAGTCAAACAAGCTTAAGCTTTGGCTTACCTCATCACCTTTTTGATTTTGACATCATTAAGTGATTTAAGGAAAAATTGGAAAAAAATAGTTGGCATCCACCTTAGCCCATGGCCGGCCACATGCCCCCTCCAATGTCCAATTTTCTGATTTTTTGAGGACTAAAGTGTGCAATTAGGAGAAGTTTCCAACCTCTATAAATAGGGGTGGCCTTTGTTCACAATTAAAGAAAAAACTTAGCCAAACTCTTGCATTTTTCCTTCACAAAAATCCGGACTTAAGGGAGAAGAGAAAGGCAAGAAAGATTTGCAAAACCAAGTGTGTGGGAGGCCTTAGGGTGGTCGGATTTAGGTTAGTGACCAAGCAAAAAGTTGGAGAAAATTTTGGAACCCAAATCCTTAGCCAAGGCCGGTTGTAGGGGGGGAGAACCAAGCCAAGAATCCAAACCGGATTTTGGAGCAATTGGCTGGAATTTTTGGTGCAAGTTGGTGACCGGACTTCAAGGGAAAGAAGGCTGGAAATTTCGGACCCTTTTAGCCAAGCAAGACCAGCGGCTGTTGGTTAAGAAAAAGGGAGGAAACCGAGCCCACCTTGAGCCAAGAAAGTGAGGTAAAATCCTAACCGATTCAAACTTTCATTTAAATTTCGTGTGGAGAAATTTAAATGTATTTAAGCTATGGTTTGTAAGGGTTTAAGCCCACTTTTAAATTCTGCTCTAGTTGGTAAATTATGTGCATGTGCTTGATTTGTTTAAGCTTAGGGTTTGGTGGTTCATTTATGTGCATATTGTGCATGATAAGTGTTTGATTGAATGCTTAGGGTTTTGTAGGATTATGATTTACATTCAATTTGGCTTGCATGTTGAAATTTGAACGTTAGAAACGTTATGCATGTCTGATGTAGGCTCCCGCTGAGTTCGGTTGAGGTAGGGTGAACGTTTTAGGACATAAACGAAATTTTAAACCGAAAACTGCCAACTCGGGTAGAAATTGGCCAGTTTCGGGAAAAACTGTTTTTGAGGCCTCTAGAGGCCGAATCAAGGAAAACTCAAAACATGAAAGTTTTTAAGTAGAGTTTTTCCTAGAGGACAACGTGGACAGTTTTGTAAAATGAGGCTCAAATGGCCTCGGTTTTTACCAAAACCCGTGCCTAAGGTGCCCAGGACCCGAGCACGGCCAGGACAAGTTCCTCAGGGGTTTTGACCACGAAAACGCCAGAACTGGGTTTTACCCAAAACATAAAAGTTGTAGAGTTTTTAAATGTTTACAATTTTCATGAAGACAAGTTTTACAGATTCAGTCTGGATTTTAAGATGAAAATGAATTTCGGAGAACTGTACAGGAATTATGGAAATCCTGTACAGGATTTACAAAGTTGACACAGAAAATGCATATTTTTGCAGTTTCACTGCAAATGGACATTGAGAAACTGTTCCAAAGGCAGTTTCCAATAGTCAATAAATTTATAAGTCTCGTTATAAGATTTTCAATCCTTAAAATTAAACAAAAGGGTTTATATACAAAAAAATTAAGGTTTTCATTTCCTAAAAATGAGATTTTAAAACTAAAGTTAAAAACAACTCGAATAGGGTTACCAAAGTAACCAGTTAGGATAACGTAAAAATAAGTAAGGGTTATAACTAAGGTTATAAAAGAATGTTGGTTATACTACCAACAGTTCTAACCCTTACTTTTATTTAATTTCAGAACGTTGCACGACGAGGTGTCCCAGCGGAACCTAACTCCACGATTGGACACCGCATTTACGAACGAGGTAAGTACAACTCCGCCTACAGCATAGGCTTGTGTGAATACTTGCCTAAGTATGATTGCTAGTTATGAATGCTATATGTTACATGCTCAGTGTTATAGATTAGCTTAGGAATGCTATGATTCTATGTTATGAACGTATGTTTTGTATGCTATGGTCTATAGAAGCATGATTAGGGTTAAGTTATGTTAAGATTAATTGAGTGAAACATCACGATGCATGTTCACTAATTAACAAATAAAAGATTAAGTTATGATGGCAAGCAATTGCCTGTGTCGTACCGACCCGCGTCAGGTCGGGTTGAGCTATGGCAAGAGTAAGTCCATAGAGCGCGCCCTGTACGAACACTCATGTTAAGGGGCCCAAAAGTAAAATTAAGTTAAGAAAGTTATGAAGAGATAAGAGAGCATAAAGAAGCATAAACGGATCATGCATACGATATGTCAAGTTATGTTATGAAATGTTATGCCATGTTATGATTAAGAAAGGTTATGAAATGTTATGCCATGTTATGATTAAGAAAGGTTATGAAATGGTATGCCATGTTATGTTACCCAATGTTATATTAGGTTAGATTATGCTGTGTTTTTAATATTGCGGTATTAATAGTTGTACTTGCTGAGCTTTCGCTCACTGTCTTACGTCTGTGCTGTAGGTAAGCAGCCTGGAAATAATTCTTGATGCAAGATGGAGGGCATGGATTGGCGGACTGTGAAATGTGGGAATAATGCCGCCACACGTTTTATTTATTATGTTAATATTTTACAAGCTTTATTTATACCTACACAACGTTTTAATTATTCAGTATAATTATTTACGTAGGTGCGTATATATATTTATACGGCTTATAAAATAAAAAAAAAATATATTCCGCTGTTTTACGTATAAGTACGTAAGTATGTATGTATGTATGTACGGTAACGGCCTGTGCTAGGCGGGTCGTTACACATACTCCGTCACAGTTCATATGGTTATGTTAGATCAATAATACTGGAAATAATAAAACTCTTCACTCTATAGAAGTGGTTATTATAATTTATTCTGTCCTAATATATATATATATATATTAGCGGAAGGCTTATGTGGCACTGTTATATAAGTTCATAATTGACTCTTTAACTATTGCTTCTATAACAACAAACCGTTTGATTATTTAGAAGTGGTTATTATTATCGCTCAAATATATAGAAGCGATTAAAAAAAAAAAAAACCCAGTTAATCCATCTAAATAATACCTACAGAAACAATGTAATGACGGATATGCTTGTGACGATCCGCCTTGTACAGGCCGTCACTACTTGACTTACTTGAACTTAAACTTGTTTTATCCCATTTTTCATCATGAAATTAGTGGGGATTTTTTTTTTTTTAATAATAGCGGAAGCATTATACTTAGAAAATATTTACATACATTTATACATAAATAAAATAACCGTCTGTTTTCTCAAAATAGATATGTTAATTAAATCCTTTTTGAGTTGTGAATCCCAACCCGTTCATCATTTCACAGCCACCGGCTTTACCCGTCACCATGCAGTTAATTCATGACAGGCTGTTTACCTACAGCATAAACTTCAAACAATGAGCGAAAGCTCAGCAAGTACAACTCCTATACCGCGAACCAATTACACGAAACATACATGACCTTTTTCATGAAATCATAAACATAGCATCGTATCATCTTAAACATGAAAGCATAACATGGCATCATATCATCGATTTCTTCATCTTGAACATGAAAACATAACATAGCATCATATCATCGATTTCTTCATCTTAAACATGAAATTCTGTCGTGAAATGCATGAACCGTTTATGTCCAATTATGCTTGCTTTCTTGTATCACACTTTATCTTGTTGATTTTACTTGTGGGCCCGTTAACTTGATGTGCATGTACCCGGCGCGCAGCTTAGGGAAATTACCCAAGCTTTCGACCCGATCGTCATCAGGGGGCACGACACTGGCTCTTGTGGCCTTTCCTCAAACGTTCTGTTTGTAGGTCTTTCTTGTCATCTTTTCACTTGATAGATTAGTGAGCATACTTATATGATGTCTCATAATCTCATGTTCTATCAATGCATGAGCAGGCGTACTCTTTCATGTAAGCATAATAACAATAATTGAAATATTCATCATACAGTAAGCATATTGCAACCATCGAGCAAATCATCAATTAACACTTAAACAGTGTAAAATAAACATGTTAAGTAAACATACAACTCTAGCCTATGCTGTAGGCGGTGTTGTACTTACTTTATCTTTGTTGTTCGCGTGATCGACTTTCCTTTCCCGAGCACGCTCGCAGATCACCTCCTGCCCATGGACGTTTACACGTGAGGTCTCTATTCTAAGATCGTTTAATGTCGGATTAAACCAACATAAATATTTTTCGGTTATAAGACCCTCTTCTAACACAAGCGAAGGGGTCACACGGCGTAACCCACAACGGAAATATTAATTAAGGGTTCATGTAGAGGATCATAATCTTAACTTAAACCTCAATCCGCATGGTTAACTCTGGGCTTGGGCAAGGCCCTAGTAACTCGAAATAATTTTCCGGCTACTAACGCAGTATCTTATTCATTTTAATCTTGAAAACCTTGAACTTGCTTAAAAATATCATTTTCTTGCTTATTTAAGTAAGTTTGGTGAATAGCACCCAAACTTGTCTTGAAAATTACAAAACACTTGAAAACATTTCTTTAAAACATTTGGGGATCGAAAACCGCCTTTGGAACGGTTTTCGGGTTTGAAAATGATGTTTGCAAGTTAGAAAAAAACGTTTTTCCTAGTCATTGGTCTAGAAAATCCCGTGCATGAGATTTTGCTCACTGCGCGGATTTTGTTTGAAAATTCATAACTTAAAATGTAAAACGAATTTGGAAACACTTTCTTCACGAAAGTTATAGCTAACAAAAAGATCTAAAACTTTCATGTTTTGAACATTTTCTGATTCTGGCTCAGTTAATACCAGTTTTTGTTTGAACACATGTGAATCGTTGGAACCTGGTCACCCTGACCAGTTCTCGGTTTTTCTTCAAAACAAAGCCCATTGAAGCCTTATTTTTAAAATATTTCCACGTTGCCCCCTAGGAAATACCCTAACGAACAACTTTCATGTTTTAAGTTTTTACCCATTCGGCCTCTAAGGACCTGTAAATCCCACTTTTCCGAGCTGCCGGGTGTTGGACCCGAGAGCAGTTCTGGTGTTAGTCCAAATTTTACGTCCCTATGCGTCGCTCTATCTCGACCGCCCAATGCGGGACCTAATAACACATGCACGTCTTCTAACGTCCCTCATACACATAAAATTTTAAATCCCGAGCTTTCGGATTCAACTCAAGGCCGAGACCCCTTGGTCCACGGTTTTGAGAGAGAAACATACATACAACAAAACTCAACCATAACATCATACAATTCCTAGAACATGCATCTAGAAATTTGATAAACATAATAGAGACATGAAACTCTTAAATATAAACCCTAGCATGCATCTCTAGCACACAAAAATCATAGAGCATAACTCCAACCAAACATGCAAAATAATCACCTCATAAACCTAAATCAAGCATAAAAATATAACCTAAGCTATTTAGGGCCAAAACCGAAAATTATGAGCTTAAGCTCTTACAACTTTTATGCTTGAAATACATGGTAAAATCCTTGAGAAAATGAACTAAAAATTTGAACCAAGAACTAGAGCAAGGTTCGGATTTTTACCTCAAAAAAATCCGGGTGTCCCTAGCTTGATCCTAGTCGAAATTTTGTCTCCAATGTGCACGGTTTGGACCTCAACAATGGTCACAAAAATTTTGTTAACTTCCTCTCCCAACCAACCTTAGAAAAGAGAAGAAAAATGCCCAAAATCTTACCTTAAAATCTCTTGAATCTCCTTAGGAAGCAACTCACAAAAGGGTAGTTTCTTCACAACTTTTTGGCTTGATTTTCTCTTGGTTTCTTAGCTTTCTCTCTCTCTCTCTCTCTCTCTCTTTCTCTCGGATTTTTTGGAGTGAAAGTGCCGAAGGATATGGCTGAGAAAGGGGTTAAGGGAGGCTGAAATATTGGGGTTTGAAATCCCTACAAATAGTGTTTCTAGCTAGGGAAAATCTTAGGCTTTCTTTTCCAAGAAAATTTGGTTCAAAACTTGCCAATTGGTCCTCCAATTTTTGCAAGCTATTGCTCACAAGGGCTTGGGTGGCCGGCTGCTATGGGGAAGAAAAGGGAGAGTGGTTGACAACTCATAGATGAGGTGTCACAAGCTCATTGGTCCATGTGTGTGTAGGGTTAAGTCCTAACTTAGCTTAATTGTGATGTAATTAAGCTTAGAGGCTTGTTTGGTTCAATCTTTTTGAAAAATTGTGCAATTTCAACACATTACAATAAATTTTTAATACTGAGTTGCTTAAATACTCAGTATCGAAAATTACATTGCATTAAAATTTTCGATCTGTGAAAAACTCGATCGGAAAATCTTTTCTCTAATTTTTCCGAATCCTTTCGCCCTGAACTCTAATTTAGTATGCTTGATTTTTCTAAGGTGATTTTAATTCCTATTCAAACTCATCTTAACCACGAAATGAGTTTTTAACAGTAATTTTACTCGTAAAGGTCTCTTGCGAGCTCAAGCAATTTGTTTTTGAGTCTTAATAAATCGTAAGAACTCGTTTAACAAATTAAGTTCTAAAACGAACTTCCTCATGAAATACCAATTACGGTAAATATTTACACGAAATTTCTATAAAATATGAATCGAAGAAATTCGGGTATTACAATGCTACATGAGACTGGGCTATCGAAGAGATTTCTTAACATTTCCATGAGTAGGTTCCTAATTAAAACTATTAGAAAAAGGACATAATTATTAAGAATAGTATAAAAAAAATTAAAAAATAAAAAATAAAGGAACTCCTTGCTGTGGGGGGAAGGGGGTTGGGGCAATGTGTGACGGTGGGGGTTTGGAGAAGTGTGTCTTTTCTTTTTTAGTGTTTTACATAGTTTTAATATTTAAGAATGTTAAAAAGAAATTAGAGCCTGCTTAAGTCAATTTTACGAAATCACTCTTTATTAATCCATTTTGAATAAGTCATGTGAGCCATTTCCTTTATTTTTAGTAGATATATTTGGACGCAATACATGTTTTAGTTACTTTTATATACTTAAACGGTGACAATATTCATTTTTGAAAAATCAAACAATAAGTTGACTTGAGATCAATGAAGGCATCTTCAATCTTGTCCAAAGTGCTATCCAGTCATGTAGACAAAGTCACCATATATATATGATTGAATTATAATACCCCGCTAAAATTTGGCAGGGAATTTTAATAATGTGGCGATCTATGATATGTTGGATATGGATTGGGATATGAATTTCTGATAGAACATGAGAGTCCGAAATTAATAGTTAATGACATTATGAAAATTACAATTAATAACATGTTAGCCATCTTCCATTAGTATTAATTATATCTAGAAGGGAGTGGCGTTTTGAATGATTTTATAAAGTAGGGGGATAAAATTAAGAGTTTAAACTGATATGCATAGCTGAAGAAGAATTTATGAAACTAATAGATAAATATAGGAGGTTCGTTAATTATTTGTAAAATGACTAACTAGGAGAGCGGATTTTCTCAAACAAAGTCTCATCTTTGATTTGGTCATAAACGAGGATCGAATTAAATCAGGATAATTGATGAACTGCCCCCACATTCACAACTACAATATATATATATATATATATATATATATATGTGGACAAGTTCAAATTAATCTTTGTAAATTGTTTGTGATTTTATTTATTTATTTATTTTGCTGAAAATATTTTTCTCTTGGACTTCACATTTTTACATCACGTACGGTTTTCACGGGATTAAGGCTTTAAACAAAGTGATCAAGTTGGAAATTAGATTCATCTTTGTGGCCAAAAATATCTCTTTCCAAGATGATGAAATTGCGAAAAATATTGCTCATCCTAAAGAAAAAAAAAAAAAAAAAACCAAACATAACATCTTTGTTAAGCATCATCATACAATCGTCCCTATGCATGTGCTCAATTAAACACGTGCTGAAAAATATGAAGACTAGTTAGTTCAATTAGTTTTTGGTTTTGTCTAAACATAAGATCGATCCGCCATCTAATTAATGTGTCAACGTTAAATTTTAACGTTTAGGTGGAAAAATTGTTCTCTAATATAGTATTGTTTTTCATGCTAATTAAAATTTGTATATGTCTGCAAAGTTAAGTGATTTTTCCTTTTGTTCTTGTTTTTTCAACGATACAATTATTGGAAAAATAATTACATATATAATGTATGGAATGAAAGAAAAAATATGTAATAAGAGACATTTAGAAATACGATTAGTCCATTATATATTAGAAGAAAATAATTATTCACTTGAAAATTATATATATTACAAAGACGACTAGAAGTTATTTTTCTCGAAATATTTTTTGTCCCATTCCTTTCCTACATGTAATAAGTACCGATATTTCAACGTGTTTTGATAATTTTATCTTTTCCGTGCTATTTGAAGCTCTCACAAATTCAAAGACGAAAAGCATTGAAATTTTTTGAAGCAGATACGATTTATATGCAATTATCTAGAAAGGTACATTTGCTAGCCAAAAGGTGGCAACACAATAAGTATACCACTTTTTTTTGCTGGAAATTATTGCACCACTTTACAATTAACTCGATTATTTTATGCAACATTGTCGTGTTTTTACGCAAATTCAAGGACTTGTAAACGTTGCTAGCTTTTATCGATTATTTTCCCTTTCCATTTTCAAAAAATAAAAAATAAAAAAATGGTGATATCGGGGTATGAAATAAGTGAATTTACCAACTTAGTTTGCGATCACTTAAATGTGAGGGACTAACACGAAGGGATTTTTAAATAATTCAATCCTAGCAGGAAAAAAAAAAAAAAAAAAATCTTAAACGTAAAAACATCATTGTTTGTTGCTTAGAAGTAGGAAAAGTGGTGTCATACCACGGAGAAAAGTAGTGGTATGGAAAGGGAGTACAAATTAACAAGAAAAGTGTACCATTATAAAGAAAATTTTCTATCCAGATGTATGAAAGGTGTGAATTATGGTGAAGCATTGTTATACGAGATAAGGTGCCCTTATCTAAGCTACTGCTTTCCTAAATCTTCTTTTTTATTTTCAACATAAATTATGAGAATGGAAATAAAGACATGAAAAACATCCCAACAAAATTGGTACTAAATTCCTATCTCATCGCACGTTAAACCCCTCACTGTAATTTGAATGAAAAGGAAAAAAAAAAAAAAAAAAGGACATAAAAGACAATCCAATCCTGCCAAAAGGTAAACAAGCAAAATGTAATTCGTAGGTCAAAACTATTCAAAAAAAAAAAAAAAAACCAATGAATCTATCTAGTAGTAGTTGGTAACTAATAGGAAACTAATTAAGCAACAAGTCTAACCCTAATGGTCTAAATATGCAATATAATATGAGATTTAAGGTTTCGTTTGCTTATGTTGACAGTGTTCTGACAGTTCACTTGGTGGAAAATGATTCGATTAATGCTGTTTGAGCTGTTTGGAGGTGAATTCTCCCACTATGATCACTGATACTTGGCTCGGGATGTTTAGTCTTTATTATTTTTGGTAGTTGGTAGTTATTGCTATTTTAGTTCGATCTATTTTGTTCCCAGTGCAGAAGATACCCAGCTTGTGTCACTTTTATTTCTTTACATTTCCTCAAAGAAAAGGTTTAAAATGCAAAGGTTTTTCTAAAATTAATCTAGTAAAATTTAAAAGGTTTCTATAACTAGGACATGAAATTTTTACAAAGAAGTATGACACTAAATACTGTTGGAATAATCAAATTAATTGTTGCAGTCACAGTTTTCTTTGTTATCTATAATTAATAGTGACATATAAACTAATAATGACAATTACAACAATAGTTACATTTATAATTATATTAGTAGCGAAAAAGGAGAGTTCCATTATAAAAATTGGTGTTAATGGTGTACATTTAACTCTAAAAGAAAGTTATAGTGATTTAGATGTAATTAAAAAAATACAGGCATATTAATGAATTCGATGTGAAAACTGTCATGGATTTATGATCCAAAATGACCTTTGAGAAAAGTCTACAATTCAAAAGCTATTTTTATTTTTATTTTTATAGTATCACAAATTTCTCATTAGTGTTTTATTAAGTATATACAATACGTGTTTAATTTACAAAAACCAACCAGCTTTTGAGTCGTTACATTATGACAACAAAAAATTTTATAGGCACCTATACCGCGGCTTCCTTACAAAGTAACTTTCGATTAAAAAAAAAAAAAAAAAAAAAAAAACTCTATTCCTCTCTCCAGTGTAACATTAATGGCTGCGATGTGTGGCGCAAAAACAAGGTTGGTGGTGTTTGCTCTGTGCATGGATTTAACCATGCAATTACAAAACTTACGTGTTTGTGCAGAGCCACAAGAGCCTTGCTTCTTTAGTTTTGGAAATTCTCTTGCTGACAATGGAAATAATAACCAGCTTTCTACTTTGGCCAAAGTCAACCATCCGCGATATGGGATTGACTTTTCCGACGGCCCAACCGGAAGGTTCACCAATGGCCGAACCACCGTACATGGACATACTTGGTCTGAATTTCCCTCATATTTCTTTTTAAGTGTTTTTCACCAATTTCCCTAAATATACCTATAGAAACAATGTAATGACTGATATGATACATGAGATGGGCTATCAAGTGATTTTGTTAACATTGCCATGAGTAGGTTCAAATTTTCCCTTGTCAACCCTAATTAAAACTATTAGAAAAAAGAACATCTATTAAGGATAGTTAATCACTTACAGGGTGTTAGTGTAGTTCTCTCCTAACAGGGATGCAATAATCATTTTGAAAAATCAAAGGATAAGTTGACTTGAGATATATAAGGGCCTCTTCTATCCTAATACGCTGTCAAAAATGCTGTCCAGCTAATTAGACAAAGTCACCTCTTATTATTGAATTGAATTTCGTATAACTATGTTAAAACTTATTGAAAATTTTAATGATACGACAATATGTGATATGGTGGATATAGATTTGGACATGAATTTCTAGACAGAAAATGCGAATCTGAGATCACTAGTTAATGACATTATGAAATTACAATTAATAACATTTCAGATAGCTTCCATTAGTATTAATTGGAAAAATATCTATTTAGATGGGAGTGGGGTTTTGAACGATTTTATATAGTCGAGGGGTGAAATGAATAGTTTTAGACTGATATACACAGCTGGAGAAGAATTTATGAAATTAATCCATATATATAGGAGGTGGGTGGTTAATTATTTGCAACATGACTAATTAGGAGAGTGGACATTCTCAAACAAAATCTCATATTTGATTTCGTCATAAACGTGGAACGAAAGCAGGATAACTGTTGATCAACCCCACATTCACATGCAAGCTACAAATATATATATCTATATACATGTGTGTGGACACGTCAAATTAATCTTTGTAAATCGCATGTGCATGATTTTAATTATTTGTTTATTTATTTACTTGCTGGAAGCAATTTCGATGTGACCTCACATCTTTAAATCACGGTTTTCACGGGATTAAGGCTTTAAACCAGCTATTCAAGTTGGAAATTAGATTAATCTTTGTGGCCCAAAATATTTTTTTCCAATATGATGAAATTGCGAAAAATCTTGCTTATCCTAAAAAAATAAAATAAAATAAAATAAAATAAACTGCGAAACATAACATCTTTGTTGCCCAGATATTAAATGCATCGTCATATACATTAATCGTCTGTATGTGCTCAATTAAAAACATGTTCGAAAAATTGAAGACTAGCTAGATCAATTAGTTTTGGGTATTGTCTAAACATAAGGTTGATTCACCACTTAATTAATGTGTCAACGTTATTTTTTTTTCATTATTATTTATTTATTTATTTTTACATTTGAGTGGAAAATTGTTCTCTAAAATAGTAGTACTATCTTTTAAGCTAATTAAAATTTGCATAGTTAGCAAAATTAAGTGATTTTTCCTTTTGTTCTTGGTTTTCAACATTACAATTATTGGAAAAAGAATTACATAAATAATGTATGGAATGAGATATCACAAATTAAATGTATTTAGAAATGAATAATAGTCAATAATTAGAAGAAACAATTATTAATTTTGAAATTAATGTTAAGAAACAAACATGTTTTAAAACGGATTACTGTTTTTGAGTTTTATTTATGGAATTAAACTAAGACCTAAGAAATAAGGTATTTTTTTTTTAAGAAAAAGAAACGAATTAATATGTTAAATATTTTTAGGTGCTAAGGTAATTAGTTAACGGTTTCTAACAAACCGTGAGGTGTAAAGCGTATGAAATTACTGATCCTATTAATAAGGGACCTTGACTTAAGGAGGGCCTTAGGGTAGTTGTAGTTGCCTTAATGACCTTACGTTGAGCCGGCATTGATGTGGTCTACGTAGAATCTCTCTTTGTCCACACTCTTCAACTTCCAATTCATATTTCTCTAGGATTCTTTCGTTCATTTTTATTGTTCTGTTAATTCCGTAACCGTGATATTTAGTCTCATATTCAGGTGAGTTCGGGATTCAAACTCAACACCACTACATTATGTCTATAGCCAAATGCATATACAAATTTTATTAGGTCTATGTTTTCAAATTTTTTGTGTGGTTTTTTTATTCTAATAAATTGATTTCATTTGCAATTTTGGTCTATAATAGTGAGATGAAAATATGGGTGGTGGTGGTGGTTGTTGTGTGTGTGGTATCAAGCCTGATGGAAAGTTGTTGCGTTAAAGCACTGGGGCAAAGAGTGCCATGCTTCTTCATATTTGGAGACTCTCTTGCCGATAGCGGAAACAACAACCATCTTCGCACTTTGGCCAAAGTTAACTACCCACCTTATGGGATTGACTTTCCAGATGGTCCAACGGGACGGTTTAGCAACGGCAGAACCACAATTGATATCCTTGGTACGTATAAATATTCCTCTCATACGTGTGTGTATATATATATCATATTATATATACCCACACACACATGTTTTCCTTTGTTTCATAAATCTTGATTAGCTTATTCCATAAAGGCACAAATATTGATTAGTTTTTATGTTTGGCCAACCTGTTGGGACTAGCTAAGCAGATGAGAGAGGAAAGATTTGGACGATGAGTTCTTATATTCAAAACATGTAAAATATATATATGTGTGTATATATATATATATATATATATCTGTGTTTGCACGCACACAGGCCAAAAATAAAAATGTAACAAAACATTATGTACATATATATATAAATGTTTTAAGCAAAAAATTAAATTTTTTTAATGTAAGGATGTGAGTTTTGTAATGTTCAATTCTAATGTGATTAAATGGTGAAAGAGTCTATAATTAAAATTATCTGTTATTTTAAGGTGTTTCATACCACATAACATCTTAATAGTATGATCTACGTTAAGAAAGAATACTATAAAGTGGGGGATTTTTTATTTTTTATTTATTTATATTTTGGGGCTAGTATAAAGCATTGCTCTCTAATTCGTTTCTAAAAATTGTAGGCCAACTTCTGGGTTTCGAGCATTTCATTCAACCGTTTGCGACTGCTGCTGGCACCGACAACATACTCGACGGTGTGAATTACGCATCCGGGTCAGCTGGAATTCTCAGCGAAACCGGGCAACATTTGGTACTATTTAATCCACTGCACACAACTAAATAATGATTGGCAGTCAATATAATTGATAGATTAAAATGCAAAAAGAAATATTAGTTGATCTAATTAATTTGATCATAATTTTCAGGGCGAGAATGTAAACTTCCTTGGCCAGGTGAGGAACCACAGGGTAGTAATGGCTCAAATGGGTAACATATTAGGGAACAGAGAATTAACAAGGCAACACCTAAGCAAGTGCTTTTATTGGGTTGGATTGGGCAGTAACGACTACATCAACAACTACTACTCTCCTAGGCATTACACCTCTAGCCTCATCTACACTCCCGAGAAATTTGCTTCTGTCCTCATCGAAGAATATTGTCGCCAAATTTTGGTTAGTTCTTTTTTACACATCTCATTTTATTAGTCTCCCGACTTGCAATTTTTTGTTAGATAATTTATATTTATTCATAACCATCCGTAACATATGGCCACAGTCACCACGACTAATACGATTATAAAGCGATAAAGAAAACATGAGTGATGACCAAAATATATATATATATATATATATATATATATATCACGGATAAAAAGGATGTTTATTTAAACTTTTAATTTTTTGTAACATATTTTAACAAATCCTATTTCTTAAAAGTTCTCTCTAGTTATTAAAAAAAAAAAAAAAAAATTGAATGGGGGAATTTGTGTTGTGACTATTTTTATCCTGCTACAAAATAACTAACTTGGTCAAGTTTTGCTAAAACTCCAATATTGCTTTGAGACTCTGGGAGTATGGGGCTCGGATGAAATAAAGGTGGGATCCAACCACGGTGCTATAGAAGGACTGCTGAGGGACTTTTTTTTTTTTTTTTTTTTTGAAAAACCATATATATATATATATATAAGTATATGAGTTTACACATAGCCCCCACTAAACTTAAAATATCTGATCTTATAATCTTTTTAAAATGCTATTTTAGCTGTTACTCCCCACTGATAAAAAAAAAAAAAAAATACTGGCTTTGTCATCGGTAGGCTCTACATGTACGTGTAGATGCGAATGCCGAGCACCATACCTATTTTCTTCTCGTGCTATATTTAGTACCTAATTACAACAAAGCCTTAACTTGAATTTTGTTATTAAATTATTTTATTACAGACGTTGTACGGGTATGGAGCAAGAAAGGTGGCGTTGGCTGGAATTGGAAGAGTTGGCTGCACTCCGAACTCTGTCTCCTTACACGGTACAAAAGGATCTGCATGTGTAGATCACATTAACCAGGCAGTCGGATATTTCAATGACAAGCTTTTAGGACTTGTTGAAGAACTCAATACCAATTTTAGTGATGCGAAGTTCATCTATATCAACTCTTACGGCCTGGGGGGAGTAGATCTTACTTCATTTGGTATGTAACGAGCTGTTATGTTTTCACTGATATAAATCTAATCTCTTATATTTAGGCGGTGCTACTTTCATGAATGAAACGACTTATACAATATGTCATTAGATATTTAAAAATCGTGAAATTTTTAAGATTGAAGTTGATGTCCTGACTTCTCAATCTCCCAGCATCATAAGAGATCCTTTCTCTTGAGGCTGGTGGAGTCCTCTAGGTCTAGCTCGGTCCTTATGTTATAACGGACGGATTATTTGATTTTGTACTTCGTAATATGATTTGACGATTTATAATGTAATATAATGTAAATGATTTCTTACCAATTTGAGTTTTGTTTTTGGAATTCAGGATTCAAAAACTGGAGTTCTGGGTGTTGTGCTGTAAACGACGTCGGTCAGTGTATTCCATCGAAGAATCCATGCCAAAATAGGAAAGAGTATGTATTTTGGGACTCTTTCCATCCCACAGAGGCTCTGAACCTGATCACTGCTAATAGAATATATAGTGCTGAGAATCTGTTTGATAGCTATCCAATGGATGTAAATCAGCTTGTTCAAATATCCGCAGCCTAGTCTTATTGTAACAATTCACCATAATTGTTGGTTTAAAAAAAAAAAATGCTTTACTGTGATATTTTGTTTTACCTATCTTTATCTTTATGTAATGCAAACAATTTTTGTTTTAATGTGAAAATTAACTTTCCACGATCAAAATGTAAAAAGTGGAATGAGAGAATTACAAACATGGGCGAGATACGATGTTATTCTCAATAACGGTATGTGCCCCCATTAAGATTTTTTATTTTTAAGAGATGTAATTTTTTTAGAAACTAATAATTATGTCCCTACTAAATATATAATATTATACTAGTGCCTTTACCTGAGAAACAAAATTCTAATGATTTCCCCAAATGTAACAATGTACCTATTCCAAACACAACCTGTTGTTATACCTAGATTCTATAAACCTTTTATTTTCAATCAAACAAAACAACGCACGTGGGACTTTATCAAAATAATAATAATAATAATAATAATAAGACAATGCACGCGGGAGAATGACCTTGTAGAAATTTTTTATTTAAAAAGGAGGGGTGGAAAAAAATTTCAATAACTAGAGAAAGAAAGGGGGTGAAAAAGGGCAAAAAAACTAAGTGTGTGTTTGATTCGTCGGTTGAAGATAAAAATTTTAAGTTAAAGTTGGTTAACTTTTTAAAAATTAGTTATAAATTTTGTTGATTTTTCAGAAAAAAATAAAATAAAAACTAAGATAAAAAAGTATAATTTATTTAGAGTTAAATTTAAATGCCAAACAAGTCATCAATTGAATATTAATTGAATATTGAACTGTATAAGAAGAAAAAAAAATTATAGATGAATTTAAAGTGAGTTGAAGTTTTAGAGAAGGTAAGAGGAGAATAGACCACAGAGTGGAAAATTCTTACGGTGAAAATGACTGGTTCGAATACTTATTTGACATTTTTTGTTTGCTTCGATTTTAAGCATTAAACAGCACATGTATAATTATGGCAGTACTGTCGAGACTATGTCATGGTGCTATAGGCAATAAATGAATATAAATTTTTACACGCATGTGTATAGATATAATATAAATAATTGGAATTTACATTTCTTCTAGACTCTCTCATAGGACAGTCGGATTTTAAGCCAATTAACTCAATTATAAAATTTTTTAACCATATTTATTTTTTACATCAATAGTTATTAATTAATAATATCAAATGAGATATAATTTCATATAAAGTTACAGTCAACTATAGTTAGAAGTTATTTATTAAAAAAGTATAATTGTCGGACCTTTTCGGTTGTCAAACAGGAGAAATGGATGCGCAACTCAAGACCCAGTATATCATATTGTGAGATGTTTCTGCTTTACCTTATGAGGGTAGGCCCACTCATGTTTGTTTTAGATCTCATTTGCAGTTGTCTAACGTGAATTGTAATCCATTGTTTCTGTCTCCCTTGGTCAGAAAAGAGTTCTCTTTATATTATTGACTGATATGCAGCTTTTCCTTCAAACTAAATAAATAAATATATATATCTATATATAATATCTACCATACAACACTTGTAATATTTTATTTAAAAACTTATAGCAACTGATAATTGATTAATTTACATATAACTTCTTATTTAAGATGTTGTTACTTGTTATTATTTAGATATTAGAATCATCTGGTTGCAATAAATAGCTCTCTGAGGTATGATTGAATGAGGTTCGAGCAAGAGACTCCGGATTTTGCCCAAGGCGAGTAGCAGACTCCGGATTCAGAGCATGTGTGGAAGACAACTCTGTTTAACCAGAAAGCACATATACAACACGACTGGATACAAGTAGCGTATGGGAGGGGTAAGCAGTCCCTCCTATATGTACATTAATATGTATATATATATATATATATATCTAATTAGTAATTTGATTTCAATGCTAACTAAATCAAGAAAAGTTTAGTATTAGTACTCCTAGCCTATACCCTCAACTCAGAAACCAAACATACCCTTAAAAATTTTGAAACAATTATAAATTGGAGAAGGTCTACGCCGAATGTTTTAGTGCCCGAAATATCATACTAGTAACTTAACATCCTAAGCCAATGAGTAGAAAAGCACAAAAGAATCTTTCTTTGTTTTTTTTCTTCTTCTTAAAAAAAAAAATGTTTGGGATTTGAGCTCTTCAATTTATAATGAAGTCAGTTATACCTCAAACCACAAATGAATCCTAAATCTTAAAGAATCTTTACATTTTTAATATTATTTTGTTCTATCACTACAATTCAAAGTATATTTTCGTTAATTAAGAAATGTGACAACAAAGCATCAGAGAAAACTTAAGCATCCCAATTAACTAGCTTCGTTGCAGATCCATCTCACACCTAGCCTCTATCTCTAATTTATTAATGAAAAGAAAAAAAATTACAAGCATTAAGAAAGAAAGAAAAAAAAACGTAAAAGACCACCCCCAGCATGCCAACAAACAGGAATAGATGAGGAAAAAAAAAAAAAACACCAACAAGCCCACTCCTAACAAGAACAGATGCTAGGAAGATAAACCGAAACAAAACATTTTAAAAATCAGTTCTTATAATAGACCTCAATAACAACCTAACTGAGGTTGGCCACTTTGCTCGCGTTTTGGTGGACATATATTTGACCAAAGATCCTTCGGATTCTATTATATGGTAGAAATGGAAGGTCACTAAGTATTTCATATTTGTTGAATACAATAATTTTTCAAATTTTTGCAACCACAATATTGTTGTTGGCCATTCCTTGGCAAATTGCAGAGGAAGTCCTAATCGCAACATCCAAGTGCAAGGAACAAAATCATCGCGTAGAAGATCAATTAATTCTTCGTAAAGAGTACAAACCAAAATCTTTTACACCGATCAACAAGGAAGCCCCAAACACCTTATGCACTTTATGGGGTGTTTGGAGCAACATCTCCAACCCAAAACACTCATCTCTTTTTTGATTTTTTTTTTTTTGAAAAGTGAACAAAAAATTTAATTAATTTTTGATAAGTGAAACAATTTAAACTTAAAAAACTAAACTCAAACCTATGCATCAAACATTGGTAAAATTCCTTCGGAGATGTAATTGTCAATTCAAGCTACAAAAGATATTGTCGACTTCTAGGTAGAGAAAATACAGAATGCTTGGACAAAGAACATTGATGTTCAAGTTATTTCAGATAAGCAGGTAACAGCTTCTAATAGTTAGAATCATGCTGATAGAGTCAAACTATACTGTTGTTGAAAACACTCTACAGGAAACAATTTATATCACTTAACTTTCATTTTACTCTCAAGTTCAAATCTAAATTTTTCATTTCAGTTTTTGTTTTTTTCTCGAAAATCAACAAAAAATTATAATTAGTTTTTGAAATTCAGCCAATTTTTAATATTTAAATTTTATTTCAAACTCATACACCAACCGCAAGCTCAACTTCTTACAACTAATGATTATGTTGAGAATGCGAGAAAATATCCCAGTGCTTCTGCAGGTATTCAAACCAACGAGGAAGCTACAAATATAGATATTAATTTTAACCTAGAACTCAATTTGGTTATGGGTTTATCTAAGTATACTCGGAGAATTCCATAATAGTCTACCCATCTTCAGTTAGGCAATCCTCTGAGATCGATATGATTACAGGGAAACTAGGAAGCAGCCTCTAGTAAAAAATCGTCTCATAACAACTCGCTTTCGGGCTAACCTTAAGAATGTCAACCCCAGTGTGCTTTTGAAATCATGAAAGTTCTTTGAACTCTAGCATAAATATATCTATTCAACTTTGCAGTTGTGACTTATAATATGCATAAAGAAATCATTAAAAATTCTACATTCTGCTCTGATCTTAATTGACTATGAATTCAACTGAAAGAGAGAAGGCAAAAGCTCTAAGGGCCAAAAGAGAATATATATATATATATATATATACACACATATATATTTATATATATATGAAGAAATCTCCTCACCATATAAAAAAAAAAAAAAAAAAGTTGTGGGTCACATATATCAAGCTATCGATATTACATGCAATTATGCACACAATATAATCCGTTAGTTTTGCAAGATATAGTCAGCTCTAATTTATTAATCAGCAACTTCCTCAACATGCAATAGTCACATCACCTATTTTCAGCAAAAAAAAGTTGTCACATCACTCGTGCAGTTCTCATCCCTTGATAAAACTCAACATTCCGTTGCATTGCCCATATATATCGGTTTTCTAATGTAGGTTTCAACCATATTGTTTTCTAATGTAAATTTCAACCATATCGTAAGATATTTTTACGTTATTTCAACCATATCGTAAGATATTTTTACGTTTAGTGCTAAGGTTTGAATTCTAGAATTAGATTTAAATTGAATTATACATTTGAATTATTAGAGTTAAAAAGTGTAAAAATTTAAAATATGTTTAAAAAATAAATATTAAATTTAAACAAAAAAAAATCATCTCATTTGAACTTATATACAAAGTTATCAATTTTTAAAGTTTGAGTTAGAAAACTGTAAATAATAAAACTGAAGAATAAAGACAAAAATTGAATTTAAAGTTTAGAATTCAAACCATAAGATCAAACGGGGGTTAAGTGCTTGTTTAGTACAATGCCGGTTGGAACTAAAATTTTTCAATTTATTTTTACTTTTTTTTTTGAAAAGTCAACAAAAATTATAACTAATTTTTTAAAAATTATAACTAATTTTTTAAAAATCAAACAATTCTAACCCAAAAAATTTAGTTCCAATGGGATGAACCAAAAGCAAGCTTGGTGTTTGAGTTTGAGTTAAGATTTATAAATTTAAATAGTAATTTTTGTTGATTTTTTCAGAAAAGACAAAAATTTTTTCAAAAAAAGACAAAAATTAAATAGATGGGTGTAAGTTTAAACTTACACCCCAAACAAGCTATAAATATTATCTTCAGTTAGGCCAATGTACAACTACTTCAGCACGAATCCCTTTCTGTGTCTATAAGAATGCATATCCTTGCAGTTGAGTTTCCACACACACTTTCATTTGGGGTTTGATACACACACACATCTTCTGCCATATTATTCTTCATATATATTGCCCTCTTTTTATTATTTGCAATGGCTGCTCGAATAAAATACATGATTTTATTTGCTATGTCAGTTGTGGCAAACATGATAATAACATTGCAGATTAATGGTATCGAGGGAGATCCGGAAGTCCCATGCTTTTTTATATTCGGACTCTTTGGTTGATAATGGGAATAACTACCCACGTGCCACATTAGCCAAAGCCAATTATGGGCCTTATGGGATTGACTTCCCTTGTGGAATTCCAACCGGGAGGTTTAACAATGGCCGAACCTCTGCTGACGTTCTTGGTTTGTTCCCACTAATTTTGATCTCTTTGCATTAACCATATCAATTATTGTTTTATTCATATAATATGCATATACTTTTCTTACGACTGTCTATATACACACATATATATTAATTAGCGAGTAAATCTCAACTATTTATCACACTGTAAAATCCCCTTATCTTATTCGTGTATTATATGAAACATTACTAATATTCTTTATTATTATTATTGTTATTGTTATTATTATTATACATCTAATATTATGTCCCTCTTACTAATGTTATTATTATTGTCGTCTTATTTGTCTTTTTTTATTTTTCACGGCTCGCATTATTTTAGGTGCGTTTGTAGCATGTATAAAATTTAGTATGCATGATGGATTTCCAATTTAAATGTCAATATTATTAATGCTATATTTTGTTTAAAAAAAAGTGTAAAAATGAAATATTCAATATGTTATTTTTATTCTGTATTCCTATGAATAATTGTATATTCAATCCTGCATGTTTTTCCTATAAATTTTAAGTATTGGACCTTCTAAAATAAATGTCGAATTCCAAATCATTCAAAAATGAAAATATTATAAAATACGAAATACAAATGTCAACTCAACAATTGACAACAAAAAAATTCTCAAAGTTTGCCATTTTCTATTAGTGTCAAAATTTTGACACCAAGCATAGCATATGAAAATTTTAGCATTAAAAATTTCAATTTATTAAAAAGGGGGTTTTTCCCCTAAAAAAATGTGGTTTTTCTATTCAAATACTAAAATAATTTTGCAATATTGGTACATTAATTTACCATACATGAAGGTAGCTTGACCTTTTCTAGTATGTTTATAAATCGTTTTTGTAAGATAAATGTTTCTTTGATGAACTCGTTAAACACTCTTATTTTTCAAATCGTCTTTGATGAACTCTTATTACTGTTTTTAGTCAATCTAACATTTTTCGAATCTAACTTTTGATATCTTCATGAGCAATAATAAATAAAATAAAAATGAAATTAGTATTTTTTAAAAGTGAACGCATCAAGCAATTGATTGATAATTACATTACTACTATTATTTACAAATTTATTTGATCAGAAATTTTAAGTCGCACTGAGTGGTGGTCTAACGATAAAGGATTGTCGTGAGAAATTTATATGGTACAGGTCAACTTCTCAAATTTGATGACTTCATTCCACCGTTTGCTACTGCTACGGACGACGCCATACTCAAAGGTGTAAATTATGCATCTGGGGCTGCAGGAATTCGCGATGAAACCGGTTATCATGTGGCATAAATTCGAATTAGTTACTTGACTAAAATTATAATTAAAGTCTTATTTAATTGTTAACTATTCATATTTATGTTTTCAGCTATAAAAATACATATTATTTGTTTCCTTTGACCATCTAAAATATTTAAGAAGCATCATACCCTTAAAAGAAAAAAGAAAAAAACCATACATATATGTTGAATCGATATTAAGCTTATGATATATATTATTGATGATACATAATTAAGCACTGTAATTTATCAGTGCATGTGACAGTAGAATTAAATTACTAGGGAAAGAAAATTCTAGCTAGGAAAGAGTAAACAAGTACAATTACATACAAGATTCCATATTTATTTGCAACAGTTTTGATACAGTATTATGTAAATGTGTTTTATATTACAAATAATGATAGCCATCATCTTTTTATACAAGTACAAAATGTTCAAAAAGAATTCATTTCTTTTGTAGTTTATTAGATATATAATCAAAAAGTGTATATAACTGTGGTTTTCAAATATGACTAACTTACTATGAGGATGGATAAATAATGACTCGTCATAACAAAATTTCACAAAATAAACCACCTAACTAATGATGTTTGAAATGGTAACGATGCATATTAACAAAGTTTACCATATTTAAAAACTCGTAATAATATCGATAACACTCATACATGATATAACGTAATCCCAATTATACTTGAAATACCCATTCTTAAACTTGTCTTTTTTTTTTTTTTTTTTAAACATTGTTTCTCTTTGTAGGGTTATGTTGTCTCACTCAACAAACAGTTAAACAACCACAATCTTACCGTCCTACGCATCATGGCCCTGCTAAGAAACAGAACCGCCGCCCAAAATCACTTGAACTAGTGCTTATACGTCGGAATGGGCAACAACGATTATCTCAACAATTACTTCTTGCCACAGTTTTACAACACATCTACCCGTTATACACCTGAGGAATATGCTCAACAATAGATCAACCAACATATATAGTGATCAGATAACGGTGTGCTGTCGTAAAATAGTCCTAATTAAAATAATTTAATAGCTTTCTTTTCTATGTGATTTGTTGTGATTATTATTGTTTAATTTGATTTTTTAACAGAGATTATATAACTTGAGGCCAAGGAAAGTAGCATTGATTGGAGTTGGGGTACTTGGGTGTATTCCATATGCAATTTCTATTTATGGCACAAATGGGTCTGCTTGTGTAGATAGATTCAACAACGCAGCTCAAATTTTCAATGGCAAGCTTGTGGCACTTATTGACGAACTAAATACCAGATACAGTGCTGATGTCAAGTTTATCTACGTGAATAGCTTTGAAATCGTCGGGTCTGGGGATCCAACATCTACCGGTATATATAGAACTCAGATACGAACCATAAAATTCTTACCCAAATCCTTTAACATCTACCGGTATATATAGAACTCTTTCTCTCTTTCATTTATTAAAAGAAAAATAAAAAGCACTCAGATACGAACCATAAAATTCTTACCCAAATCCTTTAACTTTCATCCGTTGAGCTGACCCTATTACATTTTTTTTTTTTAACAATTTTAAAAGTTACAAATTGATGATGTGCATTTTATAGTAGCTTGAATAGTAATTATGATATTGTTTTTCTGATAATAGGTAAAACGAGAGTCATTCATAGATATACATTTTTATTGCTATTAAAAATAGACCCTTGAGTATGTTAATATTATTTTGATCCATTAAGAAGCATTACAAAATATGTGGTTCATAAACTGACTGAAGAGTCATATCTTTTAGTGCTTCTCTTCTATGGTCTAGAAGCTAAAGCAAAAGATTGCCAACTTCCTTGACTCTAAAATTCTGACCTTCTTATAATTATGATCATTCAGAAACCCTATCATAATTTAAAAACGTAATTAATAAGATATCTGCCAGCTTTTGGTTTGGCCACCAGTGTGGAAGCTAATTTTATGTTAAATACAAGGTACGACTAACTAACTTTTTTAAAAAATAAGACAAGATAAAATAAAATAAAATAAGTTTCAAAACTAAAAACAAGAAAAAAAAAATTCCAAAGAAAAAAAAGAGTAAATAAAATTACTTAGGAGAAAAATCCTTATAATTTTCTCGTTTTAGACCCTTCCAATTCCGAGCCCTAAATTTATAGGATTGGTTTTTCTGGACTGAATTATATCCTTTTCTTTTCTCAAAATATCTAGATGTCCTAAATTATTCCATAGCAACATTTTCTGCCATTTTATATGTAATAATACGATTGTTAATAGCATCATCCATGTATAGGTCTGGATCTCCAAAAGATTCTTATCTACTGATTTAAACATGCATATAACTAACTTATACATGCATATAATAACTAATTAAACTAATAAGTAATAACCTTTCACCTTGAAAGTTCAAATAATTCTTACCACTTTTTTTATTTTTTTTCTCCTGGATCATATTGGTGTCCTTCATTAACTAACCGTACTTATAAAGCAGACAAATTCGATTTACCAAGCACCGGGTAAAATGCTATATCTTCTGTAGTTTTAACTTTTGATTTTATTATCACTTAAGAAGCAAATATATATATACATATATATGTATATATATGTAAGATAATTTTGTTTTTGGCGTAATATTTCAGTATTCACTGTATTGAATGTTGGGTGTTGCCCGGTGACTAGTGCTGGTCAATGTTCTCCTTTGTCAACTCCATGCCAGAGCAGAACAACGTAATCATCCCACTGAGACCGCCAATGTCTTCACTGCATTCAGATCCTACAATTCTTCTCTTCCTTTCGACACTTATCCGATGAATATCAAACGCCTCGTCGTGCTACAACTCTAGCCAGCATCGTACACAGACACACGATATTGTTACATCCAATAATTATATATGTACAAGTTTACAACATAATCTATCCGTCCAAACTTTGTTGTGGTTACCTCAGCGACCGTAAAAGGGTAGGGATTTGAGTGGAAACTCTCATATTATTCTATTTCTCTTTATAAAGGTTATAAGTTCATGTAAAACTACCATTTTTATTATATATTGGTCCAAATGCCAATATTATTTTACACAAAACTGTGACGAAAAACAGTTAAAGTCGTGAAATGTAATCGAATATCGTCTAAAATGATCATGATGCCTAGCATATATATATACACACACTAGCAATGAGGACACACTAATATATATATATATATATATATATATATACATACATACATTTTTTTTGGTAAGTAAGCTCCCATCACACTCCTATTATACTAACCTAATCTACAAATTTTTTTACACTTGGTCTAAACCTTGGACTTACATGACTTAAACCCTTAATCCATCTTCTCTCACCAACTGGACTAGCCTCAGTGGTTTGATATACCATGGGATCGATAATAAGATGGCAACAAAGTCAGACATTATAGCGTATGCTTTCCTTACCTCTATATCCTACATTTCTTTTACTTCTTGTATCTGTCTAATTTAGAGAGATGGAAAAATCTCCACGGCTCCACCTACAGGCCTATTCACACATCTTATCCCTTTATTTATTAAAATTAAAAAGTAATAATATTTCACCATTAAGTATCAAAACCTAAATTAAATTTGATTATAATAAATATCGAATTTTGAAAAAAATTTCTGACAATATAATCTCATGGAAACAAACCAAAATCTCAAATACCAATCCAACTGCAATAAACCAAAACCTTAGAACTAAGTGCATGTTTGGTTCTGCACAATGGAAAGCAAAGTAATGGAGTGTAGTCCAATACTCATGTTTGGTTGGATTATATATGTAGCTCAGAATACCTAATCTACTGGAATTGTTTTTTTCCCATTTGCTTTAAGTTTGTAAAGTTTTTTTTTTTTTTTCTCTTTTCTTTGTTAATTAAATTTTGCTTATTCAAATAATATTTTTCCAAATCCATCTATGTAAAAGATATATATTTTTTGTTTCATTTTATTCTGGTACACTTATTAACTATTATCGTCACCATTGCTTTTCAACCGTTGAAACAAAACACACTAAATGTGAACTCCAACAAATGAAAACTTAATTCTTAAATTCAATTCAAGAGGGAAAAAATTAAATAAAATTATAAATACATGTACTCGGATCGCGTCAGGATGGGGGGGGGGGGGGGGGGGGGGGGGGGGGGGGGGGGGGGCGGGGTGGGGGGGGTGGGGGGGTGTGGCGGGGGGGTTAAGGAGTTTCCCCGTCTTGCCCTAGAACCCCTTTCACCTACCCTACCTTAGCTTATTTAATCTCTTACAACCCACTTTATTAGGGATGACTATTCACGTATCAGGCTGCCAACCCTAGTCTATTGTACTTATGAAATCAGGAATTAAAGTTTTTTAAACTAAAAAATGGATTCCGTAAAGTATGTACTTCCTAACATTATTATATTTGTGTAGCTTTGCAGTTGCGACTCATGCATAAGTTAGAGAAAATTATTTCAGCATTTTATCCAGATGAAAAAATTATTGAAACATTATATGCACTGATCATAATTGATTATGCATGATTTGAACTGACTAAAAGAATATATTTGCCGGAATATTTTCTTTTTCTTTTTTTCTTTCACCAAGTCGCTGTTTAATCCTTTTAATACTACTAAAACATAGAGAGAATGCAAAGGCTCTGAGGGGAAAAAAATTACGTAAAAAATAAAAATAAAAAGATGAGGAAATCTCCTCTTAACGGATTTCTATAAAGAAGAAGTGTGGGTTCGTATATTTTTACATATATGTATATATTATATTTACGTGCACACGATATAATTCGTTAGTTTTGCGGCTAGCTAGCTCTAATTTATTAATCAGCAACTTGCCCAAAATGCACTAGTCACATGATCATCATTTATATATGCAGTTCTCATCCCTTGACCAAAATTTAATATTCCGTTACATTGCCTACTTATATATATTATATATTATTTTCTGATGTAAATTTCAACCCTATCCTAATATATTTTATATTATCTCCGGTTAGGCCAGTGTACAACTTGAGCACGTATCCCTTTCTGTGCCTATAAGAATGCATTTTTTGCAGTTTAGTGTCCACACACAACCTTCATTTGGGTTTTGATACACACACACACACACACTCTTCTCTATTCATCATATATATTCCTCTCTTTTTACTATTTGCAATGGCTAGTCAAATAAAATATAAGATTTTATTTTCTCTGTCAGTTGTGGCAAACATGATAATAAAATTATTACAGATTAATGGCGTTGAGGGAGATCCGCAAGTGCCATGTTTTTTCATATTCGGAGACTCTCTGGTCGATAATGGAAATAACAACGTACGTGCCACATTAGCCAAAGCCAATTATAAGCCTTATGGGATTGACTTCCCTGGTGGAATTCCAACCGGAAGGTTTACCAATGGCCGAACCTCTGCTGACTTTCTTGGTCTGTTCCCATTTTTTTTCATCTCTTTGCGTTAATCATATTCTTTGTTCTTTTATTAATATATATGTACGTTTCTTAGGTCTCTTTATTTCTATGTGTGTGTATGTCTATATATATATATATATATATGAAAACTACTTTGAGACATTGCGGTGTTTTTAACTTCACGACTAATAGAATGGGTTTCATCTGTTTAGTGTATGCTGTTAACAATCGTTGATGTTTTTCAATATTATTATATATATTACTGTGTCCCTCTTGCTAATGTTATTATTATTATCGTCGTCGTCTCATTTGCCTTTTTAATTTTCACTCTCTATTGGGTGTGGGTGGCATATTTACACCTACCATTAGTATAAGAATAGTCTCTGATTAAGTGTCAATATCATGAGAATGAAATATTTTTATTTGTTGTATTATTTTGTATAGTAAACAATGTTATTTGTAATGGTATATCACTGCTTTTTGTACAAATTTTAAATATTGGACATTGTAAGGTAAATTTTGAATTTTACGTAATTCAAAAATCATAATAGTATAAATACGAAATGTAAACGTCAAAACATCAACTGACAAAAATATCACACTTTCGCATTTTCTATTAGTGTCAAATATTTGACACCAAACATGGCAAATGAAATTTTAGCATTAATAATTGTAATAAATTGAAAAGTGGTTTTTCCTATTCAAATGCTAAAATAATCTTGCATTAATACATTAATTTAGCCTTGATAGTAGCTTTAGTTTTTCTAGTTTGAAGAAGTTATTTTTTGAAAGAGAACTGTTTCTTTGATGAACTCATTAAACATACTCTTATATAATGTTAATTTTAATTCGAGTAATGTTGCTTTTAATTCGAGTCAATATATATATATATATATATATTACTCTGTTTACTTAATTAATCTAACATTTTTCTAATCTAACTTTTGATGCCTTCATCAGCAACAAATAAAATAAAAAGAGAAATTAGTATTTTTAAACGCAAATAGTACACCAAGCAATTGTCAGATAATTACGCCACTATTAATTATCATTTACAAATTTATTTAGTCACATGTCTTAGGTCTTATTGAGTGGTAGTCTAATGATAAGGGATTATATTATGATAAATTTATGGATTATTACATAAAATTAGAAGTGTTGATTTGAAATATATTTATTTTTCCTTTATATTTAAATAAATATCTAAAAAAATAATTATAAAGACAATATTACCTTTCATAAAGAATGGTGAATTAACAAGTAAAATAATTATAAATAAGGAACCAGAAAATTAAAATCTAAGACATTCACCAAAGAGGCTTAAAAGGAAAATATGAAATTTTTTTTAATTTATTGCAAAGTAGGTGTAAATATTCATAATGAATTAAAAATGAAATATTTTCTCAAATTCATATTTCACATTAATGAAAATAAGCTAAATAAAGAAGAAGGAACATTTGAAAAAAAAAAAAAAAAATCTTTCTTATAGCAAATCAGTTTTTATTATAAGATAGGTTTGATTGCAGTTCTAGTAGTTTATATAAATAATATCATTTTTTTTATAAAGAATTTGATACCATTTGTTGTATTATTTTTCATTTTTTTGGTTAATACACAAATGACAACCATTTGATTTGCAGTGGATTCATAAATAAATAGGTATTTCATAAAGAATTCATTAGTTTTTTATATGAAAAATGTAAATATTTTAATTTCATTAATATTTTATAGTGTGTTTATTATTTGATCTGAATCATTATCTTTATAGTGCATATTTTATATTTATTATAATTATTTTGATGTTTGTAACTAATTTGGGTTTATTAAAGGTAATTCATATTTATCAACAAAAATATTATTAATCTTTAAATCAAAAAAGAAAAGAAAAGAATCTATATAAAAATAAAATGATATCAATTATAATAAAACAACAAAATATGTACTATTTATTTTTTAAAAAATAGATATATATACATTGTTGATGCCGAAAACGGTTCCGGCAACAACACCCAATGTGGTCGGGTAGTCGGGTCAGGACCGGCCAATCGCTCCGCCGTCGATCACCTGCAAAAGGGAAAGCACCTCGGAATTATGGGGACACCGGTGTGGTGTCTGCCGCGGGCACTCCGATGCTTAAGTCAGTTGAAGAACTGGTGAGCGAAAGGAGAGGCAGAGTTTTGGTCAAGTGAAAGTGATCATACCTGAAATCAGGGGTTTCTTCCCTATTTATAGGTGTTCTGCTGGATCAGGTGCCCGGTTCGACCCGGCTAGAGCGGCCGTCGTGGACTTCTAGGGCCTAGGCACCTCATAGGTTAGCATGAATGGGGATGCTGATCAACTGAGGCTACCTACTCCTGACACGGCACTATGTGGTGGATAAATGTCCCATCGCTGCAGATGTCAGAATGGGGGGTGGCAGGTGACGCGACCGGTGTCAGTGGTAGGTAGGGCGGCGCAGGCAGTTGTGAAATGATGACGCTCCGCGCTGGGGAGGGTTTCCCTTGATGCGCGACCGGGAGTAGGACGGCTGATGTCCTGGTCGGACTTACCGGCTTCTCAGGATAGGGTCGAACACGTGCCGCAGTGGAGAGAGAGAATTCCGAGAACCATTGGTGTGATCGGCTGGTCGGGAGATTCCCGTAGGCGGCTTGTCCCGCCTTCTCGGCAGGCGTAGCTGCCCTTCCCGGCGGTATCCGTATAGTGGGACTGATTTGGCCATCAACATACATAATATTATTAAAAAATGGACATATTTTAAAATAAGACTTTAAAAATAAATATCTTGTGTAATTATTCGGAATCTATTTGTTGCAGCTCAACTTCTTGGATTTGACGACTTCATTCAAGCATTTACTACGGCTAAGGGCACCGCCATACTCAAAGGTGTAAACTATGCATCTGGGGCTGCCGGAATTCGGGACGAAACCGGGCACCATTCGGTATAATGACGTTGATGAACATAATTGCTTTTTCCCCCAACACCCCACCACACAGTAAAATCTCTCTAGATATGTTTTACTTGAGAGATTTGACATTCATAAGAATTTTATCGTTTTTTTTTTTTCTTTTTAACATCTCATTATGACGTGGCTCTAAAGTATTAATGATATGATGATTATTAATTCTTTTTTTTTTTTTCAATTTTTTGCTTTCAATCCTTCATTACTGTATTGCAAAATTTTCAGTAGTTTTTCAGTTAACTTTTTTACTCATAATAACTATATCTTTATCGTAATAAAATAATATAATATTACGTTTTTTTTTTTTTTTTTTTTGCCTTTATTCGGTCGTTTTGCTGGTTGACAAATATCCTTAACTTAATGATATGATCGATACTAGCTTTCCTTTTCTCTCAATTTTTCGTTATAATCTGTCATTATATATGTTGCAAAAATGTCATTATCCTAATAATTTGATTCATGTTTTTGGTTTTTTCTGATTAGAATTATATTGTTATGATAGTAAATTAAATAATGTAATTACGACGTATAACAAATATATGTTTTTTTTTTCTTTTTGAGCTTAAATATAAGGTATTTGGCCATATAATTTGATTATAAGAGGATTTGACGTTATAATAGAATAAGAAATATATTGGGAAAAAAAAACTAATAAAAAGATGGAAAATTAGCAAATATAGTATGTATTATAAGCACTTCCGATATTAATAGTAATTTTTTCAAAAGATGATAAATTATATAATACATTTATAAGTAAATTCTCGGATTTTCAGGCAAGTCCTTGAATTTTCTAATCAATAACAAATTTACGGTTAATTTTAATAACATATTTATGTACACAGTTTCATATTAGAGAGAGGAGGAGAGAGAGAGAGAGGAGGAAAAAGGAGGATTTTTTTTCTTTTTAAATCGGAGTATATTTTTTATTACTATGTTTGAAGTTTTGTGCATTAATTTGCTATTATTCTCGTCAAAAATGATAATTTTTTCTCTTTATCCCTGAAGAGATTTAATTAAAGGGTATTTTTGTTAAATCAAACTTGTAATCCCAATCATATTTGAAATTACCCCTTCTTAAACTTTATCTTTTATTTTTTTTCAATAATTTCTCTTAACAGGGTGATGTTATCTCACTCAACGAACAATTAAACAACCACCAAATTACAGTCCTGCGCATCACGGCCCTGTTAGGAAACAGAACCGCTGCCCAAAATTACTTGAACCAGTGCTTATACTACGTCGGAATGGGCAATAACGATTATCTCGGCAACTACTTCTTGCCACAGTTTTACGACACATCTGCCCGTTATACACCTGAGGAATATGCTCAAGTGCTTATCAACCAATATAGAGATCAGATAACGGTATGCCGTCGTACAATAGTCCTAATTAAAATAATTTAATAACTTTCTTTTTTATGTGATTTGTTGTAATTATTTTCGTTTAATTGGATTTTGTGACAGAGATTATATAACTTGGGAGCGAGGAAATTTGCCTTGAATGGAGTTGGGGTACTTGGGTGTACTCCATATGCAATTTCTACATATGGCACAAATGGGTCTGCTTGTGTAAATAGATTCAACGACGCAGCTCAAATTTTCAATGGCAAGCTTGTGGCACTTGTTGATGAACTAAATACCAGATACAGTGCTGATGCCAAGTTTATCTACGTGAATAGCTTTGGAATCGGGTCCGGGGATCTTACGTCCACTGGTACAGAACTCTCTCTCTCTCTCTCTCTCTCTCTCAACAGTAAATGGGTCTGATAATTCTCACCTATTAAAGATAAATGGAAACGCTGATCACATATTTCAAATCTTAACGTTCTTATTTAAATCTCTCCATTATATTTTATAACAGTTGTTTTAATTACAAATTGATGATGATAATGTATTTTATAGAAGCTCGTGCGCTAATTATGTTGTGATAATTACTGATATGATATTAATATAATAAAAATAATAATTAAGACGATGTTATCTGTTAATATTTTTATTATTGCTAAAAAAAAAAACCTGAAATATTTCAATATCATTTCGTCCCATTAAGCGTTATAAAAAGTGTGGTTATAAGCAAGCATTAGGTTGTAAGTACACTAACTGAAGAATCATATGGTTTAGTACTTCTCTCCTTCTGTGGTCTAAAAGCTAAAGAAAAAGACTGCCAATTAAACCGATGCCTAACTTCCTTTTGACTTTAAAAAAGTTGACCTTTTAAAAGTATGACTCAAAAAACCCGATCATTTAAAAACGTAATTAATATGGTATTAGCCATCTTTTGGTCTGGCCTCCATGGAAGTTAATATGTCTAGTATGATTTGGTTAAAATACAAGGTACGCTAACTAACTTATGAAAAATAAAATAAAATAAAAGGTCTTACAAAACAAAAAAAAAAAGCCTAAGAAAAAATATTAAATAAAATAACCTAGGAGGAAAATTCACGACCGGATTTTTATCCAGTTTTTTCTCAAGTTATGTTAATTTCTTCGGCCAGGAAACCGTAGCAACGATTTTCGTCTTTTTATATGCACTAATACATTTTTTTTTTATAGTATTATCCATGTCAAAGTTTAGATCTTCGATAATTTTTCATCTACTAATTTCAATATGCATTTACTAACTTGTCTAACTTGAATATGGGATCATGTTTATGTCCTTTCCGAACTAACCGTACTTATAAAGCAGACAATTACATTTGCCATGCACCGTAAAATGCTATATCTACTGTGGTTTTAACTTTTGATTTTATTATCACTTAAGAAGCAATATATATATATATATATATATATATCTCTCTCTAAGATAATTTTTGTTTTTGTGTATTATTTCAGTATTTACTGAATTCATTGCTGGGTGCTGCCCAGTGATCACTGGTAGTGGTCTATGTATTCCTTTTTCAAATCCTTGCCAGAACAGAAGAACATATGTTTTCTGGGATTGGTTTCATCCCTGTGAGACTGTCAATAACTTCACTGCATCCAGATCCTACAATGCTTTGCTTTCTTCAGACACTCATCCAATCGATATCAAGCATCTTGTTGAGCTACAGCTCTAGCTATAGCTAGCGCATCGTTTACATATATATATATATATATATTTTTTTTTATATTGGATATTGTTATATCCCATATTACACCATAATGTAATAGTCTAAAACCGTATGGGAGGAGTCTGGATAGAAACTTTCGTATATCAATAAATATGAAAATATTTCTCTTTATATAAGAGTCATATATAGGCCCATATTTCATACTGCCAGCATAATCATGATGCGTAACGTGTACTATCGATGAGGATACACAATAAACTATGCTGATTATTATATGCATCATATATATATAGAAAGAATCATAACAACATGTGTTCAGATTTCTTTGCATTTTGATATTTGAGACGCAGATTCTTTTAGGGAAGTTCCTATTACCTCAAAGTCAATTATTATTATTATTATTATTATTTTTATCGATCTATGTGGTCGTTATCCATTCATTTTTCTAATTCTTTGTTTGAGGAAACAAAGTGATCATGCTTTTCCCTTGGCGTTATTACACTACTCCCTGCCTCGTTTCCATTATTGAGTTCTTTTTCATTTCATTTTACGGTTATATGCAAGCAGACTACCATAAATTTGATATTTATTTCTTATATTTATACCTATTATAATATTAAAGTTAATAATTTTATCATTTCATAATATTAAAACGATCAATTTTAATATTAAAATGGATCAAATTATAAGGAAATACTTAACATATAACTCTCTACCTAATTTTCTCTTCATATTATGGTAAGAAATAACGAGTAAAACAGTCAAAAAGTGCTAATAAACTGGTAGCTACCACCAGAAACACGGTGGTAGACATATATTTTTGGTAACACGACGGTCTATTGTGGGGATACTGGGGAATTGGTACGACTCTTTTAAGGGTATTTCTAGTGTTTAAAACTTGTCTTTTGCAATTTACAGTAGAAATTTCTTTCTCAAGGAAAATCTGTACGGGGCCTAATTATGGTATTCGGCTATTTGTCCCAAAAAACCAATCATATCATGCTACAACATGTACCATTCCACACAATTCGTATCGACTTTTAGTGAAAACAGGTTTTACGTTCTTCATATGAGGCGTACATAGACTTTTAACTTTGTGACCAATTTCACGAGTAGGTAAGCTAAATAGGATATATTATAATAGTTTAGAAAGTTTAAAGGATAAATTATCAAAATTAGGAATATATGAAAGAAATTGTTAAAGGACGATAAGTTTAGAGAGAGATAGTGCTATGGGCTAATTTAACATTATGTTCTGCAGAAAATTTTTGCTATAGCTATGTTTTGAGTTCAAAGTTATTATGTCTAGAAGAATGTAGGCATTTGAATTTTTTTTTTTAAATTGCTGCGAAACCAAAATTTATTGGTAAATTATGAACAAAATTGATGTGCTGATTTATAATGACCAAAAAGGACATAATATATTTTTCTCTGACACCAAGATGCGTCAATGACGTATCCTAATAATAATATTTTTTCCTATAAAATAAAAATAATTTGAGGGAAACAATAAATTTCTAACAGTAATATATTTCAGAAATGATGTACGATCATCTTTTTAAAAAATGTTTACAATCGTCTTCAAAATACACATAAAATTACAATAATTAAAATTTTTTAAAATAATAATTAAATAAGTTATAACATTATAATTTGCAATTTGCAATTATTTTCAAGAGGAAAAGAACTTAAAATTTTTAAACAAATAATGATATGTAATTTCACTATTTTTTATGAAGATAAATAAAGTAGGTAGATTGAAATTACTGTTTATAATTAAGAATATTTTAGTATAATTTTTATAATGGGAGAAGATCGAAATAATTGTACATAAGCAATATTTGACTTGTTTCTCAAATTATGCTGCTTTGCAATAAGTTTTAGAATCTGTTCGACAAAAACAACGTTTACCAAACATCCCTAAACTATTATATTTGATGTTTTAATTAACTTATTGATATGACATGACAATTTTTTTTTTTTTTTTTTTAACTTTGGGGGTGGAGAATTGGGTGAAATCAGATGTAATATTACTATTAGATTATATCTGCAACCACACAATATGTTGTGGATTTTACAAATGCATACTTTTAAAAATTATAGTAAATAACATTTTTACAAAATTAAAATAAATAAATAATAAGATTTTAAAATATTTGAAATATATAATAGTAAATATTTATATAATAAATTTGTTATTTACAGTTATTTACCATAAATATTTTTAAAGATTGTTATTTGATCGCCAATCTTAGGAAAAAGACCAAAAACACACATTGCTTAAAGGGGTTTAGTGCAATTGTGATTATGTGTTTAATTTTTTTATTTGTTTTACTTATTTATTTATTTTTTTAGTGGAAGTTTTGCCGAGACTGCAAGTATTATGGTGCGGGGAAGGTTGTGTTGTCTGGACTGGGACCAGTTGGCGGGTGCATTCCACATGTAATTTCTTCATTTAGCAAAAATATTGGGTCTAAGTGTGTTGAAAAAATCAATGATGAAGTCCAACTTTTTAAGAAGAAGCCTATAATTGGGGTGAACAAGCGAGCGAGTTGGCACTTTCAGGTTTTTTTGAATGTCGGGTTTAGAGGAGAAGAAACTGCAAACCAACCCCGGAAGGGCGGGCGGGTGTGGGGCTCTTTGCGGGCGGATACAGGCGGGTTGGGTTATGTTTGGCCCAATGATGAAGAAGAGAACATAAAGGTGAGAAAAACACGAGAACAACTAAATTTATTTTTGTGCCTTATCTTCTCTTCATCTCTTCTTCAAAGCCCCAATCCCATCTGAAATTGAGTTTTAGCCCAATATACGAATTAAACCCTAAATCTCTAACCCTCTCTTGTAAAGTTGTGACTTGTGAATAAAATAGCCACCTGCTGCATCCTTCACATGTGCAAAGATTATTTATTTGTATTTGAAGGAAATGAGAATTTCAAACATCCAAAATTTATAATTAATTAAAAAAAAAAGTTAGTGGGCAGGTAATGTTAAAACCGCCACGAATATCCCTAATCCATTGCTAACGTGGACCGTCCAAGGGTGGGCGGAGTAGGGCGGGGCGAGGCGGGCCGCGGGTGTAACGCCCCGACCCGTCCACGTAGGGGCATACTACGTAAACGTGGGCCGTTACCATACTTGCTTAACTTAAATCTTAGTCTTTGATACTTTACTTTATAGAAAATTTCAGAATAAATTTTTTTTTTCTTTCTTTAAACTTTATTTTAAAAATCACAACTTGATAATTTAAACCATTTGCGGAAAATCTTGCGTAGTGGTATCCCACACCGCCCTTCACTTGCTGTATCGTCTCCATGGCCCACCAAGTAAAGCTGCAGGCATCTACCTACAGTATGGAATATACTGATGAGCTTTCGCCCAGCAAGTACAAACATAATCTCACAAAACACAAGAAATATTGCACAACTCATGCATGAACCACTTATGTCCAATTATGAATCTTTTATGCACTTGACTTATTATCTTGCTTAACATGTGGGCCCTTAGTGTACGTACCAAAAGCGCGCAAGCCTCAGAACGTCAGGGTTTGCAAGGCCCTTAACAATTCTGGAAACATGAACATAACCCTTCACGCATCAACGGAAGGTTGATTATCACTTTACCCTCACGCATCAACGAGAGGTTGATAATCATAAACTTGAACTTGTAACATACATGATCCTCCTGCATCAACAGGAGGTTGGTACGACACCTTACTTGACTTGGTTTAGTCTTAGTCTTGTTATTATTTTTTTTTCAAGACTAAGAATCTTTACGTGTGATCTTAATAATCATGATGCACATGAGACTAGGCATGGCATAACTTGATATAACATAGCATAACGTGACATGACATCGCATAACTTAACATCATAACATAGCATGACATAGTATAACATGGCATTGCATAACATAACATGGCATTGCATAGCATAACATGTAATCAAGTCATATATTTGAAAATAGCTTTACTATTTCCCATACTGTAGGTGAGGTTTGTAATTACCTCTCGTCCTACGCTCTTGGTCTAGCATTCCATCGAAACATGATAATATGTCATATTCCTGTTTCCAAACAGGTGTAAGATAAAAGTTACACATCTTTTATCTTACCTTAAATCATAATCGTTAACTGTTGGTGACCTAACCAACATGCGTTCATAGTCTTAGTTATATGTCCCCTCCTATACAAAGTATCTTATCTGGTTACACTAAGTAACCTCATTGCTAAGCCCACATTCATTCAGGTAAGGTTAGGTTACTATCCTAATCTTGAGCATATGACTTAACATTCTTGATCCATAATCCATTGGGTTATTACAAATAACCCTAGATCTTAGTTCATCATAATTTCAGTATCTCATTGTGTTTTGCTGGGTAACCCACGAGATGATAAACTTTGGTCAAACTTGGTTAACCAAAGTCAACCTTCTAAGGTCAAACTTGGACTTTGGGGGTCAAGCCCAATAACTTGGGTATCCTTCCCGGTTACCATCCGTTACTATCTTGCTACATGTCTTTGGCTTTAAAATCCATTTTTCCCTTTGTTTCGGAAAATTTGTTGAATTCAACTTAAAAACCTTTGCTTAACTTATAAAATGTTTTAAGGACTGAAAACTGTCATTGGAACAGTTCTCACAGTCAAAACATTGGGATTGGTGAAAAATACAGTTTTCTTGTACTATTTTAGAAAATCCTGTGCATGAGCAGGAATTTCCTGCTTATGTACTATTTTTCTGAAAATCTTGTGCTGGAATTTCTATTTCCTGCACAGTCTTTAGAATCCAATTTTTACTTTAAAATCAGTTCCGAATTTGATAAAACTTTCTTCATAAAAGTTGTAGATCTCGTATAATACTACAACTTTCATGTTTTGAGGAAAACCCAGTTCTGCTTGGATTCTTGTCAGTTTTAATTTGAAACTTACTGGGCGTGTAGACTAGGTCTGGGCAGATTAGCCTCGGATTTTCATAAAAACGGAGGCCATTGGAGCCTTATTTTGAAAAACGGTCTGCGCTTCCCTCTAGGAAAAACCATTATCTACAACTTTGTAGTTTTGAGTTTCTTCAAATTCGGCCTCTAAGGGCCTCAAATTAGCATTTCCAGAACGCTGCCCAGTCTTGACCCGAGACTGGCAGTTTCGGTTCATAAATTCGTTTCTCATCCTAAAACGCGCACACTACCTCAACCGACCACAGCGGGAGCCTAAAGTCACACATGCAATCATTTCTAACGTTCCAATCCATCATGCATATAACCATACATTCATTCTAAAACCTATGGGGACTTATAACAAACACTTAGTAGGCATATAAAAACCTAAGCATATCATGCATCAAAACATAAATTAGAGACTACCAACCCTAATCAAGCATAATCAAGCACTTTAAGCCTTAAAAGGTGAGCTTATGCTCTTACATCCAATGCTGGAAAATACACATAAACTCGAACCAAAACGTAATTAGAGGGTGGAGAGAATTACCTCAAGATTCAAGAAATTGAATCTACCCTCGGTTGCCTATAGCCTAGCCGGCCATTCTCCTCCTATTCCTAGCACTTTTCTCTGCTTTTTCTTGCTCACTACAACCGGCCATTCAAGCCACAAAAAAATGGGTTTCCAATTTTTTTTTCCAACACTTTTTCTTTCTCACCAAAATCCGGCCATTCCATTTTTTTTTCTTTTTGGGTTCGGTTTCTAGGGAGGTTTTGGAGAAAATTGGGCAGAGTTTTGGGATGATTTTGGCTGCCAAAAACCGCCCCCTCCTTGCTCTATTTATAGGTGAAAATTACAAATTTTCACCATTTATTTTTATTTCCAAAATTGCACATTAGGACCTAAAAACAAAATATTTACTAACTAGTCCCTAACACATGGCCGGCCACTTGGAGTCCTTGGAGCCCAAGTTTTGCTTACCTCATCATGATGACATCATCTTGATGACATCATGTGCTTACCTCATGCTTACATCATCATTTTTCTCCAAAATTACACTTTTACCCCCAAAAGACAAAATATTTACAATTTGACCTTCCAAGTGGCATGTTGGCCGGCCATCACCTTGTTCTCCAAGCAAATGATGACATCATTTTGATGACATCATCTTGCTTACATCACCTATTTTTCAGAAATTGCATTTTGGCCCCGAAAGTTAAAATTCTTGCATTTATGCCCTCTAGGTGGCCGGCCCCTTACTTGGAGATCAAGCCAAGCTTATCTCACCTTGATGACATCATCTTGATGACATCACTTTGCTTACATCATCAATTTTCCAAAATTTTCACTTTAACCCCTAAAGGTAAAATTTTGGCATTTTTGCCCCTGAGGTGGCCGGCCATGTCATCTCTTCTAGAGCCTTCCTTGCTTTCTTTCCAAGCTTATTTAATCCAATTATGATGTCATAAATTAAGGATAGGATGATGTCATCCATATTAAGCCCTGTTTGGCTTTTCCTCAATATTCAGTCCATTTTTCTGCTGCACAGATATTTCTAATACTGTGTTTGCTTAAACACAATATTTTTATACTGTACTACAGTCCAAAATTCATCTGCGTAAAAACGGACTGTATAAAAATTTTTTTCTTATTTCTTAAAGCCATCTGGCCCTTGATATCCAACTTAGTGTGCTTGATTTTTCTAGGGTGATCTCATAGCTTATTCTTACTTATTCATCCGTAATGGAGGTTTTCCACAGTATAATTCTATACTGCTTTGCCGTATCTCAGCACCTTCGTCTATTTGACCTTCCTGGTCAACCTTTGACTTTTTGGTCAACTTTGACTTTTTCGGTCAAATTTTAACCAACATGAAATCATAGGATTTTTCTTCCCTTTTTGCCTAAAAGGCCTTATGCTTGGCTAAGTAATCTATTATTGAGTCTCGTAACCGCTTAATCGAGAACTCAAACTTATACTGATATTTAACTCAGATCGTGAGTTTCATATCGACTTACAAGATTCAAACTTGGGATTTTCCTTATCTAAAAGGAAATCATAGGTTCATAAAAATCTGGGTATTACAGCGGGTGAGGGACATGTGCAGCCCTATCCTATAGCACTTGTTGATCAACTCAACAACAATTTCCCTGATGCCAAATTTTGTTTTATGCCAATGGGTATTTACTCAGTATAGTACCTGAACTATGAATACTCTTTTACTTTTATCCCTAAACTTTTGATTTTGATAAATAGGTACACGAACTTTTTTTTTTGGAAGTTTTAATCCTTCACACTAAAATTAACAGTCGATTTCTGAAATTTAACATAGATAATTAAATCTCTATTGCATAATAACTAAACATTAAATGAAATTATTTCATTAAGTTTAAATGGTTTTATTTTTTTTTAAAGGATTTCAATAAGAATAAGGAGGAAATTTTTATACTTAGTGTAATTAATTTTCTAAAATTCTACATTAACATGGAGTTGAAACATGACTAAATGTACTTAAATTTAAAAAAAAATATATATATATATATATATATTTCATTAATTTCAATTTTAGAGACCAAAACTATCAGAAATCAAAAGTTCATGGATTAATTTATCAAAATGACAGTTTAGGACTAAAGTGATTGAATATACATAATTCAGGAACTAAACAAATAAAGTCAATAGTTTTGGAATTGGGTTTGAGGATTCTACATCTGTTTGGCATAAGTCCTCGACTTCTTTCCTTCCATAATATTGCTCGTATTATAATTACAAATTTCACTTCATGAAAAAAAAACTTTTTTGATAAGAACTTTGCAAAAGAACTTTAAAAATTAAAAAAAAATAATTGAACAAAAGATTAAAAAAAAAAAGTTAAGATATGGAATTTTTCCGTTTGTTTTTAACATAAATCCTAATAATAAAAAGAGTTTAGTATTGAGATTAATTCACGTTTTCTCGCCTATTTTAAAACTAAATAATAATAATATGGATTAAGTGAGACTAATTCATAATTTAATGGTAATTAAATTATCCACACAAAAAAAAAAAAAAAGAACTCTCAAAAATTAATTTTAAAACAAGTTTAGTATTCTCATAAGTTGGAAGATTGTAATATTCGATAGGACATTGAAAAGGAAAAAGTCACATATTGAAAATCTAGAAATAAGTTATGTGTTATGTATACATTTACTATAAAATAACAAAACACTCGTGTGTGACAAGTGTGTGCTCCTTGCACACATCCCTGGATGTGTGAGCAAAAGTGTTTAGGGCACTTTAAAATTAGAAAAATACTATAAACACTAATTCTAATATCAATTTTTGAATACCAATTTATGTGACATATGAGTTGTCATTATTTTATTAGTAAGTGGTTAAAACAGTGTCACATTAATCGATTGCTTCTACCAATGAAAAGATGTTATAGGAGTTAGTACTCAAAAAGTTTAGATTAAAATTGATATTTCTAACACTACTCTTAAAATTAACATTACAAATTTATTTGATATTAAGATACAAATTAAAATTTGGTTGAATGAAATTTTTAAGGATTAAGTGTTGGGAATATTGTTGGGAGGGTGCTGCCCAGTAAATGAAGTTGGGCAATGTACTACGTATTCATGTGTTTTGGGACCAATTTGTGAATTAATCACAAATTTTTATTGTGACTAAAACTTTTTAACCACAAGGATTTTATACATAACGTGAATAAAACTTTTTCTGTGACTAAAACCTCCATAGTTAAAAGTTTGTCACCACAAAAATTTTCGATTAATTGCATGTTAGTCATAAATAAGGTTGTGACTACAAGTGACATTTAGTCATACAAAAATATTGTTAAGTAAAAGTGTTACAAGAATTTTGTGAGTAATATATATATATAGATATATATATATATATATATTTTTTTTTTTGTAGTGTAAATTTGGTTGGTTGATACATATACATTTGTCGTATAAAACAGTACTTATAGTTTTTTTTTCTCTGGAAATAATATGTGATTGCAAGATCAAACCTGCACCTCTTACTTTATTCTGTCTTGTATCGTTTGACCAAGTGATCATTGACAGTAATATTGTAGTTAGAAAGGTAAACTATAAATATTAACTATAAGTCATGGTACGACATATATGGAATATGCTAGCAATGAAAAGTCTGTGCAATTTATTTATTTATTTATTTTTTTGGTTCCTGCCGGAGGCATATATATGTTCATAAGCTAAAAGAAAAGTTGTGTGTGTGCAAATTCTCTTTCCGAATATAATCCACAAAAAAAAAAAAAAAAAAGGTGTACACCTAAATGAAAGTTTGGTCTACTATTTTCGATTTAGTTGAGATGTTTTGATATACTTACTGATTTATATTACTGTTTTTTATTTAGGAAAACCTATGCAAAAGATTTTGATTTTCACAAAAGGAAGAACATAAGACAAACATGCTGTGTTTTATTCAAATAAGTTAACAGACCAGCGACGAACCATACCACACAAGATTAGATCACACAATTAATAACTTAAAATAAAGTGTGATAAAATTTGTTAGTACATGACACATTATCTCTAAAATAAGGCCAGGCTTGAGTCATAATTAATAATTATACAGATAAGAAATCATCAATATATGATCATAATTATATAATAAGTAGCAGAATGAAGCCCCCACTAAATTAACTCTGGTAGAGAGTTGCTAATTATGATTAAAATTCCCCACTTAACAGCAAAGTTTGCTTAATTTTAGCACCCCTAATTATAGAATGTAGTACTTTCTACTTGACAAATACACTTGTACTTAGCTATTTATACATATATATATTTTTATATATTTATCACCTGGCATCAGATTAGATACCCTTCACAGAGAATTAGCTAAAACTTGCTGCAGAAACTACCAGCCAGCCCTTTTTAGCTGCAAAAAAAAAAAAAAAAAAAAAAAAAAAAAAAAAAAAAAAGAAAAACCATGTTAATACAGGTAATACCATTTGTTAATGAAAACATGTTAAATTAAAACGGCTGATTTATAAGCGTCCAAACTCGAATCAAATCCCTAATCCAACAAATGAAGCATTGCTCTACGTAAACCGACTTTCCTTAAGGTTCTAACTTAATTACGGTCAATACAATGAGTGGTACTTTTTTGAGATAAAAATTAAATCTAGTTAGTGAAAAACAAACAGTAAAATCCTTTAGATTCAGATAGTCGCTATAAGAAAAATGGCCTAATATATACATATAATCTCTAGCTATATGCACTTTGGATAAGAAATAATTTTTTGTCCCTTTAATGCTAAAAATTTTCTTCTAAGCGTGTCTTAATGCAAGAAAGGAATATAATGCCTTGTATCCTTGAAATATTGATTAGTAAATATCATGAACATAGGAACCCTAGCTAATAAAACATAATTAACATTCCCTTTTGGTATAATCAATTTCGGTATGATGTCAGTCATGTTAAGTTAAACATAGAGATTCTTACACTAATTGGAGGGCCATGGGATCTTGTCGAGAGTACTGATGATTGGCCGGCTGTAGAGCATTCACTTGAAAATAATTCCGAGAGTCGAATGCCTGCGTATGCTCCTGATGCGCCTGAGACTGCGGCATGAGCTCATAGCTTCCTCCTCCTGCCATCACGTTCATGTTCTGCTGGCTTCTCTCATTTTCAGCTATCTATTTGTTCATTTCCTCAATTTTTCAGTCAATTCACAAGTCTCTCTATATGTATCTCTCTCTCTCTCTCTCTCTCTATATATATATATATATATATATATATGTATTCATGAATGTTAGAGAAAGAGAGGGGAATAAAATTACCTTTGCTCGGAGAAGCTGGTTATTGTTGTTCAAGTCAACTTCCTGCAATTTTTCTCATTTTATTTGACATTAAGGTAAATCAAACTTCGGGCTGGGACAACATTTTCAAATCAAACTTAATAAAAAAAAAAATCTTCGCACATCTTCTATACGAATCTGAATTTCTGATTAGTCCTAATATAAAAATCTAAATAATGAACAGAGATGCATGAGGATCAGTTACCCTTTTCTGCATGTACTCGATTTCTTGGAACAACAGCTCATTCTGGTAGGGTCGAGAAAATAGAAAAAGGAAGAAACGGGGGAAAAAAATTTTGGAAAATCAAAAACAAAATAGATGAGAAAACTTGTTAGTAGCTATTAAAAAATTAACAATAAATTGCCCAAGAAAATTACAAAATATGTAAATGGCAGTAATACCTTTTTGGTTCTGATTTTGCTAATTGCTTTCTCCAATTTACCCTCCAGGTTTTTGAGTTCTCTGGCACTTGAGCTGCTCAGACTCTCGCCCAGTATGTCCCTGGCATTAACAATTTTGTTACATACTGTAAAACAGAAGAGTGTTAAACAAGGTTTTTCAAGGGATTAACACATTTAAGATTCTTTGATTATACCTAATTCCCTTCTGCGTAGCCTCGATTTGGTTCCGGAGTTTTGCGGATTCTTGCTGGTAGAACTGAGATTTATTTTAAATATAAATGAGTTTGAAGACATAATGATCTCATTGAGAAGTATAAACATTCCAAATAAATCTGTGAGTACTGAGTGCATTCAGAAAGCATATAAATAATGAGAGAAAAAATAAATTTCAGTTTGATCTTTGCATTTATTGTGATTTGTAATTACGTTCACTTTCCTCAAAACGAAAAAAAAAAAAAAATTAAGGCAAAAATGGTTAAAATCTGAAGACTGCTAGGATTTAGCAAGTTGGATTAGACCACATATATAGAAACGTAAACTGTGTCATCAGTGTAAAAATTTAAACTAATGAATTTAAAATTAATACCTGAGCATTAGCTACGGCAACAGATCCAGTATTTGAAGAATCAGAGCATGCTTTCTTGTACCTGTCAATCGTTGATTTGACGCTGCAATTTCATATAATATCATTAGTATTAGACAATTTACATATAATTAAACCACAAAGAGAATACCCTCCAAGTCAAAGGAAATTTTAAAAGAGGAAAAGAGGGGGGGGGAAAAAGAGAGGTAATTATTAATCCTATAAGGTGTAATAAGCAATGTTAATTAATTATGTAATAAACTGGACTAGTCCTACATTCTGTACGTAGGAAGGAATGAGAGTATAAATGATGGATAGATTTGAGGAAGATGAGAAATGTAAAGGATTATGGAGAGGATTATATTAATCTTTCATAATAATAAGAGAGAGGAAGTAGAAAATTATTGATAAATAATTATTACTATACTTTTAATATATTTCCTCTTTGCTAATTGTGTGTGTGTGTGTGGGTGTGTTTTTTTTATTTTTTTATTTTTTTTTATGAGGAGGCAATTAAGATAGTCTTTTTAAGATTGCATTCATTCTTGAATCCTTAGATTTTAGGGACATAGAGGGAAAGTTCATCCCTCTGTCACTCATTTCTCTCCTTTCCTCTTGCTAATTAGCAAAACAAAAGATGAGGTCTCTCTCTCTTTTCTCTTCTCTTTCCCTATCTGTTCCTCCAACCAAACAGTGAATGAATGTATAGATAAATTTCTTTCAAATGAAATCTAAAAACCAAAGAAATAATGATCAATAATAGTAATTCTAAATTAAATAACATAATAATCTAAGAACAACTAATATATAAGGCAATTTTTATTTGTTTTTATACTCGGAGAAAAATATATAAGTGTGTATATATCAGTTTATTTTAACAACTTAACTTGTAATTTGTTGCTTTATTCCTAAATATTTTATTTCCTTCATTTTTCTTTCACATTTATCACATAAAGTCTTGATTTCACCTTATCTAATTTTACTCTATGGTATGCATATCGCCTGTTAAGTTTAAGTAATTTGTCAAATATATATATATATATATATATATATATATATGAATAACAAATTTGATACTTTTTTCCGGTTCCTCTTCAAATCTTTTAAATCTTTGTTAAATCTTTCAAACAACAAAACATTTCAACGTTTAAAGAAGCTTTCTTTAAAAAAACCTTAAAAAATAAATAAATAAATATTGTAATAACACTAAAGTATAAAATGAATGACATACATCTAACTTCCTTGGATCAGAACTAGTCAGAGTTAACATTGACTTGAATGAGACAGAAAAGAAAACGAATAAACCAAGTTGAAAATATATAGTAAAAAACATTTACCTCCAACTCTGAAGTAATATTTTATTAATTAAAAAAAAAAAAAAAAAGTGATCATCCAAGAAAAATATCAAAAGTTTCACACCTTTCAATGCAATATTTATACCTTAATTTCGTCGAGCCTGTGATTGGCTGCTTTTTGCCACGATGGACAGCCTTTCACATCTCATTGGCTTTTAACCATATCAAGGGAAAGTCATATGTTCTTTGAAAGGTTTCCATCACGACAAATTTACCCACCGGATAATTAGCTGATCATTTACCCTTTTAACCACCTCGTAAATCCATTTGATTTTTCACAACCTAATTATTATTATTATTATTATTTTAGTATTTTAAAGAAGAAAAAGCCCAAGGTAATTAAAATTTTTGAAATATAAGGCGGGTCTTTTCTGTTCTGGAACTCTGAGTAGATCAGAGTCGTTCACTTCAGCTGTCACAAGCAAGCTAGTCCCAGCAGCAAAAATACTCAGAACTCTCCTATTGGCTCACTCAGTTTCCATACATTTTCTCTCTCATCTCTCTCTCTCTCTCTCTCTTTTTTCACTCTCTCTCTCTCTAAAAACTTTGTATAAATATATCTGTACAAGATCTTGGACAAACGCAAAGGCAATTTCTACATTGCCACTACTGGTTGAGCTCTTCTGATTGGCTCTTCACTCACTCTCTTTTATTTTTCACTCTTTCACCCCCAGAAAATAAGCTAGGAAAGAAAACATACATATATATATATATACATATCTATATGTTTGTAAATAATATATATTTATATGTATGTATGGGCGTGAGAGAGAGCCATATGAAGCATATAAGATAAAATTATGGTTGAAGAGCTGAGAAAGAAAGAGAGCCCATTATAGAATCATGACCTAAACCCTTTTGTCAGATGTCAAGAACTGAAAAATCATGTGTGACGTGACCAAAGATTCTGTTGCCCAAGACTATAAAAAAATTAAAAATATATATTGAAAAAAAGAAAAAAAAAAAAAAAAAAAAACTCCAACCAAACCGTTACCCAGATCACACTCCTACAATTTCCTAAACAAGGGTAAGAAGGAAAATAAGTTTTGGAAAGAAAACACAAACACCTTGAAACTGGACTAAACTTTGATAACTTGTTTGTCCAAGAAGCTTCTCCATTTTTTTTTTTTTTGTTTTTTTTTTTCAATTAGATTTAAGAATTGCCCATTAAAGTTGTTGGACAAATTTCATCACATTTCATGTAGTTACTTATGAACCCTAATTTAGCTATGTTTGACTAATGTGTATATATGTTTATAAATATATATATATGTGTGTGAAATGTTGTTTCCACGTGGGTGTAAAAAAATAAACAATTAAAGATTTTGGGAAATTTTTTCCGTGTATTAGTGAGAGAGGGGAAACAATAATAATAAACGAGAAAAGAAAAGGAAAACCCTAATTTGGGTGTGATTGGTTGTAAAAGGGAGTGGCAACATGTTTCAAGCAAAAACCCATTTCAGTGTTTTTCTGAAAAATTCTGGAAAAAAAAAAAGAAAAGCACTTAATGTTGTTGTTGTTTTTCTAAAATTTTTTTTTAATTTATTTTTAAATTTTCTTCTAAGGGGGTTTGACAAGTTTTGCTTCAAATCGTACCCTTTGCTTTCTTGATGTCTAAAACTGACGTGCCATTAAGGAAGTGTCGAGGAGATATGGAAGGGCTTTGGCTAATAGAGTAAACAAAAGAGAAATGGAAAAGGAAAAAAACTTTAAAAAAACAAAAACAAAAACAAAAACAAAAGAAAGGAAAGAAAGAAAGAGAGAGAGAGAGAAAGTGAACAGAAAATCTAACAGCAATGGAGGGAGGTAAAGGAAGTGATATCAATTCCAAAGCCTGATCTACTTGTTGCTATTTACAACAAATACTTTGCTTCTATTTCCATATCTATAACTACTAGATCTACTCATCTACAAAAACCAAGAGTTAAAAAAAAAAAACAAAAAAACAAAAACCTTCATCATCATAAACAAAAAAGAAGAGAAACCATAAAGCTCATACAAGGAAACAAAACCAAACAGAAGGGAAAAAAGAGAGAGAGAGAGAGAGAGAGAGAAATGAAACTTACTTAGGGAAAGTAAGGGAAATCAACAAACTACATACAATATCACATTTTTTTTTCCCAAACTGAAAACTTTGTACTAAAAAAATGATTATGTCTTTGTGCTTAAACAATCCAACAAAGATCTCATTTCTAGAAAAACCAAAAAATTATGATCCAAACTCAAAAAAAAAAAAAAAAAACTTGGGCTTGAAACCCTAATTAGGATAATTAGGAAGATATTATGAGGAGGGCAAGAATGAAAAGTAATAATAATTAAAAGAAAAAAGAAAATACCTCTGGTTTGCATACTCATAGAGGCGTCCACGGGTGGAGAAGACGATGAGGGCAACCTCAGCATCACAGAGAACAGAGAGTTCATAGGCCTTCTTCAACAATCCGTTTCTACGTTTGCAAAATGTCACTTGCCGATTCGTCGTGTTTTCGATCCTCTTAATCTCGATCTTTCCCCTTCCCATTTTCCTTTGAGTAGTTGAATCCATTTCCATTGACATCATCTCCTTGTTTTGGTACGACATACTCTCTTGCTGAAATTGCAACCATAACTTCACAGATCAATATATATATATATATATATAGTAAGAACACAAAGGAAAAAAAAATTTTTTCAAGTCTTGCTTGATCCGTGTAATATGAATGAAATTAGCACTTTTCATCTCTAATTAACTATTGATTCTTGGCCAAGAGACTTTTAGTGTAAGATTTACCCCCAAAAGATGAACTAGAGAAAATGATAATGATAATAATGTTTTAGAAGTGTTTCTCACCAAGCTATTGTGAAACAAAAAGCAGAGAAAGAAGAAGAACCAGAGGTTTTCTGTCTCAATCTGGTTTTCTAGATTTTTTTTTTTTTTTAATTTGCCCAGAAATCTGAGTAGCTAGCTAGGGGAGAGAGACAGAAGAAACGGTGGAAGGTTTGGACATGGAGATAGGTATTTATAAAGTTAAAGTTAAAAATGACTTTTCATCTACAACACTAATTTCCAACATATTTCCACGAAGCCAAATAAAAACATACATATATATATTACTTTCTTTTTGTTTTTTTGTTTTTTTGTTTTTTCCAACATACTCAATACATTCAGACTCCATTAACCATTCTTTTTTTATTTACTAATTTCTTTTTTTTTTTTTGTGGTTTTTTTGTTTTCGTTTAATGTGAATTAGAGAGGGAATTAGAGAAGAGACAGAAGGAGAGGGAAAGAGACTTCTGGGAGCGATTATTAATGTGGTGAATGAGACGTTTGGGAGTTTTACTCCTTCCCTTAAGATTAATAGCACGTATTTGACTATATTTAACCTTTGTTTTTTTTCTAAATTAAAGAATATTAAAAATTGAAGAGTTATAAGAGTAAAGAGTGTGGACCCAAATGATTTCAGCGTGATTTTTTTTTTTTAAGTAGAACAACTAATATTAAGAATAATAAACATATTATCTCAATTAAATTGGTATCTGTTAGCAACCGCATCTTGAGCTAAGCTCCACACTCTATTTCTTAAAGATGAACAAAAATAAAAGAATGTCAAGAAGAAAGCAAATATCCATACATTGCTCAGTATACGTGGTTCTACGTTTTTTGTTTTTCTCTCTCTCTCTCTCTCTGTTTTTTTTTTTTTTTTTTTTTTTGGGTAGACTCAATATTAGAGCGTGTTTTACTTTGTTTTTGCGTTGCGCTAGATTATTCCACTCCCAACTTTAGCTTATCATGAGCATGTATTAGCAAATGAGACATCAAAGTGGATTTTTGCCAAACAAAAGCCTAAAACGAAAAGGGGCATATTGCAGGGCGGTTAGATCTCCAATTTCCATGTTAGAATTTGTGTTTTTTTTTTTTTTTTTTTTGTCTTTCTTTTGCTTGTGACGTTAGGTTACGTTTCAGTTAGCTTCTCTAGTAACCAAAAAATTGTTTTGATGTTCTATTTACTTGCAACTAATAATGGACTTCTTTTGTTTTTTCTTTTCTTTTTTTTTTTTAATATTCTCTCTCTCTATCTCTCTTGAGAGAGAAAGGGGGGCCAATGACTTACCCATTAGAGAGACGAAGTTCTTTTCACTTTATTACAAGTCCCCACCCACCCCACTGGACTCATCTCTCCCTCTCTTACTTGACACTACGCCACCCACCTTATTGGACCCACCCCTCTTTCTCTCTCTCTCTATATATATATATATATATCTCTCTCTCTCTCTCTCTCTCAAAATAACTAGCTAGGTTTTCCAATAGCTGGCCAAAATAATTCAAGGAATAACTGTCATGGGGCAATGACAAAAGTGAAGCATCCTCCTGTCATGTGAAATCCAGCCTCCAATTCGATTTTTCTTTCCTACTAACACTGGAGGTCATATATCCAAAGTAAGCACTTGACATTCTAGAGATATTGGATTGTTATTTCCCCTATTTCTTTCTATGTGATATACATTGTCATTTATACATATATATATATATATATATATATATAACCGGCATATATCTCCTAGCTTCCTTCATGCCTGAGAGCTGATCTCACTAGCTTTCTACCCAGTATACGTTAAAAAAAAAAAAAAAAAAATTTAAGTACTTTGGAGTTGAAAAAGTACTTTGCTTTTGTTAATGTGAGAACTATATGTATACTTTGACTTTACCAAACTCGCATTACTTAATGACCACTTTCTCCGACTTTGAATTCCCTTCCGAGCATTTAGCCTCATCATACACCGATCTAGGCGGTTGGTTATGTTTTTCACTAGTCCACTTTGGTCTTATTATATGTCAAGGTATATATATGTATATGTATATGTATTTGTATTTGTGTTTGTGTGCCATGCATATGTGTAAACCTAACCGCGCTTCTTGTGGAGGGCTAGGAATTGTCACTTTTCCTAGCCAACATTTTGAACCATATTAATGTTAAACGTACACATGTGGCTAGCAATCATGGACGACATTTGTATTCAAGGAAAATCAATGATATAAGGTTCATCCCCAAGGCAACACATTGTATACATTTAATGTTACATTTACATTTATACACACACAGACACACATATATATATAGAATGTACAAATGTATACCATTGCAAACCAGTTTTGTTTTTTCTGAATGCTATAGCTTGTTTAATTACGATCATTAAGACAGTTTGGGTAGTTTTAATTCGAGTGTATCCAAAGTACGATTCCATAATTTCTCATTGCTGTATGGAAATATACATATGATGGTTGATCATAGGAAATACCAAACTATTCGTGAGGTCTTTGGCTCTAGTTTTCACTCCAATACAAAGCCCTAGAGGACAATATTTAAGATAAAATAATGCTAAGGATGTCAATTTCAATCATATAATTTTTTAATATCAATTGAATGTGACCTGTCATTCTTTTATTTATGCATTATGTTCAAAAAATATATTATGTTAGTTAATTACAGGATTGTATTCAATGATAAAAAAAAAAAATGACAACTCACTTTCACAATAACAAAAAATTGACTGTAAAATTGAGATTCTCAACGAACTATTGATCTTCAAGACAAATTATTTGAGACTTAAGGATCACGATGATTGACATTTCAGTGACTCAACTGCATGATCTCTATAATAATGCTTGATTAATACGATCAACTTCTTCAATTAGGCATTCATCTATAAACTGTGTATTTCCTTTTTTTTTCTTTTTCGATGATTGCTCTTCCTAGTCTCCAAATATTTTGTTACCTTTTTAATATATATTAATATATAAGTGATGATGATAAAAATCAATAAATGTATCAAGATATCCTGATTAAGTCAGCACTTCTTTATCATCATCTACCTATCACAATATTTTCATTCCCTAAAGCTATTTTATTCGGATGCATAAGATGTAATATATTTCAGGATTAATATGTCCGGAACTCTACTTGACTCTTTTGATGAGTTTTTTTTTTTTTTTGGCTATTTCAGCATCTTCCTAATTCACTTCAAAGTATGTTTGTCCCTTGACGCTTCAAAGCTACGTGGAACAATGTTATCAGTTACTTGTTCACTATTAACTTTTGCGTCTCATATTCTAAATCTTCAAAAAAACAAAAACAAAAAAAAAAAAAAAAACCCATAAATTGGATGGCAAGCGTAATTGTAAACTTATAGACTAGATTTCATATTATGCGTTATTTGCATCCATTGACAAGACGCATTTCAAAGAGGATGGAATATCTTAGGAAGACAGGTCTATAATCCCCCTTGAGTTCGATGCATTCATGTGCACATAAAAATACACATATACATATCAAAATATGTATAAGGAAATAACAGTTCATAAATATATGCATATTCCACATAAAGTTTCACCAAACTTACCTTAGGCCCATGGCTATAAAACCTACATATGCATGCTTATAAATAGAAATTCGGTAGAAAGTTTCCATGCCCAGAGAGAAGTCAAATTAAAAGTCTATGACTTCCAAACAACAAAATCTTCACCATATCTCTCCACCTTGAGGACCAATAAGGGGGCAGTTAGCTATATATCTAGCTATATAGTTTCAATATTGCTTATCTTAATTACTTAAGCACATTTTGAAATATTAGGCTTTTTTTTTTTTTTTTTTAAAGCAGCTTCATCTGCTTAGTTATATTATTATCAGAGAATCAATCAATAGAAGATTTGAGACGAAACCAGGAGTCTCGTCTATCTGTACATTAGAACAGCCAGAGTTAAAAAATCAAAATACGCTAAAGAGTGCGCAACTTGATTAGCAGATCCACCCTACGTGAGAAACGGATAATTGTTGCGTACAAAAATATTATTCAACTAGCAAATAAAAATTTATTGTAAGCTCTCTCTCTCTCTCTCTCACTCTCTCTCATTCAAGCACGTACATACAATTATTTCATCATCAAAACGGTTTAAACTGCATTTTACGCTTGAACCCTATACAGTACATATTTCACTAAAATGGTCATCAAAACGATTGAAAATTCAAGAGAGAAAGAAAACAACAGGTTTAATCTGTCTAGCTAAGAAGGGAAACAAAGTACATTTGTTTGATTTTTACGTGATAAGTGCCTCACTTCGGTTGTCAATATCAACTTTATAGTTGAAAGTTCTATTTACCAAATGACTACACACAAGAATTTCATTATGGAGTATATATATGTAGCTTCATATAAACGTTTTTTTTTTTTTTTTTTTATCAATCAACTTGCTCGTACTAGCCCAAGTCCAATTTTGAAAATATTCTTTGCAAGAAAAATGGGACCACAAAAAGAAATAACAAAATTAATTATCTCTCTAGCTAGGAGCTTCAAAATTGTATAGAAATATTGTAGGATGTTAATGTTGGTCTTCAATGCAAAACGTAATCACATAAATGCATCATTATATGCCCTTGAAACCGTTACCTTCTTTCTTCGTTCACAAAATCGTAAATAGTTTTTGCTGTCTGCAAACCAATTCTCAGCTTTTGCTTGAAAGGAAGTTCAGCCAGTAAATTTAAAATTTTATTTTCGAAAAAAATAATATAGATAAAGGTTTGAAATATGAGTTTGAATCTATGATCGAAATGTTACTAAGGGCCTGTTTGAGATAACATCTGGAGATGGTGTTTTGGAGTTTGAGTTGGAAATGTGTGTTTGGAAGAAAAACTTTTAAAAAAGTACTGTGATATAGAAAATAGTGCGAAATTTGAAATGTATTCGGAAACAAAATACAACATGAACTTATCTTGTTTATTTCATCGTTACTAGCATTTTGACATAAAAAACATTTCATTTCGATTTGAAATAAAAAAGTTAAGAACTTTTTAATTTTGAATTTTTTTTTAAAATGGAAGAGAAAGAAAGTTTGATGTAGAGTTTGAAATTTGAAATTCGGATAGCAAAATGGCATTTGAAGATGGTACCCCAAACTTAACAAGGTTTTGGATATTTAACGAGGTATATTTTGGAGATGTGAGCAAGGTTAGAGTTTAGGCTTTAGTCTTTTGGAAGCATCTCTCAACCTTTAGTTCGGACTCTTAAACTTAGGTTGTTTTTCTTTTTAGTTTTCAGCGCCTGCATACGCTTTTGTCCCCGTCATTTTTCTTTATTTGTAAACTTTATTTCTTTTTTTAATAATATTTCATTGGGATAGAAAAATGAAGAGGATGATAGAGAGGTGCTGAACTAGTCAAGATGGCTTAATGCATCTGCTGATTTTTATCTCAATCATCATTTAGTCCAAAAAAAAAAAAAAAAGAAAGAAATGGTACCCCAAACATGCCCTAAGTTTTCTAAACCCCTAAAGTAGTGATAAGTTTCAAACTTTCAATTGAAATTGAAAACACATGGTGTCTGCCGGATTGATTTGCCATATGGCTAAGTTTATATATATATATATATATTTTTTTTTTTTTTTTTTTTTTGGGCTTGTAGTACTCTTGCTAGCAAGTTAAATGGTATGACCCCACCTGCTACACCTAACAAAATTATGAACAATAACATGATGTTATTGATTAAAAATTTCCAGATTGGGAAATGGAGCATAATTCTTTTAGTTGGCCTGATCTTGTGCCGTTTTAAATGTTTTCTGAGTTTGACGCTGGTAAATTAATAAATGTATTATTAATTAGGACATTTCCAACTTCTTTTTCTTGCCGAAGAGCTAATATATTGAATCGAACTCAACAATAATATAACCGTGTAACAAAAAGCCAGAGATATAGCGGACCAAGATTTTTGAAGGATCGGAACTCTGAAGCGGACTTTGAATTCAACAATCGCATGCTTGATTAAAAAGAGGTAGAAATTACCGTTTCAAATCCTCCGCACAAACTTACTAGATATTTTGAGGGCAAAAAAAAAAAAAAAAAAAAAAATGAACAATGAACAATGAGCTTGAAAAGAAAAGGACGAAAAGGACCTCTTATAAATAGGATTCGTGCATTCCGTCGCTGGCATGGCGAGAGCCATCACGATGGTTCGTCTTCAATGGTGCTGCTTCTCCGACAAGGTCGCGTGACTAATCTTGTCGATGGTGCTGATTTCCCGAGTTCGTGAGTTCGCGATTTTCCGATCTTCGTCCCGGAGTCACTATGGTTGGCGGTTTGTGGCTTGACAGAGAAGACGGCTTGCGAGATTTAGGGAGGTCGTTCACCGGCATCAATAATGGCGTAGACCTGAGAAGACTGGAGAAGATGGTGAAAGGGTAAAACCAGAATTTTAAAAAAGTTAGAACTTAAATATGCTTTAAATTTTTTTACATTTCCAAAATATGCTATTTTGTTTAAATCCACATCTTACATTATGCCATTTGGCTCATTCTCCCTTTCTAATAGACCTTAAATTTAATTATATCATAGTTTCCTGTAACACATTATAAACCTCACTCTAACATATTTATTGTTTGTTAGAAAATTTCAAAATCATTTTAACCCACTAAAGTCTTTTAAAATTTTGAAATTTTGTTCCGAACATTTACTTAAAAGTTGATTTTTTTGCTTCTATTATTCTACTGACTAAAAACAAAAGCAAGCTGCCAAATGGACCAATAGTTTGGAGAATTGCAGTGGATGGATTTTTTTTTAAATCCTATTTTATTTATGTGACCTTGGTTTTGCTAAACTAAAAAAGTGTTCATAAAAAAAAATAAAAACTATTTTTTTAAATTGTTGATTAATTTTCGGGTAAATCATTAATCAAGTAATAATTATTTGCCCACGTATGTTAAATATATCACACTTCAATAACTGGAAACTATTACTACAAAATTTTTACCGAAATGGTTATTTTTTTAATTACCAAAAGGATATTAATTTACTAAAACTAAGCTTTTTTAAACAGGGTCATTTTTGCACATCCGTATAGTTTTTACACAAGAACAAAACCATAGACATCCCAATTTGCATTAATACCGCTCTATACCTAAATTACCATAAATCTTCCCTTTTAGAAGTGTTAATTTGTCTCCATTAACAAATTTCATATGATATCTAGATAAACGAGAAATGTGGTGATTTTTATCACATGTCTAATTAATTTTGTACACACATATATTTTGTTGAAGCTTAATCAAGAATTATCATGATCTTGGGACTCTAGTGAACCTAATTACTAGTTTTTGAAATTTTGTTTTATTTATTTATTTATTTTTTTTTTTTTGTACTGGTGGAAAGTTTTTGGAAATTTCTTGATCACTAGCTAATTTTGTTATATAATATATATATATACACACACACACATATATATATATATATGACATATGTGCGGATAAGACTCTCTACAAATGTTTTTTTGTTTCTTTTAAGAGGCACATGTGCATCTGCCCTAATTGCCACGCCTCCTACATGCCCAAAGAGAGAAAAAGCAAAGGCAAAAAAACCAATTTTAATTTCAATGTTGAAATTCTTCAAATTGGGTAATTAATTTCTTTTTTCAGTAATATTATTATGATTTCCTATTAAAAAGGTCAAATCAAAACTTTAGCTCCTTGGATGGAACATAATTCCTCCAAACTAGATAATAATAGTTCTTGGTGAAAAAAAAATTAATTGGAAATTGCCTCTAAGCATATTAATTTGATATATATACAAGGTTAATAAATGGCTAATTTACCTATTTTAGCGTATCACCATCCAAATTGGAAAGACCACTTGAATTTTAAAAACATTCCAGAAATGAGATATGTTTCACCATCTAACGTAAGCACATTCAAGAGAAAAGTTTAAAAGCTTGTCTGGTAAGCTGAAAAGTGGAGTGAGAGTGAGAGAGAGGCAATGAGATTAGTGAAGGAAATTTGGGATCTATAATTGTCCACTTCTTTTGTCGTTATTTTCTGCCGGCGTTGTTTTGATCCAAATTAATTTAGATATTTATTTAGTATTTGATTTTGTTTTTCATATGCAAGATCTTTTTTTTTTTTTTTTTTTTGCGGCTTTTTATATGACCTTAGTATTACGTGCTTCTTGTTATCGGTTGATTGGATGTATCCATCAACTATAGATGATTTGTTAAAAAATCATGTATATGTTTAATATTTGGTGTACCTTATTTAACGAGGTGCCTCTATTCATTCGTTTTATTGAAGGAATTACCTGTACGTGTTGATAGGAGATTATATGTCTAAATTTGTAACGACTCATTGTCTTTTTTTGATATGATATTGTTCGCTTAAGGTCTCGTGTCCGTACGGTTTTGTTCATGGGCTTAATATAAAAAAACCTCGTACCATTAGGAAGTGATATCTTTACTTATGAATTATCACATATATTTATTTTTTAGCGATATGATACAGCACATCTTACCCTAAGGACTGATAACTGTCACAAAATTAATGATTATATTAACTTTCATGTTTTGGGATTTATTTGCCTCTTTTCAGACAAAAAATAAGATTAAAGGATATAATTACTAGCAAATACATTAATAAAAGAAAAGTCCTCCCCTTATCATTCTTCACTGTCTTTACGTAGATTTTTTTTAATTTCTATTTTCTCTTTCTTTTATCAGACACAATAATCAAGGTACTTCATTATCTTGGCCTACTTCATCTGCAACTCATGTTAGGACAAGCCAAAAAAAAAAAACCATATTCTTTGTCCTTTTGAAATATTAATTTTTTCCTACTGTTATGTTAAAAAAAAGAAAGAAAGAAAGAAAGAAGTAAACATTCGTTTTTATGAAATAACTGAAATGAATTGTAAGTTTTTAAGATATATCGAGTAAATAATAAATTTAAACAGGATATTAATGATTTAATTATGTTCTGTAAAGTTGTTATTTTCTTAATAAATTTATAATTTGTTTAATAAAATTTTCATTTACCTAATAAATTTACTATTTACTTCAAATATTTTAAAATCTTACTATTTACTTTAACAATTTTCATAAAAATACTATTTACTATAATTTCTCAAAATAAACATACAAATATAATTTCGTAGGTATTTTCGAGCTGTCTAGATTTTGTACACATACATTCACCATATTGTTGAGCTACATATAAGCATTCCATCCATTAGGGCATGGCATAACATTTGGTATTGGCCATAATAATGTCGCTATGAGGGTGGATACAGCATAATAAATAAGGTCCACATTATTCATATAATTACTGTTTTTATTTATTTAATTCAAATGTCATTATTAATATTATTTCTCTTTGCTCTTTGATTGGAGGCCCCCCTAAAAGTACAATAATTATTTCAACTTCCAATTTCATGATTCACATATGTAATTATAGAAGCTCCATGTTGATCTAAATCTAGTGGACCACAAAAGGATCGGCGTCCTTTTTTTTTTTTTTTGTTTTTATTTTCATTCTTTTTGTCAGGAATCATAAAGCACTTTTTGGGCGTGTTAGAAATGGTTTCTTTTGCTCTTGTTACTTCTTACAGATCTGGTTTTTTGGAAAGGAAAGTTGGCTCTTCGTTGTGGACACTAACGAGTGATTCTTGTATGTAATGCGGTTGAAGGATACATATACATATTCTTCCTTAAATAGATTGTAAAACAAATAGGCCCATCTGTATATCGAAAGAAAGTCATCACAACCTTATAGTGAATTTGGATAGGAAAAAATATGTTCCAAGAAAAGAAGAGTATTAGTAGGAATAATTTCTTTCCTTCTCTATTTTCTTTTCTCTCACTCCATCATTTTTATTGAGCGTGTTCGCACAAAAATCTTCCTATGTTTATTAGACATGGGCTTAGAAATGGGTTTAAAAGTATTTGGATTATCCCTCCTACTCGTAAGTTAATCTTTTGAAATGAAAACCTAAGGATCAACAAGTTGTATGATAACTATAACATGTATGTAGTGTACGTACAAGATAAACTCCGAAGAAAAATTGGATGAATGTTGGTGGGCCCTTAGAGTGATTGCGATCGCGATAGACGAAAAATCCGTAGTGCAAGATAGACTTTGAAGATTGAAACTCCATGATAGCGTGGGGCTTGATGCTGTTGATGATCTCAATAGAAATGTGATCCTTCTCTAGAGTTTGATGAAGAAGAGGGACCTCCTAATAGGTAAATCTTTTGAAATGAAACTCTTAAGGGCCAACAAATTTCTACCCTTTAATTTTTCTATCTATATATAAGTTTACGGTTAGTTCTACGTACGTACCATTTTTTAAAAATAATAATGTGATTTTAATCAGATTTAATGACTAAAAATATACCTTATCGGAGTGATTAACATTGACAAAAACTACAAGTAAAGTCAGTCAAAATGATGCCACCTACATGTCATGAGAAGGGTTGAGGTCAAAATTATAATGCGTCAATCCAACTCCAAAGCAAAAAATAAATAAACTGCGACAACGACAGTGTGCCTTGAGATGCAAGAGAGAAAACAGAGGCTAACAACTTCAATAACTCAAGAAAGAGAATGAAAACAAAGGGGAATCCGATTATATTTGGACAAGTTTGCCAAAACTAGGTATATAGATATTAGGTGGGTGTTCAAAGTTCATCCCACCAAAGGATTTTGCTTACAATCATAGATTTATAATAATGAAATATCGCTAATAAAATAAATTATAAGAGAGAGAGAGAGAGAGAGAAGAAAAATGTTGGATTAGGTTACCAACCGTGTGGAGCAGCAGATTTTGGTCCCATGTGCTCCAATGGGAGAAACTACAGCAAATAGGTCGTTTTTTAAAAATGTTTCAAGTAAATAATATATTTTAAAATGTTTGAAATAAATAGCATATTTATGATAAATAGTTAACTTATGAGAATTTTTTTAGTTAATTTTATCGTAAATAAATTATTTATCGTAAATATGATATTTATCACAAATATTTTGTTTACAAGAATTATTTACCATTGTCTAAAAAGTTTTCTGCTATTTATTTTTATTACTAAAGGATTTTTACCTATTTTCTTCCTTCTCGCCATAATTTTGTGGCTAGTAAAAATTGCAAAGACAAAAGACCAAATGATCCATATTCGTAGGGTTCTTGTGATTACTACGTAGATTAGTGTGGTTTTTATTTAAAAGTTTTCGTGATGAAAAATTGTGCATTTACTAGCCTACTCTTGATAGTTAAAAATAATATGAGGACTTTCAATTGGGACACTTCTTTTTGAAAAATATTTGTAATTTCTTTTATATTTAGTTGCATGCCTAGCAAAGCATTATATCTTTTTTTTTTTTAAGAAAGAAAATAAGGGGATTTAAACTTTACATTATGATAAAAGTTTTGTATACTTAAATTTTTATAAGACTATACACAACCACAAATCAATAATTATTGAAAAAGGGCATAAGTATAAATTTTATGATTTTTTTACTTTTTTTACTTTTTAACGTTTTATTTTTTTTATTTTTTACTTTAGTTTTTTCCCTTAGTTTTGCTCTTTTTTATTCTTTTATTTATTTTCTTACTTTACTTCTTTTTGTTTTTCTACTTTCTTACTTTTTTATTTTATTTTATTTTTCTCTTAATTATTCTTTTAATGACTATTTTCGTTCTTTTGTTTACATGTCCTTTGTTTTCCTAAAATTCATAAAAATGTTTTTTTTCTAAATGTGTTCATAATTAAATTTTTTCTCTCTAAATTCAATATTTAAAAAAATTAAAATACTTATTCTAATTTGCTCTAAATAAAATTGATTTTTTTAATCAAACGTTCTGCTTTAACCTTTTCTCCTTTCTCTTTTTTTTTTTTTTTTTTTTAATTTGCCTTGATGTCTCTCATTGACATCATATTTGTTCTCCAGGTTAGTCATGCTTCTTCTTTAATCAGCCAAAAAAGAAAAGAAGTTAAATTTGTCCAAAAAAAAAAAAAAAACAAAGAAAAGAAAAGTTTGATCATGTGGCTTGCAAGTTGCAACTTGGAACTGGTCCAGGGCTCTTACGCCACACTAAAACTAAACGTACTTGACCAACCACATAAGAAAACAATATCATCTTAAAATAAGTAACAAGATAATCCTTAACAAAGTATACATTTTCTATCCGCTTTAAATTCTTTCTTTACGTGCACAAGCCTCCAAAGTTGTCCTTTCTTCTTATTTTAATTTTCATTCTTTTTTTTTTTTCCACTTGTTTTTTTCGAAGTCATCATCCAATTGGCATAGGATCCACACGCATTTGACAATGAAAAATATTAAAGAACATCAGTGATGTTTAACATCACACTAATAAAAAAGTGGACCTCACTAATGGACTCCATGTTATAGGACCTACTTTCTATTAGTGAATAATATTAAATATCACTGATATTCTTTAACATTCCTTTTTGGCAATACTGAATTCCCACCCAAAGTCAAAGATGCCTTTTTTTCACTTCTATCAGCAACAATAAAGACGCGGAAATCGTTCAGCCTAATGTGAATATTCAACATAAAGTGGTTTTTGCCTTTTGGTGCTCACAATGTGAAATCTCATTTTGGTCTTTAACTTAAGAAGATTTTAGAATGTGTTGTCGGTCTATCAGTTTGTTTTAAATTTGTCTTTCCTACAAAGAGAGAATATTGACTCCAAGGAAAAGACAGTTAAAATGATCTTCCACATTAAAAAAAGTCATCGGAGTTTTAGTCTTTGACAATGATATAGAATCCATCTTCTCTGTGAATGACAAAATCAATGAAGAATAGCACGTGCTCTTCAACCTCTCTCCGATGGGTCTGATTCTTAAGAACAAGGAGACTATTATGAGATGATTGCCATCAACACTGTGCAACCAGTTTTAATAATAAAGGTGGAAGCGGAGGCGGAGCTAAAAATATATTACAGAGTGGAAGCGTACATCAAAATTTTTTTTTCAAGATAAAATAAAATTTATTGGAAGTTACATGAGAATTTTTAATTTCAATAAATTTATGTGATAATTTTTAATTTTAGTGAGAGTAAAACAGTAAAATTATAAACATAAAATTAATTTTAGGAGAGATTTTATAAGATTTTTTTTTAATTGGGGAAAAGTAAGATGTAAATGAGAACTTTTTTTATTATTTTTAATGAGGATAAATTATAAAAATTATAAAATTTTTAGGATAAATTTAAAATAACAAAAAATTCAGTGTAGTCTATCATCCCACTCGCACCCCCTTGACTCCGCCCATGGGTGCAAGTCATCACTTCCAAATATTCAACGTCTATCAAAGTCACAGCATTCTTTATACAGAGCACCATACTCGATTATTGTGAGTTTAAACTTATCATTCGGAACGGATCATGAGTGTTATGTGAGGTGTTCTTGAAAGATTCAAGGGGGTAGTTATTATTACCCTCAGCGCCTATTGATCCAAATTACCCAGAGCTTTGAAGGTGAAGAGGCCGACCAAAGAGGGAAAAATCATAGGGCGACCAAAGCAAGGAAGCCTTAGGGGTTTAATGTTATGTTTGATAAGAGGGATGTAAAATAAAAAGATACAAGATGTAAAATAAAATAGGTGGGGAAACTAGAAAGGACAGAGAGAAATTTCTTTCATGTTGTTTGATGAAAAAAGAGACAAGAAAAATAGCTAATATAATACATTTCACAATTATACCCTTTTTTATATAAGAAAATGATGAAGGATTAATGTAAGAATAATTATTTTATATGCTACTTATTTTGTAAGTTTTTTCCGCTCTTCTTTTTTCAAAGTAGACCGGATTAGAGAAAAATAAAATAAAATAAAATAAATAGTGGATACTCTAGATTCAAAACTTCCTTCCCGATTTCCTCTATACCATCAAACAAAAATTTCATTTTTTATGCAAAATCCCTCATCCAACTTTCTCTCCGTTTTCCGCTCTGCCAAACATAGGCTTATGGTTGCAGCTTGGGGGTACAAGGATGTATTCGAGCAGGTTAAGCTCCAAAACCGACAAACTTGTGAAAAATTGTTTGATTAGGGAATATTTTTTAGGATATGTAATAAGTAAAAAACCAAAATAAGATTAGATCCTATTCAAGGACAAATTAAATAGCCCTATTTAAGGTCATTACGAGGAAAACAAAAAGGTGAGAAATTAATCTTATAATTACACGCCGAATGTACATAAACAGGATATTCTACAAGGGATTCTCAACCCAGAAACTGTAAGGGAGAATTAAAGAGGGGAAGAAAAATGGACTAAAATATTTTCTCATCCAGAAACCATTAATCGAATTACACAGATAGGAAAACTTTGCCACAATTATGAGAAACAATTTTTTTTTTCCACAGAAATCTTGTGCTTATAACTGTATTGAATGGAGGAAAAGTCGTATACTATAGGCTGCTGGCGGAAGATCGTGACGAACGGCTGCGGCTGCTTGGATTGGAATGATCTTTCCTCAATATGGCTTCCAGATTCTGAAAGCATTTCAGTGGTCGAACCTGTACGTGATAAATGGAAGCCGGAGAGAAAAAATAATTCCGTTAGCTAATTAAAGAACGACAAACCGAATGGAAATCTGAAAGAAAACATAAACAAAATGCCAAGAAACTACCGTATCGCAACGGTATCCTGTTTCTTAGATATGTCTACTTGAAAAGACTGGACATTTTCGAACTTAATCAAGGACTTAAAAAGAGCGATTCATCAATAGTAAATTTACCAAATATGTCGCGTGCACAGCTTTCAGGTGAATACGTCGGGTTTGTTTGTTTCAACCACTCAACCCATTCAACTCAAACTTTTTTTTGTTTTTCCCAAAAAGTTTGTCTTTTTTCCAAAAAGTTTTTTGTCTTTTCTGAAAATTTAAAAAAATTTACTATTCAAACTTAAAAATCTCAACTCAAATCACTACACCAAACACCCCAGAAGTGTCTTTTAATTGTGTATTCTAGTAGTTAGATAGAGTCTATTGTCAAAAAGTTAATATTTTGATATTCGAAAAACAACCATAGTTACTTTTCACTGGAATTATAGAATAATTGAAGTATGCATAGCAATATACACACAGAAAATGGTTTGTGAAGGAGTACGAACCTTCCAGCGTCTCTTGTGACCAAGACTGTTGTATATTGATTCGAGCCTTGTAATTATTTGCCTAAATGTTGGTCTCTTCGCTGGATTCTCGTTCCAACACTCCTCAATCAACCTATACGCAGGAATTATTTTGATCAATCAGCTCAGTTTTGAGATTTCAAGCTGAACAGAAAGAAAACTAGGCAAATAAACGAGGAAAAACAAAATCTTTTCCTTCTTCTGAGGAATGAACAATATCAGTAGCATCTTAAAAGTTATTTGCTTCTTCGGAAAACAAACAGTTAATATTATTACAAGGATAAAAGATAAGCATAAGATGCCATTCTCAAAAAGAGCCCAAATTTCATAAAAATGACACGTGTTCTCAAGAAAAGGGACAGTAAGTTCCACTAAGAAATCAATGAACAAACAGAAGAAAAAGCGGGAAAGAAATTAATAAATCAAACATGAAATATTGTAGAAAAAGTTTAGGCACCAACTCTTTAAGACGATGTGAATAAAGCTTTGCAGGAGCCCTGAATGGCGGGCGTTCTTTTGCACAATACGATTTAGGAACTTCACTATCTTTCTTAGCAGAAAATGGTGGATAGCCTTCAATCATCTGCAATATAGCAATAATAGGTTTGTCAAGCCTGACGTGATCATTTCATAAAAATGTTCTGTATGAAATGTTAAAACCAGCTCATTGAAATTATAATATTTCAATGTTGTAGTGATCGCCATTGTTAAGGTCGTAAAAAATTAATCAGCATGGCAAACACGGTAATTGAAACTAACATGTTGATAGAAGAATCTCAAATAGATAGAAGAAAAGAAAGAGACACATTTACCTCTTGCAGAATTAAAGCAAATGAGAATACATCCACTTTGGTATCATATTCTTCGTTTCTAAAAGCCTCTGGAGCCACGTATCTGCCTGCCCGTGACAATTAAAAATACTCACTTTAGAAACTATAAGTTAGTAAATACTTAAGTTGATTTAAATTAAAGAAATAACAGAGAAAATATGAAACTAAGTATGGAAATGATACAAATAAAAAACTTTTCCAGTTTTATTAAATTGCATTTCTTCTGACAACATTTAACTACAATGGCAATCATAATATTTCAACTAGATGCAACACTCACAAGAAGCTTGTTGACAAGTCAGAGGCCTATCTTCCTTAACTGTCAGCAGCTTGCTGACACCAAAATCAGCTACTTTCAGGTGTCCAGAATCATCCCGTAATATATTTCTGTTCACAGGCAGGAAAAAATTAAAAAAGGCAAAAAATAACGAATTTGTTCACAGTTTAGACTTATGAAAGATGCAGATATTTTCAATATGCATTGCTAAAATCGGTATGTGGCAACAAATCCAAATTTGAATGGGAAAAAAAGCTCAGATAAAAGAACTCACGAAGGCTCAAGATCACGGTGAATTATCGGCACCGGTTTATTTTCATGCAAATAACTCATTCCCCTGCAAAAGTCCAAAACATTTTACTGTTGTTGGCATAAGATTTCTCCAAATTAAGATAAGTCACTCCGGTTTATAAAGAGTAAGAAACCTTGCAATATCAAGCGCCAATCTAACAGCTATTATTGGTTTTAGAGCTCCTTTTCTTTTCAAAAATGCACGAAGGTCTCCCTGCACCATAAACACAGCAAAATAAAGGTCGAAAAAAATTAATATTATTTAACCAATCTAGAAGTATTTCCGTAGCATTACACCGTATTTCAGTTTCCCTCCACTTTACATGCTGAAAGGAATTATGAGAACAAACAACACAGAGTAGAGACTAATAAGTACTGTTATTTCCATTTAGAACCAAAACACCGATTCACTTCCCTTTAGATTGGAGGCAAAATTTAAAAAAAAAAAATAGTGGGGAACACTATGAGAAGCAAATTAACCATGCAGAAGCGCAAACCTAATCCTTCAATAAAAAGAGAGAGAGAGTGAAGCGCAAACCTAAAATATACTATACCTACATAAGCTCACATAATAATTGATATTCCAAAAGTATACAATACAAGGACAGTAAAATACTACTTTGTTCTACATTTACTAAAAGCATGAGAAAAGAAAAACCTTTGGCAAGTACTCTGTCACAATCATCATGGGGCTACTTTGAGTAACGGCACCCAGAAACTGGACTACATTTGGATGCCGTATTTTCTGAAGCAATGCAAGTTCATCTCTAAATGCCCTCCTGCAAGGAAAAAAAAAAGTTTTAAAGACCATAAAAATTGATAAATCACAAAAAAAGGTAAAGTTTACAAACAACCCACACTTTATCCTCATCAATAATCACTCCCTCTCCAAGCTTCTTCACAGCAACCTCTATTCCGCGCCATGACGCAATATGGAACGTCCCCTGAAGCATCCCACAAGGTTGGATTTTTAAATGAAAGAGAAATCAAACGCAATTGATAAGATGCAGTATCCTCTTAATCAACAAAAATAGGATGTGAATGCAAGTTGATCAAGAAAACGGATATAGTAATTATAGTATGATGCCCTAACCCACATGGAAGATTCAAATGGAGTTTAAAGGGAGTGACATTTTCATTCCAATCAAATGTCCTCTACCCAAATATAGACACCACAGTGGATACACAAATCAAACGACACTTTCCAAACTTCACTCTTAATATTTCTACTGCTCAGTACAAATTTTAAATATCATTTTGTGTCCCAAAATGTGATTGCAAACACAAATTGAAAAGGTCAGAACTTTTAATTCTCTTTTGTTAACTACCTAAGCAAAAACAATGCCAGCCAAAAGGACTGTCAATACCCAGTTGGCCTTCCATTCGAATTACTATAAAACCTTAGAGACTACATAGATTACCATGATTCCTCGTATGAATATGAAAATTCAATATTAACTGCAGAAACATCAAGATTAAATCCAAAATTTAATAAATAAATCGAGTATTGATTTTACCTTATCAATCTCAACACTGTTGGTGAAATCAAGTTCCCTTGGGTCAATCTCATATTCGGGAACCTCACGTGCATGTCTAACGTGCATCGGATTTGGAGGTATCTGAAAATTATAGAACAAAAAACTACAATTAATCAAAATTACAAAAACATAAAATAAAAAAAAAACCCCCAAATATTCAAATTAAAAATAACAACAATAATAACAGACCAGAGGCTTGGCGCCATGTTTCTCCAGAGTCTTGATCACATCGTGATTATGGTAATGAATCGCATCTGCGAGAGGCTGTTCATCGTTCAACCGCCATTATCAACATCAACAAAAACGAAATTCAAAAAGAAAAAAAAACAAAAATTTTAAAAATAAAAATAAAAAAGAAACAGTGTCACTTGAGGAGTCATACGGAGCTGCCCCAGCGGTCCTTGGTGTCGACGTTGGCGCCGCGCTCGAGAAGGAGCTGGACGACGTCGTTGAGGCCCTGGCAGGCGGCGACGTGGAGAGCCGTCCGATCGTCGATGTCGCGGAAATTGACATCGATCCCGGAGTCAAGGAGCTCGTTGATTCCCTCCAAATCGCCTTCGTTGGCCGAGTACATCAGCCTCACCCCCGGATCCACCTCCACCTCCTCCTCCTCCTCCGTCGGCTCCGGCGCCGGTGCCTGCTCTGAGCCCCGGTCCGGCGCCATCGACGACTGCTTCCCCAGAGTGAACCGTAATAGGGTCGTTTTCGTCGCCTCCATTTTCAGACAGATCGAGAAAAAGAGAGAGAAATAAAAAAAAAATGGAAAGATGAAAATCAATAATTAATAGTTTTTGGGACGGATTTGTTGGGAAAAGTACCTCATGAATTTGGCTTGGTGATATGTAGGAGGAGAAAAGAGTGGGGTCGGGTGGGGTCCACCGTTGGATTTTGGGAGGCGCGTCGGGGGAAGTTTCGAAACGCAATCCAGTGCATTTAGGCGCGTGGTGTGAAATGTTTGACTTTTTGACTAAAACGTCAAAACCGTGAGTTAACGGTACCTGCGACTGTCTGTCGGTGTGTGCGTTCTCTCTGTACTGTGGAAGGAACCGGAGGGGAATCTGAACGGTGAGTCGTTGATAGTATTATTTGACAGTTGGTACAGTTCCTTCAGTTACTGTAGTGGACTTATATTTTTTTTATTTTTAATTAATGACAAAATTTTTTCCTAATTATAGTTCTCGTAATATTGTACTGGCATTTGATACAATTTTTAGCAGAAAAGATACATATTATGATAAAATATTACACAAGTTATAGTTGAGAAAATTTTCATGATTAATCATAAACTTTAAATAAGGAAGATTATCAAAAACTTCTTCGATGAAATATTAGAATTATGACCCGTGTTTTTCTATCAAAAACTCCAACATAAGAAGAATTTTAATTAAAAGAAGATTAAGGAATCATTTGGTTAGTCTACTTGAGTTAGAATTTTTAAGATATTTTAATTAGAGTTAAGTTAAGTTTTGAAAATGTATTTTTTTATCGAAAATAAATAATTTGAAATTAAAAAATAAAAAACGGGAAGTATATTAAAAAAATAATCTTATTTCGTATCTCTTTATATTCTTTACGATAAAAATAATTCATTTCATTTTTATTCAAAATAATAAAATTATAAATTTTTAAAATATAAATTTTTTATAAATATTTTAATATATAAATAATAAAATTACGTTTATTATAAAGAAAAAGATAAAAAAAAAATTAAAAATATTTAGTTTGTCAGACACTCCTTCAATGTTAATACTGCTAGAAGGATATATTTTTTTTTTTTTATTAATCCCTTTTTGCCTTTACAACAGAAGTCGGTTGTCGAGGCAGCCTGACCCTGTAATGGTGTAATATGATTGGATGACCTTTCCTTCAACGAAGCAAGCCAAACGTCCGACAAACGACTCCGTTACATTTTATGGAAGTCCCCTTTTCTTTTTCTTTTTTTTTTTTAATTGCGGATTATGATTTTTTTTTTTTTTAATCTCTCTTTTTCTTTTCCTCCGTTGCGGGAAATTTTTTCTTTATTATTATTGATTGAAGCTATGAATGATTGAATGAACACTACTTTACAGGTTAGTCAACACGTGAATTGTTGTTGGTAATTGATAATTTTCTTTGAAAAATAAAGAGAAAATAATAATAATTAAAAAAAAGGAGGGGAAAACAAACAGTAATAATTTCTCTTCTTTTTATTTTTTCTAATTTTTCTGGTAAACTTGAACTTGATAAGTATTGAATCAAAGCTTAACTACATTTAGAACACTTTTTTTTTTCTTTTTCTTTTTGGTTTATGCACGTTTATTCTATGACTTTAACGGGAAGCAAACAAATAAGATAAAAGCTTCAAAAATATTCATGAGACCTATTCAACAAAAGTGTCTTATCCTTATTATTGCCTGTGCTTGGAGGGAATGCATTTGTCTAAATACTAAGGAGGTGTTTGGTGAATGAGTTGAGTTTGAATTGAGTCGAGATTTTTAAGTTTAAATAATAATTTTTGTTGATTTTTTTTCAGAAAAGTCAAAAAACTTTTTCAGAAAAAAACAAAAATCATAATGAAAAATGGGGCATAAATTAAAACGAAGTTGTTAACCACATAGAAATGAAATTATCCATTCTTTTTGGTTGAAAGTTGGCCAATTCTCAACTTGATCCATTCCCCTGATCATATCATATGTATATCAAAATATCATATGTATATCAAAAACAAATGTGTTTGTATATCATGGTCCTATTTGTGGTGCATGTTGTAACTTGCAAATAATGTTTTTTTTTTTGTAACCCAAAAAAATAAAAAATAAAAAATAAAAAATAAAAGTATTTGGCAAGTGGGTTTCCAATACCTGAACGTGACAAAGGGAAACCTCCTCATTCAAGGAACTAGTGTTAGGAATATTGTTTACAAAAGAAATTAAAAAAAAGACAAAACTAGCAATTTGGAATGTTGCTAGAAAAATGAGTCTATGAAAATAAGTAAAGGAATCTACCATAGGGATATACTTATATTTTGTTAATTTTTAAGAGATTTCTACAATTGGGTAATAAAATAATAATAAGTTAACATGATTTTATTTTTGAAACCGTCAATTCCATATCAAAAACTATCTGAATAATATATTTTATTTTATTACAGTGATTTTAACATATCTAAAAATTAAAAACGTGCATTAAATATCTGTATTTTTGTGGGTCCTTTGCAAAAGTATAAAAAATTGAAAAGTAAAAGTTAAGATATCGAGGAGGACGACGATAAAGAAAGACTTTTGTAATGGGGCTCACAAGAATCCAGCTCATAAATATTATTATCATGGTAGACTTTCTCGTCGACTTTTTTTTTTCCTAAAGGAAAGCACACAATACTTTCTAGCTAGTTGCTACTCGTTAATATATTTTCTCCTTTTGTTTATATATATATATATATATATATATATATATATATATCAATCGCAGCCTCGTGTTAGTGGATAAGAACACGCTCCCTCCACAATTCTTGTCATTTTCTCACTTTTCTTTGAAGAAATCAAACTTTAAATGCAATTATTCTATAAAAGCTTTCATTTATTTGCGTTCATTAATGTTAACAAAATTTTCTGTTGTTTTCTGTTGTAAGGAAGACTAAGCGACAGGTTTTAAAACACATCATTTGGCATTTGTAATTTAATGCATTTTAATTAATGTTTTCAATGAATTTTTTTGATCTTATAAATACACAGAACTCTCTAAATACCCTTTTAAAAAATCTCTGAATTTTTTGTATTCCAAAAAAAAAAAAAAAAAGAATAAAAATTTTTTTTTTGACACTTTCCTTCATGTTCAAGTGGACATTCTTCTAGCGGAAGGACAAGTTGGCATTTTGTTTGTTCGGCGTCTAAAAAGTTGACATTTTGTTGAACATTTCCTAATACATATCCAATCTAAACCTCCGTTTGATAAATTATTTTAAACTTAAATTTTTTATCTCAATTTTTATCTTTTTCTAAAAAATCAATCAAAAATTATAATTAATTTTTAAAAAATAAACCAACTCAAATTTAAAAATTTTAACTCAAACTATAACACCAAACCAAGTCAAAACGTGTCATTTTCCCTGAACGGATGACATTCTACATATACGTATATTTTAATATGTGTACATGGTGTGTGTGTGTTATCTGGGTAAGCGCGTACTTACTAAAAAGTTGACATATATTTTATTATGTATATATTTTAATAAAGCAATTTGTCTAACTTTGTAAATGGTACTTCCTTTATAATTAACAGCACAGCCAAATGTCAACTGTGCAAGTTCTCTTGTTGAGATTAGCTAATAGAGATGTAAGTGATTTTAAAATTTGCAACAAGAAGAAGTTAGAACCAAACCACATGATTAAAAAAATGGAGTTTCATTTAGATAGGTTCAAACGAATGACTCACCTCAATGGATTGACCCTTGAGAGGATAGAACATTATAAGTCAAAGGGTTTCTAAGATCATAGTGATGCCAAAACAATCACTTCAAAGTTCAATATGTGATTCCGTTTTTTTCATTTTTAAATGATAATTTGTTCATTATTTCTGTATATAGTTAATTTCATCAATTACACTTAAAAAAAAAAAAAAAAAAAAGGGTTAAAAGAGAATAAGGGGCTACATGTGCTTGAGCTCCGCAACAAATGGAGGATGCATCATGTTGAGTTGTCCGCCCCATGTTGTGGGCTGGACAATGATGGGCTAAAAGCCCAATAGCTTTTGATAATTAAAAAAAAAAAAAAAAAAAAAAGGAGAATTAATGGCTTGTTCAACAAGCCGTGTGTTATAGAGCAGCGGAAAAAAGACAAAAAGTGGAGCAGCCATGTGGGTGTGCGAAAAGAAACAGAGAGCGTGAGGGAGAAACAGAGAGAGAAGGTGGAGTTTTTTGGCTTGTGCAAGAAGATTGAGCGGTGAAACGGTATCCGTTGATGCTCAAATTTGACGTGGTGAATCCTTGTGACAAACTCTTCTCAATTACTGGTTCTGATTTTCAAATTCGTGTCTCTAATGTGCTTTTCCTAAATGCTCATTTGAGACTTAAAACTCATTTCTTTTTATGTTATGTATTGAAATTCATCTCGTTGATGATGAACATTGTTATTTAGCCAAGAATTAATGTGTTTTATCTTGATGATTGTGAGCCTCTAGTTGCATATAGAGAGAATTTTGTAATCTCATTATTGTTGATATAGTGGAAGTTGATATCAGACTACGGTCTTGTGGTTTTTCCCCTCGCATTGGAGGGTTTTCCACCTAAAAATCAGTGTCAAGGGGCGGCAAGGGGAGGGGGCCGAACCAATCCTGGGGGCTGGTGTCTGGGAAGTTTGCTGATTAGACTAGTTTTTTTTTTTTTAATACAATTACACATAAAAGATTAACACTCTAATTTAGTATACCTCATTAATCTATTCATCTTCATCCGTTTAATCTTATCCTATTGAAAGCATATAATTTTTTTTTATTCCATTATAGAATCGAAAAGTGTGATACGATTATCAAAAAAATGAAAAATTAAAATTTACCCGTGAATTGAAAAGTTGGAAATAGTCTAACATTTAGATACTTATATTAAAATAATTGTACAACCAAACACATAATAGAATAGAAACAATGTATTTGAATCAAATACCACATTGAATAGGCGATCTCAATAAATTCTAAAATAATAAGAATAAGAATCATTATTTCTTATTTAATGTTGACTTATTAAAGTGTAAGAAAACCATCCAATTCCCTCTCTTTTATTATTATTTTTTTTTGGGTTTGTTTTTCTAGGTAACATCCCATTCCATTTTGAGTGTTTTTCTTTTTACACTTTGCGATAGAATCCGATATGAAATTATTGCTAAATTATATCTATAATTAACATCTCAAGTGTTTATTTGTCATAATAATAAAAATCTTATCAATATAATTACTAAAATATCCTTTTATATAATTAGATAATCATTGATGTGGAACTCATTGAACATTGGTTTTGCAAGTATAACATATTATTATTGGGGAAAGAAATCACTCATTTCTTTCAGTCTCCACATGTGAAGTAAATGCACCATTAGATAACCATTTGAATGACAGTCATGCAAGTACTTCAAGTAAGAGGAGAGAAAATGTATACTTGTGAACATTTTGAACAAGACTTGCCTCTAATTCAAATGAGAACTTGAGTGGCGGAAACATGTTGGGAACGCGGTCTTTATAGCAAAACCAACATCAAAAGCATACTAAAGGTCATAGTATTGGTAGGCATTGTTTCATAACTTAGCGGAGAGATCTAATGGTGGAATGAGAATGAGACCCACAACAGGAAAAGCTACTTGGGTTCCAGGCTGCATTCGGCGATCTTCTCCCACGACTTGAGAGTTTTGTCTTCTGTGTCCGTTTTGTACAATGCCAGACGAGTTATTGGGAAGCTCAGGCTACTGATGTTGTCGTCAAGAACATTAGCTTTTTCTTGAGCCTTTTTCTTCTCATCCTCCGTCAAATCCCCGTACAGGAGGCTCAAATGCGGCATGTACGCTGCAGGAAATCTCAAATCAGAACAACTCAGCGCAGCAGCGTTTGAATTAGATAAAGAACAACGATTCTTCTCATCCAGCATGTCACTTCTTCTTTCAAGCACCATTGTTATCCTTTACTAGTTTAGTACACATTATTCTTTTAGAATAAAGTAGCTTCCAATCAAATTTTAGATTAAATGCCTTCATGTTTCAGGTTCAGAGCAAGTAACTAAAGGGGCTAACAACGTTTAGATTCCAAAGGTTTAAGAACAGACTTTTTCTTTGTTTTTGTTAGATCAGGAAAAACTATCATACTTTTCTAACGCCATCGCAAAATCTGCCCTCCAAAAGTTTTAGAATTGAAGAAATGCGCCTTTACAACCCACAAGAAGGCGTAAAATTACACATCGCTTGTGAATGTTGGGCACTTCATTAGGAGTTATGAAAACTACATATAGTAAACCTAATCGACAAACCAGTTCCGCAGGTCACCCCTTAGGAGTCTTGCATATTATGAAAATTTAGTGACTCCAAGGTCTCAGCTTAAAAGGGTGTATCGGATGATGTTTTTCTTTCCTATATCACGAACACAGTGGGCAAAATTTTCTGGTTTATATTCCAGATGGTGATATTCTGCTGCATTATCTGCTGACGACTTTCTATAATCTATCTCCTCTTCCGTTAATTTAGCTATTTCAGCCTAGTTTCTTCGTTTCAAAACTAATCAAAATTATTTATTTTTTAAGAAAGGCAACTGCCAACATGACTTACGTGTTGAGTTCTTGTAACCGAAACGTCCTGTGGAGTGTGAACTAGCTTCCACAACCTGAAAAGGGAAAGAAAGATTCCAAAGGAAATTATGAATTGCTTAACAACCCAACATAGCATACATTGGAGTACTAGTTTGACAAATATGTCATCACTTGGCATGGGTAAAAGAAGAATTCAATTCATCTAAGCATACCTCGATGCTTCACCAACAACAAAGGTCAGCATACAGATTGCATAAATTCCCAAAAAAAAAAAAAACATCGTAATGTCGGTATCACATAGTACCAATTCATAAACTTCTCAAAGCACAGTGTGGCTCAAAGTCATATACACCTCATTCAAAATGACACTAAATCTCTCGCAATCTCTTATTTGATGCACAACACTATAAAGAAGAATAAGACCATCCCCAATGCATAATGCTGTCCTACCTGCTCCAATGCACAATATTATTCTAATTCTATATCTACCATCAGTCATCATCATTACAACTATAAAGTTTGTATCTTGTAATTGCAAAATTTATAGTATTTAAACGGCTTGAAAATGACAAAATTATAATAAGTATCTGCAATTCACATGTCAAAATCTGGCATTTTTGCCACCAAGTATAGCAATTTCCAAATTTTAACATTGAAAATAGAATTGTTCTGGAAAATGGCTTTCCTTTCTAAATACCAAAACTTGACTTTGACGCATGAATTTAGCATCACATTCGATATGCTTTGAACACTTTGGACTTGAACCAAAAAAATAATAATAATAACTGTTGCTTTCAAATAACCAAAAATGTCACAAACTTATATCTATATGACAAGTTACTGCTAATCTTGTTCAATTATCACCTAAATTATAGAAAAATTATATCAATGTTAATAAATTGATGAGCCGGTTAAAATGTAGAAACAAGACTCTGCAACAATAAGAACAGGGGAAATAACTATTTGACTGACTAACAAAACTGAGTCAGTTTTTTTTTTTTGGTTTTACCTCAGCCGTTGGATGAACAAGAAGGTAAACGCACTGGTAAAAGAAAGTTCCGGTGGCCACACGATCCACGCTAACATTATAAGCCCTGACGCCGTCGCAGGCCGATCTGAACTTGGCCAGCGCATCATCGGGCGTCAGGCTGATGGCCCCAACGACGGTGATGTGGGGCTGGAACTGGGGCCCGGCGAACTCGGCTCGAAGACCGTCCATCAGCTTCTTCAGCCTGGCGCCCACCTCGTCCGGTGGGATCGCCCACACCGAATAAACTTCCTTCCTGACTTGTTCTTGGTCGGAAACCGCCGCTTCTTCTGGTGGTGGTGGGGCTGCCATGAGGATGAGGAAGAAAGAGAAGCCCAGGAGTCCGAGAAAGGCAAAGGATTTAATAAGGAAAAGGTTGTGGAACATAAACATTCATGCAAGTTGCGCGAGAAATTGGGTGAGAAAAGTCCATTTCTTTTTGTAGCTTTTTTTTTTCCCTTCGATTTATCGATCTAGAGTGAGAATATTTTAGTGGGTTTTGGTTTAGAATAATTGCTACTTGAGTAAAGATTGGAATTTCGAGGTTGTCCTAAAAAATGTTGGGGGAAGATTGAAGACGGGCGAAGCGGAACTGTGGGCATTACGCGTGGAAAGCCACATGGTCGAGTGTACAAATTATCTCATCAGTAGCGGTGGTGGTAGTGAAATTAATTTATTTTCGTTGCTTATGAAAAAAAATATATGATAAATATTAAAAAATAATAATTCTTGGTAGATTCTTCGAATTTCTCACACTGGAAATAGATTCGTCCTATGGGATTTTTTTTTTCTTTTTTTGAAAGGGAAACTTTAATAAGTACTTTTTTTGTATTTTAATTAAATTAAGAAAGTATATCACTCTTAATTTAATTCGACGAAGACTAAACGATTCATATTCTATAAGGGACGAGCCGAATGGATCGTCAATGTAAAAATAAAAGAACGTAAATTTGCGAATTTTACTTCTTTCACTTGATCACATTGTAATTTTAACAAACTAAATTTAAGAAATACATTTTCGTGATGAAGGAGAGCTCATTCAGGAATTTTATCAAGCACTTGGCGCACAACGCACCTCGTAGAGCCCAAAAGCTTACGAAGCTTAGAATATAAATAGAAATGTAACATAAAGTCCATTTACCTCTGTAGAAACAAGAATCCAACCCCTGCCGCCGAGCAATGAAACCCCCCGTTAACCAACTGGCATACTCGGAAGCTCCTGAGCTTCTTTTCTTTGGTAGTTTTGGCACTGAATCGAACACATTGCGTTCTGGGTATGCGTCGAAACGACAGCATTCGGCCAAGTAATTTCGCGAACAGCTGAAGATCTTGCGCCATGTCGAAGATGGGCCTCCACTTCTTCTCGGGACATGGAAATTGGGATTTTTCTCAGCCCAGGATGTGTTGTCGTTGTGAGCTAGTTCATGGCTTGACTAATTTTATAAATTTATAACCAAACATATATATTATATGTTTGTGTCTCCGATACATCATTGTCATCCATAAACTTGTCATCCTTTAAAAACTTGTCCCATAAAATCTGATTACAATAGATTACCCGCCAATGGAGGCTATAAATTGATGTGAAATTCCGACATTTGTATTCTTTTGATCACCTTGAGAAGTAGGGAGAATTCAAAACTTGATTTCTTTTACTTCTTGGGACCAATTAAGCTTTGTATTTTTATTTTTTGCCGTTTGATCGAAACACATACACACACCTGAAAAGTACAGAGAAGTATTCATTGAAGAAACCTCAACATAGTTAGAATTTGAGAGAACATGGACAGTTGGATTAAAATAAAAAAAATAATTAAAAAAAACTTTTACTTAAATTGTGAAAGACGAATGAAATTTTTTTGAGTTACATAGAATTTCGAGACTAATGAAACATGCCCCATATTGATTTTTTTTTATTTTTGTGAACAAATTTCAATATACTTTTTAACTCTGGTAATTCAAATGCCAAATCAAATGCACAGTTCAATTCAAACCCAGAGTCCATCAATTATACTGATTGCCAAACCGACAAATTTACATGAAGCATGACTCGAACCTCTAACCTGATAGAGCGAATAATCTAAATAAGACCTCTTTGTCATCATACCACCATCGCCGACAGTAGAAATAGAAATAATTATATTAAGAGAGAGTTCATGAATAAATATTATATCAGATCAAATCAAATAAATAATTAAAGTATAGATGTAGACTCAAAATAGATAGGATGGTTTTAACCTTTTCCTGCACAGAGGGGCTGTTACATTGTATCTCCCACTTTATTATTATTATTATTTTTCTATTATGAGTGATGATCATCATTAAAAAAAAAAAAGAGAGAGAGAGAAAGAGAGACACAAATTATGTAGTAAAATAAAAGTGGGCATGGTTGTGGTAGAGACCCTCTGAGGGTCACTACCGATAGAGCCCTTTTTTGGACCGTTAAGATTTAATCGAACGGTTCAAATATTAATGGTGTACGGTATTTATCATACACCTAACCTCACATAATCATTCCCATCTAAACTCTTCTCCGTCGCCGGCGATCTTCTCGTCGTCGACGACGGACACCGGCGACTTATCCCCGATGTCGGCGACCCAACTCCGGTCACCTCCGGCCCCAGCCCCGGAGGCCGGCCGTCACCGCCGGTGACCCCATTTTCTCTCTCTTCCCCTTTCTCTCTCTTCTCTCTCTCTCTTCCCCTCTCTCTCTTCCCCTCCCTCCCGCCGGCCCCACCCCCGACCGCCTCCCTCCCCGATTTCGCGAAATCACGAGAGAGAAGGGGGGGCCGGGGAGGGTGGCGGCTGGGGGGAGGGGGTCGTCGGGGGTGGGGGGAGGCCGGGGGTGGGGGCCGGCGGGAGGGAGGGGAAGAGAGAGAAGGGGGAAGAGAGAGAGAGAAGAAAAGAGAGAGAAAGGGGAAGAGAGGGGGGGTCATCGGGGGGGTGCCGGGGGAGGGTGGCGGCCGGGGGAGGGAGGCGGCCGTGGGTGGGGGGAGGCCGGGGGTGGGGCCGGCGGGAGGGAGGGGAAGAGAGAGAAAGGGAAGAGAGAGAGGGGAAGAGAGAGAGAGAAGAGAGAGAAAGGGGAAGAGAGAGAAAATGTGATCGCCGGAGGCGACAGTCGGCGTCCGGGGCTGGGGGCCAGAGGTGGCCGGAGTTGGGTCACCGGCGTCGGGGATGAGTTGCCGGCGGCGGAAAGATCGCCGGCGACGGAGAATAGTTTAGGTGGGAATGATTGTGTGAGGTTAGGTGTATGATAAATATCGTACACCATCAATACTTGAACCGTTCGATTAAATCTTAACGATCAAAAAAAAGATTGTATCAGTAGAGACCCTCTCTACCACATATTTTCCCAGTAAAAGTAAATAAAATTGTATCTAAGCAAAACAAAACAGATGGCGGCAGATTACGTACTATTTCGTGCTGATTAGATATCATTAGAGGATAACATATGCTGATTAATTTAAAACAACAACTCACAAAAAAAGAAAGAAATAAATAAAATAATCAAAACAAACAAACAAATAAAGTACGTGCTAGCTTGAATGTGAGTTAGTGATAGTAACTTTTTATCGGAGATTTTTACGATATGGCATCTTATGTTGCAAAATCGCGTTAAAAATAGCATTTTAATCGTTTGATAATTTTTTAATAGTAAGATCGATGAGTGTTTATTTTAAAAATTTGTAATGCAGGTCATAATATTACTCCAATTATATATTAAACCATCTAAAAATTAATCCAACAACTAAATGTATAATATTTATTGATAATGCAAAATAAAATATCCTACCTAGAGGCCAGTCAAAACAACTTTGCTATATACAGGCAAACAACTCGCCTCCTAGTTTTGACTTAAATTAATTATAAATCTAAGCAATTATACAAATCAGTAATCCTAATTCTTTAAAGTTAATTATACTGGCACAAGTAATAAAAAAAAAAAAAAAAAGGATTCCAAGTCGGGATATTTCGTTATTATAATTATCTTCATCTTCCTGACGATAAATGCAGGTGAGTAACTACTTTGTATGATTTCATTCCAAATTAATTCAAATACCGTACATCTAATTTCCCAAATAGAGAAAATAAGTAGCGATCGACCCTCATCATTTTCACCTATATATATACATACATATATATATATATATGTATAGACACACACACATATATATATATGTATAGACACACATACACACATCAATAGAAATATTGTTAAATTGCAGTCCTCATGGATGTTTCATGATCACTTGAGTAAATTTCTATCTTTCTTTTTTCCCCATTAAGATTTCGTTCTAATTGGATGTTGTTTTCATTTGTAATTGGTATTCTTTCCTATCATTTATCTAATAGCAACTCGTACATAACCAACTAGATTTTTCTCCAACATTAAATATGAAGGAAAAAAAAATACAATTTTTCTGCAGACTCGAGCGACAACTTAAACTTTGGAATAAAAAAAAGTTTGAATTCCTTAATTAATCATAATCCTTAACTAATTCAAGGAAAAGCAGATAGCTAAAACTCTTAAACTAGTTTGCCTATTTGTCATCTATATAGTATTCGTCGTCACACACTCCGGTGAGCGTTCATCTTTTTTCTTGTTTTTCCTTGTTATATTAATCACACACGTACACACAAAATATTAGAATTATGTTAGATATTTTAAGCTTTTATGCCAAGTTCTAAATTCTTTTACAACTTCTTCCGCCCCCCTCCCACTCAACCCAACACCCCCCCCCCCCCCAAAAAAAACTTTATTTAATTACAAAATTTACTTGATTTTACACTAATATTACAATTATACCATGTGTTTTGATTATTGAGCCATAACCTCCGCCCCCCGCACAAACTTATCGAATTTGACATATAATTTAGTCTCTAAACTTTTTTTTTCTTAACAACCAACCCATGAACTTATGATCTTATGATCTTATGATTTTTGGCACTATCGGTCTTTCTTACTCGTATTCATTAAAATGTGGACTATTTTTGGCACAAAACTTACACATTATAACAAAAAAAGGTTGTTGTCAGTAATTTTTACTTAATTTCTTTTGTTTTGAAATCAAGTAAAATTCATCTGTAATACCCAAGAAGGGCTAAAATGTACAAGTAATGTGTAAAAAATGTCCAAATTTAATGAATTTGAGTAAGGAGTTAAAACTATCAAAAATTACAACTTCAGGGGGTTGATTATTATGCGCGGGGGGGGGGGGGGGGGGGAGGAACTTAGGGACTACTTGTTCAATTCGAAAATTTCAGGGGATGGCTATACAAAAAGAAAAGCCTATTTTAACCTCAGAACTATACTACTATATACAAATTCACAATATGTCGGAGTTTTGTCTTCATATGAACTTTGCAATTACACTCTATTATTATAGTTTAGTTAATTTTGGAAGAAAAAAAACATGCTTTAAATAGATAAACGAAGATAAAAATATTATTGCATTGTAATTTTACTAATTTTAGTCCGTCATATCCCTAGAAAAGGAAAAGAAAAATTCTTTCACTCCACTACTCTGATCTCTGATCTCTCAATATATATATATATATATATATATATATATATATACTTTGTAATTATTACTGAGAAATTAATGTATAATATATCAGAGGATGGGCTGTACAAGACCATTTGTGAAGGAAGAGTTGAGTCACTGTCACAATGTAGAAGAGCAAGCAATCATTGGAAGGGATGTGCTTTGATAACACAGAATGCAACAAGAAATGCCAATCTCTCTCGAGAGCTGTCAATGGCAGATGTTGCCTCTTCAAGTGCACTTGCTCTTTCAACTGTTAGCCCTACTTTTTCTTCCTTTTTTTTTTAAGTTTTTTTTTTTAATTTTCATGATAATATATGTACATGTGAGTGTATTTATTTAATTTTTTTAAGTTAAGGTGAGCGATTTGAACTTGTAGAATCTATATATTTTGATATGAATCTAATTATTTTCAGAATTAATACAACTTTGTTGCAAAAAAAACAAAACAAACCAATAGAAAATTGAATATTGCATGCATCCACAAATTTCTCAAGAAATCTTTGTATTTAAGTCTTGTTGAATATTTATTTGTTCTTTGACATGGGTAACAAATTTTGTGGCGGATATCAAGACAAATTTATGTTAATGTAATTTGCATATTTGGTCTATTTAAGTATGCGGAGAAAGTAATATATATATGTGTACATTATTCGTTTGCTTTTCTGATCGGATGAAAGAATGGACGAATACGATAAGCATATGTTTCATTTGTTTAAGTAATAGCAATGAGATTTCCCAATGTCATGCTGAAAATAGCTAGGATTTCCAGAAGAAGATACCATTCATTTGATGAGAAATAAAAAAGAATATTGAAAATTTGAGTGGCTAAAACTGAAGCAGAAACAGCTACTTTCGAAGTATTAAAAAGAAAAGCAACAACTGAAATGGAAAAGTTAGAATCGAAAAAAAAAATTCCTCATTTCTTTCTCTCATTCAAGATTCCTCATTTCTCATTCAAGATTCCTCATTTCTTTCTCTCATTCAAAACTGTGCATGAGATTTTCATCTCGCACAACTCCTAAATGATAAAAAAAAAAAAAAAACTCTTCTTCTTTCTTTTTTGATTACCTTCCTCCTTCCTCACCTCACCAGACCGAAACCATTCAATATTCAATTTCTAAAATACAAAGGATATTGAGATGCGAAATATCATAATCATGATAGAAATTGAATCACTATTATAATAATAATAGAAATTGAATCACTTTTTATTTTGGCTTTTTATACAAAACTCCCTAATTCTAAGTAGAATTTAACAATTCCTTTTTGTTTGTATTTGTTGCAAATTCCGATTAGGTAAGATTTCATAACACTTTTAAAATCACCTTTAAGTAAAGTAACTCATATTACTCGTAATTCTCCTTGAATATCCCAAGTTAATTAGCGTGTAACATTCAACGTTCTCACTTGAGGAATAACTTGCATCAATTGATAATAGATAATATCCATGGACTAGAATATCCCAAGTTAATTACACATACATCTATGCATTCTTTCGGTACAAGTTCACACACAAATATGTATGTACATATATATATATATATATATATATACATAAATAAGGCATCCATTTTAATTATATGATTTGTTCACAACACAACCCAAAAGGCATACACACGAGAGGAAAATAGCACCATCTATAGGAAGCAAATAAACCATATTATCAAATTTTTTTTTAATATATACACACACACGCAAGCATACGTATGTACAGTATAGGCTCAAGGAAAAGGAGCTCTTTTCTTCATCTCAGTGGGCTGAATGTCAATGGCGAAGCCCTTGCCGTGCTGCTTCCAGTAGTCGGCCTGCGGGTTGATCCACTCGGGCTCCTCGATCTCCACCCTCGACTGCCTCAGCGCCTCCGTGGATATGTTGTACTTGTCGTCCCTCTTCATCACCAGCTCCGGCTTCACCACTCCCGGCGGCACCGCCTGAGGCGACATCATCAGCGCCGGCGCACCGATTGGAAGCGCATCGCCTAATTAATAAATCAATACCAATGTGTTTAATATGAATTTGAAATTAGTACGAGTAACGAATTATCCTCGCATCCTTGAATTTATTTATATATATTTATGTCAATATATACATGTATATATGTGTGTGTGTGTCCTCCAATTAAAGGATCTAGTTGCGCCAAAATTGGAACCACATCACCTATGTAATCATCCTCGCCAAAAGGTACATATATATTAAGTGATGATTTGCTACCCTAAATGGCATGCTTCTTCTTTGGCCAAAAAAATAAATAAATAAGAAAATTAAAAAATTAAAATGACATGCTTCCTCTTTTCCCTTTTTTTTTTTTTTTTTTTTTTTTTTTTTAACTTTATGAAATGAATCAGCAGGCTTCAACCTTTTTTAAAACAAAATAAATCAAAAGAAAATAAAATTGGAATATACGAATAAATGACTTTTTTAAAAAGTTTTTAATTGATATGGACAGTCATTTTTCTATTAAATTTTTTTAAAAAAAAATCGACTATTTACTTGTTATTTTAAAATTTGTCTATTTATCTAATTTTTTTAATTAAAATTATTAGGTCTTTAATATTTCCAAGAACTGAATATATTTCAAATATATATAGAGACTAATACAAAAGAGTACTTTAATTGTTGTTACCTCTATCAACCTGCCATGTGCACCAGAATTTGCCATAGGTTTTGGCTATATTGTTGAGCTCTTTCTTTCCTAACATTTCTGGAACTCGAGGATTCACCCAGAGGCCTGATTTGACCTGCAACAGCAATTAGCTATATCGCTTAGTAACCAATGATTAAAAACAAAAAACAAAAAACAAATAAAGCAAATAAAGCAAAAAATAAAAAATAAAAAAAAAAACAACAAACAAACAAACAAACCCTTTCATTTATAGTGTATAACCTAACCTCATAAGCATGGGAGTGCCAAAGCTTTTGCTCATCAAAAGTCAAATTCTCATACATCCCAGACGATATGATATACTCCACTCCTGCAAAAAGCAATTACGCTAATAATTAAACCGTAATTCAGAGCCAAACTTCTACTTCGATGAAATAATATTGAATATTTTATGTTTTCTCTTGACGCAGTCGCTACCACCAATTTTGGGGAAAATATAGTAATAAAATAAAAAATTAAAATTTGGTGAGACATGCAAATACCGAATATTCTAGGAAAACCAAAAAAAAAAAAAAAATCATAAATTTTCTAAGCTCTTGCTTTAAATATAAGAGATTTGATGAAGCTTGTCCTCGGGTGGCTCCGACCATTACTGATAATAATCCTTCGCTATAACACTAAAGAAACAATGTTTTGGTGTCGTCGTTTTTTTTTTTTTTTTTTTTTTTTGTGGGGTTACCGATGAGATGGGCGTGGGAATCGTCAGAGTCGTAGACGGCACACTGGAGGAAGTCCTCGTTGAGGCGGGTAATGTAGTGGTGGGTCTCGATCTGACGGTTCATGTCGTGGCTGTAAATGGCGAAAGTGCACACGTGTTGGCTCATCTGCTTCACCGGCTTCAGCGACTGCATCATTTGCGCTCCTTTGTCCAGCAATTGCTGCTCCATCGACATCGGCCTCCCCGGCGGTATGGCGTCTCCGCCCCCTGCCGGCATCGGCGACGGCATCGTGTCACTCGCGGCCATGTTTATATCTGTATATATATATAAATATATCAGACAAACGATTTATTATTTTTAAGTAAACTACAATTTTACAAACCTTCTGCAATTGCAATTGATTCGAGTCTCTCTATATATATATATGGAGTTGGATTTAGAGGGAAAAAGATTTTGGAGAACGTGGAGGGTTTTGAGGGTTGCGCGTAGGCATGCATGGGGAGATGAGGTGGCTGAGGCTCGTCAAGTTTTGTTGCCAAATGGAGCTTTCTGCATACACGTATGGATATGATCTCTACCATTCGGTTGTAATTATTTATTTATTTTTGTTAAATATTCCGTTTTGTTAATGTGTATAGTTGTTTTTAAATTTATATCTCATAATAAAATTGGATTGGATGTATATAATGTAATTGTTAGACTATTTTTATATTCACGATAAATAATCTGCATATTGGTTTATACTTTATAGTTTCGCCTTTTCTATATTTCAAAAATAATAATGATAATGAAGAATGTCTCTAAGTTTTCTATATTTGTTTTCAGATTTTATGGTTTGTTTCGATGGAAAAGTTCACAAATATTATAAAAATGAACACTACACCACTAAATATTATCATGATTACATATATAATTGATAATTTTGTATTTGACTACATTATAAAATATATATAGAGTTTGAATCTTACTTCAAGTTAAAAAAAAAAAAAAAACTAAAATACAATTAAAGAAATTTGATGGGTTTGATAATCCAAAATTTAATATTGTTAATTGTGATAGTATAAACATTTAATTGACCAAATTCTCAAAAATTAAAATTAAGAAATTTAGTATGATTTACTATTTTTTGATAAACAAAAAATTTATTAAAAAAATAAAGAGCCTACAAATTCACACACAAGAAAAAAAAAAGGCCGAATAAAAGAATATAAAAAGTGGGGAAAAAGAAACCAAAACAAAAAAAGAGAGACTATTCTCAATTTAAAAAGAAGGAAAAATGAAACCAAAAAAAAAAAAAAAAAAGAGACTATTTTCTCATTTTTAAAAACCTTTTCCTTTATGAGTTCTAAATTAACAAGATGGGTGTTCTTCTTTGATTCCTTTTTCTTAGATTTTGATCTTCAGGATTAGTATTATTTATTTCAATTAACTGATATTATATAAAAAAAAAAGTAATTATTTCTTGTATTGCTGCAGTTTGTCAATGTCTTGAATACCTTCTATAATTTTCTTTGCCAAATCCTTGAACACCTTAATTCGTTTCTTCTTTTATTTCTAATTTACTATCATTGCTACTTGTGCTTAACCTTTCTCAAGTGCGATTTCTTTTTCTTAAAACCATCCAATTTTTTACCCTAAAAGAGACCATTTAAAGTTTTATTAATTTACACTTATTTTTGGTTCTGTCTCTAATTCGTTCTAATGGTTTGATATCTGTCATTGACATGCACTGAACGTTCCTAGGAGATGAAATTGGGTTTTATAAGAAAATAAATCTTAGCCTCTTTCAAATTATATCATGCTCCACATGTAAGTTCTTAATAATATCGATATTAAGGTAACAAATTTTTCATGTAAAATTTGCCCGTCTACGATCTTTCACACAAAAATGATAAATCATAACAGATTAGTACAAGCAGATTAACATCAAAATGGACTATAAATTATAAGATTTAAGTGGGAAAATATCTTTTATTTCGTCATAAAAGACTAAAACTACAAATAGCAGAAAGGGACAAAAAAAGGAAGAACAAATTGAAGAAAACAACATTTTTTTTTTCCTCCAAAGCTTCCTACGTCCTAAAACAATCACGAATCCACCTTAAAGAAAACAAACATTTAATCACAGGCGAGACATTCATATACTCCAAATAAGAATAGTTATACTGATTTTCACATTCGATATATCTGATATATCTAATAATATAATAACCCTTTTTCCTTCTCTCTCTCTCTCTCACTATCTTTCTTTCTCTCTCTAACTAGGCCTTGTTTTTCTCTTCATCATCCTCATCCCCATCAACCTCCTCCTTCAACGAGGGACTTTTAGCTGTTCTATACTTGTACCTAACAGCAACAAACAAATACACCGAGAAATTGATCAAGCTGAGAATCGAAAGCAGCCAATAGAACAGATTCAAATGATTTCTGTTTATGTTGTTCCCGGCCAACCAACCATGACTCCTCGTACTCCCTCTAGTAGCTCTGTTCACGATCTTCACCAGAACTGTGCTGCAGAAATACCCGAGGGCCATCGAGCACCACAGAAAGCACGTCGCGAACGATTTCAGTGGCTTCGGGGCCTCCGAGTAGAAGAACTCCAGCAACCCGACGTAGGTGAACATGTCGGCGATCCCGAATATGAAGTACTGAAACGACAACCAGAAAATGCTGATGGGGAGAGCCTGGGTCTGCGGATTGGCGTCCAGCATGTTGTGGGAGCGAGCAACAGCTTTGCGCCTGGCCTCGAGAATGCCTGCAGTCGCCATTGAGACGGCGGAGAGGACTAGCCCCACGCCGATGCGCTGCAGGTGGGTGATGCCGGTTGGGACGCCGGTGAACTTGCGGACGAAGGGGACGACGAGCTGGTCGTAGACGGGGATGATGAAGATCAAGAAGGCGACGGGGATTATGGGGAGCGAGGCCGGCGGGATTTTGAAGGAGTTTGAGATGGATTTGTCCATTGTTTGGCCTTGGTGGACGGAGAAGGTTTGCAGCTGAGCAAGGCAGAGGGTCATGATGATTGTGCAGGCGAAGATTGGGAGCATCCCCAAGAGGGTCTTCGCGTTTTCGACTTGTGTCACTCTGCAGAGTCGCCATGGATTTGGAGGGGAGGTTTCTGATCGGTTTTCGGATGGTTGGATTACTGCTGCTTTGTCCAAGAATCTGAAATCACAACAATGCATTAGTTCAGTTAAAATCGAAAGTATCAAATAGTTGTTATTATTAACTAGCTTGATGTTTTTTGAGACTTGTTTGATAGCATTTTACTTGAGACACAGTTTTTAACGGTCAGATTTTCTTATATTGGTACTAGTTGACTTAATATGATAGTTATAAGCAGTAACCTTCTCAAGACTTTTTTTTTTTTTTTTTTCATATCCCGCAAGGAAGATCGGTGATTTTCTCATGTTTTCCGTTTACTATCCGTTTGAGAATCTAGTGAAACTGCGATGAAACAGTGCATGGGCGTCCACCGCCGTATATTTAGGAATCTAGTGAGCAGGTGAAACAATACTAGGACTTCACTTATTCTTCGTTCAACTCTGAGTCATCCCGTCTAAGAAACTTTAAAGAGTAGAAGCTACCGGACCTGAAAGCGTCAGTGTGAGGAAGGAATTCAGCTTCGAGAGCAGCTTCTTTATCCTTGTTTATCTCATAGAGGTCCGCCGGATTCTCGGGAAGGCTAAGATTTCGGTTGCGAATGGCTGCAACATACACCTGAAAGACAGAACAAGCAAAAATAGGGAAACACTCATGAACTTGTACAACATATTTCATAATTATAGAAAAGATCAAATAATCCTTAATTCAAATAAAATTAACAGTCAAAAATTATTGGCTACTAAAATTAAGCTCAAACGACCTGTATAATTTCAACAGCTGGGTTAGTTGATCCTTTGATAACTTGCATGCGGTACATGGGCAATCCTGCAACAAACAAAACGACACCCAAAAATATGGCAATTGTGGCGACTCCGAAACCCCAGTCCCAGCCTTTGTAATCTTGGATCCACACCAGGAGAGTTAGGCTACCGGCGCCACCAATACACAGGGCGAGCAGCAGCGAGTTGAAGAAGGTCGACATCTGCCTCGCTTCTTTCGGGTCTTTCTCGTCGAATTGATCAGCGCCATGTGCCGGCAAACCAGCCTTTAGCCCTCCGCTGCCGATGGCCAAGAAGTAAAGACCAGTGAAGAGAAGCGCCTTGTGGCCGCCAGTGAGTTTCTCGCAATGAGCCGTTGGATCGAAGTTGTTGCACAGTGGTGGCTTAAGCTTGGGGAAGTGGGCTTGTATGGTCAGCAGCCCTAATCCCTGTATTAGTACAAAAATGTAACGTTACATATCTATACATACATATATAATATATTGAACTAGGATTTCAGATGTGCATGTGTAATGTTAGTAGGGCCACAAAGTACATAATTAATTCTTTTCTACTCGACGATCAGTGGTGTCTTCATGTTCCGGTCCACTGTTCATTTCAAAATTTAGTGGGAGCACATATGCAACAGTATTAGGACCTCACTCATTAATTCTCTTAAAAAACTCAGTTTTTAAATAATATTATTTTTAAGACTGGACTTCAAAGTGAGGAGGTGAGATTTGAATTCTAATGATGAGATTGCTGGAGAAAACAGAAAGACATCCACGACTTTCGAGATAATCATCGATGTGATTTATTTAATGTTAGTCTTATAAGAAAAGAATACAGACCAGAAATTCAAGGCATCCTGCGATGACAGTAGTTTTGAATCTGCCGATGAGCGTGTCTGCTAAAATGGCCATAACAAGGGACAAAATGTAACTAGTGCCCATGAAGTTGGTAAGATTGTTAGCAGCATCCGCTACGCCGAAGTGCAGAAACAATATGAAGTATGACACCAAGTTCACCGCAAGTGACAATGTCGCAAGGTTCTCGAATCCAAATGTGGCTGGAAATATCAGACAAAGATTAATGATTAAAAAAGGAGTCGTATGGGAGTTATAATTAGAAATTGTTTAAGCAAAAATATGCAAATTAATTGCTTGATTGGACGTGATACAAATAGTTGACATGCTCTAATAGAGCAGATAATTGGATGATTAATGGAACTTTTCTTTTGTAATTTGATTAAGTCGGAAAAAATCATATTAAATTCAAAAATAACAAATGTTAACGCAGATCAAATTAAGTTGATCGATACGTTCAACAAGTGCATATGCTTTGGTTAATATAGGATAAAATATTACATACACGCTTAATTAAAAATTATACTTTAAAATAATTATAGACATGGTTTAAGTGATTTCATCTATTTTAAGATATGGCCTTCAAAAAAGAAAGTACACGTTTAAGGAAAATATGGATGAAGAATTTAACGACCTAGGATGAGCGAAGAAGCTCTGATTCCTCCATGTTTATGTTTTACAGCCGTCCTTCCCTTCCAATCCACCTTTCCTTCAACAAGCTCAGCTTTCAAATCCTGTTATTGACACGAAAATATATATATATATATATATATATATATATATATATAACAGATCAACTATAAGACACGGCTCAAAAGGCTTCATAAAGTTATTGAAGTGAAATTATAAGATGGGGAAATAACAGAAAGAAAGAAGAAAAGAAAAGAGGAATTGTGTATATACCATTATAACTAGCTAAACCTTTTGCTTTTGCTAGTTAGATATTTGATGAGATTGGTAAAGAGGCTACTATATAGATTTGTGTATATATGCAGTTAGTTAAGTAGCATATGTATGTATATATTGCCGCTATTGTACGTAGTGGTGACGACGACCACTTCTCGTGACGATGATATATTTTTTATCGTTTATAGATGGCACCTTATATATATATATATACATATATATATATATGTATATGTATATATGTGTGTGTAGTTCGTTTGCTTAATATAAATGTTGCCGACTTTGGTAATGAGAATTATATATAGATTCCAAATTTTTATCTTGATCATCAGACCGATCAACTAGGTAAACTTATTCACTTAATAATTACCACGAGACAGTAAAGTACATTTTTTGAATGAATACGAAAGAGATCAACTAATATTAAAATTGTCGTGTACATTTCGACAATTGATATCTACTTACTAAGCCTTCACCTCCAATTTATTAAGCACAAAACCTAATATAATCATCAAATACAAATTGATATAGGTTGGATACGTACCTCATATGTTCTTTCTTTCTTTTTTTTTTTTTTTTTTGGGGATAAAAACGTACCTCTTATGTTCCCTTTTTTGTTATATATATATATATATATATATATATATATATATATATGTATCTCTTATGCTCCTTTTTTTATCTATTAAAAAAAAAGATAACATATCTGTATTAGGACATGTATATGATTGTGATTAATTTTACCATTTATTAATTAAATCCATATATATATATATATATTTGTAATTTCGTTATTTAAAAAATTATGATTTCAGAAAGGTTTGAAATTTTTTTCTCTTTTTTTTTTTTTTTTTTAAGGTATACTTTTGAGTATGCTTCACATTTGATTAGCTTCAAAATATTAAATATATATTTGGCTACAATTTAGAATTAAAATTTATGTAGTTGTCAACTGCACAACTTATAGCATTTTTCATCAGAGAGCTTTCTAGTTCTTTTTGTTTTTGTTTTCTTTCTTCTTTCTTCTTTCTTCTTTCTTCTTTTTTTTTCCTCCGTGATATATATTTTCAATGCCGGCAGCTTTTTCATGTTAATGCCATCTTACTTTGAATTTTCAATATCCCATAACAAACCGTAAAGATGACCATTATTTATTTGTATATATTGCTACTTATATATATATATATATATATATATATATATATATATCTCACAAGGTGTATGTCTAGACTAGTCATATAATTTGTATGAAAGGGAGATAGAAACCAAAATGGGTTGCAGTATCATTAAGTGATAGTCTTACCTTACCACATCAATTCTAATCTCTATTTGTAAGTGTTAATTTATGTGATGATAAGTAGCCATTCATTTAGTAATAAATACAATCAAAATATAGAAGTTGGAATTTAAAAATTAAAATTAAAATTGACATCCCTAACAATAACTTGGAAATTTTTGATAAAATTATAATTTATTAGTGATATATTAGGGCACGATTGGGGAAGATTTGGGAGATGTAGTTTTGGATTGAAAATGAGATGTAGTTTTGGAAATATATATTTGGGGATGAAAATTTTGTTTGGAGTGAAAAAAGTATAAAATCTTAAACTATTTTTGGAAAAAAAAAATCAATATTCATCTTATTTTGTTCTTCTCAAAATTTTATGCAATTCAAAAAAAAAATTATCTCATTTGAACTTAAAATAATAAAGTTATGTACTTTTAAAAATTTTAAAAATTTGAGCGTACGATAAACATTTGGAGATATAAATAGTGAAAAATAGTTTTGAGTTGAGAAAAAATAATAAAATAAAATAAAAATTTGAAAACAAGATGTTAGATAAGCCCCCAAACGGGCCCTAGTTCATGAGTTAATTGTAAAATATTTTTTTTTTAATAAAAATTAAGGGACAAACAAAACAAAAGTGCAATGATAATGATAATGATAGCATAATTTTTTCAAAAGCATGACTGAAATAAAAATCTTAAACAAAAATTACAATAGGCAATTACAACATTTTCTAAAGCTTTGTCTCTATTCTTACCTTTCTTTATCTATTTATATCCTTAATTTTTGTTTTCTCTTTCAAATGAACTACTGCTTGTAATAGAGCAGACCAATTCACTTTTTGAAGTTATGTCCCAAAAACTATAAGTTACATGGTAGTGATTTTTTTGTTGATTGGTTAGAGTTTTAAACTTGAAAAACAAGTACTATATTTACTTTAGCTAAAACTTAGTGTATGAATTTATAAATAACTTATATGGGCTCCCATATAAATATAAATTTATAAATACAAAATGGAATAAGTTGCTTAATCCTAACAAATCTACTAAAATATAACCAAGATATTCTAAATTAAAATAATTACAAATAAATTAAAAATTCTTAATAAAAATTATTATATATAAAATAATAACTTTTCATAATATTAATATTAACTTTTCCTATTAAGCATAACAGCATCAATGGATACGCACCAAACAAAATTTCTTCTTGCAAACTATTTGTCTGATTTTGGGAGAACCAGTTTTGCTCTTGGACACAAGTGTGTGCCTCTTTGTTTGCAGTCACTAGCAATCACTTTAGGCATATTTGTGATACATATCAGTCTCCAAAACTTCAGAAAGTTACATTAAGGTTTGATATAAAAATGTCGCTTTAATTAAATTATTTTATTAGGTAAATTATTAAGTCGGTCCATAAATTTTTAACTTTAAGCAACTTTGCTCCTTTAATTTTTTTTAATAGCTGGAATATTCCTAAACTTTTAAAATATTATTACATTAGTCCTTCACATTAATTTTTGGACAAAATACGTTAGTTAGCATCACTTTTTAACCAAATTACTAATGTATTATGTTTAAAAATTAACAAAAATAACTATTATAGCAACATTTTAATAGTTTGGAGGCATTTTCTCTTCTTTTTTCATAGCAAAAATGATCATAAATTATCAAAGACATTATTAAAATAGTCATTTTTATTAATTTTTTGACGGAATTCATAGTTATTAGTAACACTTTTTGATCAAATTACTAACAAATTGCGTCCAAAAATTGATAAAAAGGATTATTGTAGCAACAATTTAAAATTTTAAGGGTATTCCAACTACGAAAAAAAGTTCAAATATCAAAATTACATAAAGTTAAAAGTTAATCTACTAAATAAACAATTTACCATATTTTATTTGGGTTTTTAAAGAAAATTATAGGCTTGCCTTCGCAACTTTGTGGGTCCCAAAACATATATAACCAAGAGAAAAAAGACATGTAAATGTCGTCATTAAGGAGGAGTTTTAAAACAAGATTGACAAAAGAGATGACAGCATGCAAGCACTTGAATATATAATTAAGAAATATTCTCAATCACATCCACATTGTGTACTTAACACAGGATTCAATTTATACTATATTTGGTTTATCAACTATTCAATAGTCACAATTTGATGAACTAATGTTAGCTAATTAAAATGAAAAATTGTATTTAAAAAAATAAGGTGATATGAAGCCGCATCATGAATGATAAGCCCCAGAATATTACAAAAGTGTCACTTTAATTTCATTTTAATCTCGTGACTTTTTATGCATCGGTCATTTAATAATGTGCTAATACAAGTACTACCATGGTGGATTTAGCGAATTTTCAATTTAGAGTCGGATTAATTTATCTTGTTTTATGTTATCTAGTTTTTTTTTTTTTTAAATATTAAGACATATCAGACAATTATGTTCCGTTCGTAATCTTTAATTATTTATGTATCATTGTCATGCTAAATACCAATAGTGTTTCTTAGGATATATTTGGTAGGAAGGAGTGATGAGAGAGAGGTTATATTATTTTTACGTTGTTTAATATTAAATCCCTCTAATAATCTCTCTAATTTATGAGAGATCAAATTTGAGATATTCCGAAGGATCTAGAATCTCTATCATAATCCCTTCATTCCTATTTTCTCTCTTACAAAACAACCGGAAATATTAAAATCTTATATATTAATACATGCACCCCTCTCTTTCCTTCCGTTATTCTCTCCTACCAGACACACTTTTAGTCAGTTCCAACATAGGAGGTATTTTGTCTTAATTACATGCCGGCTAAACCATGGCTATAAGTTGTTCTAAAAGCCAAGTTCGGAAATGTTTATTAGAGAGGACACATGATTCACTGAAGGATATATTTACATATGTGTGTGTGTGTGTGTGTGTAAGTATGTATATTTATACAGCTGTGAGTTTTTATATAATGCTAGTGGCAAAAGAGACAAAGAGAAAAGAGCAAGAAGGAAATGACTTGTATGTAATATATATATATATATATATATATATAAAATATTCATTCATAATTATAATTATAGCTGAACTGCATAGTATTCATCACTTGTAATAATAAAAGACTGCAGTCACAATTTTGTCTCATTAGTGAATTCTCATGACTTTGCCTCTTAAACCAAGAACCTCTCTAAGAATCTCTGATCAGATAATTTGAGCATTATTGGACTAATCGACAGAAGAGTTCAACAATTTTTGTGACTTGGATGTCTCCTAAACGACGCCCTTATGCCGGCGTTAGAATAGTGAGCACTCATTTTCGTTAGAGCATTTCTATATTAGTCTCGAGGAGGTTCAACCCCTTCAAATTTGTCCACACATTTCAAAGGCTAACACACTGTTTTGTTGCAATTCTTAGCATATTACTAATATAAATAACTGAATTAGGTTAAATAATAGTAGTAGTAGTAGTAGTTATCGTACTTGGTAGAAACTAATTATCTTGTTCTGTTTGTTAAGTGGTGCATTCTCAAGGTTAAATATTGAAACCAGGCAAGTTTCCTCGGCGAACCTTGGCGTGGCCATTGTCGAGGGTGGCAAGGAAGAGGTGATCAGAGCGATTCGGAGTTAAGTGAATCTGGAGCTGCGCAATCAGAGCAACTGCAATCGAAGCTGCGAAAGGCAATTGGAGCTTCGGAGGCTGTCGGTGAAAGAGAACGGAGCTCGTGATCTTGGCAGCAAGATGGCAGATTCGGCTGGATGACAATCGGGCAGGTATCACGTTCACGTTGGAGGAGAAAGAGAGAGAGAATAATTTTAAACTAACTTAGAAAATAATTTTTAAACGAACTTCTCACATCAACATTGTGGTATTTTTTGCAAAAGTTTTGAAGTTGTGGCAAAAATCAATCCACAACCTATTTTCATGGCATACACCCTAATTAACCCTCTAACATCCACGGAGTCCCAAATCATTATGGTCCAATACGATTCGATCCCCAAGATACTAAGAAAGAGAGCCTTGATAGGTCATCCTTTACGTTAGGAAAATAATACTCGGATATGTTATAAGCAAAAATTATGCAAACGAATTTTGGATAAATCTAACAATCTCAGAGTTACAATCATCACCAAAAATAACCAGACAAATAGAAAATAAAGTAAAAATAAAAAAGAAATTAATATAGACCAAGACAAATATATTATTCCTCAGCAGCATAATCTTGTCTTACGATGAAGAAATTATGTAAAACGAAATTTTGGAAAGAAAAAACCTCAGAGACAAATAATGGTTGTGACTAGCAACTGAGATGACTTCAAAAACAAAATCGAACAAAAATGTACAAAAACAAAATAAACACGGACAGGCTGTGCAAAGAATGCTTTGACTACTCAAATTCCTAGTGGTAGAGCCTAAAATTATCAAAGAAGATGATCAGTAGTTCAGCAGGGAATACTTCACTCTCACTACAATCTTTCCCTTGTCTATTCCGAGCTTGGCACCCGTGACCAACCAATGACCTGGAATATCCTGCGGGCCCTTTAACATTTCCGTCATGTCTATGATTTTAGCTAGTTTTCCGGTTTGGGTCGAGCTATCCTCCTTTTTGTCATCAGGGGGTCGGTTGTTTACATTTGATGAAGAAGAGCCATCAGGCTTTTGCGCTGAAGATGGGGCAGAAGGGTTATGATCCCAAACAGACCGCCTTAGCGTGCAGCCTGGAACTTTGGAGAAGAGGAGTTTGAGGTGCAAGACATTTTTGGTGCCGAAATCCCAGACGCCAAGCTGAGCTCCAGTGACAATGTGCACACCAGAGAGGTCTCCTATGCTAGTCTCCGTGTACTCTATTGGTGCGGTGCTTACGTGGGAAAAGTTCTTCCACTTGATAGGTTCAAACCAACGGCTGTCTTGCTCCTCTGGACCTTGCCATCTGGGGGCACCTATGGCCACATGTGCATCCCAATGAGGTTGAAGGATTTTCGGAAGAGACACTAAATGCTGCAAATGTATGGAAAGTCGGTTTTGTTTGCCGCCCTCAAGGCCGAGTCTCAGCCCAGTGACTGGCTTACGGCCTACTGTTACCTGCATAGTGCAAATAGTTTTTTCTTGCTGAAACAATGATTTATAGCTCAACCAAAGAAACACCTGACATATGGCAAAAGAGGACACATTGTTTGACGAACAAAATTAGGAAGCGCACAATCTTACGGAGATTTACTGTTTGTAGGTTACCACTTATTCACTCATTTTGTGACGAGACAGCTCTGTACTCTCTTTCCTACACATCAACTTTTTTTTTTTGTTTTTTGGATAAAAATAATGGGTTATAGGGGTAGAAGTTAGAATGCCCAGATAACCCCCGGGAGGTGAATGCTCTCCCGCATGATATATGGATCCCTCACGAAGTAAATGGCCCATATACCCCGGCCAATGTGATGGTGACGACTCGAACCCAAGCATTCAGCGAGGAGAACGATCTAGGCATCAACTTATGTATTAGAATCTGCATATTATAAGCTGCAGAGCTCTTGTGCTTTATACTAGTTTCTGGTTTCCTTTTGCTCATCTTCCCTTTTTTGTTACATTGCATACTCCAAACTCCACCAAGAAACCACACAATAAAAAGGAGATCTACTCTTTGTATGTTAGCACTTTATTCACACGTTTTATGATGAGATAGCTCAGTACTCTCTTTTTCCTGGGCATCAACTCGTATATCAGAAACTGCATCCTATATGCTGCAGGGCTCTTTTGCTTTATACAAGTTTCCGCTTTCCTTTTGCATATATTCCCCACACCACCAACACCTTCCACCCCCACCCCTGGCCCCGGCCCCACAAAACCCCTCTTACGTGAATAATCTTTACTTCATTTAGACTATGGTTAGCATTAATCATATGCAAAGGAGTTTTTAAACCCTGAAAATACCTGATCTGGGCTGACATAAAGTTTTGGACCCATCAAGCTGAACTGAAGAGATTGACACACAGGCTCCTTTCTCTGTAGATTATTCTGCTCGGGGGCCCAAACTCGTGCAATTTGAAAATCCAAGAAGTATTGCAAATCTTCAATAGGCGGCTTGTCTGTTAAAAGCAAAGACAATCCAATATACATGTCATAAAATCATCTGTAATGGCTAGAATGCTAAATCATAAAGAGATCATGAAGAGGAAGTATGTAAGACTAGAAAACGTCAATAAGATGATATACTTCTGGCTTATAAGAAGTAAACCAACATGTCAGAAGCATTGAGCAAAGGGCACTTTTCACAAATGAAAAACTGAAGTAGGTACTATTCAAGGTTGGTTGGGCCTGAATCAAAAATATTTTAATTTTCACCTAGCATGAAGAAAATATTCCAATGAGAAGTTGAAATGACCAATTTGGCAACAAAATGCTCCATCCTCGTCAATTTTGTGAAAATTTGAATTTTTTTTTTTTTTTCCTTTAGCACAGTTTGGGTGACCTAGGTACAACAATTACTAGATGATATCAGCTGATCGGTGAAGATGATTCTTCAAATTTCTAGACTCTAGTTGGCACATTTCCCGGGTAGCTAAAATCAACTAAGTGAAAATCATTGCCAGCGTCATATTCGAACAATATGGATCAGCAGTAAAGTAAACTTTAGATCAATCTTACACTCCAAATATAAGTCAATTGCACGGGCTAAATGCTTTATTCCAGGTACTCCTTCAAGCAAAGAGACGATAGGAGTAAATGTCATGTTGATTACATCTGGTGCAAATCGTACTGTCTCTGCCCACTTGGCATGACTTTGCTCAAGATCATCCCCACCTCGTCTTCTAAAAATTACTGTAACGTCCTGCAGCATAAAATTCTATTTTAAATTAAACTTCGACAGGAACAAAGATAAACTTCACCAATGAAACAGTAACTATTATGAGAGATTAATTTAAAAAAAAAAAAAAAGCCAAAAAACAAAACAAAAACTTATTGGCATCCTCGAAACTGTTTCAAGAACAAGGAAGATGATATATTTAACTAGTGTTAGCACACAACTCTTAGAAAGTGGTGAAAGATTGAGGAATTGAACAACTTCTGAATACAATATTTTTTTTTCCTTTTAATACAAAAAATTGCTTAGAAATTGTAAAGCCAACCTGACCTTATCTTTATACTTTAAGGGCCGGCACTTGACTGACTTGTAGAGTCCTGAAACCTATGATCACCCATGTCTTTCACATAATTCTCGATGTCCGTTGCCAACAAAGGAGATGACTGGTGTTGCCTGATGTAAACCACATCTCTTCCACCAATGGTTGCAGATGTAACAACATGAGTACCAAAATTCTCAATGAAACTGAAAAATAAAATGGGAAACAGAAAGGAAAATTCCTGTCAGCTCATTATTTTTCATGGCAAATATACTGCATATGAAAGATGCTATCTCTGCAATTTATCGGTAGAACGTCAAATTAGATATCTGCTATTTATAACATAGCAAACAATGCCCATAATATGATGTTTGAATAGGTTATGATAAGCACTGCATCGCACAGGATGATTTCAGGGGGACAATCTCCACCGTTTGTCCTCGGTCTCATTAAGTTTGACTTCTATAGCCTCATACTAGAATCTAAAAGTGCAAATATGCACAAATAGATCCCAAACTCCATAATTTTCTCTAGTAACACAACGGTATCTGATGCATCCATAATTTACAAATTTGGTGAGTTGAACCATAGTTCCTCCCAAGAATGGCTAACATAATGATAAGGAAGCGCGTCTATAACTTAATGAGAGATACTAGACCATTGACTTAATCGATGTTAACTACGTGGTTTGCAGGGTTAAGGGACATAAACCAGGTAGTTAAGGGTCATAATGACATATTTCATAACCAAAGTCTTTTGACACACAAATGAAAAATACTCACCTTGCCAATGACGCAGGATCCCAAGTGTAAGGAACAGCACGCTTGACTTCTTCGTGCAACACTAAATTTTGCTTCTCTAGTTTAACTTTGTACAGTGGAATTAGGTATCCAACCATTGCAAGTGATTTGGTAACTGCTGCATCAACTTGCCAAGAGCCGGTGAAATTGAACATGGAATTAAAGCTTCCGAGGGGAATATTACCCGATATATCAGATTTCTTATTGAAGTATTCTGCCATCTGCCATTCAAATATCAAAGGAATAAGGTCACTAAAATAACAGTTCAACAATTCAGTAAAAAGGCATGCAACATTGTCTTCCGATAGCAAAATTAGAGCGACAAATAGTGTTAGGAGCAGGAGGATACAATCATTAAAAGCTCATGTACTGGCGAGATAGCAAGTGCAGCAACTTTAAAAGATATCAGCAAGAATACATCTTGTTTCCTTAACGCATTAGGCAGTGGAAACAAGATAGAATGTAGCTTAGAAAACTATCCGAATCATCTAATCATGCATTTGGCTCTTTATATTTTACACAGTTGCTTGTCTATCACCACTTTCATTTAGCTCATTAGGGCTGATAAATCTACGTCCCTGTCCAATCAAACCTCAAAACACTTTCAAAAGACTTCTCTAACAGAACGGGGCAAATGAAATCGGTTTTATTAAAGTCGGATACATGAATCTTAAAAAACAGAACTAACAAATAATATAGACATTATAAAGCCAAAATGGGAAAATCCCAAAACTAGGTTGGAGATAAAGGAACGATCACAATTTACATTAAAGCATATTGGGAATTCTCAAAGTGCATTCTCAAACTTCAGCCCTTTATGTTCAGTGTTAAACCATATTTCGGCAATTCAACAACTTTCTCTATGTGTCAACCAAAGTTCATAGCCTATCTGTATCAAGCTCGTAAGTTGTATGTACTCAAGAACTGAAGAGCTACTATGTAATTAGTTTCAGCACCCAATATTCATATTGCAATCTAAATATCAAAAAACAGAAATTTTCACAAAACCAATCAAAAGGAAGCCTGGTACACAACAAAAAAGATTACTATCAAGTAAACCATATTTCAACAACAACAACAATAACAAACGCAACAAAAACATTTTTTCACAATACTAAATCAAAATCCCGACATGCCCAAGAAACCAAATTTCTCAACCATCATCAAGAAAATCAAAATCCCACCAAAATATATATATATAAGGTGGGGAATTACCTCATGGAAGGTATAAACGGCGACTTTCTCGGTGGTGGGTTTATCGTAACACCAGCCGATATCGACGGAGACATTCGGCAGAACGAGACCATCGAGGAGGACAAGATCTTGGGTCTGAGCTTCGTTAATCTGGACAAGCCTGCAGCCATGGTGGGCCCCTTTGCAGTAGAGAAGCCGGATATCGGAGGTGACGTCAAAGCCCCTGCCCAGAGCCTGGATTGAGTTGCAGAGCGTCGTCGTCAGAGCGTCCGAGCTTGAATTCGAGCTCTCCATCGAAAAAAGAAGAAGACAAAGAAAGGATCAAAATCAAATGGGTATTGATTTCATTTCGTTTTCGAATCGAATCGAACGAGAAACCAAGAACAGAAAATGTGGGGTTTTTTTTTTTTTTTTTTTTCTGTTTTTGGGTTTTAATGGCTTTGAACAGTGGAGTGACGAAAGCTTGGACCTTTTTTTTTTTTTTTTTTTTTGTGAGGGAGTTGTTGAGTGTTTTTTTTTTTTTTTTTTTTTTTAATGGTTGTTGTATTGTAATGTTCTTCTTCTTGTCTTATTTTCTGAAAGGCAAGCTTTTGACTGTAATAATGGCTAAAAACGCGTTTTTATTTTTTTAAAACTTTTATTTTATTTTATATGAATCGTTGAAAATTAGGGAGGATTCAAAGTTGACTGGTCATACCTATGAAAATTAATGATCTTAACTCTCCTAATCCTCCTAATATAACTCCTTATTTATTACAAAAAAATTCATAACCACTTGGATCTTTTAGGATCCATTTCAATATTTAAATTGAAGCTGTGTTTGATTAAAAAAACTATTTATTAGAGTAAAAAAGTGTTAAAATGTACTATAAAAAATAACAATATAGATCTTATTTATTTCTCTCAAAATTTAATGTAATTTTTAAATAAAAATAATAATCTAATATGAACTTAAAATAATAATGTTATACATTTTTAAAATTTGAATTTGTTGTAGATATTTAAAATGTTAATAATAAAAAGTAATTTTGAGTTGAAAAAAAAAAAAGATAAAAAAAAATTGGAGAAGTGTTTAGAGAAGTCACTCAAACACCCCTTTACAATACTTCTATCAAATTAATAGCCCATTTAAATCATACATAGCATTCAAATGGTTATTATAACTAAATGACTATATTGAAATGTAGAATTGAAGTGGTGTGTTTGAATCGCTTTTGTTAAAGTTGACATTGGAATGCTGTAATATAAAAAAATTAAGATGATACGGATTTTAAAAAAATAAAAATTTAAATTTGAATTTAAGTTAGTAAGTGTCCAACTAATATTGTGAATAGTGAAATCACTTGAATATTCCACCATCAACCAAAGGCATATGGCATTTAAGTGTAATGTATCCTAAATTAAGATGGAGATCCAATGTTTACTTAATCTGATAAGTTTAGACTTACAATTAAAAATTGTTTATAATTTAACTTTATGGTTTTTTTTTTAGTAGTCTATACCATTAAGGGCCCATTTGTAATAGATTTGGAGATGGTATTTTGGAAATTAAGTATGAGTTAAGTTAAAATATGTGTTTAGTTAAAATAAGCTGTTTAGAGTGAAAATATGTAAAAACTTAAAATGTATTTAGAAAAAAGATATATTAACATGGATCTTGTTTTATTTTTCTTGAAATTCTACGTAATTTTTTAAAAAAATCATCTTATTTAGACTTGAATTAACAAAGTTACAAACTTAAATATTTGAGTTTATTATAAATATTTAAAAATATAAATAATGAAAAATAATTTTAAATTAAAAAAAAACCAAAAAAATAAAACATTTGCAGATATATTTGGAGATGTCTCCCAAATACCCTCCTTAAAGATAATGGTGAGTTTGATTCACCCACTTAAACTCAAATTTTTCAACTTAATTTTTATCTTTTTTAAAAAAATTTTTGTCTTTTCTAAAAAAATCAACAAAAATTACTATTAAAACTTAAAAATCTTAACTCAAACTCAGACACTAAATACTCCATAAATCTCGTTAAAGACATATTCTTAACAATCTCGTTGAAGATAAATATAAAAATATCTTATAAATTGGAAGACACAGCGTATACATTTTAAGGTGCAAATAGTATATTGACAGAAATCACATGATTCCACGGGAGAATTCATAAGTTGTATCCCTTTTTTTTTTTCCCTCCTCGTTCTTCTTCTTTCTCTTACAACTAAGTTGAAAAGTCTCGTTAAAAGTCCGACATTCCTTAACAAAAGAGGTCCAAGATCAATATTCCCGTGAATCCAATAGTTTGGAAAAGATGGTTGATGGCGAATCAAATTCTTAGACTTCACAAATTGATTTTTAAAAGGTGAAGGAAATTCTTTTTTTTATTTTTTTTTTCAATTGAGAGAACATACTATGTTAAATATCAAAAATAATATTCATACCAAGCAAGTTATTTACAAGTTATATGTGTACCCTGTTCTTTAGGATACCTTCTAAATTTTTTAAATTTGATAATTTAGACTTTTTTTTTTTCAAAATCAATTTTCCAATCTTAGAATTTTTGATAACATCAATCTTTTTAATCATTTTTATTTTATTTTTGAACAGTTTTTTATACGTGATTTGATGTGTCAGTAAATAAACTATTCTCTTTTTTCTATTTTCTTTTTGGCTAGAGTCATTTTCCATTGATGCTCATCACGGAAGTCTCCCCACAATTCAAGCAAAAGAAAGTCTACCAATGGAAATAAAATAAAATAAAATATCCCTACAAAAGTCAAACATTCCTTCACAAAGAGGTTCAAGAATTTGGAAAATATGGAAGAATCGCGCATGCAATTTGATGCATGGATTGATGTTGAAAAATTTTAGATCATAGTTGTTTGATTGTTCAAATATTAATAAAAATATTTGTTAATTTTTCACAAAATAAAAAAATAAATTGAGTTTTTTGAGTTGAAATTATTACTCTAACCACTCCATTAACTTTTTATTTGTAAAATCTGATTAATTGAAAGACAGAAAATCATATACATATTATATATATTTGTAAAACATGAAGGGATTTTTTAGATATTTTATTAGATAATGACCTTGAGTCTTTTTTTTTTTTTTTTGGTGAGGATCTCTCTTCAGTAAGATTTTTCTTTTTATTTTTGTATATTTTGTATTCGTTTCGAACAAATATATATTTAGGGTATGCTTGGAAGGACACTTGGAAAAGGAGTTTGAGAGGTTAGTTTGGATATATATGTTTGAAGTGAGGACTTTTGAAATAATTATGTAATATAAAAAATAGTACAAAAATTTGAAGTGTGTTCAGAAAAAAAAAAATGTAAAATATATATTGTTTTATTCGTTTCATTGTCGTGAGTATTTTGACATAAGAATCATCTCATTTTGATTTGAAATGAGAAAGCTATGAACTTTTAAAGTTTGAGATTTTTGAAAATTAAATAGAGAGAAAATGAGATATAAAATTGAGAATTTTGGATCCGAGGTAGAATATCGTCTGGAAACTTCCTCCCTAACGGTGTCTTAGATATGAGTGGGGGTGGAGTCAAAGGTGGGGTGAGATAGTATAGGTGTAAATAACAGGTGATGTAAACAGCATAAATGTTAGGTTGAAATAAGTGATTACAAATTTTTTAAAATAATAATTAGAATTCTAATTAGTTTTAAATTAACTAAATTAGATTATTAGAGTTTCTTTCTATTATTTTTTACTTTAAATGTTGAGGGTATTTTCTTATCAAAATTAAGTATTCATCGAGCAAATATATAGATTTATGTGTTAAATGTATCTAATTATATAAAAATGCATAATTCTAAAATGTATATACGGTACATTTAAAACTAAATTCTAATTTTAATTTTAGTTTTTTTCTTTAATTGTATTTTGGACATTTCAAGTCAAAATTAAGTGTTGACTTATAAATTTTCATAATAAACACAATCCAATAATTTAAAAATACAAAAATTTAATATACAAGTTCTACTTTTTGAATAAATAAAACATCCAAAATATAAAAAAGGTTTAAAAAAAAATAAGATTTTCGAAAAATTAAAAATAAAAATTTGTTTGCACTTTATGGGGTGGCGTCTATCCAATAATACATGCAAAACGCGTCAAAGATGAATATGGCTAAGATGGCCAACCCCAACTCGATTTAGGCATGCACCATGCATGAGCAAGGCATTGTTTGAAGGAGATGTCTTTTACCTATAAACTGGCAATTTTGAAGTACAAAGAGCTCTTTTTCTAAGTGACATTAAAATTAAGCAAAGATTACGGAGATAATCATAATTTTAGTGCCTAGGAACAAAATTTTAGGATGCACATAGTTTACCATATCCCTATATTTAAGATATATTCTCAAATATTAAGTCTGGTTAAAATTATATCAAAAAAGAAAAGAAAAACGATATAACCCATTCGTATAGAAATCTATTTTAATATCAAGTTCAAACTTATATGTGAATTCTAGTTTTACTTTAAAAGTTGGGAAAATAAGCATTGTAACTTATGAAAAGTTGTCACATATTGATGGGATTGTCATTTAGTTACGATAAATAAAAGTGTTCAAATAAAAAATATTTAAAACTAAAAAACTATATATATATATAAATTTGCCGATATGATATAAAATCTTAGTTTTATTTTTTTATCCTCTATCAAATTTTTTGTTTCCATTTTTCAACTTTGGGTTTTTTTTTTTTTTTTTTTTTTTTTATTGGTGGTAGGAAAGGCCTACATTTTTCAACTTAGTTGACCCAAGAGAAAGCACCATATATATGAAAGTTTGAAAATACTAGTGCTCAAAAAGACACAACATGGCCATCAAGTTGGAAAATTTGGTATAACACTTTGTCAACGGTTGTCACAGAGACCTTTCTTTGGGCCGTATGACCAAAAGTAATTAATGGACAGCCCTAAAAGAAATTTGTAAATATTTGATTTTTTTTTTTTTTTTTTTTTGGCATGTTGTCGTTGTTAAATAATCTTGGATTAAGCTCCAGATTCACAGTCCCATGTGACGATGGTTGGATTTTTTTTTTTTTTTTTTTTTTTTGCGTTATCGTTTATTTTTTATAAAAATGGCCGGGATTTAATTTAAGTTACACAAAGAAATGAATCTTCCCTATGTTTCTTAATATTTGTTTTTGGATGGAGTCGTGGAATTAAAAAACCATAAACAGGATAACGAGAGGGGAAAAAAGACTAGTGACGTAAATTTGACACATATCAAATTAAAAAAAAAAATTGAAAATAAAAAGAGATAGTGTTTCTCTTACGTGTTCGATAAAAATTCAATTTTCTAACCTCTTCATATGTTCGAAGAGATTAAAATACAAGTTCTCTAAGGATTATTTGTAACCCTCATCCGATCCATTCCTTACTTTTCTTTTTCTGTCCTAGCAAACAATTGTGGATTTCTTTTTTTTTTTTTTTGGCTTAAAAAACAATTGTGGATTAATTTTCCTTTGGCACTCTCCATTTTTTCCCCTCCCACAATTCAATATCAAAAGTCTTGCAAAACTATGATTAGATAATGAGTTTCATATAGATTAAGACTGTATTTACATTTTCACTAATTCAAAAATTTCCTCATGCATGCAAGATATTTCTTATTATAAGATATAATTAGCTCTATCTTACGGAAAACCTATTTAATCATGCCGAAAATTGAACAACTCTATACGCTAGTGATTAAGAGGTAATTTCTTTCAAAAAGCATCTCTAATTAAAATTTAAAAAGTAATGAACATAATCGGTTTACCTCCGTTACACTACATAAGCAAGCATTAGTCCTTACTAATTCAAGTTTATTTTATTAGCCATCGTCTCTGCTAGCCGTAGGTAGAAGCAAGGCAAGCATAACCTCATCTCTCTGACTCCCTAATCCTCTTTTGGCTATGCCATTACTAGTAATCCCTGCCGGCCGCCCTACCTAATAAGAACGATTGCCCTTAATTATGATCAAACAATTAACCACGGGCTTAATTACTTTGCTTACTTCTCAAGCGATAGTACTTCAATGATCCCTAAAAGTCCTTGTTATGAGGCTGTTAAATTCGACTCTGGTTCCTTTGAAAAGAAGGAAGAAAAAAAATTACACAAAATAGCCAGATAAGGAGATATGCTATTAAAAGCTGGCAAAATCGTTTTGTTTTATTCGCCATTAAGATAAGAGGTTATGTATGTAATTATATATCTCATCTAGGTTCTCAATTGATGATCCTTGAAAACGTGTGCATATTGGTCAGTCTAGTTTTACATCTTACGTTGTTGCTGCTGTTGTGAATTTGAGATAGGTTTTTGTCTTATGTTATGTCGTCATCATTTAGTTATGTCGTTTTTCCTCCAAAATTTGAGTTGCGGAACAAAATATCATTTGAATTTTAATTTGTAACATCCATTCGTTTAACTTTAAAAATATTAATAAATTTTTTCCGTTCTATTAGTTTAGTTAAAGAAAATTGAGGATAGATCGCATGCTTGCCTCTTGAATTGAGAGAGAGAAGAAAGAGAGCATTTTTTTCAAAGAACAAAAAAATCAAAGAACACAATTTAAAATATATATATATATATATATATTCTTTTAATTTGTTAAACAAATAAGACTTTCTTTTAATTTTAAGTTTTGCTATAAATCTTTGTGATTGGGGGTAAAATTATCATTTTAATTCAGTCTTGATTCTAGTATTAACATGTGGTAATTCTATTAATAAAACTGGCATAATGGAAAAATTTGCTAACTTAAATTTTAGAGGACAATTTATGACAAAGTCCAAAGCTTAAGGGATAATTTGTGATGAAGACCACAGTTCGGGAGGAAAATGGCAAAATTGTCCTCAATTTTCGTTAAAACTAACATAAGGAGAAAATTTATAAATATTTCAAAGTTCGAAAAAAAAAAAATGGATGTTACAAAATAAATTTGAAGGCATTTTGTGATCAGATCCAAAGTTCAGAGAAAAACATGAAATGTGACACTAATAAATTTCGGTCATCGATGTCCTATATTTTGGGTTGGGTTGCATACTTGCATGAACATGAGCAAGGTACTGGACTCCATGTCCTCCTTTTTTTGGATCACCCCCTTTACAAAAACTATGAAACCAGCAATAATTTACACAAAATAATCAAATTAAAGGATGATTTGGACGATTGCTGACACATATATGCATTATTGTCCTAATTATAAAAGCATTATTTTTTTTAATTATGTTTCCAATTAGATGAATATCAAGCGTTAAAAATTCAAATAAGAATTAAGCAAAGACAAAACTACAAATAAAAAATACAAATGTCTATTTACAGGTTTGTTTGCACAATTATAGAGTCAAAATAGAATCCTAGCAATCGGGTCGTTAACATCTTCCATATAATTTTCATTAAAATAATTTTTTTTAAGTAGGATAATCCTATTATTAGTGCATGTTCTAAATGTAAGATTAGTCAAAATCTCATCAATTATTTGACTATTCAAAATAAAACCTTAATTGTAAAGTATTTATTACTATCCAACCTTAGAATTCTCAGAAGTGATAAAGTAAGAAAACTATATATATATATATATATATATATATATATTTTGTTCTCTGAATAGTAAAGGAAACTAGTTGATACCTCTTTTTTCTGGGGATTAAAAGAAAGATCAGGTACTTATTCCAAACAAAAAAAAAAAAAAAAAAAAAAGATCGGGTACCTTTCGGCCACTATCGTGCTATCTTTTTTCTTTTCTTTTTGAGACAAGTCTCACAAATGCCATTAAAAAAAAAAAAAAAAAAAAAAAAAAAAAAAAAGTCTTCAAACTTCTTCTACTCTGCAACATATAATATAGTTAAAAATTCTATACCATACAAATTACAAAAGGATTGATCAAAGGTATGAGAAAGAACAATCGACATGGAGAAATTTAAAAGTTACCGTATAAATCTCATAAATCTAAATCCATATAAAAAGACAAATGATAACTATACCCTCCTTAATTTTGTTAAAAAAAAAAAAAAATACTATGTGTACTTAAAATAAGACTTTCTAAAACACTTTCTTTATAAAGATGATACATTTCTTTACTTTTTTTTTTTGACTTTTTGAAAAAGTAAAAAGCAAATCATGAGCATAATAATAAGTCATATTGGAGCATTATTATTACAAATTTGCCACTTGCTGTAAAAAAAAAAAAAAAAAAAAAAAACTTGTACGAGTTGAACTTGCCCTGTTGGCGGGCGGGCGGGCGGGGACTGGGTTCCCTATTAATGTGAGCCCCATGCTCTGATATATATATATATATATATATTTTTTTTTTTTTTTTTGGGGCCATGTTGGGCATCTCCAATGTGAGCCTTGCTCCTACTACCAAAACTACCATTAATTTCTTTTTTTTTTTCCTACTAAAGCAACGGAAAAGGGGGAAAAAAAAAAAAGACAGAGAGATATTCGAACATTTAAATACATATATATATATATATATATATATAAAGAATTACCTTTGACCCAAACGATTTCTTTTTTTGCTCGAAAACCCAAACTATTCTCTTGAATGTGGGAGAATTTCTTTTTCGTTGAGAATAACTTGAGCATTATATGTCTACTTTTTCTTTTGAAGAAAACTCAGTCCATTATGTAGTAGGATGAAGATGAAAACGCAAAACTTGGGGAAAAAGCTTTTCATGGGTTAAATTATAATTTTGATTGATATGGGAAAGCCTACTGTAATGACAAACTTGTTATAACAATGTATAAACATTACTGATAATTTGCTTTTTTTCAAAAAGTAAAAAATAAAGACATTGTCATTTTCAGAGAGAGAGAGAGTCCAAAAAGTCTCATCTCAAAGTGCATATAGTATTTCTCAAATAATAATTATACCTGCACTCAATAATTAAAATATATTTATATCTTTATTCAACAAAATACTATGTTTATTAATTTTCTTTATTAACTATCAAAAAAGAGGAATCCCTCGTAACATCCATTTTCACTGAATTAAAATGAGAGGAGAAAAAAAGGCATAACTATGTTTAGAACATCAATTTAAGTTGAAATTTTTATGTACGAGTTCGTTGATTTTTTAAAAACTAGTTAAAAAATTTGTTGAATCTTTAGAAAAGAAAAAGTAAATTAGAATTTTTAGATTGGAAAAGAGAAATTACTTGGGAAAGGGAACAATTTTTCATGTGCATCATTTTTGAACGACTATGGACGAAGGAAAGGGAACAAAACATTTTAGCCTTTTTTTTTTTTTTTTTTTTAACTTTAATTCCACATGGTCGGATTTGTTCCGAGGAGTGGTTTGTGGTTGGTTGGAGGTTGGAGGTTGGCAGTGCCGCTGGTTCAGAGACGAGACGAGTCACCAGTGAGGTCGGGTTTGTAGGAGTTCCTCTCTTTCTTTGTTTATTATTATTTTTTCCTTGATTAATTTAATTTATTAAAAAAATATAAAAAATTTTTTAGAGTTGATAAAAAAAAAAAAAAATACTACCATGCAGCAACCTGAAGTTTTATATCAAATATAGATCCTCATATTTCACCATTAGATTATAAAATCAAAAGGTAGAACTTAAAAGTATCAATGTGGTAATTCATACCGAACAAATAACAATCAAAATATTAATATTTGACATACGCAATTCATATTGCAGCATTGTCTGGTAGTTTTCTTACTCAAAGAACACAATTTGACACTTTTTCTTACTCGGATGCCAAAATTTGACACTGCCTTTAAAATGCTCTTACCACTCAAGATGACTAATGCAATTCCAATTTATTCGCCAAATGCCAAATTTGCCATTTGATCAAAAAGTGAGCTTTCCTACTAGATATTAACGTTGATGTCCTTCTTCATTATATATATTAATAATAAAAACATTAAGGATCATATATAATCTTATATATTACCGCACAAATTAGAGTAACAACTAGCACGTACAGAAATTAAAGCACATTTTCCCCTGCACAGACTAGGAGTTTACAACACAAGGATTACAAGAAAAAAAGCCACAAACACACAAAAACACAAAGACTTAAACCATAAACCATAAACCATAAACTAAACCAACGTTAGTAGTACTTCAACGAAACCAACTAAAAACTTGCTTTAGTTAGAAGCAATCCTGTCCATGATTTTGGCCAAAATCTCCTTGCACTCCTTGAGCTTCTTGACACTCCCCGTCAGCTTCACCCGCTTCGTGGCGACCGAAGGCGATTCCTCCATCAACCTCTCGATCCCATTCCCATGTGGAGCCATCAACTCGCTCACAATCTCCTGTTCCAATTCCTTGTCCACAAGGTTATTGACACTCAACTGCAGATGCAGAGCCAGGGAATCCACAAGCCTCCTCAACACAATTCTCCAGTATGCAATCATTCGCATTCTCAGATCGAATGCTTGGTCGAGAAGGCCTTGATACGGCCTCATATTTTGCATATCAATCCAACCAAAGCCATCCAAATTCACCTGATTCCGCGAATTGTCGTTGATAGCTCTCATGAATTCCTCCTTTTCAGCCATAAGCCTGCTCCATTCGGATGAGAACTCCGGGTTACAAGTATAATCCGTCAACTTCTCCATTTCCACAATCTCCTTCACCCACTCGATTGACCGAATCTTCATCTTCTCAATCATATTAACCCCCGCTCTTCTTGCCAAAATCTGAAGCTGGTAATAATCTTCGACGTGGCTCATCAAGACAGAGATCACCACCTCCTCTATGTAATCCCAAACCTTTCCAACAAATTCAGTAGGAATATTTGATATTCCAGTCACCTTCTCTTGTAGTATCGTGCGAAAGGCAGTTCCAGGAAGGAAATTCGGGAGTGAAATCGCCTTGGCTTCATCCAAATGCTTAATCTCCTCCATTAAAAAGTCATGAGCCCGGTCGCTTTGGGGAGAATTGTTGAGCTCATCGGAGAAACTCTGAAGCATCTCCACCAACCTCGCCGTGCAATGCATTCGTTTCTCATCAGGGTACTCATCAAACTCTCCTCTTATAAGGACTTTCTTCAGAGATTCCGTCACAAGCCCAGTGATCCTCATGAACGCCGTCAAGGCCTCGGCGACGGAGGACAGACTCTTCGGCAGCTTGTTGAACTCGGTGAGATTGTGGTTCAGCTTCTCGTTGATCTTCTTGACAATGTCAGGCAAGTTTCTTGCGATACTCTTTGCCTGAATCTGCATCAGCTTCTGGGCCAAAACCGGAACACCAGCGATCGATTTATCGATCTTCGAAAGCAGACGATGCGAAGCAAAAAGCTCGGCTTCCTCAATTCTCGCTTCCTCATAAGACTCGTCACCAATTCTATTCCTAACACAGATATAACCAAGTCCAATGTTCACATCATCAGAAGTCACCTTCTCGAGAAGCCCTTCGGGAGATTTATCGCACTTGGTAACCACAGCAAGCGTTCTTTCGCCATTCTTATCGACACTCTGCGACATCCGAATCGACTCGCAGGTAGGAAAATCTACAGTTGCAGACAAAACATTGAGTATAATACTTGCTTCGGGCTTAATATACTCCATAATAATGTCCCTTATCTGGTCGTAGATGTCCTCAGGCTGGCCATGAACAGGGACTCTGGTGATCCCGGGAAGATCAACCATGGTCAAGTCTGGAACTCCCAACTTCTTCACCGTCAGTGTCAGAGGTGTTTTGGATATTCCCTTCCCGTGGCCGGCGATCTCCTCCGTCGCGAGTTGGATCGCTTCGGAGATGTTTTCCTCGGAGGTGGGAACGATTTTCTTGTTGTACTCGAGGAAGAGTTCGGGCTCGGGGTTTGAGTGGCTCTGCAGTCGCATTACGAGAGGGACTCTGGTGCAGATGCCCTGGCCGCGGGGGAGGCTGATGCGGGCGAGAGACTCGAGGACGGAGGACTTGCCGGAGGACTGGTCGCCGACGACGACGATGGTGGGGAGCTCGATGCCTTCCTCCATGACCATGAGGTTGCGGAGCTTGTCAACGGCGTCGAGGACGGGGCGGATTCGGTCGTTGTAGGAGGAGACGATCGGCGCCGCCACGACCGCCAGCTGGCGATCACCGTCGTCGTCGTCGTCGTCGTCTTCGTGGTGTAACTGGAGAGTTGTGAACTGGGAGCGAATGGGGTCTGTGGGCACCATTTTTGGGGTGGTATTTTGCCGAGAATGGTTTTGTACTTGGCTTAGTTTGATCTGGGAACAAATGGGGTCTTGGATCTCCATTTTTGGGGTTTTTTTTTTGGTGGTGGTGTGAGAGAGGAAAGGGTGTGGAAAAGAAAGAGAACAACGAGGCTTGATTCAGAGTTGACGAGAGAAGAGTATGATCAACAGATAATGTATGAGAGTGTGGAAGTAGAGAGTGGAGGGGTGTTATTTATAAATTGGAGGGACTGGAAGACTGAAGTAAGCCAAAAAAAAAAAAAAAAAAAATTAAATAAACTAAATTAATTTGCAACAAGGGACTTTTTCAAAATCGAAGTGGAAGAGTCACGCTTTTTCGTTCCCAAGCAATTCAAAACCAATTTTCTGTCCATATTCTCATTCCTCAGAATATTTCAGATCATCATAAAACTAATTTCTCTTGGAATTCCAAACGTCTGTGGAGTTGCAGAGTCTCTTCATTGATTTCCCACTATTTACGTAACATTTTCTTTTTTTGAATGCATGCAAATCAGCCTCTTGGAATTCCAAACGTCTGTGGAGTTGCAGAGTCTCTCCATTTTTTGTTTAAGGTTTCTGTTAGTTGGGCTTTTGTTTGGGTTTATGGTTTTTATGGTTTTTGATATTTCAAGTCGATCAAATTAAGAAATTCTAGTTTTCTATCGTATACAGTGTTTGCATTCTTTGATCTAAGCATTATTGAAGATCTTACTGTTTATCTTTTTCGTTTGTTTGGAAAGAAAGTAAATTAAGCGAGTTAAATATCTAGATAAAGCCATGAGGCAGAGTCAATCACATCAACAATATATATCTCTTATACACTTCACATCTGTCATTGATAAGACATACAAATTTTAAGCAAGCTACCGCATTATTTGAAATTAAAAAAAAAAAATATATATATATCTATATATATATATAAGTGTATGGTTGGTTCATTAACATCAGAAAAAATGAAGCATTAACCATAGCTGAAGAATTAATTCACAATTATAAGCACGCTACACGTTGCTTCTAAGCCAATTGAAGCTAGCTCAATTGGTGTTTAGCGCTTGCGTAGTTGTTTTCAACGTAATTGAGTCATGGATGCATGATCCAGGACGATAGTAAAAAAAAATTTCGTTACGCGTTGCAACTTGTCAATTACTGACTGAAATTTCAGACCAACGTGATTTTAACATGCAGAGATGAATATCTTCTAGGATATGGCCATAGAGGCAGACACATGAACTGCATTTATACTAACTTCGAAAAGTTACATGATACATTTATTTTTTTCCTTTTTCTAAGGCAATGATTGGATATACAACAGAGAGAAAAAATCAAACCAAGCTAATTATCTGCTTACTTGTGCAGGACCAGAGACAGCTTGCTAAGGCGTGTTGTAGATCGAAATAACTTCATGCAGATGGGGCAGATGAAGAGGAGGAGCCAAACCTTGCCGTACTTGATGAATTAGGGAGGCTCTTAGACTCTTTTGAATTCGGAGTTCTGAGGTGATCAATTTGTTCCATTAAGGCCTGAAACCTTAACTGCTCACCGTAAACACTTGGATCCATAATCAACTTGTGGACCAGAGTCCAGTCTTTGAGCATGCTCACTACTGCAGACATGGTAGACCGAAGTGCTGGCGACGGATTAGTGCATAGCAGAGCTACTTTGATCATTCTAGCAACCTCTTCCTTGTTGAAGTTGGATCCAAGCTTTGGATCCACAAGCCCCATTAGATTTCCCTTTGTTGTGAAACAAGAGCCTGTTGAAATTGGCAAGCAACAAAGTCAATTGAGATATAATCCTTTTGATCTTGGCATGTCTCAGGAAAAAGGATTATGGGTTTTATCTTACCCAATCTAAAAGGCATACAAATTTCTCATGCTGGCAAAATCTCATGTTGTTTTTGCCGGCCACAATTTCCAATGCTACAACACTGAAATTATAAACATCTACCTTATCAGTTAAGTAACCCCATAATATATACTCTGGAGCCATGTATCCTTTGCAAAATAACAACCATTCTAATAAATAAATCTTGTTTAATTTTGAGGTTTACATTGTCATTTAGTGCAAGAACAATTAGTCAATCTCATTTTCAATTTCCAAGCTAATCATAATAGTAAAGCCACTACTACAACAAGGCAAAAACACAAAACATAGATAAATTAGTCTTCGAAACTCTTTCGAGTTATCTCACATAGTTGCAGCTACTCTGGTGGTAATGTGGGTGTTCTCCTCTTCATTTCGTTTGGCCAAGCCGAAGTTTGATATTTTAGAGTTGAGGTCCCTATCAAGCAGTATATTCGTTGCTTTGATGTCCTATGAATGATCTTCAGCGTTGACTCCTCATGCAGGAAAGCCAGACCTCTTGCAATGCCAACACATATTCTTTGCCTTGTATGCCAGTCTAATTTCAATCCACCTTCGTCTGGACATTTTCATAAGAAAACATTTGCAACAAATTCAATGTATTTATCTGATTTTCTAATTCTTTCGCTATAAATGGCCGCGAACATAGGTCATTGAGCTTACCGAACAAAGAGTGTGCAAGACTATATTGTTCTCCATGTACTCGTAAACCAACAACAATTGCTTTACTTCAATGCAACATCCGTGCAGCTTGACAAGATTCGGGTATTGTAAAGCGGAAATCATGCCTATTTCATTGACAAATTCGTGATTTCCTTACTTTGATTTATAAGAGAGTTGCTTAACCGCAATAAGAGTGCCATCAGGAAGTACACCCTGGAACAGAGAAATGGCATGCATTCGTTGTTTTCATCTCAAAATGGTGGAAACAAGTGACAATATCTATGTAAAATGATACGTAAATACATAAATGAGTAGAAAATACCTTATAAACTGACCCAAATCCACCTTCCCCGATCTTGTTTGCAGCATCAAAGTTGTTAGTGGCAGCATTAATTTGTCTGAATGTAAATAAACCCGTTTGCAGATCCAATCCTCTCAAAACTGTACATGTCCAAGTAAGAACGAACTTTTTATATGCTAGACGACTTACTCTTGCTAATTCGAACCAGATTTGGCTAGCTAGTGAGACAACTTTGGAAAGAACAAGGGAAATATATGTTTTACGCGATGGAGTTAATCCTGTTCTTTTAGTTCCTCTGCATTAAAATTTAACTCAATTGAGTTTGGTTTAACAGTAATGGAGTGATTTTGTTCTCTGGTCTTCCAAAAGAAACATAAATTTTGAGGAAAGAACTAATCTCTAGACATACGTAATAGAATTTTGTAGGCTATAAAATTTGATGATAACATTATTTATTTATTTTTTACCTTGTTTCCTTGATGCCTTGCCTCCAAAGTAGCCTTTAAAAGAAGGCATACTGCCGAAACAACTCCAATGATGATATACTTCTTCGACTTGCTTTTATTCGGAGGGTCAAAATCTACAATATTAATTAGGCCAGTTAAATAAGAAAGACAATGTTTCAACATATTCGGTACAAAAAAATTGTTAGAAATACTTACCAGACTGCACTGAGATAGCTGATATAAGAGAACCATATGTTCCTCTCCTTGGAACATTCCTTGTCCCTTTTCCAGCCCAACGGAAGCAGATCTCTAGTGTCTTATTGGTCATGTTTATATTTAATGTGCTGCACTTTTAATTATTTTGACCATGGTTTTGTAAAGTTGACTCTCTTGTTAAGTTAATAGCCAATCAATTGCTGTAAGTATGACACTTGTATGACTAAGATTGAAACTTGAGAAGTGTATTGAAGAAAGAAGTGGATGTCCTTTTTTTTGTATCTAGAAAAATCTGATAATGACAGTGCTTTTCTCTCTCTCTCTTTTTTTCCTCTACGTTTTTCTCTTCTCCTAACTGCTGCCATTTTGAGTTCAATGTCATGTGTGTTAGATTAATGCACCACTCGGTGGTCTCTTGCTGAAACTACAGCCAACAGATTGTGGAATTAGAGGTTGGCTTTGCAGTAAAGCTAGGGCTCAAGAAAAAGAAGAAAAAAGGTTTGAAAAGAAGAGATGGCCAGCACAAGTGGACCAAACTTTAATGTCCAGCAACCGTATGTTCTAGTCTTTGATGGGAAAAATTATGATTTTTGGTGTGTGAAGATGAAGACGTTGTTTCTAGCTGTTGATTTGTGGGATATGGTGGAAACTGGCTATAAAGAACCTGAAATTGAAGAGGGTTTGTCAGATACTCAAAAGAAGAAACTCAAAGAAGCAAGACAAAGGAATGCAAATGCTCTTTCAATGATCCAAAGAGCTGTAGCAGATTCAATCTTGCCAAGAATCATGAGAGCCATAACAGGCCGAGAAGCATGAGAGAGTCTACAAAAGGAATATCTAGGAGATTCGAAGGTAAGAGCTGTAAAACTTCAATCTCTTAGAAGACAATTTGAAAATACAAAGACGAATGACAATGAGACTTTGAAGGAGTTTTCAGATAGATTTATTGATCTTGTTAATCAAATGAAGACCTATGGTGAAAAATTGACTGATCAGACAATAGTGGAGAAAGTTTTGATGAATATGCATGAAAAGTTTGATAATGTTGTGTCTGTAATAGAACAAACAAAAGATTTGTCCACTTTAAGTGTTGAAGAATTAATGGGTTCCTTGAAAGTAGCTGAGCAAAGATTAATTCGACATTCTAAAAAACCAGTTGAGAGTGCGTTTCAATCCCAACTCAATCTTGGACCCAAAAATAGTGGCAAGCATCCAGAAAATGAACAAAATGGCGAATTGTCAAGTAAAGGTGGAAGATTTGGCAGAGGTGGAGGAAGAAACTCAAGAGGTAGAGGCATAGTCAATTTTAATAGAAACGCTAGTGAAGTAGGATTGTCGCAGAGGTGCAAAATTTGTAAAAAAAAAAACAGCCATGTTGAAGAAGATTGCTGGTTTAAAGGGAAGAAGCAATGCTACAACTGTAAAAAGTTTGGCCACATGAAGAAGATTGCAGATTCAAAAATGCTGAACAAGCTAATTGTGCTACTGAGAAAGGTGGTGAATCTAATTTGTTCTACACATCTTTGAGTGCTCTAGAATCAAAAAATGAAGCATGTTTGTCAAGCACAAGTTGTTCAAAAGATGAAAAAAGTCAATGGTTTTTGGACAGTGGTTGTACCAATCATATGACAGTAGATAGAAGGTTTTTTTTTTTTTTTTTTTTTTTTTTTTTTTTTTTTTTTTTATGAATATGGAAGCTGCAAATTCAAAAGTAAGGCTTGGAAATGGTGCTCTGGTGGATGTGAAGGGAAAATGAACAATAGGAGTCCAAACGAAGAAAGGCTCAAGATTTATTCGCGGTGTTTTGTACGTGCCAGATTTGGATCAAAGCCTACTGAGTGTTGGACAGCTAGTGGAAAATGGCTATTCACTCCATTTTCAAGATGATAGTTGCACTATCTTTGACAAAGAAATGGACAAGTTGGTTCTAGTGAAGCTGAAGATGGAGAACCGGAGCTTTATAATTAATTTCAAGCATGGGGACAATGTAGCTTTCAGAATTAGCTCAACTACTGATTCATGGCTATGGCATAAGAGGCTCGGGCATTCAAATTTTCAAGGTCTCAAGTTGCTTCATCAAAAGAATATGGTGCTGGGACTTCCAAAAATTGAAGAAAAAGAACAAGTTTGTGAAGGTTGTGTTCTTGGGAAGCATCACAGGTAGCTTGGGGAGCAAAGAAGCCGTTAGAGTTGGTTCATACAGATATGTGTGGGCCAATGCGGACACCTTCTCATTATCAAAACAATTACTTCATCCTCTTTATTGATGATTTTACAAGGATGACTTGGGTGTATTTTATGAGGCAAAGATTTGAAGTTTTTACTATTTTCAAGAAGTTTAAAGTTTTTATTGAGAAGCAAAGTGGTCATTTTATAAAAGTATTGAGAAGTGACAGAGGTAAGGAGTATACATCAAGAGAATTTGATCAGTTTTGTGAAGATGAAGGTGTGGAAAGGCAATTGACTGTTCGCTATACTCCACAACAAAATGGGGTATCGGAAAGGAAAAACCAAACTGTGATGGAGATGGCGATGTCTATGTTACATGACAAGAAATTACCGAAAGTTTTCTAGGCTGAAGCCGTTTATACAGCCGTGTACTTGATTAATATAGATGCCCAACGAAAGCCGTATGGAACAAGACTCCAATTGAAGCTTGGAATAGGAAGAAACCGTCAGTAAAGCATTTGAGGATCTTTGGGTGTATTTGCTATGCTCAAGTTCCAAAATAGATGCTACAAGCTTGATGAGGCTAGTGAGAAATGCATTTTTATTGGCTATAGCACTCAGTCAAAAGGCTATAAGCTGTATAGTTTGAAGACCAAAAAAATTATCGTTAGTCGAGATGTGTTGTTCGACGAAAATGCTACTTGGAATTGGGAAAAAGAAGAAGTTGAAAGACATGTTGTTGCTCCAATTGTTCTACCTCAAAAATCAGCCAATGAAGATGAAGATGAAGATGAAGAAGAGCATACTCAACCAAGTACGCCATCTTCACCAAGCAGCCCGTCAACCTCAGGTACATCATGTCCAACCTCAGCCCAAAGAAAATGAAGAGTTTGACTGATGTTTATGAAAGATGTAATTTCTGTGTTCATGAGCCAGGAAACTTTGAAGAAGCTGTGAAAGAAGAGTGTTGGAGGAAGGCTATGCAAGATGAGATTGATGTTATCGAAAAGAATCAAACTTGGCAGCTAGTTGAGAGACCGAAAGAAAAGAAAGTAATTGATGTCAAATGGATCTAAGGTTAAATTCAATTTTGATGGGACGGTGCAAAGAAAAAAAACGAGACTTGTTGCTAAAGGCTACGCTCAATAGCCCGGCATTGATCTTCAAGAAACTTTTGATTCAGTTGCTCGCCTGAACACTGCGAGAGCACTTATTGCTCTTGCTGCCCAGAAAGGTTGGTTGTTGTACCAACTTGATGTTAAATCTGCTTTCTTGAATGGAGAATTAATAGAGGAGGTGTATTAGAACAACCTCAAGGCTTCGTAGCTAAAGGAGATGAAGACAAGGTCTACAAATTAAGAAAGGCACTATATGGACTCAAGCAAGACCCGAGAGCTTGGTATAGTCAAATTGATGGGTGTTTCCTTGAAAAAGGTTTCTGCAAAAGCAAGAGTGAGCCAATTTTGTATGTGAAGCATCAAGGTGAGTCAAGAATTCTCATTGTTGCTCTATATGTTGATGATTTGGTGTTTACTGGAAATGACAAAAAGATGATTGAAGAATTTAGAAGGGAGATGATGATGAATTATGAAATGAGTGACTTGGGGCTATTGCATTATTTTCTTGGCATGGAGATCTATCAAGATGCTGATGGAGTCTTCATTTCTCAAAAGAGCTATTCTGAAAAAGTTCTCAAAAAATTCAGAATGTTTGGATGTAAATCAGTGGCCACTCCTCTTGTTTGGAATGAAAAACTAGTGAAGGAAGATGGGGAAAAGAAAGTGGATGAGACTCTTTATAGAAGTTTGGTTGGAAACTTCCATCTCTCTGTTGACAACAGTAGATATTAAGATTGATTTATATTGCTTTTAGAAATTTTGATACCGAAGAGATTTTTAACCATACTAGAAACAAGCTCTTACAATCTTTGTAGTTGTTTCAAACTGCCAAAATCCGGCATCCTACCTGTGAAGTTGTTGCTACTGATCCGACTGCAATGACCCAAAACGCAACAGAATCAAAAATTTTATTAACCTGAAGATTTTTCAACTGAAAAATCTCAATTTATTGGAGTTAGACTAACGTTGACACTTACAGGTCATTCAATATTCTGAGATTAATGAGAGCCAGAGGAAACTGTCCAGTGAGATTGTTAGCACTGAGTATGCTGCAGTTTACATCATTTTGAAGACCAAACCATTGTCAACTTATGGAGTTTTATTATTGAAGCTAATCAAATGGTTAAAAAAAAAAAAAAAAAAAAAAAAAGAGGAAAGAATTAGAAAATGGTAAACTGACAGTCGTTCCAAGTTCACTAATTTTCCGCGCTCAGAGCGAACGGTTCCCGAAAGCAAGTTGCTCTCCATGGACCTGGAAGAAGCATAGTGCTTCTAAGGTTATATACAAGCCGAAATATATCGAACTTCAACTTGGTTCTCGACGAGTTTAGAGGGGACAAGAGAATGATTGAGAGCATACAATGACCTTAGAGTGGTTATGTCTTCCAAATAGCCGGGGATTTCTCCTGATAAATTGTTCACACTAATCACCTTGTAGTCGATTCATTGCATGCCATTAATTACTAGAAAATTTACACGTTAACATCCGAAAATTAATGGAAACTTACAGTCTTTCCAACTTTGTTAAAGCCCACTCTCGCGGTACTGAACCACTGAGGAAATTCGAGGCTAAATTACTATAAAGTTGAAGATAGAGTGATTTATTAGCATAAGAAATGATTACAATATTAATAATAATAATAATATAAAGACTAAATCAACATCGGAAAATCACAGATCTTTCATGCACTTCCTTAAGGTAAGGTAGCTTCACTAGTGCCGGTGGAAGCACACCATCAAGATCCTGCCCCATAAAAGTGCTACATGATAAGAAGATAAGAAAAGAAAATCCCAAATAAAAATTCTTATTCTCTTTTCACAATTCGAGGCAGTATATCCTCCAGACAAGTCTTTTAAGCTTGAAATCGAAGACTAAACATTTAAATTGAATAATGAAGGGCCGAGGAAAATGAGGAGCATAAATGCTTTGGACATGGCATATGCTAGCAGAGATTGAGCAATTGCAGAAGATAGTATTGTTGTACTGATCGGTGCGTGGCTTATCGATTGTCGGTTTATGACTGCAGTAGTCACTGAAGTTCCAATCTTTCTTGTTCAGTTGTTCGGCTATTTCTTTAATGGCTTCCACTGCCGACAAATATGGCCATAGATACAACCTCAATTACTCAGAAAAGAAACACAACACTTAGGAAGAGTTTTACCAGCTTGTGCTTCGGATTTGATCGGGGCAATGCACGTAAACAGTAAGACTACCGAAACTACAATCCGGCTAAAGAAGATGATGGCCATATTTCTTTTTCGGAGTTCTTGGTCTTGAAACACTTAATTAATTCATGAGACTTTTAGGAAGCTTAAGTGAAAGCAGTTATACTTGATTAGTTTCCAATCTCAAATGTCAATTTTCTTTGGTTGGTCCGCAATCTTTTTCTCATTCAAGCATGAAGAATTTTCATGAACTACACTTATTAAGGCACTTGTCCTAGTTTCTGTAGAAGAAGTCATGACTTCAGTTGTCTTTTACTAATGATTTAATGATTATGTAGAAAAAGAAAAAAAAAAATTTGATAGTGACTGTTGAACTATTGAATTTTATAATCGTTGAATTGTTTGTCACGATATTATTAGACAGATATTAAAAGATATAAGAACAAGGGTTCTTTTGGATGTTTTTTTTCACGTAGTATGGATTTAGTACTGAAAATCACTCTCCATGACATTAACTTCATATGACAAGCACGTGCTCTTGTAGACCCGAGGTAGTCTTCAGGAAAGAAAAAACTCACATCGCTATTAGTTTCTTATAACAAAGAGTTCTTTTAATTCTTATGATGTTTATAATGAGGGTTTTTTTTTATATTTATTTTTTATTTTTTATTTTTACATTTTGGGCAACCAGAATGAATGGTATTATAATTCTCGTCTTTACTTTATTATTATTATTTTTTTTATTTTTATCTTTGAATCATATTTCAGTTTATGTTATTTCTGTTACGTATTTTTGAGTTTGAGTCAAATTAGGATTAGTTTACATTTTGTGAATTTGGACAATAGTTAATATTGTGACCCATTAGGAGTCTATAATTAGGTCTTTTGTTCAGGGTTATATACGGTTAAAAAAATAAAGAGAGTGTGCATTTTTATGAAAGAGTCAGAAGAGAGATAGATAAGAAATATAAGAAGCTTTGGATGAAGAGAAGTTGAAGTGTGTGATGAGTGTGCAATTCTGAAATTTTTTAGTGATTTTATTTTCCCTCTTCCGTAGAGGTTGTCAATTTTGGATTAAATCTTTGTCTTTTAAGTTTATTTTTCTGATGTGCTTTTACGTATGAGGTATTTTTCCAACAAGTGATATCCGAGACGAGGTTGAAGATCTTACAAAAATAAATAAATAATTAAATAAAGATGATGTTGGGATTAAAGTTTGATCAAATTAAGCATTTTGATGGAAAAAGTAATTTCAATATCTGATAGAGTATGATGAAAGATGTTCTAATACGATAAGGACTTCTGAAAGCGCTACAAGGAAGAAGCCAGAAAAGAAGAATAATAGAGATCGGGAAGGATTAGAAGCCAAATCAGTAAGCACTATTTGCTTGAGTGTGACTTCTGAATTGACATATTGTATTATGAATGAAAAATCTTCTTCTAAATTATGAGAAAAATTAGAAAAAGTTTATATGTCAAAATTCTTAATAAATAGATTAAATCTGAAAAGGCAGTTGTATGGAGTTGAAGATGAGTGAAGAAACCGATGTTAGGGATCACAAAAACAATTTTAATAAGTGCATTACTCAGTTGTTAAGTGTAGATATTAAAATTGATGAGAAAGATAGAGCGGTAAATTTGTTGGCTTTCCTATCAAATTGTACGAGACTTTGTTAACTACATTAATTGTTGGCTAAAAAAATTATGTTGACTGTAGATGATGTGTCAACTACTTTGTTAGAGACTGCAAACATGAAACAACCAAGTAGTTCGTCTCATATTGAACAAGTTCTTATGATGAAATCAGATTCGTACAGGGATATGAGAGAGATATTATGATAAAAGTGATTACCCTCAATCATTTGGAAGAGTACTACCGGCCTGTGCTTAGAATTTGATCCGTGCAATGCACATAAACAGCTAGAATACCAAAACAACAATCCGGCTAAAGAAGATGTCCTTTTTTCTTTTTCCGAGTTCTTGGTCTTGAAACACTTAAATTGATTTATGAGACTTTTAGGAAGCTTCATTGAAGCTGTTATACTTGATTAGTTTTCATGAGATAGAAAAATTCTCACATGTCAATTTTCTTTGGAATGAAAGAAAGTTCAACTACACTTACTACGGATCTTGTCCTAATTTCTGTATAACAAGTCATCACTTCGGTAGTCTTTTCCTAATAATTTAAAGTTCATATAAAATAATAATAATAATAATAATAGCAAATGTTGAACCGTTGTATTTTCTTTATCATTGAATTGTATGCCAAGATATTATCGGACGGACTTGAAAAGGGACAGGACAAGGGGATATTTTCGTTGTTTATCAGCATTTTGTACCGATTTAGTAACGAAAATCACTCTCCATGACATTAACTTCATGCGACATTCCCGTGCTTGTAGACCCGAGGTAGTCTTTTAGGAAAGAAAAAACTCACACCTCTTTTGAAGCATATTTCAGTTTATGCCATGTCAATTATCAGTAAATATTTCTAGAAAAAAAAATATATATATATATATGAAGGGTCTTAGATCTATATAATAATTATACGATTCGATAGATATAATATCAAAACTAATATCATATAACATTAATTTAATAATGTATAATACTCTTTGTTGATATATGTCATTTATAATAAAAGTTCTAAAATGGAACATGTTACGGATAAAATTGCATGATCTTATAATTAAATAATTAACTAACAATTACTTGAATATAAAAGAAAAGTTACACTAACCATACTTACAGTGGTCGGACTTAAACATCAATCCTATATATATATAAATATATATATATATCAGTAAATGTGGCAAAACAAGTCAATTGGTAACGGTCTGCTTGGACCGACATGATGTCGTCTTTATTTCGCTTTCTAAGTGGCCAAACTGTCTCGCAAAATCGTGTTAGAACTTATTGCTCTTTATTATCTACTACTTTTTTATTTTTTAATTTTTCCAACTTTAGTGGGGCAGCAAACAAGGCATGACGTGGTCAAAGGCCTTTAGAGCCTTTTTTCTTTTCATTTTCTATATTATTCATCTCGCTTACGCTTTTGGACCCACTAACAATCTAGGAAACAAACATCTCTAGATATTTTGTAAAGGAGCAATACTAATATTCATTTGTCAATGTCTATTATAATGTACCAATGCACATTGTAACAATAAAACAAAAATATCACAGGAACGAAGTAAAATTAATTAGTCGCACACTGCTACGTGGTGATTGCCTCACCAACGATGATAAATAGTAGTCGTCTACTTATCAAGAAACATATTCTATAAAGACCGAATACTAAAACACATTACGAGCCTGTAAAGCAAGAGAGAGAGAGAGAGAGAGAAGGGATGTACTTCAGAGAATGTCAAGGTCTACCTGGATATAAACATCAAATATTCGCCTTCCAACACTGTAATAAGATCTGTTGTCTCTAAATACTATCTCCCCAAAGTGAAGTTTCACAGTATAATTTCCGTTGGCTAAGCAACGAGCATAATACGTTAGCGACAGAGGAGAGAGGTACAGCTCAGAATCGTTCATTCTGAGGACAGACACATTATTTGCTATATAGTCCTTTGTGCTCCTCCAAATGCCCGGAAAGTCACCAGTGCTGCTAAATCCCCAAGTCGGTTGGCTATGAACAAACATTGCTGGGCCAAAAATTAGAATTAAGAAAACATGTGATCACACCGAGCCTTGCTCCTCGGCAACGTACGGCGGCTTCGACTACATCACACCGACGGCGTCGTCTTTTTCCGCGGGGAGCATTGGGTCGCCCTCGGGGGGGACGCCGTCACACACGAGCCCCACCCTCGCGAAATATAAATATTTGACATACGCAATTCATATTACTGCATTGTATGGTAGTTTTCTTGCTCAAAGAACACAATTTGACACTTTTTCCTACTCAGAAACCAAAATTTGATACCGCCTTTAGAATGCTCTTACCACTTAAGATGACTAATGCAATTCCAAATTTATTCGCCAAATGCCAAATTTGCCATTTGATCAAAAAAGTGAGCTTGCCTACTAGATATTAACGTTGATGTCCTTCTTCATTATATATATATTAATAATAAAAACATATAAATCCAAATTAAGGATCATAAGTAATCTTATATACAACCACACAATAAGAGTAACGACTAGGACAAATAGAAATTAAAAGCAGATTTTCCCCTAGCATAGACCAGGAGTTTACAACACAAGGATTACAGGAAAAGAAAAGAAAAGAAAAGAAAAGAAAAAAAAAAAAAAAAAAGGAGCAAAAAACACACAAACACAAAAAGACTTGAACCATAAACTAAACCAACGTAAGTAGTACGTCAACCAAACCAACTAAAAACTTGCTTTAGTTAGAAGCAATCCTGTCCATGATTTTGGCCAAAATCTCCTTACACTCCTTGAGCTTCTTGACACTCCCCGTCAGCTTTACCCGCTTCATTGCGACCAAAGGCGATTCCTCCATCAACCTCTCGATCCCATTCCCATGTGGAGGCATCAACTCGCTCACAATCTCATTTTCCAATTCCTTGTTCACAACGTTATTGACACTCAGCTGCAGATGCAGAGCCAGGGAATCCACAAGCCTCCTCAACACAATTCTCCAGTATGCAATCATTAGCATCCTCAGATCGAATGCTTGGTCGACAAGGCCTCGATAGGGCCTCATATTTTGAATATCAATCCAACCAAAGCCTTCCAAATGCACCAGATTCCGCGAATTGTCGCTGATAGCTTTCATGAATTCCCCCTTTCCAGCCATAAGCCTGCTCCATTCGGATGAGAACTCCGGGTTACAAGTATAATCCGTCAACTTCTCCATTTCCACAATCTCCTTCACCCACTCGATCGACCGATTCTTCATCTTCTCGATCACATTAACCCCCGCTTTTCTTGCCGAAATCTGAAGCTGGTAATAATCTTCGACGTGGCTCCTCAAGACAGAGATCACCACGTCCTCTATGTAATCCCAAACCTTTTCAACAAAATCAGTAGGAATATTTGATATTCGAGTCACCTTCTCTTGTAGTATTGTGCGAAAGGCGGTTCGAGGAAGGAAATTTGGGAGCGAAATCGACTTGGCTTCATCCAAATACTTGATCTCCTCCATTAGAAATTCATGGGCCGGGTCGCTTTGGGGAGAGTTGTTGAGCTCATGGGAGAAACTCTGAAGCATCTCCACCAACCTCGCGGTGCAATGCATTCGCTTCTCATCAGGGTACTCATCAAACTCTCCTCGTATAAGGACTTTCTTCAGAGATTCCTTCACAAGCCCAATGATCCTCATGAATGCCGTCAAGGCCTCAGCGATGGAGGACAGACTCTTCGGCAGCTTGTTGAACTCGGCAAGATTGTGGTTCAGCGTATCGTTGATCTTCTTGGCAATGTCAGGCAAGTTTCTTGCGATACTCTTTGCCTGAATCTGCATCAGCTTCTGGGCCAAAACCGGAACACCAGCGATCGATTTATCGATATTCGAAAGCAGACGATGTGAAGCGAAAAGCTCGGCTTCCTTAATTCTCGCTTCCTCATAAGACTCATCACCAATTCTATTCCTAACACAGATATAACCAAGTCCAATGTTCACATCATCAGAAGTTACCTTCTCGAGAAGCCCTTCGGGAGATTTATCGCACTTGGTAACCACAGCAAGCGTTCTTTCGCCATTCTTATCGACACTCTGCGACATCCGAATCGACTCGCAGGTAGGAAAATCTACAGTTGCAGACAAAACATTGAGTATAATACTTGCTTCGGGCGTAATGTACTCCAGTATAATGTCCCTTATCTGGTCGTAGATGTCCTCAGGCTGGCCATGAACAGGGACTCTGGTGATCCCGGGGAGATCAACCATGGTCAAGTCTGGAACTCCCAACTTCTTCACCGTCAGTGTCAGAGGTGTTTTGGATATTCCCTTCCCGTGGCCGGCGATCTCCTCCGTCGCGAGTTGGATGTCTTTGGAGACGTTTTCCTCGGAGGTGGGAACTATTTTTTTGTTGTACTCGAGGAAGAGTTCGGGCTCGGGGTTTGAGTGGCTCTGCAGTCGCATTACGAGAGGGACTCTGGTGCAGATGCCCTGGCCGCGGGGGAGGCTGATGCGGGCGAGAGACTCGAGGACGGAGGACTTGCCGGAGGACTGGTCGCCGACGACGACGATGGTGGGGAGCTCGATGCCTTCCTCCATGACCATGAGGTTGCGGAGCTTGTCGACGGCGTCGAGGACGGGGCGGATTTGGTCGTTGTAGGAGGAGACGATCGGCGCCGATACGGCGGCCAGCTGGTGATCACGATTGTCTTCTTGAAGTTCACCGTCGTCGTCGTCGTCGTCGTCGTTGTCGTCGTTTAGCTGGATAATTCTGAACTCGGAGCAAATGGGGTCTGTGGGCACCATTTTTGGGGTGGGATTTTGTCGAGAGTGGTTTTGTTCTTGGGCTAGTTTGATCTGGGAACAAATGGGGTCTTGAATCTCCATTTTTGGGTTTTTTTTTTTTTGGGGTTGGAGCGAGAGGGAAAAGGGTGCGGCGAAGAAAGAGAAGAACGAGGCTTGACTCAGAGTTGACGAGAGAAGAGTATGATCAAACAGAGAATGTCTGAGAGTGTGGCATTAGAGAGTGGAGGGGTGCGATTTATAAAACGGAGGGACCGGAAGAAGAAGAGTATAGTAAACCGAAAAAATAAATATTAAATAAAGTAAATTAATTTGCATCAGGTGACTTTTTCTCGTACGACAAAGCTAAAGGTTACGTGGACGTTTGCAGAACCAACTGCAATTGTAATTTTTGAGCTTTGCTACGGTAAACGGAGTGAATTTTGTAAAATTGTAGTCCATTGAAAATCAACTACGATGGTCAAAGAATATTAAAATTTGAAATGTATTAAAAAATAATAAAAATATGAATCTTGTTTTTTTTTATAATTATTTTATATGTTTTTTTTAAATAAAAAGATAGGATTTTTATGTTAAAATATTCACAATATCGAGATGAATAAAATAAAATTTATTTTGTATATTTTTTCAGAACACATTTTAAATTTTTATATTATTTTTTATGTTAAGAAATTTTTTTAAAAGTTTTTCCCATAAACACACATTTACATATCAATCTCTAAAATATTATTTTCAGATGTTCCTCCAAACGAACCGTAATTGAGACTATTCAAAGATGAGTTTTTAGCCTCCGTTTGATAAGTTAGTTTGAGATGAAATTTTTAAGTTGAAGTTGGTTGAATTTTTAAAACTTAATTATAAATTTTGTTAATTTTAAAAAAAAGTTAAAAATTGAAATAAAAAAATAAAGTTTTAGAATTTTAGAATTTTATGAATAAAATGACAGGGAATTTTACAATGGGCCAAGACTACTTTACCCCACCTTATCATTGATGGTGTAAAAAATTTTGACCATTGGATGACTTTTGAGATGAAAAAGATTGCATCGAATGGTTGCAAAGAATTTCACCCCTAATTATTGTCAAACATTTGAAAAGAAAAAAAATCCGGCGACGTAGAGAACGGTGGTGGTGACTCCCCGGCGAGGAATTGCGAGGCGGAAAGGCTCATAGTCGCGCGACAGGTTCACGAAAGTGCGAGCTCTCGCCGGTTTCTGTCCGTTTCCCAGCGCGAAGTGAGGAGCCGCCGGAGGTTGTGACGGAGGAGATCTGCTTTCTTGGCGACACCGTGGAGATGGGTAAGGCGATGTTCGTGAGATTCAAGGGAAAAGGGATTCTTCCGGCCAGAGGCCGCCCAATCGTCGCCAAAATCAGATCTACCTGGAGCACCGAAATCTGGTTGTGGAGCTGCTCGATCACCTCGGGATAGTCGAACGACGGCGTTAAAGTGTAGGGGGGTTTTATTTTACTTTGACGGTGTTTCAACACTTTTTAACCTCCAGAATAAAGTCGGGGGGTCAAATGTTTTTATCCCATTGATGGGATAAAAAATCTTACATCATTGTAAAATTCTCCTAAAATGAGAGACTCAAATACTAAAGGGGCACAGAAATATATATATATATATATATATATATCTATAAGACAATAATGACGTAATCTCTATGATGTCATGATTTGAATAGTAGTATGCCATTGTTCCGGCCAAAAGAAAAATAATAATAGCCAGGAAAATGATATTCCTAAATATTTGTACATCAAATTATATCAAAATAATTAATTTTTTGTTTTATTATTATTTTAATCCGATATAACGATTAAAACACAACTAGCATAACTCTAGATAAGAAAAATACAAAATTAAGTAACATGCATTTATATTTTTAGAATTTTTGTGGCCCCACTTGCTGGGCACATATTCGATTGCGTATGTTTCTATGGCTGCCATACAAACATAGTACATAAAAAGTTCCTGATAGCCGATGGAGTTGTTCCCCTTCCCCAGGAAGCAGACTTTTTCTTTGGTGTGTTTCAGCAAACAAATAGAAAAGTATTAAGGAACCTACCTTCTCACATTAAACGACAAAGTCCAATGCTATAAACTGTAAAGCAAGAGCCAAATTTGCAAAGTGAAGAAAATAAATATTAAAGAGAAAGAGAGAGAGAGAGAGAGAGAGATAAATATTTTCTTAGAAAAAGAGGGGTAAATATATATCACTTTACCCGGGGGGAATACTACTCCAAAGAGCGGTTTTATTATGTTTATTTATTTATTTATTTTTGGTTATGGAAGAATATGATAGGAGGAGAAAAAAATTATATTTTAACCTACAATTTTAAATTATTGGATCATATTAAATTTATAATTTATAAAATAAATTATATATATCATTTTTATAAAAAAAAAAATTATATGACATGTACAAAATTGACTAAGATCGGCTAAAGATTGTGACTTACTTTGATATGAATATTTGGAGAGAATTAGACACGGCTAAAAATTACATCATAAATTAAAAGGTGTGTAAAACACAGAATAAGATTCAAAACAAGAATCTCACAAAGTTCTTGGGAAAAAGGGAAAGAAGACAAAAGCAAAAGTCACATGTCTAATCCTTCTAGAAGAAGTTTATAAGGTTGGATCTTTAACCAAGAAGCTAACTTGGAACTTCCTAAGACAGTTCCTTCGTGCATTAATTGGTTCCCTATATAAATCAACTAATGGGTAGAGGTCGGATGTGCCAAGACTAATTATCAAGCAATGACAGAATTCTTTTCTTCCTAGAGAAGGATATCGTCGCCAATATATTAAAAAAGTAGTCCCACTACAAAATGATGATGACGATGATGATGAACCTTTAATCGTAAAATTTTCTTATAACAATGATATAATTTAACGTAATTTACATATAATTTATTTTAAGGTGTAAAATTTGAATTATTTCATAATTGTTTAAAAAAGAAATATATATATATATATATATATTCCTATGACACTTATAGTTACAACGACATATGAAAACTATCTGGTCAAAACTGGACTGTATAAGAGAACGAGAAAGGAGATTGATAAGAAAGAGTTTTAGGGATGCCTACCTTTCTAGTAGTAGGAATTGTGTTATGTCAACCTTCTCCATGGAAGCTATAGCAGGAGAAGAGAATGGTATGAAGGCAGGATCGGGTGGATCTATGGCTTGGTGACGGAGTTTTGTATCACAATCGAGGGGTGGCTCTTAGTGTACGTGCTACATCACCAAGCGTGACGCGTTACATTTTATGTAGTGATGCCTTCTAGAAGAATGCATTCCCTTAAATGAGTGTCTCAAAATTTTTTTATTTGTGTGACAGGTAAAACATATATACATTTGTATATTGTTGTGTATTTTGTACTATGTATAATGCATATAAATATCATATTTTGTTACACAGTTATATATTATATGTTATGAATCTATTTTACTTTAATAGAAATAGATTGCACCTTATGTTAGGGTTATATATGTGTGTGTGTGTGTTTATATGTGGTATGCACGGTAACGAAGGAAAAAAAAAATAGGAAAGTAATTGCAGCCGAAGAAGGGCGAAACGTGTGAAAAAAAAAAAAAGGAAATAATTATCTTGTTAATTTACATCCATATTTCCCATTTACCTATTAGCTCTTTTGCTGAAAATTAGCCTTTGATGACAGCAATTGATTTCCAATTTAATTCCACACAATCTGCTATTGGTTTCTTAGTGTTCACTCTTTGCATCTCTCTCCCTCTCTTTTACTCTCTCTATTCCTCCACGCACAAGCCACAAAAAAATAAAAATAAAAATCCCCAAACTTCAAATTCATCAAAACCAAAATCAAAAGGATTTCAAGGTATGTTGATGAGGATTTTATTATTTATGTTTGTTTGGAATTCTTCAAAGGGTTAAATAATTTTTTTAATGAGTGTATTCATGTGAGTTTGAGGAGATAATAAGAAATATTTATCGAACGATGATTGAAAGTGTAATAACTAGAATTTTTTTTCAACGTTACGATTTTTTGTATAAAAATCTGAATTGTACCATGAAGGTATTTATGAAAGAACCCGATTTAGGGTTTTGATTGAGTTTTGTGAGTTCTTATGATTTTATAAGACTCAAAAATGATTGCTTAGCCAAGCACGTGACCTTTTTAAGTAAAAAGGTAGAAAAATTTTATGATTTTATATTGGTCAAAGCTTGACCAAGAAAAGTCAAAGTTGACAAGGAAAGTCAGAGTTGACCCAAAAAGTCAAATGTTGACTAGAAAGGTCCAATGTTTGACGATACCGAAAAATGCTAAACAGTATGGGATAAATACTGCGAAAAATCATTTTTCGGATAAGATAGTATGAATTAGATTTAAAACCACTATAGAAAAATCAAGCACATTAAATCGGATATCAAGGGCTAAAGGGCTTTAAGCCAAAAAGAAAATTTTTGTACAGTCCATTTTTACTCAGATAAATTTTGGACTGCAGTTCAGTATTCAGTACTGTGTATTAGTGAGCACATAATTAAAATATCTTTTTGGCATAAAAGTGGACTGCTTATAAAGGAAAAAAAGGCAAACAAGCCTTAATTGTGCTTACCTCATCAAAGCACACAATTATGACATCATTTGGAATTAAACAAAATTTGGAAAGTATTTTGGATTGTTCTAGACAACCCATGGCCGGCCACCTAAGCTCCCATTTGTGTAAAAATTTGTTTCTTCAAGGACTTACGAGCAATTTCAAAAAGTTCCAAAACACCTATAAATAGGTGAGCCTTTGGTTCAAAAAAATTATGAAACTTAGCCAAACTTTGCCCATTTTGCTTCTCAAAAACCAAACCCAAGGAAGGAAAGAAAGAAAAGAGCAAGACAAGAATCCAAAAGAAAAATCTAAGGGGGAGTGTTCGGATTTTAGCTAGGAAACAAGGAAAAAAGTTGAAAAAATTTTGGAAACCATTTTGGCCAAGGGGCCGGTTGTGGGAGAGAAAGAAAGGGAAAGGAAAAAGTGAAGGAAAGAAGTATTTGAAGGTGGCTGAATTTGTGGAGAGCCAATCAAGTGGCTGGAAAAATTTTGGAGCCATTGCTAGGGGAGGCCGGTTGTGAGTGCCCAAGGAGAAAGGGAGAAAAAGTTGGAGCCAAGCAAACCAACTTCTTGAATTGATTAAGGTAAAATCCTCTTGGACCCTAAGCTTTCAATTCAAGCTTTAAATTAAAGATTTAAGTGTATTTTAAGTTGGTTTATAAGAGCATAAGCTCAATTTAATTTCCAAGCCCTATATTAGATTTTAGGTTTTATGCTTGATTAGATTAAGGGTGGTTTGATTATGAGTTTTTATATGCTTATGTTTGTTTGATCAATAGGATTGCATGCTAGATATTTGATGAGTGATACGTCCCCCAATTATGTTTAAGTATGATTTTAAATGGTTTATTAGGTTGCTAGAATGATGAATGGAATAGTTGAATGGTATAGAATCATGCAAACCCTAGGCGGTGTAATTTCATTTGTCGGTTTGCATGGACATGATCGGGTTTATGATTGTTAATGTGGGACATTAGAAAAGCGCTGCATGTTGATCATAGGCTCCCGCGGTGCTGGTTGAGTTAGATTACGCGATTAGGACGTAAAACCAACTTAAATAAGAAAACTACCAATTCGGGTACAAACTGGCCAGTTTTCTGGAAAGCTAGTTTTGAGGCCCTTAGATGCTGATTTTGGGAAAACGTAAAACATAAAAGTTGTAGAGAAGGGTTTTTCCTAGGGACAGCTGGACAGTTTTTCAAAATAAGGCTCAACAGCCTCGGTTTTGAACAAAATCCGAGTCTAACCGTGCCCAGACCTCATGCACGACCAGGTGAGTTCAACAGGGTAAATGAATGGGTTGGAGACCGATCTGGGTCTCGAGTTGAACACGAAAGTTTTAGGGTTTCTCAAGATCTAAAATTTTATGAAGAAAGCTTTTTCAAATTCAAGGGTTTCTCAAGATCTAAATTTTTATGAAGAAAGCTTTTCAAATTCAACTTAGATTTTTAAATAAAATTGGATTTTAAAAAATATGTAGGAAACAGAAATTCCTGCACAGGATTTTCTGAAACAGTGTAGGAAAAGGACATTTCTACATATACTCTGACAAATTAGTAGTAAGAAACTGTTCCAAAGGCAGTTTCTATTTTTAATGGTTTTTACAAAGACCCACTCATAAGATTTCAGTTTTTAATAAGACGAACAAGGATTTTTGAAGAAAACCCTAAGTTTTTCCAAAGCAAAGAAAAAGGAGTTTTTAAACCAAGTTTTAATGAGCAATAACCGGGAAAATACTGAGTTATTGGTTTGGGCCCGAAGCCCAAGGGTTATCCAATGTAACACAATAAAATATTAAGTATGACTAGTGGGCCTAAAAACCAAGGCTACTTAGAGTAACCTAATGGGATGTATTTTTTAAAAAGGCTTAGGCCCAAGGTCAGGATTAGTAATCTAACACTGTTATGAAAGCTTAAGGGCCAAGGTTACTTTAAGTAACCTATCAAGTTATGTTCTAAGTATGATAAGCCCTAAATCTTAGGGTTATCAATGATACTCAGAAAGTATTAAACATTGTTTTGGGGGGGACATATAACCATGATTAAGTTTGAATGTTGGTTTGGTTACCAACATTCTATAAGTACAGAATTCTATCCTATTCCTTTGGAATAGCAGGAGATAGCCTGCTGTGGTATCCTGACTTGATCAGTACATCTTTGGACATAGTGAACAAGGTAAGTACAACTCCGCCTACAGCATAGGCTTTTGTTGTGATGCTTACCGAAGTATATTTGATGTATGTTATGATGTATAATGTGATGTATGTTAGAATTGTTTGATGCTAAGTTATGGAATAATGATGCTATGTTATAGGATATGGCTATGTTATGATATATGAGACATCAAGTTCATAGTTATGATATGATGCTAAGATACGATTGTGATTTATGTATGTGTGACATCACGAGACATGTTCACCAATTCTTAAGTCAGAACAAGATTAAGTGTGAGATCATGAAAAGCAAGCATGATGGCAAGCAAGCTTGCCTGTGTCGTACCGACCCACGTTAGGTCGGGTTTGACTATGGTTTGAGTTGGAAATGGACTGGCCGCCCCAACCACTCCATAGTTGCGCGCCCGGTACGTACACTTATGTTAAGGGGCCCATAAGATAAGTAATGAAAGTATGAAAGAATAAGTAAGCATAATGAAGCATAATTGGTTCATGCATATTATGCCAGAATAAGTTATGTTAAGTTAAGTATGTTTTGTTTATTGTCGCGGATGTTTATGTTGTACTTGCTGAGCGAAAGCTCACGTCTTACGTCTATGCTGTAGGTAAGCAACCTACGGGCAATCTCTGATGCAAGATGGGGGAGCGTGATAGGGCGAACTGTGAATTGTGGGAATGATAGCCGCTACGCGTTTTGTTCTTTTATGTATATTAATCAGTATTCAAACATCATTTTTATATATTGCTTTTCATTCTTACGCGCCGTATAAAAAAAAATTCCACTGTTTACGCTAAGTAAGTAAGTACGTATGTATGTATGTATGGTAACGGCCTGTGCTAGGTGGTTGTTACAGAAAGAATGGCTATATGGTTGATTTTGTAAACAAGACAAATTTAGAGTTTTTGAATTCTTGATTTATGATTTCATTGGTATAGTGTTTGAATCATTTTATATGTTAGAAATATGTCTTAGGACTGTTTCATGTCTGCGTGTGCGTGTATATCATGTATATTGTGGTGATAATTTTTATAATTTTTAATGATTTTCAGATTTGACAATTTCTACTGGAATTTCCATATTTTATAATAAGTATTCCAAACTGTTTTTAAGGGTGCAAATAGACTCCATTTTTAATGAATTTAATATTATTGAAAAGCTCTAGATGTCTATTTGCTTTTAAAATAATTAGTTTCATATTGTTTAGAGATATGTGTGAATTTTTATGATTTTTCAAATAGGCAGAGGTCAGACTACCAAATTCAGTAATATTTTAATGATTAGATTTCAATACCATTTTTTCAGAGTCTCTGTTGTTAATGAAATTGATATTTTAGAAACTATGGATGTCTATTTTATTTGGAATCATTTCAGGTCATTTGGACATATATATGAGTTTTTGTGATTTTTCAAGTAGTCAGAGGTCCGACTGTCAGTTCTATAAAATTTTAGTAATCAGATTCAAAACTATCTTTAAGGGTCCAAACGGTCTCCGGTTTTAACGTATTAGGTACTGTTAGAAAAATATGGAAGTCTACTTTCGTTTACAATTAGGCCAGTGCTGCTCCTGGCCTTTTCAAATCATTCGGAGTGCTTTATGAATTTTTGAAGGAATAAAGGTCTGACTGGCATATTCTGTAAAGATTTGTAATTTCATGAAATTGCTCAATTTTTATGTTGTGATGTTATTAAATGATGAAATATGCCGTTTAGGTACTGCTATGATATGATAGATGTGTTTGATGAATTATTATAAGCTTTTGTTGATTTTATTATATATATTATTCATGACATGAACGGTTATAAAGGCAAACACCCGAGACTTCAATCGCGCGTTACCATCGGAAAATTTGAAAAGGTTAAGTAAGGTATTTAGGTAAGTACACTCTCATCTGCAACTTGAATTTAAAGATTCGATAAGTATATATTTTGATGTTGATGATGATGTTATGATGTTCTTAAATAAAATTTCTCCTATGATGACGTTTTGATGAAAAATATATATATTGTATGTATATGTATTTTATGTTTTAAAATTGCGTTGTACACCCTTGATGATGGTGATAATGATGTTATCTAGTAAGCAGACTTTTGTCACCGTTGGTTTGGGATTTGCTACCCCAACCCTTCCATGACTAGCGCGCTATGATGGTACAATGCCGATCCCAATATATGACGGTTTTAAAAGTTAAAAAGTTTTTAAATGATGTTTATATTTATGATAATAAAAGAAAATTGTTCATTTACATTTTGAGATTTTAAGTATCTTACTATGTCCTTGCTTATATAAGTTAATTCATGTTGCAGATAAAGAAATGGTAAGATATAATATTGGCGGAGCTTGGAGCAGATAACATGAGATATGTGATAGGAAAACAGGAGTAACAGTCATGAGATGGACATTTTAATTTCAAATAAAGTTTTGAAACTTTAATTTATTATTATTTGATTGGATGATTCATATGGGCTTAAATTTTATTTCATGAATTGGGTTTTAAAAATATATATATATATATATATTAATTATGAAGACTAATTTGATATAGTTTAAAAAAAATTTCTAGAGTTTTCTAAAATTATCTAGGTAAAGTTTTCCGTTATGTTAAAGTTTTTATTTCAAGCTTAATATTTTACACAATTTTGTAAAAGATGAATGAGTAAGTAAGAAGTCAACTGTAATGGTCCGTGAGGGGTCGTTACACATTCTTTATTTGTTGGGTTGCTTCACGCATGCGTAGATGAGCACTGGCTGCAACAATAGGAAACTATGCAGTTAGACACTTAACTACATTCGCATGCAAAATGAATGTCATTACTACAAAATGTGGATTTTATGACGGAGCTTCCACGACTATTTTCAAAAAACGGTGTAGAAAGTACGTCAAAAACACAGCACCGAACTGGGTTTCCGAAAACGATCGTGGAATGATAACATACCAAAAATGGTTGTGGAACAATAATTTTCCATGACGGTATTTTTGTAAAAGCCTTCATGGAATAACCTTATTTATCCCGTATTTGGCGTCAGTTTTGTCTATTTTACGATGGTTAAAAGACCATTGAGGAATCTAAATAGATTCCACAACTCTGGTTATCACGACGGTTAAAAATCATCTTGAAAAATATACAACAACGGTTAAAAACCGTCGTGGTATCCTTTTTTTGTACTAGTGTGTAGTTCTGGTTGGGCTTTCTTTACTTTATTAGATTTGTAAAAGGAGGCGAGAGATGTTTATGAAGTTCGTACCTTCTATATCACCACATGACTTGTCGTTCTTGGGCAGATCCCACTTATAGACATTAACGATATGGGGAAGGTACAAGGCATATTAAGATCATTCTAAACGATAATAAAAAGGGTCAGATCTTATCATATAAATAATAAATGTGAGATTATAGGATGAGATTCTTAATTTCATCCTATTTCATTAAGATCTTTTTTTTTTAATTTTATTATATCATCTTTATAATAATTATAGTTTTTAGATATTGAATTGACTTTTTAACTGTCTAATATATGATTATTTACATTAACTATTGCAACCTGCGAAACAAAATTAGTCATATTCATAATTTATATTATTAAAAGAATTAATTTAACAAATAAAATTGTAATCTATACAATATATAGATGTGTCAAAAAATTGTACTATTCCACCTACTTTCAACCAAAACTCCCCGTTTTGGTTGAAACTTTTTTTTTAAAAAATCTGTTTCTTTTCTTTAAAATTACACTTTGCTTTTTTGTTTTTTGTTTTTTTTCTTTCCTTTTTTCTCAACTTTTAAACCCCAATATTTTATTTATTTTAAATTTCATTTTCTCCACTTTTTGGCTAATAGAAGTGTCTTCTTTTTACCCATTAAAAAAAATTATTTTACATGAATGTTTAATTGGAGTCTATGATATTTAGGATCCGTTTGACAGAGTTTTTACTTTTGCTTCTAACCAATAAAAGAGTATAAGCAAATTCTATGACTTCTAATAAGTATTTAGAATCAAAGAATTTTTAATATCAAAATGATCTTTAAAATATTATAATAAATACAAATACTAAATACAGTTTATAATAATTAAATTTTGTATTACTACTAATTTCTTTTGGAATTCCAAACATCTGTGGAGTTACAGAGTCTGTCCATTGATTTCCCACTCTTTACGTAACAACATCTTTTATTTTACTTTATTTTTTAAATGCATGCAAATCATCCTCTATAAAATCTCACCCGTCTCGATACCAATTTTTCATCTTTAGTTTACAAATTTCTCTTCTTCTCAAGCACATTCTCTGTCTCTAATTTAACTGAAAAATCGCAGACGGTGGACAAGACCGGTGAGAGGACTCTCGCTGTCGTGACAAAGGCGGACAAGGCTCGCGAGGAAGGGCTTCTTGAGAAGGTAACTGCTCATGATGTGAATATTGGGCTTGGCTATGTTTGTGTTAGGAACAGGGTTGGTGATGAGTCTTATGAGACGGCGAGGAAAGAGGAGGCTCGGCTTCTCGGAGCACATCGTCTGCTTTCGAAGATCGATAGATCGATTGTGGGGATTCCGGTTTTAGCTCAGAAGTTGGTGCAGCTTCAGGCTTCTATCATAGCTAGAAACTGACCGGATATTGCGAAGAAGATTAACGACAAGTTGAACATGAACCTCGGCGAGCTCAATAAGCTACCGAAGAACATGTCCACCATTGCTGAAGCCATGACTGCTTTGATGAGGATTCTTGGTTTTGTGAAGGAGTATTTGAGGAAGGTTCTTATGAGAGGATAATTTGATTTGAGTATCCGAACGAGAAGCGCATGCATTGCACGGCGAGACTGGTCTGAGATGCTGAATCAGTACTCGGATGAGCTTCACAAGTGTGCTGAGAGTTATCCTATCTGGAACTTTCTGATGGAGGAGATCAGGAACTTGGAGGAGGAGAAAGAGATTGTGCTGCCTAACTTCCTTCCTCGGTCGTCTTTTCTAAGTGTCTTGCAAGGCAAGGTGAATGGCATAGGAAGAATTCCAATAGCCTTTGTTGAGAGACTGGCACTACATCGGGGAGGTGGCTATTGCTGTTTTGGTGCGCCATGTCGAGGATTATTACCAGCTTCAGCTTTCCACAACGTGCGCGAGCCACAATCTCATCACGAAGATGAAGGAGAGATTGGTTAAGTGGATGATGGAGGTGGTGGTGATGGAGAAGCTGACTGACTATACTTGCAATCCGGAGTCTCTCTGAATGGAACAGGCTTATACCGCAGAAGGACGGGTTCTTGCACAATAAGAACAAGCCGTCGAGGATGCATTTGGATGGTTTTGGAGACGTTGACGTGGAGCATCTGAGGCAGCATCCACATCTTCTCCATCAGGCATTTGATTTAAGGATGAGGATGATTGCATATTGGAAGATCGTGCTGAGGCTTGTTGATGTCATGGCTTTACACTTGCAGTACAGTGTTTTCAACTTAGTGAACAATGATCTGGAGGCAGAGATCGTGACTGAGCTGATGACACCTCACGGTGGCAGGACTGAGAGGCTGATAGAGGAGTCGCCTTCAGTCACAATGAAGCGCTTGAAGCTGAACGGAATTGTCAAGAAGCTCCAAGAATGCAAGAAGGTTTTAGCTAACATCATGGACAGTGTTGCTTCTTATGGAGATTAGGAAGCTTTCATTTTCTTAGTACTTCTAAGGGTTTATTGGAGCTCAGTAATGTGTTTTCTGGTGTGTTTTTTCTATTTAAGTTGTCTATTTGCGTTTCAGGAAAGGGTTGTTTTTATCTTCACGATCAGTGGCTTTTTAAGTCTAATCAAGTAATTCGGTGTTCATGTGCTTTACCATTGCCTGTTACATATTTATGCTATTTCATCATCATCCCTCGCTCGTTTACATTGGTATGGCAATATTTTTTTTATTTTAATTTTTTAACAATATCATCCGTATGGATATTCAAAAAATTTTACAAAACGATCGTGTTATTTTGCACGAAAGAGTGAAAATTGTTTAACGACCGTGTTGTTTTGCACAAAAAGTGAGTATTGTTTATTAACCAGAAATCGAGTCGATAAATAAATACGTTCACTCACTGAGCATGAGAGGCTGATGTAGAGGAAGATTGAGTAGACGATGTGCTTGATAAACGAGTGCTGAAGCTCAGAGGCTGACTTGAGCTTTTTTGTGAAATCTGATCAAACTGTCTCTCAAGGCATTGAACCTTAACGGATCACCATGGTTACTTGCATCCATGACCAGTTCATCAACAGGAGTTCGGCCTCGAGCATATTCACTACTTCATACATGGTGAGGGCGAACCGCCGGCGATGGATTTGCACACAACAGAGCTACCTTTATTATTATATTTGCCTCTCCCTTGTCCAATTCTGACCCCAAGTTTGGATCCCCCAGCTATTTCCTTTTTTGTTGCAAGAAAATGGCCTGCATCAATGTCAACATCGATACTTTCCACTGACATCTCCCTAAACCCGAACCCTCATTATTTTTGTCAACATAGACATTTTTATCCTTGCTTATGTGGGTATTTGATCTTAGGCTTTTGGGCTCAATTGCAAGCTAGAAAACAAACATCTCTAGATATTTTCTAAAGGATCACTACTAATATTCATCATCGTTACTGATATAATGTTCCGATGCATATGCGACAACAGAATAAAGGTATCACAGAAACGAAGTAAAATCCTTACGCTGCACACTGCTATGTGGTGATTGCCTCACCAATGATGATAAATAGTAGTCTGTCTACATATCAAAGTCAAATAAGCCCAAAATGCGCATTCTCGTTGCATCTAAGCCAATTGAGGCTAGCTCAATCGGTGTTTAGCGGGTGCGTGAGTTGTTTTCAACATATTTGAGTTCTGGATTTATGTTTCTGGGGGATAGTAAAATTTTTTCGCTTCGTGATGCATCTTGCTAATCACTCATTGCAGTTTCAGACATACGTGATTTTAACATGCAGAGATGAATATCATCTAGCTTATAGCCATAGAAGCACACATGAACTGCATTTATACTACAAAAAGATGCATGATATATTTTTGTTTTTAAAATTTTTCCAAGGTAATGATAGGATATACAACAGAGAAAAATCAAACTAACCTAATTATCTGCCTACTTGTTGTGCAGGAAGGAGCGGGGGTAGCTTGCTAAGGCTTGTTGGAGAATCACCGAATCAGTTTGCTTGCCCCATAGATTGAACCTCACGCAGATGGGGCTGATGAAGAGGAGGAGCCGAATCTTGCGGTACTTGATGAATTAAGGAGGCTCTCAGACACTTTTGAACTTGGAGTTCTGAGGTGATCGATGTATTCAGTTAAGGCCTGGAACCTTAACTGGTCGCCGTAAACACTTGGATCCATAATCAACTCGTGGACCAGAGTCCGGCCTTCGAGCATGCTCACTACTGCAGACATGTTAGGCCGAAGTGCTGGCGACGGGTTAGTGCATTGTAGAGCTACTTTGATCATTCTAGCAACCTCTTCCTTGTTGAAGTTGGATCCAAGCTTTGGATCCACCAGCCCCATTAGATTTCCCTTTTGTTGTGAAACAAGAGCCTGCAAGTAGTATAGAGAATGTCGAAACCAACAAGTCAATTAAGATACAAAATTTTTGGTCTTGGCGTGTCTCTGGAAAAGTTTTATTAGTTATATCTTACCCAATCTAGGAGGCAAACATAATCCTCATCTGGGCGAAATTTCGTGTTGCTTATGCCAGCCACAATTTCCAATGCAACGATTCCGAAGCTGTAAACATCTGCCTTATGTGTTAAATAGCCCCATAATGCATACTCTGGTGCCATGTATCCTCTGCAAAATAATGCCTCTCAATGACTTCTGTCTTAATTTACTGTTAAAGATATCCGAAATCATTTCTACCATGAGATTGCTCAATCACAATAATATAGTATGGAGAATTCCAAACTCTGATGAACTTATATTTCAGCAATCAAAATCTCTGTAAACAAAATTCCTCAAATCTTTGATCATCCAGCCATCTACTTAACAGGGAAAAATTAAGATGGTTTGATTGCAGTTAGGAAATCATAATGAAGAAAATAAAGAATTAAGGGGGCTCACATGGTTCCGGCAACTCTGGTGGTAACATGGGTGTTCTCGTCTTCATCCAGTTTAGCCAGACCGAAGTCGGAAATTTTGGAGTTAAGGTTCCCATCCAGCAGTATATTCGACGCTTTGATGTCCCGATGAACAATTTTCAGTGGTGATTCCTCATGAAGGAAAGCCAGTCCTTTCGCAATTCCAACACATATTTTCTGCCTCGTTGGCCAGTCTAATTTCGGTGGACCATCTTTTGGACCTTTTATCAATAAAGACATTGAAATCAATGAAATACATGAAAACTAGTACTTTAGATGTGGCGGCAAAGTTTAACTAACTAGTTAAGCTCACCAAATAAGGAGTGCCCAAGATCATTGTTCTCCATGAACTCGTATACCAACAACAATTGCTTGCCTTCAATACAGCACCCGTACAACTTAACAAGATTTGGGTGTTGCAAAGCTGAAATCATGCCTATTTCGTTCACAAATTCCCGATTGCCTTGCTTTGATCTTGCAGATAGTTGTTTAACTGCAATGATTGTACCATCTAATAACACACCCTGTGATGAACATAGGAGTCATTTCAGGTTTATATATAGATTTTTGGGACAATCAAACAAAATGAAGCCATAAATACCTTATACACAACTCCAAATCCACCTTCCCCGAGCTTGTTTGCAGCATCAAAATTATTAGTGGCCGCTTTAATTTGTCTGAATGTAAAGAAACCAGTTTTCAGGTCTAATCCTTGCAGAACTGTCAAAGTAGCAAGTTTATACCATATGTTATTAGACAGTTCTTAAATTAAGAATTTGAGTCGGTAGAGACCAGACAACATATTGAAAAGACATTGTTATAGCAGCAATCGGGAATTTAAATGTTTGCAGTTAGTTATGATATATTTTTTACAACAAGTTTTTAAAGTACAGGCTTACCTTGATCTCTTGATGGCCTACCGCCAAGATAGCCTTTCCACCAGAGAGCACCCAAGATCAGGAAAATAAGGCATAACGTTGAAAGAACTACAGCCACGATGATTTTCGTGGTTTTACTTTTGTCTGGAGGTTTGAAATCTACACAATAGAGGAAAAGAACGAATGTACGGAATGGTGGTTAACATCTACTCTAAACTAGCTTCACTGCATTTTTCTTTTAGTGAACATAAGTTACTTACCAGCCTCTACTGAGATAGCTGATATAAGAGAACCATACACTCCTCTCTTCGGAGCACTTGTTGTCCCTTTCCCAGTCCATTGGAAGCGGATCTCTAATGTCTTATTACTCACATTTGCTTTAAATACTTCAATCACTGCTTTATCAACTCCATTTGCCGCCTCTTCAATATTAAAATCCTCCAACACACGTTTTCCCTATGATTTGAAGTCACCTTTAATAGAAACATATACTATAAAGAACGAATACTAAAACACATTACAAGCTTGTTAAGCAAGAGAGAGAGAGAGAGAGAGAAGGATGTACTTCAGAGTATGTCAAGGTCTACCTGGATATAAACATCAAATATTCGCCTTCCAACACTGTAATAAGATCTGTTGTCTCTAAATACTATCTCCGAAAAGTGAAGTTTCACAGTGTAGTTTCCGTTGGCTAAGCAACGAGCATAATACGTTAGTGAAAGAGGAGAGAGGCGTGCAGTTGTGTATAGCTCAGAATCATTCATTTTGAGGACAGACACATTATTTGCTATATAGTCCTTTGTGCTACTCCAAATGCCCGAAAAGTCACCAGTGCTGCTAAATCCCCAAGTCGGTTGGCTATGGACAAACATTGCTGGGCCCCCAGAATCTTCATCACTTTCGTACTTGATTTTTCCGATAGTGGTTTGTTTTCCACCACAATTAATATGCAATGAATATTTGTCTACATCAAAATGGTGATTAAACATCAATGGGACTTTAAAATAATCTTTCATTTATTTGCTCCAGGTATGTTAGTTATTTCGGGGAATAAATGGAGGGATTTGATCACCTTTTGGACATGGACTAAGGCATGGGCTGAGTAACCTACATTTATGCGGTGAAGGAAGAAAGCATTAGAACATATAAGATTTATCATCAAAAGGAATGCTCTTCTCGTTTTAGTTAAGTTTGAAGCTTACGGGTCGCTGAGTTTGGAAAAGCTCCGGTATAGATTGCTGATAAAACAAAAAACAATGACTTCCACCATTTATCCACCATTAAAAAAGAGTGGAAGTTAGAAGGAAAGAAATAATAAAGAGTAACTCTTACTAGGTTTCTCGACAAGTTCCTGGAACAGAATCCTCAGAAAAATTATTGTAAGAAAGATCAATAACGCTGCACATAAACATGAAATTTTGACTAGCTAATTCTTTGGTAAGAGAAAGAAGACATAATAGTATTCTTATATAACTATACATACCGTAATTTACTCACAAACAAAAAAAGTAATAATCATAGTTCATATGATCAAAGTTGATCAAAAATAAAAAAGAAAAAGAAAAAAAGAAAAAACAAAGTTCGTTGTAACATATGGATCGAAAACATACTAGCGATTATCTCTGCTATTGACCCAGTTCGGAATGAGCCCTGTGAGCTGGTTACTTGTCAGATATCTGTAAGTGGGGGAAATATAATAGGATGTCAAAGTTTTTACTTGTGTTAATGTCCATCTCTACGACTATATAAAATGATTCTTCAAAATTTAAAAGAATTTAAGAATAATGAATTAAGGAAACGAGTCATGTTCCTGGTATTAAGAATTCATTACCACATTACTTTATACTTACAACGTGTCTAGTCCCACTAAATCTTCAAGATTGGGAATGTTTCCTTCCAATCTGTTATAGCTAACATCTCTGCAAAACAATTGAGATTTCTAAAATATGTGAGACCCTAAAACATGTGATTCATCAACAATACGGATTTATAACAGCTATCGCATGAACTCGAGTAGACGTGTTGGCCAATAAAACTGGAGAAAAAGTAGAAGGAAACATTACAAGGTTTTGAGATTAGTCAAATTAGATAAATCTGAAGGAATTCTTCCTCTTAGATTACAGCCTCTCAACACCCTGTGATTTCAACAAAACCCCTGTAATGTAAGCACAATATTCCAACATTGATTTACTAAGAAAGCATACTAGAATATAAATATGGCTTACAATCGTTGTATGTTTTTCATGTTGCTCACGTCTGGAAATTCTGAGCTCTCACCAGATAAGTCACTAATCTTTCTGCAAGGATTCATATCATGATAGCTGTGAGGCACTTAAGTCTCTTGACTTCTCAGTGCGAAAATCATATAAAGATCTAAATGACATTAACGACAAAATAATTAAGAACTCACAGTTCCAGTAAAGTACTCAGTACAGAAAGATTGGAGGGAATTGGCCCTTCGAAACCAGTTGATTGCATCTCTCTGTTAGCAACACAATTAAAGTATAAAGGTCAAAACATTTTTCAGACTTAAGAACTTGGATGAGAAAAAAAAGCACTTTAGAATGAAAAGCTCTTACAAATACTTAAGTTGTTTCCAACTCTGGAAAAAGTCGGGCATTCTTCCAGTAAAGTTGTTACTGTTAGTCTTACTGCAAATGAGCGAAAAAGAAAATGATAAGAGACACAAATCCCAGGCTTTTCTCGGCAGGATCTTTTCAGGTACTCAAGAACACTTACAGAGTTTGTAACTTGGTCAGATTAGCAAGAGAAGCAGGCCATTCTCCACTGAGATTGTTAGCACTAATATGACTGCAATTTTCCATGGGCAAGACAACCGACAACCGAAAACCTTTAACATCTAGTTAACTTACAATTTGTAATAAATTGAACAAAAGATCGATTTTTATACAAGTTAAAGGACGAAGTGAAAAGGGAATACAGAAAATTCAAACTTACATACTGTCCAAGTTGACCAATCTCCCAAATTCAGGTGGAATTGGTCCAGAAAACAAGTTGCTCTCCAGACCCCTGAAAACAAAGTTCTCTTAAGGTTATGGCAGGAAAAACCGAGAGGGAAGTTCATATTTGGTTATAAACAAGTATAAATGGCTTAAAAAGAAAGGATTCTGATCATACAAAGCTGTGAGAGTGGTTATGTTTCCCAAGAAGGCAGGTACTGGTCCAGATAAATTGTTGGTACTAACGACCCTGCATTAGATTATTTCCGTTAGTAACAATCACTATATAGCTAACCTTGAATATGAAGGGGTGGGCTCGGAGAAATTTACAGCAATTCCAACTTTGTAGAAGCCCATTCAGGAGGTATTGAGCCACTGAGGTAGTTCTGTCCCAAATTACTATACACAAGAAGAAAGGACACTATTAGTATGAACAAGGTATAAAAGGTTTGAGGTGGAAAATAAACGAAACGAACGAGTTCATACAGTTGCTTAAGGTGAGGTAGTTTAGCCGCTGATGACGGAAGCACGCCATCAAGATCCTGCCCTGCAAACGTGCTGCATAAGAGGATAAGAAAATGTGTGCGTCAAAACTTTGAAACTAAGGAAAAAATGCTGACAAAGACTCTCTTACGTCCATGTTATTTGAGTTAGGCATCATAATCTTGATCTTAATGTTAAGAAAAAATTTTTACAACTGTGCAAAAGGTAAGGAAAAGAGAGAATTACATGCTTTGGATATGGCAAAAATTGGGAGAGATGGAACAATTGCAGATGATGGTATTGAAGTACTGATCCGTACGCGGGCGATTAACGGTTGTCTGATTACTACACGGATCGTTGAAATTCCAGTCTGTTTTATTCAGCTGAGCTGCTATTTCTTTAATGGCTTCCACTACATGTACACATCAAAACTTGTCATTTTCATTTTTTCCTTGCATTGTTTCCACTGCTAATTCAAGCTTTCTTCGAAGACAGCTCTTTTGCCAAATTTAAAAAAAACAAACTCATGCTTACTAACAGCAGGGGAAATTTTTTGTTTCAAATCATTTTCCTAGGAAAAAGTACGAAACTTTATTTTATAAAAAAAAAAAAAAAAGAAAGAAAGAAAGAAAGAACTATATTTCCTGCTAAGCAAAATTAACATTATTATTTTTTTAAACAACAAAACAATAATTATTATTTCTACATAACTTTTGACAAATCTAATCATTTTCTACATTCGAAAATTAATAGAAGCCCATATTACTAGGAGAAAACTAATTCAAATCAACTTCTATTGAATAAACAGCTTCGAAAAAAACAAAAACAAACAAAAAAGGCTACCCAAATCTGGGTCTTAAAAAAAAAAAAAAAAAAAAAAAAAAAAAAAAAAAAACCTTTAAGTACCTTCATAATCAGGAAGAGTTAAAGTTTGAGCTGCGGATTTTGTGGGTCCCAGTGCCACAGAGAGAAGCAGAAAGAGGACCACAATTACATGGCTAAGGGTGAAGAAGGTCTTCTTCTTCATCTTCTTAACTTGTTCAACACAACAAAAGATTTCTACAGAAGACATGTTTTTAGCTAAAAATGCTAAAGTGAGAGGAAACATAGAGAAGAACCCTGATCTGCTTTTTTAGAACAAGTTTATAAATAATAATAATAATAATAATAATAATAATAAACTGACGGAATTCAATGCAACTTCACACTTGTCAAACATTATCAACATGGATGGAGCACCATATTTTTTTGTTTCTCTCTGTCTCTCTTTTATTTTTTATATAACCCCAAACCCCCCCCCCCCCCCCCCCCCCCCCAACCCACCCCACCCCACCCCAAATCTCTCTCTCTGTCTGTTGCTTGTCAGCTGATCATTGTTGTCCAAAGAAAATAATTTATTTTAATCTTTTGCGCCGCAGTCAAACTCTAGATAATTTTTTTTTAATTCTATTTTCAAAAGAAATTGATAGTTTAAAAATTAATAATTTTTTTATTTTAAATTAAAATAAAATAAATTTTATATCAAAATATTTATACTAACGAGATAAATAAAATAAGATTTATTTTTTATATTTTTTTTAAATATATTTTAAATTTTTTATATCATAAAATTTTTTTAAAAATTTTTTTCTCCAAATACAAATTTTTAATCCTATTTCAAACCACCGTCTCTAAATGTTCCCCTAAATAGATCTTAAAAAATATGTATTATAATATATTATGCGGTATACATAACTCTTCATTTAAAAATTTGAAACAATTAATAGATTATATGTAATTTTTTTATTTAAAATCTTATACGAGATTTAAAAATTTGTCACATATTAACATTATAAAAAATTGATATTTGAATCAACTCGTAAATACAATATCATATAAATCACATTACAAATTATGTATAAGAGAGATATTGTATAGAAATCCATCCTTATCATTTTATTTCTATAACTATCTATATTATAAAAGAGAATTGTCATTTTGGCACTATTCAAAAATTTGGTCACTCTATTTTGTCTTTTTGTGTACTTTTTTTTTCTCTTTTTTTTTTTTTTTGTTTTTTTTTTATTGAGTTGCTTAACTCTTTTTTTTTTCTTTTTTACTTTTTTACTTTTTCACCCCATAAGGTTTACATATTTATAGTTAGCTCTTTACAATACTTTTTAGTTTTTCAATTTGTCCTATGTAAAATAACTTTTTTCAAGTATATCAACAAAAAAAAAAAAATCTTAAAATTTTTCGAATTGTTATGTTCCCTTGTAATCCTTAGTTACTTGATTTTGTTAAACTCTAATTAGGAGACAACAAATAAGCTAAAAAAAATTTAAGAATTTTACATTTTAAATCTACACGAGCAAAAGCATGTGCTTAAAAACTAATAATTCTATAAGTGAATGTTGCATTTTGAAATTTTTATCATAAATATTTTAATCTGAAAACATCGGAAGTCATCAATATCCCTATGAAACATAATGTTACCCATGATATTAATATTGTTGTCCAAAACAGGAAAAAGAAATACCAGATTTAGTCGAGAAAAGAGTAGATTAATTTCAACCCAAAAAAAAAAAAACAGTAGGTTAATGTCTCTTTCAAGTAGGGCCGGCAATTCCGGACACGACACGGTGACACGAACGACACGTAATAAATGGGTTTGGACCACACGTTTAATAATTGGGTCGACACGTTTAACACGAAAATAAATGGGCCGGAAACGGACTAACACGATTAACACGTTTAACACGTTTATGTTAGAATTTTCAAACTATTCTAAAGCTCTTTTTATAACAAGTATAGGCCTATTTGTGTGTTTGATACAAGACCAGAAAATAACTATTGAAGAATTTTCACTATTGAGACAATATAAATCAGAAGTTATGAAGATGTTGCTTCTGATATAAAATAATAATCTTATAATTAACTAGTTAATAATATAAAATTGTAAACAAATTAATGAAATTATAGTTAGAGTTAACTAATTAATAATATAAAATAGTAAACCTAATTATGTGTATATATTTGGATTAGGATATTAGGGTAATCTTATAGTTAACAAATACATAAATTTATTAGGATGTAAAACAGTAAAACTTACTCATCATGCTAGTCAAAATTGTGGATTACACGACGGTTTTTTACCGTCGTGTAAAGTTTACACGACGGTATACCAACCGTCGTGTAATCCAGTGTCGTGATATATAACACGACGGTTCCGTTACCGTTGTGGTATCTCAATGTTACACTTACACCACGATGTGTCGTCATCAAAATCACATTACACGACGGTTCGGCCAAGAACTGTCGTGTAATAAAGACATTACACGACGGTTCGGAAAAAACCGTCGTCTAATCGAAGGTTTCCCTAGCCAAGAGTCCCTATACTTTACAAGATGGTTCCATGGAACACATCTTCTTTCTCTCTCTCTCTCTCTCTCAATTCTCATCTAATCTTCTCACGAACTTGAGTGCCTCGGAAGTGGAACCATCATCTTTGATTTTATCTCTCTCATTTCTCTTCTTCAATCTCTCCCTCTGTTTTCCTCCGATCTTTTTTCACTCCTCCCTCAGGCTTCTCTCTCTTCCTATATCTCGCCCCCATCGCTCTCTATCCTCTCTTTTCTTCCACCAATTTCTTTCCACCGCACCATTTTCTCTCCTCCATCTGCCATCTGATCGCCGCCCTCCCATTTCTTATTCTCTCTTTCTTTATCTCTCCTATCACTATCTGCCATCAATTTGTCTCTCTCTTTCTCTCTTCCTCTGCCTATCACTGTTAACGTGGATGCAAGCCTCGTGATCGCAAGCTCACGATTTTAGCTTACAGATCGTACTCGGCAGCGCTAGGGTTTTTCAATTGGGGGGTTTTTTTTTTCTATAAGGTACATTCACATATACAGCCCTACTCTTTTTTTTTTATGTTTTTTTTTTCTTTTCCCTTGTTTGGTTGATGAGAAAATGGAGGAAAAGAAAATGAAATCCTAAAAACGTAATTGTTTCATTTCTATTTAAAACACCTATTCTTGCACATGAAAGCATCATTATTTGATTATATTTTGCAGATGGATGGTCTAGGACATGAAGTGAATCTTGAGTCTGGTACTAGTGCTACTGCTCCTGCCAATACAGATGTGCCTATTGATGAAGATGAGGAAGAGGAGCTTGAAGTTATTTCTGAAGATGCACCCAGCAAAGCCAAATGCAAAAGAAGGACTACTTCTATTGTCTGGTCACATTTCAACGAGTCCAACTCCATGTCTGCTCAAAGCTCCCACAATCCCAGCTCCTCAAATGCAGATGTTCAAATGGAAGGTAATTTAGACATAGTGACATTTTTTTAAATCTTTAGATAGTTTTTAAATATGTTTTAATTTCATTCTCATAAATTTCTTGAATAGGTTGAAATATTTGGAAACTTTTGAAGATTTATGGAGATGGAACCTATGATGCTATGATTCTCAAGTAAGAAAGCATTTCCTTTTGTATTAATATTTTGTTGTCTTTTGATGTTTCTATTAATATTTTGGATATTGATTATGTGACAATTTAAAATTTTAAGTGTTAGTGAATTTAGAATTTAGAATTTGTATTAGTGAATTTAAACTTATGTGTTAGTGAATTTAGAATTTTAAGTGATTTTTTTCCATAATTTTTGTGTTAAATGGGTCCGGAAGCCATTTCGTGTTAAACGGGCCGTAAACGGGCTTTTCGTGTTAAATGGGCCGTTAACGGGTTTTTCGTGTTAAATGGGTTATAAATGTGTTTGTTTTCGTGTCAATCCGTCTTGGCCCGTTTAATAATCGTGTTCGCGTGTCGTGTCGTGCTACCCTTTATTAATCGTGTCGTGTTCGTGTTTAAGTTCGTGACCCATTTATTAATCGTGTCGTGTTCGTGTTCAAGTTAATCGTGTCGTGCCGTAATCGGGCTGGCCCAAACACGACCCGCGAACACGATTTGCCAGCTTTACTTTCAAGGGAGAAATGAGAATATATTAATATCAAGTGATAGATTAACTTCAAAAAAAAAAAAAAAAGGAAAAAGAAAAAGTGGTGGGTCCGGACCCACTGGTTTCACAACAATTTGTTGCCTAACCGGATATGTGGCTGACTGGTTGTTGTTGTCGCGTCTCTCGTTTTTTTTTTTTTTTTTTTTTTTTTTGGTAGTTTTGGAAAATGCCCTTTTCGGGTATGACCATCCACAGAATGGGGACAAGGCACGAGTGATTTTTAATATTCGTTTAATAAATGAGTTAAGTTTTTGATGAGATAAAATTTTTAAATTTGAGTTAAGTTAATTTTTTAAAAAAATAGTTATAAATTTTATTGATTTTTTATTTAAAAAACAAAAATTAAGATGAAAAAGTATAATTTAATTTGAGTGAAATTGATTTATCAAACAATGTCTTATAATGTGATTATTAGCAGTGCAGTTGTTCTAGATTGATGACTATTTTTAAAAAAAAAATGTTTATATGAGAAGAAGCAATTGAATATTGGGAAGAAAAGCAAAAATAAAAGATAAGAAATTAACTAAAAAAAAGAAGAAGAAGAAGAAGAAGTGGAAGAAAAAAACGACAATCCAAGAACATCTGTGTGAACGACCTCTTATGAACAGGGTAATAATCTTTTAATATAGCTAGGAACTATATAATTTGATAATTAATAGTCAAACTTTTATGGATTGAAAAAATGATATTTTTGATGATCACTTTGACAAAATAATATTTTTGAACATTGTAGCATAAACATTGAAGTAGGAACTTGTTGAAAATTTATAATTTGAGCAAGGAAAAATTAGAATAAAAAAGTATTTCAAATATACATTTGAAAATATTGACATTAGAAACAATTAATGATCCTAACAAAACGACAATCCAACGTCATTAGGCAGAGAGAGAGAGGCAATGCAAAGAAAACGTTGACCTCTAACAAGGATGGCAATATTTAAAAATATTCACAAAAATATTAAATATCAGTTAAAATTGACATAAAATATTCGTATTTTATCTTAAAACACAGAGCTGTTAAATAAAAAATTTAATCGATTCTAAAATAATTGATAATACATAAATCAAATTTGTTTTTCTCGTGTAAAATCACAAATTATTATTTAAAATAAAAATGTAAAAATAGAAAATAGAAAAAAGATAACAAAAACTAGAAAAATAACCACAAAAAAAAAATCAAAAAGAGAAATCGTTAATATTTTCTTAATTAAAAACCTTCATAAGCTTTAAGCTTATATAGGTCTTCTTCTCTTCCGGTTCGTTATTCAATTTTCTTCTCAATGCATTCAGCTCTTCTTGTTTCTCCAATAAACTTAAAATGACAATTTTTATCTTTTTTTTTTTTTTTTTTTTAATAATAAGCATATGATTATTGAGCTCATAGTCTACTTTAAAGTTTCAATCGTTTGAAAAATCTTCATCTACCAAATCTTTGACCCTAGAGTTACATGACTCTATCTGGTTATCTTTACAGGAATTCCTTTTTCCTCGTTAACATAAATAAGATATTGTAAATTATTGTCAACCTGATACAAATTTTATATGCAATTCCTCATTCTCGGTTGCAATCTCAGGCTCCCACATAAATTATTAGCAACAAGAGTGGTGCTACCATTCTGTCCAGTAAGGAGTTCTCGGTCTCCTCTACTCATGGATCTCCGATTTCTAGGTAATTCCATATCAAAACGAATTAGTGTCGTCATTTAATCAGACATCCCAACATCTCATAAGAGGAATATATGAATACAGACTTGTCCCATAACACCAATTCAGGGATGAACTTGGGAATTAATTATAGAAACATTACCCATCAATCAGTCGCACACGGCTTTCTTGGGCAGATCAGATTGAGAAAGTATAATTAGCATTGACACCCATCAAATCAAGAAAACAATGTAACAACAAGTATAAAAATAATTGTGTGTCATCTTTAAAATAGAGCCAGTAATTTTAAAACGGTTGTGAGTACTAAGAATGACAAGCCATGAGAAAAAAACTTGCTAAGAAAGAAATGAAAATTATGGTTTTAAGATCTTGAGATCAACCTAATATTATATACTGCATTTACCTTACCTCCATAGTTTATACATTATGAGAAAATATTAATAAGAAAATATTAATAAAAAAAATGAGCTTTTAGGAGGCTTGATGCTATTTGAAATACCGTATTGACTTGAACAATAATATTATAATTTGGGTAGTTTGTTATATATTGTGGGACATGTCAAGTATATGTTTACGATATCTGCCCAATGCCTTTACATGTATAGCGAACTTTAAGTTACGTAAAATATTAAAATACATGAATCTTACTATATATATTAAAAAATGAATTAAATAAATATTTACATATAATTTTATTGAAACTTTCTCAACATTTATGTAGAAATTTCTCAACATATACTAAACCACACTTTTTATGAAAATCGATATTTCTGTTATAAAAAAAAAAAAAAAAAGATTCTTAATGAATATTTCGTGAATATTTTGTTGAAAAAAATACTAGACCATAGATTTGATATTAGCACTTATAAAATGAAAATAATAATAAAAATGTCGATTTTTCGATGGTTAACCAATGTTTTGACAGGGAATGGAAAAGCAATCAGTGCCGTCACCTGACCTGCTGTTATGCCTATTGAACTTTTAATATACATGGGAGGATCTATCTCTTACCACTTTTCAAAAAGCAAAAAAAAGTCTAACTATTTATAATTTAACAAATTTGTATCATTCAACGTTTTGTAGCTTTAATTCATAATTTATTTATTTATTAGATATATGTTTGTGCATGCGGAGAATAATAAAAAAAATTATGTGATAATGATATGATCATTATAGGACAATGACATTAATAAACACGTAACTATCACATAATAGGTAAAAAATATGAATGAAAACAGTTATTAGCTCTTTAAAGTGTGTGTGTGTGTATATATATAATATAGATTTATTTTCTTGAGAGTTGGTCTCTGTTGACAGAATTTAAGGATTTGTCAGGTAAATTGGTGTTGAAATTTGGTATAAATTGAGGACATTAATTAATCGAAGAAGAGATTCCACACAAAGATATCAATTAGCTAGTTATTAAGAGATAGTGATTGGAAGCAACGATTCCACACAAAGATATCAATTAGCTAGTCAAAGAACTGCGAGTCTAAGAGATAGTGATTGGAAGCAACGATTAGACAAGTGGAGAATAAATATTAATTATGGACAATTAACAAATAACATATATACACACACACACACACACACTCAATTTGCAGGTATGTGTTTCTTTGCAATTTGAAATTTGATTCCGAAAGTTAGCATCCATCCAAACTTGTCCTTTACTCATTATGAAGAGTGCTTTGGCAAAAAAAAACAAAAAAAGAAAAACAAAAAAAGCCTTAGTAGAAACTATCTTTAACAATTTATTTTTACACTGCACGACTATATGAATAGCTCAATATCTACAAAATCGTCAAAGAATATCACTTTTGTTAATTTCACTTTATAAGATTGTTATTTTGATAAATTTGAGATTACTAATTCGTTTGGAAGATACGGACATTTTGTATCATATTCAGATATAATATATGAAATGTGATATGTGTTTGGATGTTCTATTTTAATAAAATACAAAATACAATATACATTTAGATGTCCCCTTTTAATTTTGTAATATATGAAATATATTTATTTTATTTAGATTGTTTATATTTAAATAATCATTATAATTTATTTTGGTGAGAATAAGAGAGAGAATATGTGATGTAATTAGTAAAAATATATTAAAAATAATGAATGGCTAAATAATAAAATGAGCGTGTGTAATATATAAATATGTATGTTTATATCGAAATGAAATATATATGATATCCAAATACATATTATATTATATTGAGGTATAATGTTTAGAATAAATATATCTTCTAAACACACCACAAATCAGTCAACAAAGCTTTTTTTTTTCCCCCTCAAAGGAAACTACTCAAAGGAAGGAGGATAAATCAGTCGTTGAATAGGATAATGGGGTTGGTATAGATATAACGAGGCTAATGCCCGTGCATTACACGGTAGCAGGGAAAAAAAGTTAACAACAAAGTTATGAGAATAAATAATGTATATCAAGCATAGTTAAGTAAGGAAGGTAATATATTTACAGTAACTTTGAGAATTTAGTTGTTTTTTTTTTATTTAAATTTACATTATGATATCTGTATTATATATATCAGTATAGATATATATTTATATTTACAGATACAAAAAGTTTTGAAATAGGCAATTTTTGTTTCGTCGAATGACCTGCTGTCATTCATGTTTAACCTTTTTTATCTTCTCTTCCGATCTGTCATAATAAAAATCTTTCTATATGTTAGTAAGATGATGTTTCTAGTTGATATATAAATTGGAAAAAAAATTATTAATGTACTGTATAATTATTTAGAAAAAATAATATTACCTGGTATTTTTCGTTTTTTTGATGGATCGCTAGGAGATACAGCTTCAAGATGTGGTGGAGGAGGTTGATGCTGGGGACTACAATAACAATATATAAAATTATATAATAAGTAATAATATATAAGTATGTATGTAGGAAAAAAAATAATGAAATAAACAAAACTCAGTAGAAAAAATAACTCAAAAGTTTTCGGAACAAAAATAATTTCCAAAAAAAAAAATTCCAAGGACAATCAACAAAGACCGAACTTCGAAATCTTGAGAGAACAAACACAACCAAACGAAAAAAACCATAAACAATACAAACCCAACCAACAAACATAGAATGATCGGCCATTAGTGCAAAAGGAGCCCAAAATGGAGGGTTTGGACGCCAAAAATCCAAGGAAGAAAAACACAAAGAGAAGCAGAGCAGTGGAGAGAGAGAGAAGGAAAATATAAAATACACAAACACAAAATCAAGGAGGAGAATCGGCGGTGAAAGGTAGAAGAGAAAGGGAGAAATAGGGTTTGGAGAGCAAAAGTTTCAAGAACATGAGAGAGAGAGAGAGAGAACGGCAGAGAGAGAATGAGGAACGAAAAAAAATAGAGAGAGAAAGGGCAAGAGATAATGGGCGGCAGCAGGAAGAAGAAAGGGGAAATAAGGGTTTGGAAGGCAAATAATTGAATTTAATTCAAAAATTTTTAAAACACCCACCTTAATACCTACCATGACGGTTATTTGGAAAAACCGTCGTGATATGTGAACATACCACGACGGTTTTCCCCAAAAACCGTCGTGGTAGGGTCCAAAAATAAATAAAAAAAATTTTGGACCCTACATACCACGACGGTTTTCCCCAAAAACCGTCGTGGTAGGGTCCAAAAATTAAAAAAAAAATTTGGACCACGACGGTTTTCCATAAAAACCGTACATACCACGACGGTTTTCTGCAAAAACCGTCGTGGTAGGGTCCAAAAATTAAAAAAAAAATTTTGGACCCTACATACCACGACAGTTTTTCCCAAAAACCGTCGTGGTATGTACGGTTTTTGGACCCTACATACCACGACGGTTTTCCACAAAAACCGTCGTGATAGGGTCCAAAAATTAAAAAAAAAAAAATTTTGGACCCTACATACCACGACGATTTTCCCCAAAAACCGTCGTGGTAGGGTCCAAAAATAAAAAAAAAAATTTAGACCCTACATACCACGACGGTTTTCCGCAAAAAACGTCGTGGTATGGTCCAAAAATTAAAAAAAATTTTGGACCCTACATACCACGACGGTTTTCCCCAAAAACCGTCGTGGTAGGGTCCAAAAATTAAAAAAAAAATTTTGGACCCTACATACCACGACGGTTTTTCCCAAAAACCGTCGTGGTAAGGTCCAAAATTAAAAAAAAAATTTTGGACCCTACATACCACGACGGTTTTCCCCAAAACCCCCTGCATACCACGACGGTTTTCCCCAAAACCGTCGTGGTAGGGTCCAAAAATTAAAAAAAAATTTGGACCCTTCATACCACGACGGTTTTCCCCAAAAATCGTCGTGGTAGGGTCCAAAAATTAAAAAAAAAAAGAAATTTTGGACCCTACATACCACGACGGTTTTCCCCAAAAACCGTCGTAGTAGGGTCCAAAAATTAAAAAAAATTTTGGGCCCTACCACGACAGTTGACAAAAACCGTCGTGGAAGCTTAACCGTCGTGGAAGCATGAAGCAATAAAAAAAAGTACAGGAAAAGCAACAAAAATTAAAAAAAAATAAAAAATAAAAATCACTGTTATTAAACGGTGAAATATTACACAGTAGCAAAGCAGCAAAAGTAAAAAAACCGTAGCAAAGCAGCAAAAGGAAAAAAAACACTGTCCAGTGAACAGTAAAAAGGCAACCCTCCTTTAGTATATTAAGTAATTTTATTTATATAATTAGTATAATTTGATTGTAAAGAGAGAGAGAGACACGAAGAAGATTCAAAAGAGAAAGAAAAGAGAGAGAGAGAGACGTGCGCAGAAGAGAGAGAGAGAGAGGGAAAAAAAAGGTTGAAAGAGAAAGAGAAAAAGATAAAGAAACCGGCAACCATTCTTAGAGGGGTAAAATATGATTTTACTGTTCATACCTCTTTTTAGTATATATAGAACCTCATCCGGCAGCCAGGGGAAGGAGGGCAAAAAGGTAAATGCACTGTGCAACACTGTTTGCACTGTTCAACACTGTGCGTCACTGTAGCATCAGCGTGAAAAATGGGGTGTTATACACTGTTCATCACTGCCCTTTACTGTAGAAGCGGCGCGAAAAACGGGGTGGGGTACTGTTTAACACTGTGCGTTACTGTAGCTTGAATGCGAAAAAAAGGGGGGAGGGGGGAAAATTACTGTGCAATACTGATACGATAACAATAAAAACCCCTTCACTTTAGCATATGTAATAATATAAATGCTGTACGTGACACTCTGCGGTCAATAGTCAATTTATTATTTTTCTCAAACCTTCGTATATCGTAGAAAACATTAATAATTCTGTTCACGGGTCGGTTTACTTTATTTATTTTTTGCTCTGACGGTTTCCTTTACTTTTACGTGTAATAATTAAAAAAAAAAGTGGAGGATATATTATCTTCATCTCAAAAAATTTATTTAAATTTTTATTATTTTTTAAATTAATAAAAATTATAATTAATTTTTAAAAATTTAATCAACTTCAATTTAAAAATTTTATCTTCAACTGATCAACCAAATGAAGACCGAATGTCTCTATTTAACTAATAAAAACTTACAAATATATGTCATATGATAACATAAAACTATAACTGTTTTGGTTTTTTTCTATTATGCTGTTACACTATTGAAAACGTTTTTTAGACTCCCCACTGACTGGCACGTGATTGAAAGAATTACTTCATCATAAAAATTATAATATTTTTCCATATCTATCACCGATAATGTGATATGGTGACTAGTATGTATCTTAATTAAAGTTTTAATTTCTATATAGAATTATGATTTTTATCATCCTAGTATAATTAGTGTTACTTATCCAATGAAACTGATACGGAAGGCATGAGGATACTAGCAATCCTATTTTTTATTCAAAAAAAAAAAAAAAAAAGTTGTTCACATCTATATATTCAACAGATCGTAAAGACTTGTTCTGCGTAGCACCCGTCAAATTTCCCTTTTCATTGTGCAACAGCAAACTAGGGCCTTGAATTATTGACATTAAAATAGATCATATTATTTTAATATCCACTCCTCAAATCCAATTATGATTTTTCCTGTGCGCTAATACTTTTCTTCTTGGTAATAAAATAAAATAAAATAAAATAAAATAAAATGAAATGAAAATTCTAGTTCAAAGAACAATTTTTCTTCACGTCACCTACTTAAAGGGGAGACCTTTAGTTTAGAATCCCATCACGTCAAGTAAATCCAGACTTTATCGTGTGTTGTCGGGAGATGATATTTCCTTGAGAAAATTACTTAATTTGCCACCTTGTGCACGTCTACGGAAAACTTTGCCATCCATTGACATTTCTTTACTTTAATGACACCCTTTCCGGTTCTTAATTTGTTTGTTTTGATTATATTTAATTGTATGATATTTCAATTGTCTTTTTTACCCCTGGGATTAATTTTTCATAAAAGTTCTACCTCCAGATGCAGGGTCGGAGCCCATGCTTTTGTGCCGGAGCTCGCTCCGCTATGTTGATCGGAGATCGCGAGCACGGCGAGGAGCGGCGCTGCACGAGGCGGATCGTCGCTGTCTCTCTCATCCCCTCCCTCTCCGGCCGATCTCGGCGTTTTGCAATCGCTGCGAGCTACCGTCATTCGACCAGATCCGGCTCCACCGAATGATTTGGCTAGGGCTAAACTTGCTGGAGACGATCGAGTCACTTTCGGTCAGAGATTCACTGGTGTTCGCTCTCTTTTGTTTTGGCTCTTTGTCTGTTCCTTTCATTTGCCCGTTGGTTTTAATGAAATTCACTTAACATCAAAAAAAAAAAAAAAAAAACGAAAAAAAAGGGATGTATTTCTCTCCATGTTTAACCCTGCTACCTTTCGTTTGAAGCTGTTTTGGTGGGAAGAATACTTTGATCCTTTGGTTAGTTATCTATGAGGTTCGAAGCCATACTCACCTCACCTTTCCCTTTAGTTCTCTCGAATGTACAAGTCAGTTTTGCAGAATCTTTTGCTCATCAGCTGGTTTTTTTTTATTTTTTATTTTTTATTTTTTTATTGTTAGAACATTTCTTCAGTTTTCAGTTTGCATCTTAAACTTGTTCCAAAGTATTAGAGAGTGCAAATAAGTACAGGCCTACGCAGGTTTTCATTCTGACTTAAAGCCAAGAATAGATATAAATATTGTTTGGTAACGAGATGTATTGAAATTATTATATATATATGGAAAGCTAAAATTCACTATTTCTTCTATGTTAATGCACAGTGATGCATAGTGATTTTTGTTTTTTCTCTCTCTGATTTTGTTTCATTAGCTACAGTGATATACAGTACTCAACAGTGTTTTATATACTAAAGGAAAGCTAAAATTCACTATTCATTCTACAGTAACGCATAGTGATGTACAGTGATTTTTGTTTTTCTTTCTCTGATTTTGCTTCATTAGCTACAGTGATGCATAGCACTCAACATTGTTTTTGCTACAGTGAATGAACAGTAAATAAACAGTAATGAACAATATTTTTATCTTTTTATACAGTATAATGACTTTTTTACCCTTTATTACTAACTATTTTTTTCCTCTACTACAGTAATATGCCGGTTTTACCCTTTATTTTTTTTTATCAATTGACAATTTTATCCTTGATTTTTAGTTATTTTTACTACTTGATACAGTATTGGAACAACTTTATCCTTCTAAAATTATTAATTGACGATTTTACCCTTCGTTTGTAGTTGCTTTTTTTCTTTGCTACAGTGTTATCCCTGTTTTACCACTCTTTTTTTAGTTGCTTTTCTTTTTCCTACAGTGTGTTGTCAGTTTTATCCCTATTTAGAGTTTGTTTTTTTTTCCTTGATATTGTTTTTGTTATTTTTTTTCCGCTAAATTTTAGATATTAGATTTCGATCTATTGTTATATTATGTTTTTCTCGCTATGCCTTTTTTTTAATTTTTAAACGATTTTTTACTTTAAATTTTTTATCTATATTTCAGATTTTTTTGGGGGGTTTTTTTTTTGTCTCTTTTGTTCCTTTTTTTCTATTTTTTAAACACTTTTTTTTTAAAGATTCGGCATGCTTTTTTTTTTTTGTGTCTTTTTTGTTTATTTTGTTTTATATTTAAAAAATCCTTTTTTTAAATGTTTTTATATGTATATAACCTGATAAAAATTTATTTTTTGGTTTTCTTGTTTTTTTTAAACAGTAAAAAAGAGAACAAAATAAGATATATATTTTATTTTATTATAATTTTTTTTGTTAGAGTTAGTTTTTTCCGGTTCTTTTGAATATAAAGATTTTTGTGTTTTTTTTTGTTTTTTGTTTTATTTTTGTTTTAATTTTTTTTCTTTAAATGAGTATGACTGCTAATTTTTGTTTTTTTGTTTTTGCTTTTGTTTTCGTTTTTATTATTATTAGTACTATTCACTATTAGGGGAGATTTTGAGAAGAATATACTTATTATAATTATAATATTTATCTTCACGAACTGTTTTTATTATATAATACTCAATTTTTTTTACTTATTTTTTCTTCTTTCTCCTTGCAAGGCACGGGTATTAAACTCGTATGTATTATTTTAGATTTTTTGTGGCTGTTTGTCTTTGTAGAAAAAAAAAAGTTTTCACAAATATATTAGAATATGAAAAATAAATAATCAGAATATTTTACGATTAAAAAATATTATGATAGAAGCCAAATAATATTTTGGTAGAATGTGAAAAATATGTTAAAAACAGAAAATATTCTATTGGCACTGGGGAATGGGGCTGGAGAGTTTAATCATCTATGTTAAAAATTCAAAAGTTTTTAGTAGAATATCCAAAATATTCTAATAGAATTTCCATTTTATTCTCCAAACTGACCCAACTTGTCTTTCTCTTTCTCGACTGTTTTAATGTGAATGGTTGACAAAATTATTGCATTGCTTGTATAAATTAGTATAATAATTGCATAATTCTTTTTTTTTTTTTGGTTCTAACCAATATTTTATTATGAACATCATAAATTAATATGCATGTGTCAAAATTATATGAGTTATTTAAAATTGAAATAATTGTTTTATCCCAATCTTTTTACTTGAACAACTTTCATAACGTGTCATGAACTACTTTTTTTGTGAAGTGTATTATTTTTTTCTTTTTTCATAAACACCCCAAGTATTAAAAAAGAAAAAAAAAAGAAAATGATCATTTTAAAAAAAATAATCTATCAGTAATAGATAAATTGAGAGTCTATCATCGATAAATTTGATGGTCAATCACTAATAAGTGCATTGAAATGCACTTTTCTTCATATAATTTATTAGATAATTTAAGTTTTAATTAAGTATTTTCATAAAATTTATTCATAATATCTTACTTTAGAAATATTTAATATTCTATTTATTTTGGTTTATTTTGTTTTGTTTTCCTTTTCCTTTCTTTTTCTTTCTTTTTCCTCTTTTTCTTTCTTATCTTTTCCTTACTTTTCTTCCACAGTAGTTTTCTCCCGCGTGGGTGAAACCAGCCAACTCATGCTTTTGGGCCAAGATTTCCTCCCACTAGCCCGCGTAGCCTCTGGGCTGCACTTCTCAAGCCCGTGATTCCATCCTTTCTCCAGCAAGGCATGTACACATATATCCTCCTAGCTGGCCGCCAGTCTCCAGCTGATTTACTAGCTGGGTGGCAGATTTTTTGGGACGGATTCCTCTCTCAGGACATCATACCTATTTAAGGTTGAGCCTTGCAGCAAGCAGGGACGTTCTTTTTCCATTGGTTTTCAGCTTCGATTTTAGAGTGTTTTTTAATTTTCTTCTTCTTCTTCTCATTGCATTTTCATCTCATGTTTTCTTTTTAGAATCTTGTGAGATGAATTGTAAGCTAGGTTAGATATTTTGGTGAGGCTAGTGATAATCTTATCTATGAAGTAATCTAATTTGAGTTTGATTTTGTTTTGATTTGTAAAGATTATATGCTTTAGTGTATTGAATTTCTTCTATCTCATTTTTCTATTCAAAATATTTTGTGTTAATCTTTTATATAAATTTAGTCATGCTTTGTTTATGTAATATTGTCACATTTTATTTTGACAAAGATTTATTTTATGAGTTGTCTTTTACTACAATTTGTTAAAAACAATACTTTATCGATTTTGGATAACTTATAATGATAAATCCGATTGGTTTCAATATAAAGATTTAATCCACTGAAACGCTTTTGTTATTTTTGTTGATACTTAATTCTATATTTTCCGGTTGTTCGTTTGGGATGTGAAACGTGCAATTGAGTCATAAGTCGAAGGATTAAATTCAAATTGCAAAACGAAGCATACGAAGGATTTACGACGTCTTGCCTCATTTATTATTGAATTTTTCTCTACCTAAAGTTTATCTCTTTCATATTTTGTTTATTTTCTCTATCACAAAAATCCACCAAAAATATATGCATTTTTTTATTATTTTATTTTATTGTCTTTTTAATGTTTCACTCTATTAATATTATTTGTTTTTATTGTTGCCTCTCCGTGAAAACGATCATCCGATCCTGATTTGTACTATAACTGACCGCTTTGCGAGTGCATCTTTGGGCATTAATAAATCACTGATAGATAGATATTAATTAACGATTAACAAATATCAATCGTTGATTTATCACTCTGTTAGGGTTAAGGTGTCTGTCAAGTAGTATGTTGGTTGCTTTGATGTCTCTATGAACAACTCTCAATGCTGATTCCTCGTGTAAGAAAGCCAGTCCTTTCGCTATGCCTACACATATTTTGCCTCCTCCGCCAATCCAATTTCAAGGTACCATCCTCTGGACCTGATATATGATTTATTTTATGTAGACAAATCAAATTATTTAATTCTATCCATTTCTTAACATTGTACCTTAACGTGATATATATATATATATATATATATATATATATTTTTTAAAATACACTAAGGAACCATCAGCGCATACCGAATAACGCAGTTGCAAGACTATTAATTGTTTTCCATGAATTCATATACCAACTACAGTTGATTCCCTTCACTGCATGCAGCATCCATAGAGTTTAACAAGATTTTCATGTTGTAAACCAGAAATCATGCCTATTTCATTCACAAACTCGCGATTTCCTTCCTTCGATTTGAAAGAAAGTTGCTAAACTGCAATTAAAGTACCATCCAGTAATATACCCTGCAATAGAATAGAATGCATTGCATAAACATCTGGTTCTACATAGATTCTGCGTCGCTATTTAGAAATATGAAATGAGATAAAAAATAGGAAAAAAAAAAAATTGTTGATTTTCTTTCACACAATACCTTGTAGACGGTTCCAAATCCACCTTCGCCAATCTTGTTAGCGGGATCAAAGATGTTGGTGGCAGCTTTAATTTGCCTCAAGGTGAAAAAACCTGTTTGTAGATCCAGTCCTCTTAGCTCTGTGAACGAAATAGTTTAGAGAGTAACACAAAATATCAGAAGACTAAAAAAGAGTTCACTAAAATGAATTTGAGTATGACTTGGACTAATAAAATGAAACTTATCAAACGGAAGAAAATCTACTACTTGAAGTTTCTAAAGTCAATTAATAGCACCTCGTTCCCTTGTCGCAGTTCGATCAAAACATCCTTTCCACCACAGAATACATAACGTTGTAAAAACGAGGCAAAACGCTGATACGGCAGCTCCAACACCAATGAATATTGTCTTTTCTTTTTCTATCATCAGGAGGCTTGAACTCTGAACAAAGGAAATACTAGTCAATTAGGTTTGGTGTAATATTATCATGATTAAGTAGATGGATAGATTCGGAACGACGTCTTTAACTTCAACAGTCTTCCAAGGCAAACAACTTCTGTAACATACCTGCAGAGTCCAAAGAGAGAGCTGATATAAGAGGACCATAAGTTCCTTTCTTCGGGGCAGATGTTGTTCCTTTCCCAGACCAATGAAACCGGATCTCTAGAATATTATTCTTGACCTGAACTTTGTTAAATATCTTAATGACCGCCTTATCAACGCCTTGTGCTGTTTTTTCAATGTCAAAGTCCTTCAACTCCAATTTCTCCTGCATTAACAGACTTGTTCCGATTAAAACATGTTCATATGGCATATAGACCACGTCTCTAAAAAAATGTGCAAAATCAGAGTACCTGAATATAAATGTGGAATATTCTTCTTCCAAGGCTGTAAAAGGACCTATTGTCTCTAAAAATGATCTCTGAACAGTGAAGTTTGACGGTGTAATTTCCATTCGCTAAGCAACGCTCATAATAAGTGAGCGAGAGAGGAGAGAGGCGTGCACTGGCATACAATTCAGAGTCATTCATTCTGAGTACAGATGTTTATTAGCTATAGAGTCGTTCGAGGTGGTGATTACGTCACATAAATCCCCAGTGCTACTAATTCCCCATCTGTTATCTGCCATGGGTACGAATTTCGCAGCGCCTCCAGCATCTTGGTCGGCTTCATATCTGATGCCTCCAATATTGGTTTCTTTTCCACCACAGTTGATGTGCAATGAATAGTAATCTAATTTAGAGAACAACAGATACATGGTAAAATCAATTATAATATATAAGAAACAAGCAAATCCAAATAATTCCATACAAGCAAGTGCAACACTATTTATCATCTTATTAGTAACCATCACCGCACATTTTCAACCAATCACAAGTTCACATATTGACTGTGGGACCCACAAGTTGCGAAATCCTTTTAATATTAGATGTAAGACTCTATCTGGTTTAAAAACCTGATAGCTAGAATTTTTCAATTAGCAAACATGTATGGAACAGTGCATGAAGTCTTAAAGCAGTTTTCAAAGAAACAATATAAAAGAGATCCAAAGGGATAAATTGGTGTGTATGTAAATATATAAATGTATATATATCAGACTTTTTTTTCACTAAGATGTACATGTATACATGTATTTATATCTACATCTATGTAGATATAGTTACCTTTTGAACATTGAGTCAGGCACTGTGAAAGTACTCTTGATTTGCAAGAAATCAGAAAGGAATATCAAGCTGTTATATAAGGAAAAACGCCATAAAGAATTAAAATATTGCTTGTTCTCCGAAGTGGATTTAGAAGCTTACGAGTTATTTTGTACCGAAAAGCATCGGAATAGATTCCTGATTACAAATTGGTTGGTTATAAAAGGAAGTTAAATTTTAAAAAAAAGTGAAGAGTAGAAAACTCAATTAGGTTGGTACTAAGAAAGAAAAATATCCTTACAAGTGTTCGCAGCAACTCGGTGGCAGAGAGCTCTGAGAAAAATTATTATACGAAAGATCTATTTGGCTGCAGATAGATATAAGTTCTCCTTCAAATGCTTGTGACAGCCAACAAAAAGCATGCATTGGAACGTCAACAAGAAAAACGCAACATACAGAATAGCGGTTATTCAAGATGTCAATGATAAAGAGACTTATTAGTTGTTATTTTCTGAACTATACCATCCTTGTAAAATTTGAAACATAAACGCTTACATCGCAATATCAACAATGAACTCATCGATTATATTATGTTCTTTTTAATAGTACTTCGAGATATTGGTAAGCAAACTATTTGACAACTGAATTTAAAATTTAGGATAGAGGACTTACTACTGGTTATTTCTCCCTTTGATCCACTCTGGAATAGGCCTGCTGAGCAAGTTGCTCGTCAAGTACCAAAATTATACAGGCGGATTAGTATTTCGACCGCGTAGATGTAAATCCTACAAAACAAGCTCTAATGGTGGCTCAACAGTTTCGAGGTTATATGGTTTATTGGTGGGAGCTGGTGCAAAACCAGAGACAATTATATGACAAAGAGAAGATCAGAACATGGAAGAAAATGAGAAACAAATTAATCCAACATTTTTCTTATTCTGATGTTATGGAAGTTGAAATCGAGAGTGTTGGCAAAGAAGTTAAAGAGCCAAAAAGTTAAGTTGCCAATATGGAAAAATTATCTTCCAAACCAATAACTCTAGAACATGTCCTAGAGAACTCTAATGATGCCCATGGAGAAGCAACAGAGACTCTAGTCAACGAAGATTGCTTTGAGGATAAACTTTTGTCTTCTGAGATTGTTTTGGAGCCAACCTTTGAAACTACTAAGGATAATTTTTAATGAAACAACTATTGCTGTAGAACTTGGTGATAAAGTATGTGATGAAGAAGTTGCGATGAGCCAAAGAGTGAAAGTTGATTATTTGGAGGAAGACATGTGAGTGTTAGTTGTAGATGGACTAGTAAATGTACTAGATATGTTTTCTTTCAATTCATATCGAGTCATGGGGATTTTTGAGCGAAAAGAAGATAAAGTGGGATCAGTGGCTGCTTCACATTGTGTTACTATTGCCATTTGCTTTATGTTTGATTTGAAGCAAGTTTTGGGATATCCTGATAGTACCAATCTAAGGAAGATAATTGTTACCGCTCTTGGTGGTAGAAGTGGGGAAAATGATATTTAGAAAGTTGCTCGGATGAAGGACATCTCTGAATTGAATATTGGCTGCAACAATGAACATATTGGAGACTTGATGGGCATCTTCGGTGGAAGGAACAACAAAAGTGCAAAGAGGGACAAAGCTAGCTATGTGAGGTCATATCTCTTTATTAAAGTGGATGAGTCAATTGAAGAGTTCTTGTCTGCAAAAGTTTTATTTGAAGCTTTATTTGATTTTATAGAATCCCAAGCCATAGACGGGATGAATATACAAGAGAAGTTGCCATGTTGCGTCAATGGAAGAGATGTGAGAAAAGAAAGTACTTCTTGGTTGGTGTTTATCAAAACCATAGGAAACGAAGGGGAGAATTTGCTGCAAAGTTGTTGCAAGATTACGAAAGAAGATGTGTTGGCAGTCTTATGGAGTCATCAATTGCTCTTGAGGGCAATTTCTTTTTTTCAATTGAGGGTGAACTAATGTAGGAGGTGATTCTATTACTGGTGTTGAACAAATGTCTTTGTTCATTTTGCCTCTGTTTACTTGTCGTTTGCTCTTATAGTGTTCGTTTAGCTATGGCATTTTAATTGGCTGTATTTGTTTAACTTCGTTTAAGCTGTGCGTTTTGTGCATCAGCTTTAGAGTCCTTTATATTGTAGCTCTGAAAACATTTTAACCTAGACCATCAGATTGTATTCTTCTATTGAAAGAGAACAGAAGTTTGCCTCCTTTTCCTTAGTTTTCAGCTATGGATTTGGCTTGGGATTTGGTTCGTTGAAACCATTTCTTGTTCCTTCCTTTCCACTGCATCAGAATGTTGACTAATTTGAATTTTGAAACTTGAATTGATTACTAAATTCAATCTCCTGGTTTACAGAGTCTCAGTCTTGATGCATTTTGGATCCTTGCAATAGGCTAAGTAGGAACAGCTTCATAAGAAAGATGCAAGAGTTGGAACAACTTCAGGAATTGTAGCTTGTTTCTCGTCTGGTTAAAAACAATGACTCAAATTCAGCTTTCCCATTTGCCTCTGTCAATACTACAAAGAAATTTTATTTTCAGATTCCAGATTTACTCAGCAGGAACTTCCAGCGTGCAAGCCCATTCATGCACCAAGATGGGTAATATTCTGTTTTGATCTTGCCACGTACATGGTATATATGTACTGGTGTTATCTACATACCGGGGAACTAATTGACTGTATCTCTTTCCCTCTTACCGGTGTTATCTGTCTAAATCTGTGTTTTTCAAGGTGATTTTAACTTTTATGCTTGTCAGCATTGTCTTCATCCCCGTTGGAGTTGCTTCCCTCTTTGCTTCGCGAGATATATGTTCAACTTAGCTCTAACTCTTTTTTTTTAGTCCTTTACATTTCTAATTTCCAGTTCCATTCACATGCAGGTGTTAGGTGTCCAAATAAGGAAGAATATAAACTGCATGAATCCCAAGTACACAGAGTTCAAATTTCCCAAAATCAAGAACAAATTTCTCAAGAACAATGCGACGTAGGATTCTTTCGGCTTCAAACCAAGGGCTTACTGCTTGAAAAAAATACTAAATTAAGGTAAAACTACAATACAATATATAATAAGGATTGGGAATTGGTATACTTGTTATTAAATAATGAGATATACATAAATCGTCTCTCTTTTCCTTGATCTTGATGACTATTGGGGGATAGGATCTTTATTGAGTTCTTTGATTAATTGTTCTTTATAAATTATTGCCTAAGGTCCATTTCATTGACAATATTTATGGCGATTGTCACTGTTTTATTGTAAAGCTTGATGCTTGATAGGTTTTGTTTAATTAATTAATTGAAAGATTTTGAAAGATGGTAGATTTTATATTAGATTTTGTTGCGTAAAACTGTTGGTAGGAATATTGTAGTCCTTTTCTTGTTTCTTATGATTATTTTAGGACATTCGATAGTTTGACAGCAAGATGCTTTTTAATGTAGAAACAAGATGAGTCGTGAAGCGAGAAAAGAAATAGAACGGTAATAACTTTTCTTAATTTGTAATGTCAAACAAACTATTTGTCTACTTATCTTTGAAATTTTTTTTTCCTTTCATTATCCACTACTACAAAATATGGATACCACGACGGTTTTTAACCGTCGTGGTAACATTTCCACGACGGTTTTTTAACCGTCGTGGAATCCAGGGTTTCAGATTCCACGATGGTTTTTTAACCGTAGTCAAATAGGCAAAAATAGGACATAAATGTGGACATTTAAGAACATACCACGACGGTTTCCTTGAGAAACCGTCGTGGTTAGTTGGCCTACCATGACGGTTTCTCAAGGAAACCGTCATGGTAGGAACCCCTACCACGACAGTTTTTCCAAAAAACCGTCGTGGTAGGTAACAATGAAAAAAAAAAATTTGCGAATTCGTTTCATTTCTCCAAACACATTTAATCACAAAATCATCATTTTTTCCCAGAAAATTTCCAAATTCATGCCTTACCCAACCAATTTAATTCAATCTAAAACACAACCACAATGAACAATCATCGAAAATGTAGGGCATGGATTTTGGCCATTTCAGACGGAATATTCCCAACTCAACAACCTACAAAATCAACATTTTGGATTTTAGATGGAAAATTCACAATCAACAACCACAATCAACAAAATCAATATTTTGGACAAAAATTTCCCAAATTCGTTCATTACCCAAGCAATATACACTACAACTTACCGGCTTGGGTAATGAACGAATTTGGGAAATTTTTGTCCAATATATTGATTTTGTTGATTGTGGTTGTTGATTGTGAATTTTCCATCTAAAATCCAAAATGTTGATTTTGTAGGTTGTTGAGTTGGGAATATTCCGTCCGAAATGGCCAAAATCCATGCCCTACATTTTCGATGATTGTTCATTGTGGTTGTGTTTTAGATTGAATTAAATTAGTTGGGTAAGGCATGAATTTGGGAATTTTCTAGGAAAAAATGATGATTTTGTGATTAAATGTGTTTGGAAAAATGAAACGAATTCGCAAATTTTTTTTTTTCATTGTTACCTACCACGACGGTTTTTCCAAAAAACCGTCGTGGTAGGGGTTCCTACCATGACGGTTTCCTTGAGAAACCGTCATGGTAGGCCAACTAACCACGACGGTTTCTCAAGGAAACCGTCGTGGTATTTTCTTAAATGTCCACATTTATGCCCTATTTTTGCCTATTCGACTACGGTTAAAAAACCGTCGCGGAATCTGAAAAGATTCCACGACCCTGGATTCCACGACGGTTAAAAAACCGTCGTGGAAATGTTACCACGACGGTTAAAAACCGTCGTGGTATCCATATTTTGTAGTAGTGGATAATGAAAGGAAAAAAAATTTTCAAAGATAAGTAGACAAATAGTTTGTTTGACATTACAAATTAAGAAAAGTTATTACCGTTCTATTTCTTTTCTCGCTTCACGACTCATCTTGTTTCTACATTAAAAAGCATCTTGCTGTCAAACTATCGAATGTCCTAAAATAATTATAAGAAACAAGAAATTAAAGGACTACAATATTCCTACCAACAGTTTTACGCAACAAAATCTAATATAAAATCTACCATCTTTCAAAATCTTTCAATTAATTAATTAAACAAAACCTATCAAGCATCAAGCTTTACAATAAAACAGTGACAATCGCCATAAATATTGTCAATGAAATGGACCTTAGGCAATAATTTATAAAGAACAATTAATCAAAGAACTCAATAAAGATCCTCACTATTTATGTATCCCCCAATAGTCATCAAGATCAAGCAAAAGAGAGACGATTTATGTATATCTCATTATTTAATAACAAGTATACCAATTCCCAATCCTTATTATATATTGTATTGTAGTTTTACCTTAATTTAGTATTTTTTTCAAGCAGTAAGCCCTTGGTTTGAAGCCGAAAGAATCCTACGTCGCATTGTTCTTGAGAAATTTGTTCTTGATTTTGGGAAATTTGAACTCTGTGTACTTGGGATTCATGCAGTTTATATTCTTCCTTATTTGGACACCTAATGAAAGCGACCATACTCGTGACAGAGAGTAGCCCAGTTTCTCTCAATAATTTATACGTTGTAGAAGTGCAACTTGCAGCAAATTAATTAATGAATATAAATAGCCAAAAAATAAAAATAAAAATAAAACTGAAAAATAAAAGACGAAGGAGAAGAGGAAGATCTTTCTACAGATATTTGCTTTTAACCTCAACTTCCTTTCTCATTCACACAAAAAATAATAAAAATAATAATCATCATCATCATAATTAAAAATAACTTATTATTAATTATCATCTCCAAAAACTTAAAGTGACAAAGCCAAAATAAAATTTTTATTCGAATTATAAGCTATAGTTTGGCTGCTGTATGTCTATAGTATATGTAAGTTTTTGGGGATGAGAATTAATGATAAGTTCAAAATAAAATTTTTATTCGAATTATAAGCTATATTTTGGCTGCTGTATGTCTATAGTATATGTATGTGCAGCACACGACAAAGAACAAGAAGATAAAAAAAGTTACACACACACACACACACACATATTAAAAACAGTACAGTAGGCAATGGCTGAGGTTACCTTTCATCAATGGGAAGATTTCCGGTTTGAGCTCTAACCTCGACTTCTCGTGAAAAGACCAGTAAAATGGCCACTACAAGACCAGGGAATATTGCCATTGTTGAAGCTCGCTTGAGCTTTGGCCAACTTTTGTGCGTGCGTGCGTGTGTGTGTGTGTGTGCGTGTGTATTATATTACGACCTTAACTGCATTGAATCTGGATCAAAAACCGGGCCTACTTGTATGCGTTAGGATAAGAAACAAAAACACAAAATAAGGAGGTGTTGGGGTGAATAACGATTTTTGACTTAAAAAATATATATATTTTTCTTCAATTTAAAACTATTTTTTATTATTCACATTTCTAAATCTTTATAATAAATTCAAATTTTAAAAATCTGTCACTTTGTTATTTAAGTCTAAATAAGATATTTTTTTCCATTGTATAGAATTTTGAGAAAAATGAAATAACATCCATATTGATAATTTTTTTTAAACACATTTTAAGTTTTTATACTTTTTCACTCAAAACAGTTCATTTTCACTAAATACACATTTTAAAAACTCAACTTATCTCTAACATTCTAAACATCATATCCAAATATCCCTCTAATGACCCTAAAGCTAAGGGGCATCAGAGGTGCTCGTCACCATCTTAAGTGGATGGCCAGGTGGGAGAGCCATTTCAGACTCTCTGGTCCCACATATATTAGATTAATTTTTGTGTCAGAGGGTTTGTCCTTTAAAAGTAAAAATAAAGGGTAAATATATGGTACAACCCTTTTTATATACTATATTGCCAGAGCTTATTTTTAAATAATTTAGATATAATTAAATGGTTTAGACGTTGTTTGTGTACGATAATTATAATACAACTTACCTCATTGTATTATATATTAAGAAATTTAAAAACAATAATTAAAAAAGAAATTAAAAAAATAAACCAACCTTCACCGATGAAAGGTTAGGGGCTCGACTTCGGTTGGGGGAGGCTTGTCGCTCATCGTCTTGGGGGGGGGGGGGTGTTTTCCATTACCGGGGTCTGGCAGGGGTTCATCAAGGTCGGGAGGGGCGGTTGAGGGGAGGGGGTGCAAGGGAATCCGGGGGAGGGGGGGGGGGGGGGGTCGAAATCATCATCGGTGTAGGGGAGGAAGAAAGAAAAAAAACCTTCATCTTTGGCTCCTCGCTTGTTGTCTGCCGGGGTTAGGGATGGCATCTCCAGAGGTCACCAGTTGGGGGGGGGGGGGGGTGAGTCATGATCGGGGGAAGGGGGGTTGTTGGAGGTTTTAGGGGTCAGCCGAGCCAAGATCGGGGTCAAGATCTGATAGGGGGAATGGGGTGGCCCAGATCTGGTGCCTGGGTCCCGTGGTGGGGGTGGGGTCATGGGGAGATTGTCGCCAAACGAGAGGGGCCGGATCTGGTATGGGGGGCTATTTGTCTTGGAGTGGGGCTTGGGTTTCGGGCCGGGGGGGGGGGGGGGGGGACTTGGGTCATGGGCCAGGGGGAACTAGTTGTTCGATGGGGGAGGCCCTAGGTTGTTGGAGTGCTCGTCATTTAGTGGGGGGGGGGGGGGGGTGCCTAGGTCACGGAGTTGATGGCAAAATGGCCTAGGTCACGTGGTGGGGGGGGGGGGGGGTGGGGTGTTGCCTCGTTGGAAGAAGAAAATGGTTTTTTTTATTTAATTTATTTTTTAAAATTGTTTTTTAGTATATAATATTATAAGGTAAGGTGCATCATAAGTTTCATATATAAGTAACATCTTAACCATTGAAATTCATCGAAGAGTCATAAAAATGAGCTTTACCGATGGAGTATATAAATGAGACTCTATCACAGACTTTCCCGATTTTAATATTCAACTCACTTTTGGAGATATTAAATTTATAGGCTCCACTATATTTTTTTTCCATCTATTTTTCCTTCCCTTCTACGCAAATTTATAGTATTTTCCATCTAATAATCCCTCCCCTAACTTTTTCTCTTTTTCCACCATGCCAAACACACGAGTATTTCTATTTAGCGCTACTCGTAAAATATATCCACGATCCAAGTGGATTAAAATGATAGGTACACGTTGCAAATATTACTACATCAGTAAATAGAACTTAAAAATTAGGATGAAATTCTAGATTAGTCATTGAACATTTAACTTTATATAACTATGGTCCCTGAACTTTTTTTTTTAGCTGAAATACCCTTAAATTTTTAAAATGTTACAACAATAGTCTTTTAATAGTTTAACCAAATTACAAATGAATTCCGTTTGAAAATTAAAAAAAAAAGACTATTGTAATAACATTTTAATTGTTTAACGTCATTCTTTATTCTTTTTTCTAGCTACAATGTCATAAACTATTAAAAATAGTACTACAATAGTCTTTTTCTTTAAATTTTTGATAGAATATAAAGTTAGCATTATTTTTTGATCAAATTACTGACAGATTCCGTTTAAAAAAATTAAAGAAAATGACTATTGTAATAATATTTTAAAAGTTCAAGAGTATTCTAAATACGGAAAAAAAAAATTTCAGAGATTAAAATTGACCGATATTAAGAGTTTAAGAGCTAAATGAACTATTTACATTAAAAATAAAAAAAATAAAAAAAAGATTTTCACGGACCTCACCGACATTGTTATGCATCTCTCTCTGGTCTCTCCCAATAAACGAGTTCCTTTCTTTCATTCTATATGTTACAGTTTCTCTATCACTCGGAAGTTTTACATTGTTCTCCATGAGTATATTCATAATATATGTTTTAACTGCATGAACGAAATACACAAACTATTTCAGAAACGACAGTTAATCTCCCTTTCGAATAAACAAAAAGAAAAAAAAATCAGGTTTGGGTTTTTTCCTCTTCCTTAATCCAAGCTCCGACGGCGAAATCGGGAGGTTCGCGACAAGCTCATGGGCCCAGATCCACGCGCATCATCGCCGGCGACCTTCATTCTCGAACCAGAGCTCCAACGGCAAACTAGAGAGGTTCGAGACTCCAGACCCACCGGCGATGTCGCCATGGATGTTCTCCGTTAGAAAGTGCTCCGCCGCTACATTTCGTGGCATTGTTTTCTTCTGGCGGTTGGCCATATTTTACAGTTGGGAAGGTTGGGTATAAACATAGCGATAAAAGCCCCCAGTTTTTTTTTTTAGCCGCTGAATGTGAACCCAGCCAATTGTTTGCCTTGGCATCGTGCTCGAATGCGGGGCCCACTTAAACCCAAGCCACAATTCACATATGATCGTAATTCATACGACTCGTTTGAAAAGTCTCCTAGACAGGTCCTAAAACGTTGAAATTTTCAGTACTTCCAAAGTTGTGGAAAGTCCCCCGGACAGGCGGGCCCTAAAATCTTGATATTTTCGGTACTTACAAAGTTGTGGAAAGTTCAGCGATATCTACGTGATTATCAAAAACCGTAGAACCTTTTGGGACGTTTGGGGCAACAAGTACAAACAGAATTTTAGAGATTGTTTTAGAAATGTATATTTGGAAGATGTGAGAATTAGAAATGAATTGTTATATATAAAATAATATAAATATTAAAAAATTTTAGAAAAAAAATAATATTGATATTGTTTTTTTTTATTATTATTATTTTTAATTTGAAAAAAAACTATTTTATTTTATCTTAAGATAAGAAAGTTAATAGATTTTTGATATATGTATTTTTTGAAAATAAAAAAAGGAAGAAAGAGAAAATAAGATATAGATTTGAGAATTTTTGGAGCTGACTAATGAAAATTCCGTTTGGACTTGTTCCAAAAGGGGCTTGGTCAACCTTATGCTTCTGTATATACAGGCTGCTCATATACATATAGAAAATGAACTATTAATGACGCTGTATATGATTCTCAGCAGGAGTCGGGAACAATCATATGACACTGATAACCATTTATGAAGACAGTATATATTTACTATTAGTGTAAACAGTAATAATCTGTAAGAATTTCAACAGGCTTAACCAACATAGAGATAGTTCTTAGCAAATAGTGACGAATAGTAAACCTTCTTCACTGATGCAAGGAAGTTCAAGAGCTAAGATTTGATGGTAAAGAAGAAATGTTGCTGTTATTCATAGACTCGGGATTGATCTGGTAGAGATCATGACCAGAAATGGTCACAGACACAGGATTGGCCTCGTAGAGATCATGCGAAGATTGAACGAGGCTCTGTGATTCCATTGGGCTGCCTTGAGCCATCTGATTGAACTGCTCTCTTAAGGCTGTAAACCTTAGTTCGTCGCCGTAAATGCTCGGATCCATGATCAAGTCATGGACGGCGGTTCGGCCTTCAAGCATGCTCACAACTGCAGACATGGTAGGCCTAAGAGCAGGCGAGGGGTTTGTGCATAATATGGCTACTTTGATCATTCTCACTGCCTCTTCCTTGCTAAATTCAGACCCCAACTTTGGATCCACCAGCTCCATTAAATTCCCTTTCTGTTGTAAAACAAGTGCCTGAAAAGGCAATATTTTTCTACAAGTAAGATTTTTGCCTAATATGACTGGAATTTAATGTGACTCAAAGACATGAGATGGCCAAGTTGAATAAATTAAAAGGGCAATGGGAAAGAAAAGATCCATCTAGATCCGTCTTACCCAATCGACTAGGCAGACGTAGTTTTCATTTGGTCGATATTTCATGTTACTCTTCCCAGCAACAATTTCTAATGCAACAACACCAAAGCTGAAAACATCTGCTTTATAGGTTAAGTAGCCCCATAATGCATATTCTGGTGCCATGTATCCTCTGCATCATACACATTATTATTTGTCTACCAGCCGATCATGCACGCATCACAAGCACAAATATATGTCACTTGGCAAAGGAAAATTATGCTTACACGGTTCCGGCAATTCTTGTGCTAATGTGGGTGTTCTCCTCTTCATCAAGTTTGGCCAAACCAAAGTCCGAAATCTTAGGATTAAGGTCCCTGTCAAGTAGTACGTTGGTAGTTTTGATGTCTCTATGAACAACTCTCAGTGTTGATTCCTCGTGTAGAAAAGCCAGGCCTTTTGCAATGCCTAAGCATATTTTATGCCTTGTAGGCCAATCCAGTCTCAATCCGCCATCCTCTGGACCTCCAATCAAATTAGAAACTTACTAACCAGATAAATTAGATTTTATTAGTTTCATATTGTTTTGTAGCAAGACTTGTTAAGCTTACCAAACAAAGCACGGGCGAGGCTGTTGTTTTCCATGTATTCATATACCAACAACAACTGATTCCCTTCAATGCAACATCCGTACAATCTAACAAGATTTGGATGGTGTAAACCAGAAATCATGCCTATTTCATTTACGAACTCGCGATTTCCCTGTCTTGATTTCGATGAAAGTTGCTTCACTGCAATTATGCTACCATCGAGCAATATACCCTGCATTCAAATCGAGCGAAAAGGAGGCGAAAAATATTAAAACAACGTAGATATTTGAGTTGAATAAAATGATGGTTTTTTCTTTAACGTGGTACCTTGTATACAGATCCGAATCCACCTTCTCCAAGCTTGTTTGGGGGATCAAAGTTGTTAGTAGCAGCTTTAATTTGTCTGAATGTAAAAAAACCCGTTTGCAGGTCCAGTCCTTTGAGTTCTGTTTAAGGAAGGAGGTTCGTGTTTAGCTGGTGAGTCATGGCTAGTTAAATGACGACTTAGAAAATGATTATCAACTCCTTGAAATTTTTGTGAATATATTATTATGGACTACTTGTAATATCTAGTGTACTTTTTACTGGCACCTGTTTCCCTTGATGTGATTCCTCCGAAAAATCCTTTCCACCAAAGAATGCTTACAATTGCGAAAATAAGGCATAACCCCGAAATGACAGAACCGATCACAATAGAAATCTTTGTTTTGCTCGTGAGTCCTTCCTTTGGCTTGGTACTTTGAGGAGGCTTGAACTCTACATTAGAGAATATTAGTTCATAGTGATGGATAGAGCAATCACAAACATCGATTGGAACGTTTTAAGTGAAAATAAAGATCAAAGTGATGCATATAACTTATAACCATTACATTACCAATTGAAAATGGATCTAGTGTAGCATCTGTTATTAACCAATCTACTTTGACGAGTAAACTCGGTTTTACTCAGAAACATCAAGATTCTCAAACATTCTCAAATGAGAGAGGGAGAAAAGAAAAGAAATTATGTGAACTCACCAGATTCTATAGAGATAACTGATATAAGAGGACCATATGTTCCTCTCTTTGGTGCAGCTGTTGTTCCTTTCCCGGACCAATGAAACCGTATTTCTAGAATCTTATTCTTGACCTCAACTTTCTTGAAATTCTTAACGAAAACCTTATCAACCCCACCTGCTTCCCTTTCAATGTTAAAGTCCTTTAACACTAAATTTTCCTGCAACATTATCGTTTACTAACAACCTTCTTCGACAACATAAACATCATATTGAAATGCGCGGAGCTTGAATTACCTGAATATAAACATCAAATATTCTCCTCCCAAGACTGTAAAAAGATCTATTGTCTCTGATAATAATCTCTGAAAAGTGAAGTTCCACCGTGTAGTTTCCATTCGCGAGGCAACGCGCAAAATATGTTAGAGAAAGAGCCGAGAGACGTGCATTAGTGTACAAATCAGAGTTGTTCATTCTGAGTATGGATCTATTTTCTGCTACATAGACGTTTGTGTCGGGCTTGCTTATATCCCAGAACTCTCCTGTTGTACTAATTCCCCATCTGTCATACGTTACCAATTTCGCTTCACCGCCTTGATCTCGGTCTGCTTCATATTTGATTTCTCCAATGGTGGTTTCTTTTCCACCACAATTTATGTGGAGTGAGTAGTAATCTGTACGGAAATAGCATTTCCATTACTCTGTTAATTATCTTGGGATGGAAACAAATGCAATGCCAGCTAATCAGAATTGAGATTAAGTCAATGTTACCTTGTGAACATGTGTTGTTCAGACAGTTTCCAAGTGATCTTTATGAATGAGACATAAAAAAATAAATAAAAAAAACGATTTAAGTTATATTACTCGAAAGCGGAGGCTTATTGAGTAGAAGTTCATATTTTTTGTTAGAAGACCAATTGGAAGCTTACGAGTTGTCCTTCGAAGAAAAGCTTCGGAACAAATTGCTGATAAAAAACCAAACAAAAAAAAAAAGTTTGATTGAAGAATAATTAGCAACTGAAAGGAGAAGCAGAAACGAAGAAGAAAACATTAATAGAGGGAATAACAATCTTCTTACAGTGACTGCGGGTTGCAAGTTGGTGGCATAGAGATCTCAGAAAAGTTATTATAGGAAAGGTCTGTTGTGCTGCACATAAACATATTGTATAGTGATATCTTTTTATATACTACCAACTACAAATAAAGAAAGTAAATCTTGATATAAAACTTAATTTTCTTTTAAGGCTTGTTTGCATATATGTCCCCTGAACTTTTCGTATTTAGCAAATCAGTCGATGACTAAAAATCTAGGCGATTGACCCCTCAAACTTCAAGATCCATTGCAATTTACCTCTAATCGGAAAGGAGATCAAAATTTTGACAGTTTTCATCGCTCATGACTTACACGTGATACACTATTGAGGGCTGCCCAGTTTTTCTTTTTCTTTTTCTTTTTCTTTCTTTCTTTCTTTCTTTTTTTTTTTTTTGTTTGGATTCCATATGAACGAAACTCTCTAGCTAGCAGAGTTGAATACCCTTGGGGTCTAATTCAAGCAAAAAGTCCCGGGCTCAATAGTGGATCCCGTGCAAAAAACATGCATGAAAACCGTCAAAATTTTAACCTTGTTTCCAATCGGAAAAGATTTTGAAGTTTAAGAGGTTAGTTGTCAAGAATTTTAGTTCAGGAACCAATTTTCCAAATGCGAGGCAACCATGCAAAAATGCCTTCTTTTAAATATTAGCTAAAACCAAGTTAGGAAATGGAACTTTGATGTGGAGTTTAGGTTGGAGAACGTACAACTTGGTTTCTGTTGTTTGCCTCCAATCAGGAATAGGGCCACTGAGCAAGTTGCTCGTTAGATATCTGTCCATTTAGAATAAGAATCAGTACATACGAGAGAACAAATAATATCGGTCATGACTCTTTTTAAGGATGTGTATTCACTACCAATAGCAATACTTACATTTTCTCCAACCCCTCTAGGCCTCTCAATTCTCGAGGAATAATTCCTTCCAATCTGTTAAAGCTGAGATCCCTACAGCACCGGAAAAAAAGGTTCAAGAACACGAAAGCATGTTTGGGAGTTGAGGGTGAGAGGAACAAGAAATTTACAGCTTTTGGAGTTTTGTCATCTGAGATATGTATGGAGGGATTTTTCCTTTGAGATTACAACTCCTCAGCATCCTGTAATTTGAAATAAGCCTTTTCATGTTAGAAAGGTACTCTTAACTTTAAGCATTATAGATGATATTTAAATGACTTACAATCTCCACATGTTTGTCATTTTCTCCACGGGAGGGAATTCTGAACCCTGCTCTCCATTCAAATCGCTAATCCTTCTGCGGAAAGTCGCATAAACCACCTTGAGATGTTGAAAAGGTGTTGTGAATTTAACTTGAGTATGAGGATAGGAGAAAGGACTCACAGTTCAGTTAAATTATGCAGAACAGATATACTATTAGGAATCGGGCCTTCGAGACCGCTCGCTTGGATTTCTCTGTTTAAAACACAATATAAATAGACTTACTTTAAACCTATAAATACATTTTCTGCCCTGAAGTGATGTATAATGCATGTAAGGAATTGTAGTACTAACAATTTCTCAAGATTTGGCCAGTGGTGGAAACTATCGGGTATTCTTCCCTTGAAGTTATTGCTACTAATTCTTCTGCATATCGTAAATAATAGAAACAAAATAGAGGTGTCATATGCCAGAAATTGATACATGAATTTGTTCTAGAAGTAGAAAACTAAGTTCAAGAGCTTTACAGTTCTGTCAATTTGGTCAGGTTAGAGAGAGCCGGAGGCAATGGCCCGGTGAGATTGTTCGTACTAAGAATCCTGCATTCACCAACGAGAAAATTAATTAAGCAATACAGAGTTTACATGTAGTTTTCAGGACACAAAATTACAGAGAAAGCCGAAAATAGAAGAGGTGATAAAAGGAATCATCAACAGAAAAAAAAAAAAAAAAAAAACTTACAGATTCACCAAGTTAACTAATTTCCCTAGCTCGGGTGGGACGGATCCTGAGAACATGTTGTTCTCTAAGCTCCTGAAAGTTTAGCATTTATTTGTTAATGTAAAGCTACGAGATTTTTCAGGAACGATAAGAACATGACTGACAATAGAGAGAAAAACAGAGCATATCATACACATATACGAGACTTTTAATATCTCCCAAGTAGCGAGGAATCGGTCCTGTTAAGTTGTTCACAGTGACGGACCTGCATAAGTGGTCCACAAATTGTTGATGGCCACAAAAATGGCAATAATTTGGAAAAACCTTCAAAGTTACCAAGTTCATGAAATGTTTACAGGTATTCCAAGCGTTTCATAGAGGCCCATTCCCTTGGTATGTTGCCATGGAGATAGTTCTTTGTGAAATCACTATAATAAAATTACAAAGAGAAGCATATATATATATATATATATGAGTTAGCATATGGGGGATCCAATTCAAATTTTGCTGTGCTTGGATGATGAAAACAAAAAGTGCGAGATTTTCGCTTACGCAGCTTTGAGGTACGGCAACTTAGCAAGAGACGGAGGAAGCACTCCAGCGAGATCCTGCCCTTTAAGAAATCTGTATAACAAATGAACATGTTTATATTCATGAGTGAAAAAACAAAACTACACAGACAAATCAAACAGTATAACTTCAAGACAACTTATAACTTCAAATAATAATAAGGATTCGTACTCAAGACTGCCTGTTCTGATCTAAACCAATAATTCAGTTCACGATCAAATTCGGATGAAATAACAACGGCATCAAACCTGGAAAAAAAATTGTTCTTACATGTGAATGACGTGGCAAATGCCGAGATTGCAAGTGCAATTGACAGTATTGTTGTACCATGGTATGTCATTAGATTTTGGTGTTTTCCAAATTGTGTGATTACTGCAGGGGTCTATGCTGAAGTTCCAGTCTTTCTTCCCAACTTGTGCTGCTATTTCTTTTAGAGCTTCCTCTGTTACACATGAAAGATGTTATACAAAACACAAAAACTTTTGTCTGTTAGACACATATATATATATATATATATGTATATGTATATGTTATTTACTTTCATCAGCATGAAGTTGAGCGCGTGCAAGCAGAACTCCAGCACAACTCCATAAAATGTTAAGAAGTAGAAGACACCACCACCGCTTGGTAAATAGCATTCTTAATTTTTTGAATTTGAAACGATGGCCTAATCTGTATATATGTGTTTATGTACATGCATATATATAATATTACTAGGATAACATTAATCTCTACAATTTTCTTGTTATTGAGATATCAGAGTAAAAAGTGTAATCAAATGAGTAGGGAGAAGATTAAAGTTGTCATATAAAGAAATCTTCTAAGAGTAACCTTGTCCTAGAAATAGTTTTCTTTTACCCATGGAAAAAAGTTTGGCCATAGACACTTTCTGGAAAAAGGTGATGTTAACGATGCCAAAATAATAATGCTAATAATAATAATAATAATAATAATAAAAACTGAAAAAATATCAATATTAGAGTAGTACATGCACGTTGGTCCACACACACGGTTATTAATTACAGATCTATCATGCACACCAAACTTTAGTATGTTCGGGGTCCACAGTAAAATGGGAATGGTATGAAACCATAACCGTTTCACACCTACCTGGGACATATCATATTGAATTGAATAGCACTTTTAAACAATTTAAATGAAATTTCAAACGTAGAATTTCATTTCGCATCATCAGTTTGAATTCCTATTTTAATCGTTTTATTAATTTTTAAGGGTCTGATTTATGTTTTGTACTGTTAATTATTAATGTGGATACTCATAAATTAAGCTTACGCTTACTATTCGAGTTTATTTTGAATTTAATTATACTTTACAGTTGGTTTTTGTCTTCTCTTTTTTGTTTTTTTTTAATCAATAAATTATAACTAATTTTTAAAAAATTTAAAAAATTTTAACCTAAAAATTTCATTTCATTTTAAATTTAAACCAAACACAAAACACACTCAAATTTTTAAAAATTAAATCAAACGAAGGTAGGTTAATAAGCAGTCACTTCAAATTATATAGTTGCTTCTTTATTTTATTACTTTATTATGATTTTTTTGCAGGTATAAAATGAATTAAAAGTTGCTTCTCAAAGTCATGGTAGACGCTTGTGCATACACTACACAGGACACACTGAGGAATCAAAGGGGACCGGTTGATGCTAGCTGGGGCCCAGATAGCGACTGGGTGTGACGTTGTCCAACCAATTACCAACGTACAAATTAATTTTTTTCCCCCCTTCTTAATCACAGACAAGAACACATGCATTTCTTAGAGAATAAATTGATCACAAACATCTTCAATGTAAAAATAGTTATTCTTTAGATATAATCCAATATTAAATTCTGAGGAAATCCTGAAGAAAATTGAAAAAAAAAAAAAACAACTCTAAGAAAATTAATCAATAGGTTTTGAGAAAATAAAAAATAAAAAAACAAGGATATTTTAAATATGTTCTTCAACTTTAGCATCATTCTTACTTTATCTCTAATTTTTAAATATTTTCCTTTGTACCTAAAATTTCGAACTAGTCCCACTTGATTTATATTAATTTTTTTTAAATGTAAAATGACGGAAGAAGAGTTTATCGGTGGTAATGAGATATTTTTTCATTTGTGTTTAATTGAAATTCTAATAGAAGAGGATTAAGTATGATGATTTTTTTTTGTCTTGTTTTTAATAGAAATTCTAATAGAAGAGATTAGATAAGACTAATTCCAAATAAAAAAGATAAAATGAGTTTTCGAAATTTAAGGATTAATATGAGAGCGGCTTAAAATTAGAGATACTTGTTAGATTGATCTAAAAAGTAAAATATGGTCAATTCTACTGGGTGATTATTCTCATTTCTTATATTTTCCTCGAACGCACTTCCTTGATGAACTTGCCTCTCTAGACAACCTTAATTACATACGGTATAAATTTATTTTTTTTAATGAAGTTACTATTTACTACTCAAAAAAATTTTTTTTGGTGAAAAGGTCATTTAATTCTTTAAAAAAGTGTAAATTATCCTTTATGTTAACTTGAAAATTTAAAACAAAATATCATATTAATCATACGTGATTTATTATTTATTTAAGGGTAAGTAAGAAAAAAATTACATAATTCAAATTATATGTATCATATACGTGATCTACTCAATCTAATTTTTAATCTTTATTAATAAAAATTTAAAAGAGCTTAAGAATTTTTTAACAAAAAGATAGGGATCAAAATGTAGATTCATAAAAAGGTTAAAATTCAAATAGTAATTTATTAATTTGTTATTGTCTTTTGGGAACTGGTTTTGAAGTTCACCAGTCGTAGACAATGTCGGTCGCTTTGGTAACCCTTTTTTTTTTTTTTTTTTTGGGAAGTATAGGTAGGTCTTTTTTCATTGTCTTTCTCAGAAAATTTTTTTTCTTTAATTCCTCCTTTTTTTTAATTGTTTATTTTTTTTGTGATCGAAGTTTAGGGGTCCGTTTGATATCACATTTGGAGACAGTATTTTGGAGGTTGGAGATAGTTTGAGTTTTAAAAATAAGTATTTAGTAAAAATGAACTGTTTAGAGTAAAAAAATATAAAAACTTGAAACATATTCATAAAAAAATTAGTAATATAGATCTTATTTTGTTCATCATGAAATTCTATGCAATTTGAAAAAAAAAAATCATCTGATTTTGATGTAAAATGATAAAGTTATGAACTTTTAAATATTAATTTTTTGAAAATATTTTAAAAAATAAATAATAAAATTAGAGGAAAATGAAAAAATTTTTTTTTCTTGAAACAACTTTTCTAAATACCAGCCTATTGGGCCTTAAACTATTTATTTAATTAGTCTCTTGTGTCCTTGTGTCGGCAGGCACGATAGTTTTCTTGACCCAAGACAATTAAACGCCGGTCAATTTGTGTATAGATGGGGGAAGAATAGACAATACAAAAGAAAAGTAAATTGCTAAACCAAAATAAATGGGTCACTGGCTGGCGTCTAGTAGTTAATTGCTTTTTCTTCATAAACAGAAGACAAGTAAGGTCAATTCCATGGCAAAATTATTAAGTGAAACGAAGACCAAGATTTGATTTATATGATATCAAAAGCAAGCTATGATCAAACCTTTTAAAAATATATGAGTGTGACGAAATAACAAAGCAACTTTATCGTGGACGGCTAGTGAATCACCATCTCTAAGAATTATTATTATTTATGGTTAATTTCGAAATATATGAGGCTTTGTATATTTATTTAAGTCCGTTTGATTCTTAATCCGGATCTAAGTTTTTTTTATTTCAGTTTTTGTTTTTTTATTTTTTGTTTTTCTTGAAAAATCAATAAAAATTATAACTAGTTTTTAAAAAGTCAATCAATTTTAATCTAAAAATTCTATTTCAAACCGGTATTCCAAACGCAAACTTAATTAGCAGCTCCCATTCTTCGGTTTGAGGCGTGACAATATACTCATTCTCTTTTGGCATACTTTCTCTTATCTCTTATCTCATTTTCTAACTTAACCATTTCAATCCTCATTTATCTATCTTTACTTTCTCTCACCTCATTCTCTTTTCTCGTAACATTTTGTTTCCTCCATCTTTCTTGGCTTAATTTCTATCACTTATATATTCTCCGTACCTTCTCTCTTTATTTTCTTATCTGTAATTTAATTTCATAACCTTTTTCTCTTATGCTTCTCTTTCTTCACTTTCATCTCGAGTGGTAGAAAGTTAAGAGAGATAATCAAGAGGGGAGAGTGGGAGACAAAGAGAGAAAAGGTGAGACTGAAAAAAAAAAAAAAAAAAAAACCCAAGTCATCAAGAGATAAGCTAGGGACATGGAGGGGAGAGAGTCAAGATAGAGAAACAAAAGAGACAAATGTTAACAGAGTTCGGTTTTATTTATTTATTTATTTTTTGGCGAATTGAGAGACAAGATAATTAGTATCAATGCCAACTACGATATATGATTTGGTTGACACCTTTAGCTAAACCAATCCTCTACGGGCCAGTATGAATTAAAAAAAAAATTATAAAAGAGTGTATGGAAACAACATAAAAAGCAACAAACAGAAATAAAAGAAATGACCACAAAAGAAAAATCTGTTGATCTAACAACCGCGGGCGAGCAAAAGAACTGCCCAATGAAACGAAGAAGAAGAAAAACACTATTGTGTCTAAGCAAGAGCATGATCCACTCATTTTACCTTGTATTAAATCTCCGCACAATGAAAAAAGTCGATGCTCAATACTAGAATAGGAGGGAATGATGAGAACTGCACCACTACAAATTGTAGTTACATAACATAACATGACAATACAATATTGCATGAAGTTATCTACACATTTAATGGACTACGTACGAAATCATTCATCCTAATGTCTAATCATGACAATACAACGTATGCGAAACAATACAATATACGCACTATCGAACATGGTCAAAACAAATATTCCACTCTTATTGAAGAAAAACTTCTTTTTCTATATATTGTATATTTCCGATTACAATATGAGCATATATATACAAGTTAGACTCCTAATTCCAGCTGTACACAATTACTACCTCTAGGAACAAAAGAAGGAAACAGTAACTAATTTAGGAACGTTTCCCTAAACATAAAATAGAAAAACATTCTAACTAAATCCCTCTAATTGTGGTACATAATTACGAATCGTAATCCCATATTTCCACACTCCCCCTCAAGTTGGATGGTAGATATCTAGCATTCCTAACTTGCTCTTTATGTTCTCATAGCTGGCCTTTGGAAGTGCCTTTGTCAGTATGTCGGCTGCTTGCTGACTCGAAGGAGTATACATGAGTCTGACTATTCCTCCTTCAATTTTTTCCTTGATGAAGTGACGATCAATCTCCACGTGTTTGGTTCTGTCGTGTTGAACTGGATTCTTCGCAATACTTATGGCAGCCTTGTTATCACACCAAACTGTCATGACTGAGTTTAATGTAATTCCAAGTTCCTCGAGTATTCTTTGGAGCCACATTCCTTCACATATCCCATGAGCCATTGCCCTGAATTCTGCCTCTGCACTGCTCCTCGCCACTACGGACTGCTTCTTGCTTCTCCAAGTCACCAAGTTACCCCACACATAGGAACAATATCCAGTAGTCGACCTCCGATCTGTTAAGGACCCTGCCCAATCAGCATCAGTGAATACCTCAACTTCCCTCTTCGTGGTTTTCTTGAAGTAGAGACCTCTACCCGGGCTCTTCTTGAGATACTGTAGAATTCTGTATACGGCTTTCATGTGTCTCTCAGTGGGGTTGTTCATATAGCGACTCACCATGCTCACAGAGAAACCAATATCAGGTCTTGTGTGAGTTAAGTAGATCAACTTTCCTACTAATCTCTGGTACCTGTCTCTGTCGGTTGGAGGACTTTCATCATCTTGATCAAGCTTTCCAATAGGGTCCATGGGTGTGTCCACTGGCTTACAACCCAGCATTCCAGTTTCCTGAAGCAGATCAAGGACATACTTTTTTTGTGTGACCACAATTCCCTCTCTAGTTCGGCCAACTTCCATGCCAAGAAAGTATCTGAGTTGCCCAAGATCTTTAATTTCAAATTCGCTTGCTAGAAGCTTCTTAAGATTCACTAACCCTTCTTCATCGTCTCCTGTGATTATAATATCATCAACATAGACAATGAACAAAGTCATTTTACCTTCCTTAGAGTGCTTCACGAACAGAGTATGATCTGTTTGACATTGAATGAATCCACGGTTTTTCACAACTCTGGTCAATCGATCAAACCAGGCCCTGGGTGACTGCTTCAAACCATATAGGGATTTTCTGAGCTTGCACACTTTTCCTGTGTTGTCTGGAGTTTCCAAACCAGGTGGAATCTTCATGTAGACCTCCTCTTCTAGTTCTCCATTTAGAAAGGCATTTTTCACGTCAAGTTAGTGTAGATGCCAGTCCAAATTCACTGCAACTGATAGTAATACTCTGATGGAATTGAGTTTTGCTACCGGTGCAAATGTTTCTTCATAATCAATGCCATAGGACTGCGTAAACCCTTTAGCTACTAGTCGAGCCTTGAACCTGTTTATACTTCCATCCGGATTGTGCTTCACGGTGAATATCCACTTACATCCAACAGGTCTCTTACCCTCTGGTAGTTTTGAAATCTCCCATGTCCCATTTTTCTCCAAGGCTTGTATTTCTTCCTGAACAGCAATCTTCCATTTCGGTTGTTGCAGGGCTTCTTGGATGTTGGATGGAATACGGTCATCTTCAAGAGAAGTGATGAAAGCTTGGAAATTTTGTGAAAGCTTTCCATAAGACACATGATTACTGATTGGATGCTTGGTGCACGATCTTATACCTTTCCTTAAAGCAATAGGTTGATCAAGGTCATTAGGATCATTATTATCATCTAGACAATAAATTGTGTTACCTGGTTGTGAGTTCGGGTTGCTTGGATCCTGGTCCAATTCCTGGTTCTGCTCAGGTGGAGTGTTGTCCTCTTGCTCCTTTTGAGGAGGTTTCTCGGGCTTTCTCTTAAACCGGTTTCTGGAATAAACCATTACCTCTTTACTGCTTTGTGTAGTTGACTTAGGCATGGCAAGAGGTACTTCTGAGGAATTGGTTTCAAGGATTGGAAGAGTAGTGGTTTCGGGAATAGGAACAGGTTCGGGTTCGACTGTTTGTGAAGGCAGTGATGAACTCAAAGGAAGAGTAGAGTTTTCAGGAATCCAAAATTGAAATTCACCTGTGGACCGGTTCTCCCCCTGAATTGAAGTTTTGGGATAGAAGGGTTGATGTTCGAAAAAGGTTACATCCATGGAGGTGTAGAATTTTTTGGTTGTAGGAGAGTAGCATTTGTATCCCTTTTGGTTTGGTGAGTATCCCAGAAAGATGCATTTAGTGGCTTTTGGATCAAGTTTACTACGTTGGGACTTATAAATGTGAACGAAAGCAGTACAACCAAATACTCTGACTGGGATAGAGGATATTACCCGAGTGGATGGATATGTATTGAGGAGGATTTGGCACGGAGTTTTAAATTTGTGAATCCTAGAAGGCATGCGGTTGATCAAGAAGGTGGCGGTGAGTACAGCTTCTCCCCAGAAATGGTGAGGCACGTTTGAGGCTATCATGAGTGAACGTGCAACTTCCATCAAATGTCTATTTTTCCTTTCTGCAACTCCATTTTACTGTGGAGTATCAATGCACGAGCTTTGATGTACAATACCATTCTCCAGGAGATATGATCCAAGGATGTTATGGTAGTATTCTCGAGCATTATCTGTTCGGAGGACTTGAATTTTGGCCTGAAATTGTGTCTGAACCATGTTGTTAAAGTTTTCAAATATTTGTCTCACTTCGGATTTCTCCTTCATGAGGAATACCCAAGTTACTCGAGTGTGGTCATCAACAAAGGTAACAAACCATCTAGAACCTGTAACGTTGTTGACTCTAGAGGCCCCCCAAACATCACTGTGAACCAAGGAAAAAGGATGAGATGATTTGTACGGTTGAACAGAATAGGAATTGCGAGTATGTTTAGACAATTGACATATTTCACAATGAAACTTTCTGGATTTTTTATTAAATAATGAAGGATATAATTTCTGAAGATACAAGAAATTTGGGTGACCTAATCGATAGTGCCATAACATAACAGCACTATCTGGATTGGTACTAGGGTGGGTAACTACACAAGCAGTCTTCATTGGTAGCCTTTGAATTTCCTCAGCTCTCAGGAGATAGAGTCCAGCACTCACCTCAGCATTGCCAATCCTCTTCCCAGAGTCCAAGTCCTGAAATTCACACATGTGTGGGAGGAATTTAGTAACACAATTAAGATCCTGTGTAAGTCTACTGATAGACAACAAGTTGCAATCCAATTTTGGAACATATAGCACAGAGTGAAGGATAATATCCTTTGAAATAATGACTGAACCTGTGCCGACTACCCTAGAAAGGGTACCATCGGCGATTCGAACGGAGGAATTGTCATAGCACGGAGTATATTCATGAAAAACATTGAGATTTCCAGTCATGTGATCGGAAGCTCCTGAGTCCACTATCCATGTAGTGTGATTTTCCTGTCTAATATTCAGGGCATGAGGAAAAATACCTTTCTGGGCTACAGATACAGTACCAATCGTTGTTCCAGTGGATTGAAGAGTCTGCTGAAACATTTTTTGTAGTGCCTCCAATTGCTCTTTGCTGAATGGACTGGGATCGGATGTTCCTTCTTCGGCTACAGCGGTATTGGCTCGGCCTTCTCTGTTGTGCTGTGGCCGAGAGGGTTTCCAGTCAGCAGGTTTGCCGTGTATGCCAGCAGGTCTCCTTTGTGTGCCCAGTTTTTTTACAGTGGTCGCACCATGGACGATTCTTCTTCGTCTGATTGCCGTTATTGTTGGATTGGATTCCTCGAGCAGCAAGGGCTGAGTTTTCAAGATTTTTGGAAGAATTTTGGGTTCCCAGCATCAACTTTTGTCTGCTTTCCTCTCTGCGAATTTCAGAAAAAACTTCCCTAACACTGGGTAATGGCTTAATACCTAGAATTCTTCCACGTACCTCATCCAGATTCTTATTAAGGCCAAGTAAGAATTTGTAGATGCGCTCCTTTTCAACAACCTTCTTGTACAGGAGACCATCTTCGGGGCACTTCCACACTAGTTCTTCATAGATATCGAGTTGTTGCCAATACCGTGTAAGGGTGTTGAAATACTCGGTAACAGTTGTGTCTCCTTGTCGAAGATCATGGAGAAGACTCTTGATCTCAAAAATAGCTGAGGTATTGTCGATGTTGGAGTACGTTTCTCTAGCGGCATCCCAGATCTCCTTTGCCGTGCCATAATACAAGAAATTTTCTCCTATGTCATTGGTCATGGAATTAATTAACCAAGACATTACCATGCTATTTTCCAGCTTCCAGGTTCGGTATCCTGGATCATCTTCCTTCGGCTGAGCAGCGGCTCCCGTAAGATACTCCTCCTTGCCTTTCCCGCAGATGAAAATCCAAACAGACTGAGCCCACTGAATAAAATTCTGCCCATTGAGTTTGTGACCTGTTATGGGAAGAATGATGCCTTCTGTGGTGCTGGTGCTGCCGGAGTGAACTGCTGTAGGTCTGGACGTTACCTCCGAGTTTGTTCCTTCCGTTCTGCTCCCCATCGTTTTTTTTTTTTTTTTTTTTATATGTGGTTCAGATCGTGAGGCTCTGATACCATGAAGAAAAACTTCTTTTTCTATATATTGTATATTTCCGATTACAATATGAGCATATATATACAAGTTAGACTCCTAATTCCAGCTGTACACAATTACTACCTCTAGGAACAAAAGAAGGAAACAGTAACTAATTTAGGAACGTTTCCCTAAACATAAAATAGAAAAACATTCTAACTAAATCCCTCTAATTGTGGTACATAATTACGAATCGTAATCCCATATTTCCACACTTATCTTTTCATTCATAAAGTTTGAAAGATGATTTGCATCGCCACAAAAGAAACGAAGTATGGCGTCGTTGTTATTTTGGAAACTTATTTTTAGGCTGAAGAGTACTTATGATGTGACATCAGAGAAGAAATCACTGTTGTCTTTGGACTCGAAATTGATTTCATAGAGATCATGACCAGATATAGTTAAGGATTCAGGATTCATCGGGTAGAGATCATTGGCAGAATCACTTGTGGAAGGTTTTTCCGAAGTGCTAAATTTGGAACCTTGGGTTTCAATTGTGTACTTTTTCGGAATTTGTTGATAGTAGTCTTTAAGGGTTTCAAATCTCAAATCCTTTGTCAAAACATCACCATAAATACCAGGATCAGAGACCACTTCCTGAACCACGGTGTGCCCTTCAAGCATGCCGATCACATCGAACATTGTAGGCCTCATCATTGGAGATGCATTGGTACATAAAAGAGCCACTTTTGTAACTCTTTCAGCCTGTTCCTTGTTGATTTCGTCTAGATTTTCATCGACAATCTCCAACAATTCTCCTTTCTGTTGCAAGACAAAAGCCTGCAAAGGAATGAACTAATTAAGAATCACCAAACGTTTCAACTTTCGCATATGAATGGAAAAATTGATATCATTAAAAAAAAAAAAAAAAAAAAAGGTAGCCGAAGAAACAATCCCTTTATCACTTACATAATCAAGAAGGCAAACACAGTCATTTTGAGGCCTGTAATTTGTATTACTCTTCACATTAACAATTTCTAAAGCAACAACTCCAAAGCTATAAACATCTGTTTTTTCAGTCAGATAACCCCACAGTGCATATTCTGGAGCCATATACCCACTAAAAACATAACAAAACAACAACAACAAAAGTAGGGCATTCAATACATTTTGTTAGCAAATTCATCCAACAAATTATGAAAATTTGACTTACACAGTTCCAGCAACTCGAGTACTAATGTGGGTGTTCTCATCTTCATGAAGCTTAGCCAATCCGAAATCTGATATCTTAGCATTAAGATCACTGTCAAGGAGCACATTTGTGGCCTTGATGTCTCTATGAACAGTCTTCAGAGGTGACCCTTCATGAAGAAAGTAAAGACCGTTGGCTATTCCAACGCATATGTTGAACCTCGTTGCCCAATCCAATTTTGGACTACTCGTTCTTGGACCTACAGATGACATGGTCAAGGCCGTGATGCAATCGAAAAAAATATTTACCATAATGTCATAATTCTAGGTTGAGCATTCCAGCTAGGCTGGCTAGAAAAATGGTAATACATGAATATCTCATAAAGAGGGAAATGGTAAATTACCAAAAAGTGCACGACCAAGGCAATTATTTTCCATGTACTCGTATACGAGCAGTAGCTCATTGCCTTCGATACAACATCCATAAAGCGTCACTAGATTTGGATGTTGCAAACCCGATATCATGCCTATCTCCGTTACGAATTCCCGATTTCCTTGGTTGGATTTTGAAGACATTTTCTTCACAGCAATAACTGTACCATCGGACAATTGACCCTGCATGATGATACACTTTACCTAGTCAAATCTACATCTTAATAATGGCATGTGTGATATATCCAAGGCAAGATCAACGTGCAGTTGTGATGGTCCAAATGTATGTTTAGTGTTACCTAGAAGTTCGTTAATTACCTTGTAAACAGTACCAAAACCACCTTCTCCAATCTTGTTTTCGGAGTTAAAATTGTTAGTCGCAGCTCTTAGATGTCTCAAAGTAAAGGAACCTGTTCGCAGTTCTAGCCCCGTAAGGTCTGACAATGAAATTGAAGCAACCATTAGGAAATACTAAAATGAATTGATCATCAAGTAAGTTGACACTTCAACTGCAAAAGCGATTAATTGCCCACCTGATCCTTCTTTTCTATTCTTGTTCCGGCGATATCTTCTCCAAGTGAGTACACAGGTTACCAGGAAGATTAGGCAGAAGATAGAAGCAATTATACCAGCCACAAAAGATATGCTCTTTTTTATATGTTCTACAAATGGGAGATGAATATGCCCAGAAAGGAATTAAACAACCAAAACTAGGAGGAAGAAAATCTTATAAAATGAAAGATAAACTATATGAGTTGTATTCCTCACCTTCACAATGAGATTTTGAACCTGAAAATGCAGAAATCCGAAGACTTACTTAATATACAACATTATTAAAACTAATGAAATAACAATTTAGAAATATATGTTAAATTAATAGCTGATCAGTGGTTGTAAGAATGCTGCGGATTTCCTTTTGGACCCATTCGACAAAGCTTTTGCTTTTGCTTTTTAATCAGTAGAAGAAGAGAAGCAAAAACTGTGATTTTTTATTGACTGTTAGGAGCCCAAGAGCTTATACGGTTAAAATAATTTTAAAATTTGTAGTAAGTAATCATACTCTAATACAAGTTTGAAAATCTATTGAGAATAGCTTTTATTGGAAGTCACATTTTCTGGCTTTGACAAGAAACTCTTTTGGAGACTATAAGTGTAACGCCCCAAATGCTATCTAACTTTAAGTTAGAAAATTAACATTAGAATTAACATAGATATATGATGAGATAGTAATTTCTTAATGCTAATATTAGGTTGAGTTATTTTTCACAGGTGACGCGACGAGGACTCGATGTGCTAGAACAAAATTCATGTCAAAATTGATGAATTTTATAAAATGATTTAATTTATATGTGTCGATGGTTTAATAATATAATAGATTGTATATATATATGTATAATATTAGAATAGTATATATATATTATGTTTCAAGAGTTTATATACATATATATTATGTTTTGTTTCAATATAAATATATTATATTTATATTTCTCTAGCTTTACTTATATATAATTGGTTTTATATATATACGTACGGTATATGGTAATTGTGTCGAAGTCAATGTTTGATTTATGAAAAATGGGCAATGAGAGGAAGATAATTAGCAGCAAATAAATAAATATAGAGGAGAAAAGGAAAGTTGGTAAATCCGAATGGGGGATGGAGGAAAAAAAAAAATTTTATGTTCTTAATTCCCATTCAATTCCTTCTTTTTATCTAATAATCTCCCTACTCAAAATAAGGATTTGACAGCCTTAGTCTCATTATTCCAGTCAATTAACATTCAATTGATTATAATTTGAATGCTTAACGTTGGCAATTGCCTTTTTCTTTGTCAATACTCACTCTTTGCCTCCCTCTCTCTCACACTTCCCTAGCCTCACTTTTGCTTTCTTTCCCACTCTCTCTGCCCTCTCTGCCCCTCTCTCAAGCACAAACAGAAAGAAAAAAAAAAAAAAAAAAAAGAAAAGAATCTGCCAAACCTCCAAGTTCTTCAAGCCAAAATAAAAGTATTTCAAGGTATGTTCCGGTATTGTTTGATGATGAGAATGATTTTATTATTTGGTTTGGTTTGGAATCCTTCTAGGGGTCCGATGATTTTCTCGATGAGTTTCTTCGTGTTAGTTTAAAGAAAGGATGAGAAATATCTATCGAATAATGATTGAGGTAGGCTATATGGTTGATTGATGACGGTTTAGTGTATTTTGTCAACAAGATGATTTTAGGGTTTTTGATTATTAATTCATAATTTTGTTGGTTTGGTGATTTAATATGTTATATGTTAAAAACATATATTAGGGCTGTTTTGGGTGTGTGTATGAATCATATACATTAGGATGATAATTTTTATATTTTCGGATTTGACCACTGCACTGAAATTTTTCCAGATTCTAAGACAAGAATTCCAAACAGATTTAAGGGTGCAAATGGACTCTATTTTTAACAAATTTGATATTGTTGGAAAGCCCTAGATGTCTATTTTCTTTTGAAATCAGTTTTATATCCTTTGGAGTTATGTGTGAGTTTTTATGATTTTTCAAATAAGCAGAGGTCGGACTGCCAAGTTCGGTAAAATTTTAATGATCAGAATTCAAAACTGTTTTTGAAAATCCAAACAGTCTCCGTTTTTAACAAAATTGATCTTGTTAGAAAATATAGATGTCTATTTTCATTTGGAATCAGTTTTATATCATTTGGAGATATCTGTAAATTTATGTGATTTTTCAAACAGACAGAGGTCCGGCTGCCAGTTTCGGTAAAAGTTTAGAAATCAATTTCAAAACTATTTTTAAGAGTTCAAACGGTCTTCATTTTCTATGAATTGGGTACCATTAGAAAGATCTAGATGTCTACTTTTATTTAAAATTAGTTTCAGATCATTTGGAGCTCTGTATGAATTTTTATAAATTTAGAATGGACAAAGGTATGACTGACAGATTCTGTCAAGATTTGGAATTTCATGAAATGGTTCAGTTTTTTTATATTGTGATGTTATTAAATGATGAAATAGGCCTTTAGGTGCTGTTATGATACGATGGATGTATTTGATGAATTATTATGAGCATTTGTTGATTTTATTATATTTATTATTCATGGCATGAACGGTTCTAAAGACGAGCACCCGAGACCTCAATCGCGCGTCACCATCGAAAAATTTGAAAAGGTTAAGTAAGGCGTTTATATAAGTACACTCTCACCTGCAACATGAATTAAAGATTTGAGAAGTATATGTTTTGATGTTGATAATGATGATGATGTTATGATATTTTTTAATAATACTTCTCCTATGATGACGTTTTGATGAAAAGTATATATATGGAATGTATATGTATTTTATGTTTTAAAATGGCGTTGTACACCCTTGATGATGATGATGATGATGTTGTCCGGTGAGCAGACTTTTGTCACCGTTGGTTTGGGATTTGCTACCCCAACCCTTCCGTGACTAGCGCGCTATGATGGTACAACACAGGGCCCAATATATGACGGTTTTTAAAAGTTAAAAAGTTTTTAAATGATGTTTATATTTATGATGATAAAAGAAAAATGTTTATTTATATTTGTGAGATTCAAGTGTCTTACTAAGCCCTTGCTTATATAAGTTAATTCATGTTGCAGATAAAGGAAAGGGTAAGTTATAGTGTTGGAGGAGCTTGGAGCGGATGGCGGGAAGATGTGTGATAGGAAAACCGGAGGAACGATCTTGAGATGGACATTTATAATTTCAAATGAAGTTTTAAGACTTTAATTTATTATTATTTGATTGAATGTTTCATATGGACTTAAATTTTACTTCATGAATTGGATTTTGAAAATATATATATATGTATCAATAATGAAGTTTATTTTGATATAGTTTTTAAATAAAAAAAAAATTCTAGAGTTTTTCTAAAATTATCTAAGTAAAGTTTTCCGTAACGTAAAGATTTTTATTTCAAGCTTAATATTTTCCGTAATTTTATAAGCGATGAATGATTAAATAAGAAGCAAACTGTAACGGTCCGTGAGGGGTCGTTACAATAAGCTCTTTGAAAAATCTACTAAACACTTACAGAAAAAAATTTGAATCTAAGAAGCTCTACCAAATAGGTTCTTTGTATGTAAGAAAAAAATCTAAGTGGGTTGATCTTCTTCTTTTCACTATTTTGCTCCACGTATGCATTTCTTTCTAGCTGCTGCATTTTTTTTCCCTCCGTTTTGGCTAACATGACGGAACTTATAAATTGCAAAATGTTTTAAAATATATCGAATTGCTAGTCATTTTTGTATGTAATATTTTTCTTATTAGATGTAGAGTTGACACAATTCTGACACTACTCTTCTTTAGGGAAAAAGACAAGATGGTGTGACATTATCCTAACTAATAACGATATGTTAAAACACTACGTATATGTAAATATATATCATCTTCAGTCAGTTAAATGATATAGTGGAAAGACAAACAAACTTACTTGGACACACAGAAATAGCAGATATAAGAATACCATAGTTCCCCCTCTTAGGGACAACAGTGGTGCCTCTTCCTGCCCAATAAAAGCGGATATCCAGGGTATTATCGATCACACTCACGTTAAAGTACTGCTTTACAACAGCTTTACTACCAGTTCTATTGGCTTCCTCTTCTATATTGAAATCCTTGGACATTCTCTTTCCCTGAAAAACAAAATAGAAAAAGAAAAAAAAGAGAAAGATACTGTTTTCAGCTCAAGAGTTATTTTTTCTCTCTCTTAGCTAAGTAGATCCGAGTTATTTTTCTGCCTTGATGCTAGTTATCTCCTCTCACCATTTGCTTAAAAAAAAAAAAAGGAGTAGATCATGCTCGTCATTTTGAGAGAATTCTCTGTACGTACCTGAATGTAAATATCAAATACACGTCTGCCAATACCGCTGAATTTTCCAAATATGAGCTCTGCAAAGTGCAGTTTCACTGTATATGTTCCGTTCTCTAGACAAGCGAAGTAGGTAAGAGACAATGGAGATCTACGCGCTGTGGTATACAAAGGCATCGAATTCCCAAACTGATCCTTATTTTCTAGAATATGGCTACGTATATCATCACTGTCGTCCATGAAATCTCCGGTGCTACTAAACCCCAATATTTTCCAGTATAACTCTTTGCAGCGCCATATGCATCGGTTATGTCACCATCATACAAAAGGCTTCCATTACCATTTTGACAGTTACACTCGTGCCACCACAATTTATATGAAGTGATGATCTACGATCTGTTACATTTACAATTAAAATTAATGGATGCCAAACTAATTAAAATATGGTAAGTTTGAGGAGATGATAAGAAATATTTACCGAATGAAGATAGAAAGAATGGCTATAGTGATGATTTTGTGAACAAGATGAATTTAGGGTTTGTGATTTCTTGATTTATGATTTCATTGGTATGGGGATTGAATAATTTTATATGTTAGAAAGATGTCTTAGGGCTGTTTTGTGTGTGTGTATGTGCATGTATGAATCATGTATATTGTGGTGATAATTTTTATATTTTTAATGATTTTCGGATTTGACCACTGCTACTGGAATTTTCAGATTTTAAGATAAGAGTTCCAAACGATTTTTAAGGGTACAAATAGACTCCATTTTTAACAAATTTGATATATTTGGAAAGCCCTAGATGTCTATTTTCTTTTAAAATCAGTTTCATATCGTTTGGAGTTATGTGTGAACTTTTATGATTTTTCAAATAGGTAGAGATCGGACTGCCAAATTCTGTAAAATTTTAATGATCAAAATTCAAAACTATTTTTGAGAAGTCAAACGATCTCCGTTTTTAACAAATTTAATATTGTAGAAATTCAAGATGTCTATTTTTGTTTGGAATCAGTTTTATATCATTTGGAGATATATGTGAATTTTTGTGATTTTTCAAATAGGCAGAGGTCCGATTGCCAGTTTCGGTAAAATTTTAGAAATCAATTTCAAAACTATTTTTGAGAGTGTAAACGGTCTTTATTTTTTACGAATTGGTACCATTAGAAAGGTCTTGATGTCTATTTTCATTTAAAATTGGTTTCAGATCATTTGAAGTCCTGTATGAATTTTTATGAATTTTTGAAGGGACAAAGGTCTAACTGGCAGTTTATGTAAAGATTTATAATTTCATGAAATTGTTCAATTTTTGTGTTTTGATGATATTGAATAATGAAATAGGCCTTATAGGTGCTGCTATGATATGGTGGATGTGTTTGATGAATTATTATGAGTTTTTGTTGATTTTATTATATTTATTATTCATGGCATGAACCGTTCTAAAGTCGGACACCCGAGACCTCAATCGTGCGTCACCATCGGAAAATTTGAAAAAGATTGAGTAAGACGTTTATGTAAGTACACTCTTACTAAGAACATGAAACCAATTTTGAATTTTCTGATGGTCATTTACAATTGGTTTCAGATTATTCGGAGCCTTGTATGAATTTTTATGAATTTTTGACGGGACAAAAGTGTAACTGGCAGTTTATGTAAAGATTTGTAATTTCATGAAATTGTTCAATCTTTGTGTTTTGATATTATTGAATGATGAAATAGGCCTTATAGGTACTGCTATGATATGATCGATGTGTTTGATGAATTATTATGAGTTTTTGTTGATTTTATTATATTTATTATTCATATCATGAACCGTTTTAAAGTCGAGCACCCGAAACCTCAATCGGATGTCACCATCAGAAAATTTGAAAAGGTTAAGTAAGGCGTTTATGTAAATACACTCTCACCTACTGTGACGACCCGCCTTGTACAGGCCGTCACTACTTGACTTAACTTACTTGAACTTAAACTTGTTTTATCCCATTTTTCATCATGAAAATAGTGGGGATTTTTTTTTTTATAATAATTGCGGAAGCATTATACTTAGAAAATATTTACATACACTCAAACACAAATAAAATAACTGTCTGTTTTCTCAAAATAGATATATTAATTAAATCCTTTTGAGTTGTGAATCCCAACCCGTTCATCATTTCACAGCCACCGACTTTACCCTCCACCATGCAGTCAATTCAAGACAAGCTGTTTACCTACAGCATAAACTTCAAACAATGAGCGAAAGCTCAGCAAGTACAATTCCTATACCGCGAACCAATTACATGAAACATACATAACCTTTTTCATGACATCTTAAACATGAAAACATAAACATGGCATCATATCATCTTAAACATGAAAACATAACATGGCATCATATCATCTTAAACATGAAAACATAAATATGGCATCATATCATCGATTTCTTCATCTTAAACATGACATTCTGTCGTGAAATGCATGAACCGTTTATGTCCAATTATGCTTGCTTTCTTGTATCACACTTTATCTTGTTGATTTTACTTGTGGGCCCGTTAACTTGATGTGCATGTACCCGGCGCGCAGCTTAAGGAGATTACCCAAGCTTTCGACCCGATCGTCATTAGGGGGCACAACACTGGCTCTTGTGGCCGTTTCTCAAACGTTCTGTTTATAGGTCTTTCTTGACATCTTTTCACTTGATAGAATAGTGAGCATACTTATATGATGTCTCCTAATCTCATATTTTATCAATGGATGGACAGTCGTACTTTTTCATGTAAGCATAATAACAATACTTGAAACATTCATCATACAGTAAGCATATTGCAACCATCGAGCAAATCATCAATTAACACTTAAACAGTGTAAAGTAAACATGTTAAGTAAACATACAACTCTAGCCTATGCTGTAGGCGGCGTTGTACTTACTTTGTCTTCGTTGTTCGCATGATCGAATTTCCTTTCCCGAGCACGCTCGCAGATCACCTCCTGCCCATGGACGTTTACACGTGAGGTCTCTATTCTAAGATCGTTTAATGTCGGGTTAAACCAACATATATATTTTTCGGTTATAAGACCCTCTTCTAACACAAGCGAAGGGGTCACACGGCGTAACCCATAACGGAATTATTAATTAAGGGTTCATGTAGAGAATCATAATCTTAACTTAAACCTCAATCCGCATGATTAACTCTGGGCTTGGGCAAGGCCCTAGTAACTCGAAATAATTTTCCGGCTACTAACGCAGTATCTTATTGATTTTAATCTTGAAAACCTTGAACTTGCTTAAAATATCATTTTCTTGTTTATTTAAGTAAGTTTGGTGAATAGCACCCAAACTTGTCTTGAAAATTACAAAACACTTGAAAACATTTCTATAAACATTTGGGAATCGAAAACCGCCTTTGGGAACGGTTTTTGGGTTTGAAAATGCTGTTTGCAAGTTAGAAAAACGTTTTTCCTAGTCATTGGTCTAGAAAATCCCGTGCATGAGATTTTGCTTACTGCACGGATTTTGTTTGAAAATTCATAACTTAAAATATAAAACGAATTTGGAAACGCTTTCTCACGAAAGTTATAGCTAACAAAAAGATCTAAAACTTTCATGTTTTGAACATTTTCTGATTCTGGCTCAATTGATACCAGTTTTTGTTTGAACACCTGTGAATCGTTGGAACCTGGTCACCCTGACCAGTTCTCGGTTTTTCTTCAAAACAAGGGCCATTGAAGCCTTATTTTTAAAATCTGTCCACGATGTCCCCTAGGAAATACCCTAACGAACAACTTTCATGTTTTAAGTTTTTACCCATTCGGCCTCTAAGGACCTGTAAGTCTTACTTTTCCGAGCTGCCGGGTGTTGCACCCGAGAGCAGTTTTGGTGTTAGTCCAAATTTTACGTCCCTATGCGTCGCTCTAGCTCGACCGCCCAATGCGGGACCTAATAACACATGCACGTCTTCTAACATCCCTCATACACATAAAATTTTAAATCCCGTGCTTTTGGATTCAACTCAAGGCCGAGACCCCTTGGTCCACGGTTTTGAGAGAGAAACATACATACAACTAAACTCAACCATAACATCATACAATCCCTAGAACATGCATCTAGAAATTTGATAAACATAATAGAGACATGAAACCCTTAAATAGAAACCCTAGCATGCATCTCTAGCACACAAAATCATAGAGCATAACTCCAACCAAACATGCAAAATAATCACCTCATAAACCTAAATCAAGCATAAAAATATAACCTAAGCTATTTAGGGCCAAAACCGAAAATTATGAGCTTAAGCTCTTACAACTTTTTGTGCTCGAAATACACGGTAAAACCCTTGAGAAAATGAACCAAAAATTTGAACCAAGAACTAGGGTGAAGTTCGGATTTTTACCTCAAAAAATCCGGGGTGTCACTAGCTTGTTCCTAGTTGAGATTAGCCTCCAATGTGCACGGTTTGGACTTCAACAATGGTCACAAAAAATTTTGTTAACTTCCTCCCCCAACCAACCTTAGAAAAGAGAAGAAAATGCCCAAAAAAAAATCTTACCTTAAGATTTCTTGAATCTCCTTAGGTAGCAACTCACAAAAAGGGTGGTTTCTCTTGGATCTAGATCACACCTTCATACAACCCTTGCTTCTAGCCAAAACCCGAAATTTTTTTCTTGGATTTTCTCAGCTCCCAAACACTCGGCAAGGTGGGAAAGAGAGGGGAAAAATTTTGAACAACTTTCTCCTTTGATCTCACAAGAAAACCGAAGGCCTTTTAGGGGTTTCTTCACAACTTTTTGGCTTGAACTCTCTTGGTTTCTTAGCTCTCTCTCTCTCTCTCTCTCTCGGAATTTTCTTGGAGGGAAAATGCCAATTGGTATGGCTGATAATGGGTTAAGGGCTGCTGAATTTTTGGGGTTTGAAATCCCTGGAAATAGTGCCTCTAGCTAGGGAAAATCCTAGGCTTTCTTTTCCAAGGTAAATTTGGTTCAAATCTTGCTATTTAGTCCTCCAATTTTTGCAAGCTATTGCCCAAAGGGGCTTGAGTGGCCGGCTGCTAAGGGGAAGGAGTGGGGGAGTGGTTGACAACTCATGGATGAGGTGTCACAAGCTCATTGGTCCATGTCTGTGGAGGGTTATGTCCTAACTTAGCTTAATTGTGATATAATTAAGCTTAAAGGCTTGTTTGGTTCAATCTTTTTAAAAAATTGTGTAATTTCAACACATTGCAATAAATTTTAATACTGAGCTGCTTAAATACTCAGTATCGAAAATTATATTACATTAAAATTTTCGATCTGTGAAAAACTCGATCGGAAAATCTTTTCTCATAAATTTCCGAATCCTTCACCCTGAACTCTAACTTAGTATGCTTGATTTTTCTAAGGTGATTTCCATTCTTATTCAACTCATCTTGATCACGAAATGAGTTTTTAGCAGAAATTTCACTTATACTGAGATCTAAAAAAAAATATTCTTGTTTGACGTTTTCGACCGTTTTGGTCTAACTGACTTATTGGTCAACGTCAACTTGTCTTGAAATGTGCAATTACGACCTCCTTCACTCATAAAGGTCTTTTGTGAGTTCATGCAATTTGTTTTTGAGTCTTAATAAATCTTAAGAACTCGTTTCACAAATTAAGTTCTAAAACGAACTTCCTCATGAAATACCGATTACGGTAAATATTTACACGAAATTTCTATAAAAATGAGCCGAAGAAATTCGGGTGTTACAATCTACCCCCCTTAAAAATTTCGTCCTCGAAAATCAGAACAATTCGGGGTAGATTCTTCTCATGTCGTTCTCGACTTCCCATGTCGCTTTTTCAACCGCATGATTCTTCCACAAAACCTTGACCATAGGAATCGTTCGGTTCCTCAGGACCTTATCTTCCCTATCGAGGATTCTGACAGGCTTCTCCTCGTATGTCATATCGGTCTGAACCTCTACCGGCTCCTAATGAAGTATGTGGGAAGGGTCCGAGATATACTTTTTGAGCATTGAAACGTGGAAAACGTCGTGCACTGCTGATAGCTCTGGCGGTAAAGCGAGTCTGTACGCGACCTTTCCAACCCTTTCCAGGATCTCGAACAGTCCTGTGTAGCGCGGGCTCAACTTTCCTTTCTTACCGAACCTCATTACTCCCTTCATCGGAGTAATCTTTATGAAGACCGCGTCCCCAACTTGAAATTCCAAAGGTCTGCGACGTTTATCAGCGTAACTTTTCTGTCGACTGAAAGCAATGTCGAGCCTTCGTTTGATTTTCTGGATATCCTCGGAGGTCATTCTGATGAAGTCTGTCTTTTGTAGCTGCTTCTGGCCGACTTCTTGCCAATTAATTGGCGATCTGCACTTTCTCCCATACAACGCTTCGAACGGTGCCATGTCAATCGAAGAGTGATAGCTGTTGTTGTACGAGAATTCGATCAACGGAAGCTTCTGATCCCAATTTCCTTTGAAGTCCAAGACACACGATCGCAGTATATCTTCAAGTGTCTGGATAGTTGTAATACCTAGTTTTTGATCGTTATGATTTTTGTGTAAAAAAAAAAAATTCAACTGTACGTTGAGGATATTTATGAAAGAGCCCAGTTAAGGGTTTTATGATATTTTGTGAGTTTTTATGATTTTATAAGACTCAATAATGATTGCTTAGTCAAGCAAACGACCTTTTAGGAAAAAGGAACAAAATTGCCAAAATTTTTATGTTGGTCAAAGTTTGACCAAAAAACGTCGACGGTTGACCAGAAAAGTCAACTGTTGACCTCGGGAGTCAAATCTTGACAAGGAAGTCAACTGTTGACAAGAAAGTCAATGGTGGACGAGAAAGCCAAAGATTGACCCCAAAAAGTTAAGAAAAGACCGTAAGAGTAAATAGCTCGCAGTATAGAATTATACTACATAGGCCGATTTTACTGATAAAATAATATGTTTAAGATTCAAAACCACCATAGAAAGACAAGCACATTAAGTAGAATTAAAGAGCAGAAGGGTTTTAAGAAATAAGGAAAAATTCATACTGTCCATTTTTACACAGATAAATTTTGGACTGCAGTTCGGTAAACCAATACTGAGTATAAGTGAATCCAGTATTGGAAATACCTGTGTTAACTTAAAAATGGATTGTACAATAGTAAAAGTAGCCAAACAAGGCCTTAGGATGATATCATATTTATGACATCATCCTTATTTGGAATTATGACATCATAATTCCATGAACCAAGCATTAGATGACAAGTGTCTTGTTCTAGAACAATTTTTCCTTGTTTCACAAGGTTTTGGCTGGCCACCTACACCCCCCATTGTGTGATTTCTTGATTTTTTTGGGGTCAAATTCCAATTTCCAAGACTTTCTCCACCTCTATAAATAGGTGAAGCCATAATTCAAAAAAATGAGAGAAAAGCAAACAAACTTTGCCAAAATTTTTACCCACCAAAACCGAACTTGAGGGAGAGGGAAAGGAAGAAATTCGAGCCAAAATCAAGTGAAAAAGAGAGTGTGTTAGTCGGTTTATTGTTGGAAAGCAAGCCGAAAAGTTGAAAAAAAATTTGGAACCCATTTTTTGGCTCAAGGCCGGTTGTGGAAGGAAGAGAATGGGAGGAGAAGGAAACTTGGATGTGACCAGATTTTGTGAGTTGGAGTGGCCGGAAATCTAGAGCAAGGGTGGTGGAGAAAAGTTTGGAGCCAAGCAAGCCATAGGGCCGGTTTTGCTAGAACAAGGGGCAAGGAGAAAAACGAGAAATCCTAGCCAAACACTTGAACCAAATTGAGGTATAATTCCTTGGATCCCTAAGCTTTTCATTTAAATTTCATTTCGAGAAATTTAAATGTATTTAAGCATTGGTTGTATTGAGCATAAGCTCACATTAACTCCCTGCCTTAGCTAAGAAATTTAGGTTGTGTGCTTGAATTAAGTTAGGGTCTATGGTTGGTGGTTTCCATTTTTTTGCATGATAGGTGTTTGTTTGAATGATTAGGTTTTATATGTTAATGCATGATGTGAATTTTTATTTGCATGGTGAATATTGGACATTAGAAAACCGCTGCATGTGTGTATTAGGGCTCCCGCGGTGGCTGGTCGAGCTAGATTCCACGTCTAGGACGTAAAACAGAAATCGAAACCGAAAACTGCCATTTCGGGTAGAAATTGGCCAGTCTCGGGAAAATCAGATTTTGAGGCCTTTAGAAGCCGAGTTTGGAAAAAATTAAAACACAAAAGTTGTTCAGAACAATTTTCCTAGAGGGCAACACGAATGGATTTGAAAAATGAGGCTCCAATGGCCTCCGTTTTTACAAAAATCCGAGGCTAATCTGCCCAGACATAGTCTACACGTCCAGTAAGTTTCAAATTAAAACTGACAAGAATCCAAGCAGAACTGGGTTTTTCTTAAAACACGAAAGTTTTAGAATTTTTCAAGAGCAAGAACTTTCGTGAAGACAAGTTTTTCAAAATCAATCTGGATTTTTAAATACAACCTGAACTATGAAAACTGTGCAGAGAGCAAGAAATTCCTGCACAGGATTTTCTAAAAAACATGCAGAAAAACTGTATTTTTGCATCAACACTCCTGTTTTGACTATCAAAACTGTTTTAAAAGCAGTTTTCAGTCTTCAATAATTTTTATAAAGTCTTATTTTGAAAACCACGAATTTTGAAGTAAAACAAAAGATTTTCTAGCCAATTTTCCAAATTGGATTTTAAAAGTCAAAACATATTAACAAGACAACGACGAATGGTAACCGGGAAGGATACCGAGTTGCTAAAACTTAGGCTCGATAATAAGAATAATCTAATACGGGTTTAATACCCAAGGTTACCAACGTTTTATAGGATCCTTATCCTATGTTCTTTCTAATAGCAGGAAGTAACCTGCAATTGAGATCAGGGTGGAAACAACAAAGCCTGGAATATAACGAATCAGGCAAGTATCGAACCTCACCTACAGTGTGAAAATAGTAAATACTATTTTCATATATATTATATTTAACTATACTAGTTACATTACATGTTTAAATGTACATGCTATGTTGTATGATGTTATGTAATGCTATACGATGATGTGCTATGACATGTTACATATTATGCCATGTTTTCTAAAATGTCATGGTTTTAAAAATGTCATGATTTCAAGAATGCCATGATATGGGAAATGTTAAGTTTGAACATGATATAGTGACATCATGAAGCATGTTCACTAATGTTAAATCACATGGTAAGATAATCAAGTAAGGTATCGTACCAACCTCCCGTGATCGTGGAGGATACATGTTTAACACCAATTGTGATATTAACCTCTCGTTGATGCGTGAGGGTCACGTTATGATTCCCAGAACTGTTAGGGCCTTGCAAACCCTAGCTTTATCTGGAGGCTGTGCGCTTTCGGTACGTACACTATGGGCCCACATGTTAAGACAAGATAAGTTAAGGATTGAGTCTATAATGAAACATAAGACATTCAATCAATCATAAATGGTTCATGCATAAGCTACATGATGATGGACATGTTTTAAGATGTTTGAATTATTTCGTGAGATTATGTTTGTACTTGCTGGGCGAAAGCTCACCCTTATATTTCATACTGTAGGTAAGAAGCCTGCAATTTAAGTGATGGGCTTTGCGGACGATGCGACGGGTGAAGGGCGGTGTGGGATACCACTACGCATAATTTTCCTCATCCAATTTTTCAGAAAATATGTTAATATGATAAAAGTAAATGATGTTTTGTTATATGTAAAGAATTTGAAGACACGATAAGATATTATCAGTTTGGTATATATATGAGTGACAAGTTTTCTCTACAAGATAACTTATGAGAATATGTTTTAAAAAAAAAAAAATTTATTCTCAAATTTTTAAGCAAGTTAAGTACAAGTAGTATGGTGTCGACCTGGCTTGGGAAGTCGGGGCGTCACAATAGTTCTCTCCGATTGACCATCGGTTTGGGGGTGAAATGCAGTACTGAACTTCAATCTCGACCCCATTGCCATATGAACGTTGGTCCAGAAACACGAAGTAAAACGCCCATCACGGTCGGATATGATCGATCTTGGCACTCCGTGCAACTTGACGACTTGATTTACGTAGAGTTCGGCCAATTTTTCTACTGAAAATGTGGCTTTGATGGCGATGAAATGGGCTGATTTGGTCAATCTGTCGACAATGATCCAAATCGTATCATTCCCACTTGTCGTCCTTGGCAATCCTACTACAAAATCCATCGTAATCTGCTCCCATTTCCATTCTGGGAGTTCAATTTTCTGTAGTTCGCCTCCGGGATGTCGGTGCTCTGCCTTAACTTTCTGACAAGTTAAGCAAGTTGATACGAATTCTGCCACGTCATTCTTCATGTTGGGCCACCAGTACGTCTCCTTGAGGTCCTTGTACATCTTGGTAGCTCCGGGAGGTACAGAGTATGGCGTCTGGTGTGCCTCTTTTAGGATTTGTTCCTTTAAATCCTTCACCTTTGGAACCCAAATCCGTCTCTTGAAGTGGATTATTCCGTCTGCAGAAGTCGTAAAATCTTTGCTGTCCTGATCAGCAAGTCGTGCCTTTCTCAACGAAGAATCTTCTCCCTGATGCGCCTTAATTCTGTCCAGCAAATCTGAGTGAAGAGTCAGTGAATCCAATCTCCTGGTGATTATTTCCAGTTGATAATTACTGAACTCTTTCTGCAATGCCTTGGGAAGTGCTTCAATGGACATCAGTGTGCCTACCGATCTCCTACTCAGCGCATCGGCTACCCTGTTGGCTTTTCCAGGGTGGTAAAGGATTTCGCAGTCGTAATCCTTTACTAACTCTAGCCATCTTCTTTGCCTCATATTCAGCTCCTTCTGAGTAAAAATATACTTGAGGCTCTGGTGATCTGTGTAGATCTCGCATTTGTTTCCATACAGATAATGTCTCCATATCTTAAGTGCGAAGACCACCGCTGCTAGCTCCAAATCGTGCGTAGGATAATTCTGTTCATGATTTTTCAGCTGTCTTGATGCATAAGCTACCACCTTTCCGTCCTGCATCAGAACGGCTCCTAATCCAATCTTAGAAGCATCACTGTAGATTACGAAATTTCCTGCATCAACATTAGGAATGATGAGCACCGGGGCACTTGTCAACTTTCTCTTCAGCTTCTGGAAGTTTTCCTCGCACTTTGGAGTCCATTCGTACTTTTGGTCCTTCCTGGTGAGGGTCGTGAGGGGTGCTGCTATCCTGGAGAATCCCTCTACGAAGCGTGGATAGTATCCAGCGAGCCCTAGGAAGCTTCTTATCTCGGTAACGTTTCTGGGGGTCGGCCATGAGCTAACCGCTTCAATCTTCGCTGGATCTATGGAAACTCCCTCTTTTGATACTACATGCCCCAAAAAGTGAACCTTATCCAGCCAAAATTCACACTTCGTGAATTTGGCGTATAGCTGATGTCGCCTTAACATTTCCATTACCAATCTGAGGTGCTGCTCGTGCTCCTCTTTGGATCTTGAGTAGATCAAAATGTCGTCGATGAAAACGATAACAAATTTGTCCAACTATTCCTTGAAAATTCGGTTCATGAGATCCATGAATGCAGCTGGGGCGTTTGTCAATCCGAATGGCATTACTAAAAACTCATAATGCCCATAGCGCGTCCTGAAAGCCGTCTTGAACACATCCGATTCCTTGATTCGAAGTTGGTGATAACCTGATCACAAGTCCACTTTGGAGAACACTTCTGCTCCTCTAAGCTGGTCGAACAAATCGTCGATCCTGGGCAGTGGGTATTTGTTTTTGATCGTCAGCTTGTTCAATTCTCTGTAGTCGATGCACATGCGCAACGATCCGTCCTTCTTTTTAACGAACAGGACAGGTGCTCCCCATGGAGAGTGGCTTGGTCGGATGAATCCTCTGTTGAGTAACTCCTGCAACTGTATTTGGAGTTCTCTTAGCTCGGCCGGTGCCATTCTGTACGGCGCCTTTGACACTGGTGCAGCTCCGGATAGCAACTCGATCTCGAAGGAAATCTCACGCTCCGGTGGGAGTCCGGGTAGATCCTGTGGAAAGATGTCCAGATAATTCCTAATAATAGGAACTCCTTCCGGTGTCAGTTCTTCTTGCTCCTTGTCCACCAAATTAGCCAAATAACCCTGGCATCCATTGGCTATCATTTTCCAAGCTTTCATTGTGGAGATGAGCTTTGTGGTGAAACGTCGGGACTGTCCTTGAAAACTGAAATCCTCATCGTCGCAGGGGCTGAACTTGACGTTACGCTTTCGACAGTCGATTCTTGCGTTGTGACGGCCTAATAAGTCCATCCCCAAGATCACATCGAAATCGTGCAACCTGATTGCGATGAGATCTGCGAGTAATTCTCTGCCATTGATCCTAATAGGAACATTTCGGATCCAAAAGCTGGACCACAAAACTTCTCTCGATGGCAAAGATGCTGAAAAGGTTTGCTCTATTCTACTCCCGACTCTGCTTAACTTCTGAGCGAACTCCATCGATATGAACGAGTGGGTAGCGCCAGAATCAAATAGGGCAATTACATCATAGGTGGCGATAGAAAGTTGACCTGTCACCACGTTGGAGGTGCCCGCTTCTGCATCTCCCCTTGTATAAGCGTAGATCCTGGCCCGTGGCTCGGGTGCCTCCAATCTACCCTAGGCAATCGATGGACCTTCGAGTGTAGCCTGGACTGCATGTAATTGCTGGTGTTGGGGGTTTCTGTTCGGATAGGGCTGGTACTGCTGCTGTGCGTTCTGAGGACAGCTTCTCGCGTAGTGCCCTTCCTTGCCGCAGACATAGCAAGTGTTGGTCCCCTGACGGCAGACACCCGGATGCTTTTTACCACACTTGTTGCACTGGGGGTAACTATTCTTGTCCCTCTCGTTGCCTTGGTTGTTCCTCTTCTGGGGGAAATTTCTCTGCTGTCCCTGGTTGTTGAAATTCCCCTTCCGCTTGTTCTTTCCGGGTTGTCGGGGACCTTGTGCATTGGGGTTGCTGGCCTGGGTTTGTGGCTTAGCTTCCGTGGATTGACGAGATTGGTTCGTCTTGACTAGAGCTTTTTCTTCTTTCTTGGACTTGTAAAATTGGGCTCTGGCCTCCTTATCTCTGTTGATCCAATACTCGGCTCTCAGGGCTCTCTCAATACAGTCCGACACTGTTACAGGGGAACTGTCTCCAGCACTCACTTGACGGGCAATATCCGTGCGGAACATCTTCATCATCAACCGCACTTTCTCAGTTTCACTGGTAATTAAGTTCGGACACAACCGGGCCAATTGCTCGAACTTCTTGACAGCTTCCATCACTGTCATGGATCCTTGAGTGAAACTGGTGAGTTCGTCCTGCTGGGCAGCCAGGACTTCTTTGTTGTAGTACATAGCCCTGAACTCGTCCACGAAGTCTTGCCAGGACATAGTCAGCACATTTCTTCTCATCTGCACTGTTATCCACCAGTGCCTCGCGTCCTTCTTCAGCGCAAAGGATGCACATAGTACTTTCTCTTGTTCGGTTAGGCGCATAAAATCCAGAATGACTTGCAAGTCGATCAGCCAGTTGTCGGCTGTAATCGGATCAATTGGCCCCTCGAACTCGGGCGCCTTCATCCTTCTGAACCTTTCATACAGAAGGTCCTCTCTCACCGGCTATGGCTGCATCTGTACGTCAGCCGGGGCTACTGGAACCTCAGCGTTCCGCGGAATTTCCTGTCTGACCTCTGGTTGGGCTACCGGAGGAATATTCGGCACTTGGGGTGCTACGGGAGGAATAGGTTGCACTGGCGGCACTGCCGGAGGGACTGGCTGTGCCGGTGGTGGAACCTCTTGGACTCTGGGTCCCTGATTCTGCTGAGCTAGCTGCTCCCGAATAAGAGTCATCTCTTGTTGCTGCTCTTGCAGCTGGCGTTGAATATTTGTTAATATGGCGGTTAAATCCTGTGCCGGAGGATTTACCGGCATTGTTCTTCTCGGACGTACCATCTTGTAACCTCTATAGCAAGAAAAGATATTAATCACATCTCTTCTTTCATATAATTATTATCATTACATCATAAAATATCACAACATGCATGTAACATCATAATATACTTATATCTTGCCATAACTCAAAGGCAGATATTTAATGACATATTTACTTGTAAAAATTTCTTAAAGAGAAATGAAAATATCATCTGATTTCATTTAACCCGTCTCTGCACGGTCTCTTTGTACATAATCAAAATGCAAGGCTTTTCAAAATACATGATTCCCTCGGCATTTTTCAAAAAGGTGCCGGGTACTGATATATATATATATACATATTTCAAAAAAATACTTGTCACTTTACCAAAAATATACATGGTTAAAACAACAAGATGGAAGTGATCTAACACTTTCCATCGTACAAAAGGTACATCCTAACGTCCGAATGTACATAACATATTATAAATAAAATTCTAGTACAAAAGAAAGAGGGTATAAAACAAAACGGCCCTAATCTAACGGATGACTTCGATCTCAAGCGCGGATATCTCGGAATCCGTGTCGTCCCCTAAATCGTCTTCCCAGTCCCCGTCATCTGGAACGATGTGATGTGGCTCGTCCTCGAGGGGAAACTCTTCGGGATCCTCCTCGTCGTCCGGGATCTCCTCGGGATCTTCCATGTCTTCGTCTTCGTCCTCCTTATCTTCATCATCACTAGATATGATGATGAGGGGAACCTGGGCATGCTCCATCTCTCCTCAAGTGGTCCGACCTCATACTGTGGCTCGGGCTCATCAGCATCATCGATGGGGCTGCTCAGGGTTCACTGGAGCATCATTCCCGGCGTCTTGAGCAATGATCTCTGCCGCTAAAATATCGTCGAGGGTCCCAGCGATGGTCGAGTGGAGGGTGGGCTGCGGAACATGCTGTCTGATATGAGGCGGCGTTCCGTTCACTAGTAGAGTCACTGCCTCCAACTGGGGCTCTGGAAGATCCTGGGGTATATGGGGATGCATCATCTCCTCAAACCTCCACCAGTAGTGGCTCATCGTCTCGCCGGGTATGCGTGCCAGGCCTGGGATAACATCTGGTATCGTGCATGACGCATATCACGGTAAATATTCGGATCTCTAGTAGGTGCACCCTCATCTCTGGGTGGGAGTGGTCCGTAGTGCGCTAACATCACCGCATGAAACTGCGCCCAGGTGCGACTAGGCACCTGACGCTCACCAGCGTCGATCCACCATAGTCGCCCATCTCCGTAAAGACATTTAGCAGCGAGCATGATCTCCAGATAGTCCGGGATGTGACACATCAAGAATGTTTGCTCCATATCGTGGAGCCACGCCTCGACGTGCACAGTACGCCTCGTGCTGTCAAAGGATAGGGGGTGTGCGCGGAAGAAAACCGTAACGGCGTCTCTATCCTCTTCGGTCATCATGGGGTCCATCGTACCGTATCTAACACGTAATGCTTAACTATGAGCATACATATATAAAACATAAAGTAAATCTAAACTTACATATGGTGGCGGCGATGGCAGGCAGACCGTGAAATGATGTCGCAGGGAACCTCTCTGATACCAATCTGTGACGACCGCCTTGTACAGGCCGTCACTACTTGACTTAACTTACTTGAACTTAAACTTGTTTTATCCATTTTTCATCATGAAAATAGTGGGGATTTTTTTTTTTTTATAATAATTGCGGAAGCATTATAACTTAGAAAATATTTACATACAC
>CM046361.1:10732818-10764630 GCA_025413025.1 Ficus hispida
GATTTGGTTGACACCTTTAGCTAAACCAATCCTCTACGGGCCAGTATGAATTAAAAAAAAATTATAAAAGAGTGTATGGAAACAACATAAAAAGCAACAAACAGAAATAAAAGAAATGACCACAAAAGAAAAATCTGTTGATCTAACAACCGCGGGCGAGCAAAAGAACTGCCCAATGAAACGAAGAAGAGAAAAACACTATTTGTCTAAGCAAGAGCATGATCCACTCATTTTACCTTGTATTAAATCTCCGCACAATGAAAAAAGTCGATGCTCAATACTAGAATAGGAGGGAATGATGAGAACTGCACCACTACAAATTGTAGTTACATAACATAACATGACAATACAATATTGCATGAAGTTATCTACACATTTAATGGACTACGTACGAAATCATTCATCCTAATGTCTAATCATGACAATACAACGTATGCGAAACAATACAATATACGCACTATCGAACATGGTCAAAACAAATATTCCACTCTTATTGAAGAAAAACTTCTTTTCTATATTGTATATTTCCGATTACAATATGAGCATATATATACAAGTTAGACTCCTAATTCCAGCTGTACACAATTACTACCTCTAGGAACAAAAGAAGGAAACAGTAACTAATTTAGGAACGTTTCCCTAAACATAAAATAGAAAACTATTCTAACTAAATCCCTCTAATTGTGGTACATAATTACGAATCGTAATCCCATATTTCCACACTCCCCCTCAAGTTGGATGGTAGATATCTAGCATTCCTAACTTGCTCTTTATGTTCTCATAGCTGGCCTTTGGAAGTGCCTTTGTCAGTATGTCGGCTGCTTGCTGACTCGAAGGAGTATACATGAGTCTGACTATTCCTCCTTCAATTTTTTCCTTGATGAAGTGACGATCAATCTCCACGTGTTTGGTTCTGTCGTGTTGAACTGGATTCTCGCAATACTTATGGCAGCCTTGTTATCACACCAAACTGTCATGACTGAGTTTAATGTAATTCCAAGTTCCTCGAGTATTCTTTGGAGCCACATTCCTTCACATATCCCATGAGCCATGCCCTGAATTCTGCCTCTGCACTGCTCCTCGCCACTACGGACTGCTTCTTGCTTCTCCAAGTCACCAAGTTACCCCCACACATAGGAACAATATCCAGTAGTCGACCTCCGATCTGTTAAGGGACCCTGCCCAATCAGCATCAGTGAATACCTCAACTTCCCTCTTCGTGGTTTTCTTGAAGTAGAGACCTCTACCCGGGCTCTTCTTGAGATACTGTAGAATTCTGTATACGGCTTTCATGTGTCTCTCAGTGGGGTTGTTCATATAGCGACTCACCATGCTCACAGAGAAACCAATATCAGGTCTTGTGTGAGTTAAGTAGATCAACTTTCCTACTAATCTCTGGTACCTGTCTCTGTCGGTTGGAGGACTTTCATCATCTGATCAAGCTTTCCAATAGGGTCCATGGGTGTGTCCACTGGCTTACAACCCAGCATTCCAGTTTCCTGAAGCAGATCAAGGACATACTTTCTTTGTGTGACCACAATTCCCTCTCTAGTTCGGCCAACTTCCATGCCAAGAAAGTATCTGAGTTGCCCAAGATCTTTAATTTCAAATTCGCTTGCTAGAAGCTTCTTAAGATTCACTAACCCTTCTTCATCGTCTCCTGTGATTATAATATCATCAACATAGACAATGAACAAAGTCATTTTACCTTCCCTTAGAGTGCTTCACGAACAAGTATGATCTGTTTGACATTGAATGAATCCACGGTTTTTCACAACTCTGGTCAATCGATCAAACCAGGCCCTGGGTGACTGCTTCAAACCATATAGGGATTTTCTGAGCTTGCACACTTTCCTGTGTTGTCTGGAGTTTCCAAACCAGGTGGAATCTTCATGTAGACCTCCTCTTCTAGTTCTCCATTTAGAAAGGCATTTTTCACGTCAAGTTAGTGTAGATGCCAGTCCAAATTCACTGCAACTGATAGTAATACTCTGATGGAATTGAGTTTTGCTACCGGTGCAAATGTTTCTTCATAATCAATGCCATAGGACTGCCGTAAACCCTTTAGCTACTAGTCGAGCCTTGAACCTGTTTATACTTCCATCCGGATTGTGCTTCACGGTGAATATCCACTTACATCCAACAGGTCTCTTACCCTCTGGTAGTTTGAAATCTCCCATGTCCCATTTTTCTCCAAGGCTTGTATTTCTTCCTGAACAGCAATCTTCCATTTCGGTTGTTGCAGGGCTTCTTGGATGTTGGATGGAATACGGTCATCTTCAAGAGAAGTGATGAAAGCTTGGAAATTTTGTGAAAGCTTTCCATAAGACACATGATTACTGATTGGATGCTTGGTGCACGATCTTATACCTTTCCTTAAAGCAATAGGTTGATCAAGGTCATTAGGATCATTATTATCATCTAGACAATAAATTGTGTTACCTGGTTGTGAGTTCGGGTTGCTTGGATCCTGGTCCAATTCCTGGTTCTGCTCAGGTGGAGTGTTGTCCTCTTGCTCCTTTTGAGGAGGTTTCTCGGGCTTTCTCTTAAACCGGTTTCTGGAATAAACCATTACCTCTTTACTGCTTTGTGTAGTTGACTTAGGCATGGCAAGAGGTACTTCTGAGGAATTGGTTTCAAGGATTGGAAGAGCAGTGGTTTCGGGAATAGGAACAGGTTCGGGTTCGACTGTTTGTGAAGGCAGTGATGAACTCAAAGGAAGAGTAGAGTTTTCAGGAATCCAAAATTGAAATTCACCTGTGGACCGGTTCTCCCCCTGAATTGAAGTTTTGGGATAGAAGGGTTGATGTTCGAAAAAGGTTACATCCATGGAGGTGTAGAATTTTTTGGTTGTAGGAGAGTAGCATTTGTATCCCTTTTGGTTTGGTGAGTATCCCAGAAAGATGCATTTAGTGGCTTTTGGATCAAGTTTACTACGTTGGGACTTATAAATGTGAACGAAAGCAGTACAACCAAATACTCTGACTGGGATAGAGGATATTACCCGAGTGGATGGATATGTATTGAGGAGGATTTGGCACGGAGTTTTAAATTTGTGAATCCTAGAAGGCATGCGGTTGATCAAGAAGGTGGCGGTGAGTACAGCTTCTCCCCAGAAATGGTGAGGCACGTTTGAGGCTATCATGAGTGAACGTGCAACTTCCATCAAATGTCTATTTTTCCTTTCTGCAACTCCATTTTGCTGTGGAGTATCAATGCACGAGCTTTGATGTACAATACCATTCTCCAGGAGATATGATCCAAGGATGTTATGGTAGTATTCTCGAGCATTATCTGTTCGGAGGACTTGAATTTTGGCCTGAAATTGTGTCTGAACCATGTTGTTAAAGTTTTCAAATATTTGTCTCACTTCGGATTTCTCCTTCATGAGGAATACCCAAGTTACTCGAGTGTGGTCATCAACAAAGGTAACAAACCATCTAGAACCTGTAACGTTGTTGACTCTAGAGGCCCCCCAAACATCACTGTGAACCAAGGAAAAAGGATGAGATGATTTGTACGGTTGAACAAAATAGGAATTGCGAGTATGTTTAGACAATTGACATATTTCACAATGAAACTTTCTGGATTTTTTATTAAATAATGAAGGATATAATTTCTGAAGATACAAGAAATTTGGGTGACCTAATCGATAGTGCCATAACATAACAGCACTATCTGGATTGGTACTAGGGTGGGTAACTACACAAGCAGTCTTCATTGGTAGCCTTTGAATTTCCTCAGCTCTCAGGAGATAGAGTCCAGCACTCACCTCAGCATTGCCAATCCTCTTCCCAGAGTCCAAGTCCTGAAATTCACACATGTGTGGGAGGAATTTAGTAACACAATTAAGATCCTGTGTAAGTCTACTGATAGACAACAAGTTGCAATCCAATTTTGGAACATATAGCACAGAGTGAAGGATAATATCCTTTGAAATAATGACTGAACCTGTGCCGACTACCCTAGAAAGGGTACCATCGGCGATTCGAACGGAGGAATTGTCATAGCACGGAGTATATTCATGAAAAACATTGAGATTTCCAGTCATGTGATCGGAAGCTCCTGAGTCCACTATCCATGTAGTGTGATTTTCCTGTCTAATATTCAAGGCATGAGGAAAAATACCTTTCTGGGCTACAGATACAGTACCAATCGTTGTTCCAGTGGATTGAAGAGTCTGCTGAAACATTTTTTGTAGTGCCTCCAATTGCTCTTTGCTGAATGGACTGGGATCGGATGTTCCTTCTTCGGCTACAGCGGTATTGGCTCGGCCTTCTCTGTTGTGCTGTGGCCGAGAGGGTTTCCAGTCAGCAGGTTTGCCGTGTATGCCAGCAGGTCTCCTTTGTGTGCCCAGTTTTTTTACAGTGGTCGCACCATGGACGATTCTTCTTCGTCTGATTGCCGTTATTGTTGGATTGGATTCCTCGAGCAGCAAGGGCTGAGTTTTCAAGATTTTTGGAAGAATTTTGGGTTCCCAGCATCAACTTTTGTCTGCTTTCCTCTCTGCGAATTTCAGAAAAAACTTCCCTAACACTGGGTAATGGCTTAATACCTAGAATTCTTCCACGTACCTCATCCAGATTCTTATTAAGGCCAAGTAAGAATTTGTAGATGCGCTCCTTTTCAACAACCTTCTTGTACAGGAGACCATCTTCGGGGCACTTCCACACTAGTTCTTCATAGATATCGAGTTGTTGCCAATACCGTGTAAGGGTGTTGAAATACTCGGTAACAGTTGTGTCTCCTTGTCGAAGATCATGGAGAAGACTCTTGATCTCAAAAATAGCTGAGGTATTGTCGATGTTGGAGTACGTTTCTCTAGCGGCATCCCAGATCTCCTTTGCCGTGCCATAATACAAGAAATTTTCTCCTATGTCATTGGTCATGGAATTAATTAACCAAGACATTACCATGCTATTTTCCAGCTTCCAGGTTCGGTATCCTGGATCATCTTCCTTCGGCTGAGCAGCGGCTCCCGTAAGATACTCCTCCTTGCCTTTCCCGCAGATGAAAATCCAAACAGACTGAGCCCACTGAATAAAATTCTGCCCATTGAGTTTGTGACCTGTTATGGGAAGAATGATGCCTTCTGTGGTGCTGGTGCTGCCGGAGTGAACTGCTGTAGGTCTGGACGTTACCTCCGAGTTTGTTCCTTCCGTTCTGCTCCCCATCGTTTTTTTTTTTTTTTTTTTATATGTGGTTCAGATCGTGAGGCTCTGATACCATGAAGAAAAACTTCTTTTTCTATATATTGTATATTTCCGATTACAATATGAGCATATATATACAAGTTAGACTCCTAATTCCAGCTGTACACAATTACTACCTCTAGGAACAAAAGAAGGAAACAGTAACTAATTTAGGAACGTTTCCCTAAACATAAAATAGAAAAACATTCTAACTAAATCCCTCTAATTGTGGTACATAATTACGAATCGTAATCCCATATTTCCACACTTATCTTTTCATTCATAAAGTTTGAAAGATGATTTGCATCGCCACAAAAGAAACGAAGTATGGCGTCGTTGTTATTTTGGAAACTTATTTTTAGGCTGAAGAGTACTTATGATGTGACATCAGAGAAGAAATCACTGTTGTCTTTGGACTCGAAATTGATTTCATAGAGATCATGACCAGATATAGTTAAGGATTCAGGATTCATCGGGTAGAGATCATTGGCAGAATCACTTGTGGAAGGTTTTTCCGAAGTGCTAAATTTGGAACCTTGGGTTTCAATTGTGTACTTTTTCGGAATTTGTTGATAGTAGTCTTTAAGGGTTTCAAATCTCAAATCCTTTGTCAAAACATCACCATAAATACCAGGATCAGAGACCACTTCCTGAACCACGGTGTGCCCTTCAAGCATGCCGATCACATCGAACATTGTAGGCCTCATCATTGGAGATGCATTGGTACATAAAAGAGCCACTTTTGTAACTCTTTCAGCCTGTTCCTTGTTGATTTCGTCTAGATTTTCATCGACAATCTCCAACAATTCTCCTTTCTGTTGCAAGACAAAAGCCTGCAAAGGAATGAACTAATTAAGAATCACCAAACGTTTCAACTTTCGCATATGAATGGAAAAATTGATATCATTAAAAAAAAAAAAAAAAAAAAAGGTAGCCGAAGAAACAATCCCTTTATCACTTACATAATCAAGAAGGCAAACACAGTCATTTTGAGGCCTGTAATTTGTATTACTCTTCACATTAACAATTTCTAAAGCAACAACTCCAAAGCTATAAACATCTGTTTTTTCAGTCAGATAACCCCACAGTGCATATTCTGGAGCCATATACCCACTAAAAACATAACAAAACAACAACAACAAAAGTAGGGCATTCAATACATTTTGTTAGCAAATTCATCCAACAAATTATGAAAATTTTGACTTACACAGTTCCAGCAACTCGAGTACTAATGTGGGTGTTCTCATCTTCATGAAGCTTAGCCAATCCGAAATCTGATATCTTAGCATTAAGATCACTGTCAAGGAGCACATTTGTGGCCTTGATGTCTCTATGAACAGTCTTCAGAGGTGACCCTTCATGAAGAAAGTAAAGACCGTTGGCTATTCCAACGCATATGTTGAACCTCGTTGCCCAATCCAATTTTGGACTACTCGTTCTTGGACCTACAGATGACATGGTCAAGGCCGTGATGCAATCGAAAAAAATATTTACCATAATGTCATAATTCTAGGTTGAGCATTCCAGCTAGGCTGGCTAGAAAAATGGTAATACATGAATATCTCATAAAGAGGGAAATGGTAAATTACCAAAAAGTGCACGACCAAGGCAATTAATTTCCATGTACTCGTATACGAGCAGTAGCTCATTGCCTTCGATACAACATCCATAAAGCGTCACTAGATTTGGATGTTGCAAACCCGATATCATGCCTATCTCCGTTACGAATTCCCGATTTCCTTGGTTGGATTTTGAAGACATTTTCTTCACAGCAATAACTGTACCATCGGACAATTGACCCTGCATGATGATACACTTTACCTAGTCAAATCTACATCTTAATAATGGCATGTGTGATATATCCAAGGCAAGATCAACGTGCAGTTGTGATGGTCCAAATGTATGTTTAGTGTTACCTAGAAGTTCGTTAATTACCTTGTAAACAGTACCAAAACCACCTTCTCCAATCTTGTTTTCGGAGTTAAAATTGTTAGTCGCAGCTCTTAGATGTCTCAAAGTAAAGGAACCTGTTCGCAGTTCTAGCCCCGTAAGGTCTGACAATGAAATTGAAGCAACCATTAGGAAATACTAAAATGAATTGATCATCAAGTAAGTTGACACTTCAACTGCAAAAGCGATTAATTGCCCACCTGATCCTTCTTTTCTATTCTTGTTCCGGCGATATCTTCTCCAAGTGAGTACACAGGTTACCAGGAAGATTAGGCAGAAGATAGAAGCAATTATACCAGCCACAAAAGATATGCTCTTTTTTATATGTTCTACAAATGGGAGATGAATATGCCCAGAAAGGAATTAAACAACCAAAACTAGGAGGAAGAAAATCTTATAAAATGAAAGATAAACTATATGAGTTGTATTCCTCACCTTCACAATGAGATTTTGAACCTGAAAATGCAGAAATCCGAAGACTTACTTAATATACAACATTATTAAAACTAATGAAATAACAATTTAGAAATATATGTTAAATTAATAGCTGATCAGTGGTTGTAAGAATGCTGCGGATTTCCTTTTGGACCCATTCGACAAAGCTTTTGCTTTTGCTTTTTAATCAGTAGAAGAAGAGAAGCAAAAACTGTGATTTTTTATTGACTGTTAGGAGCCCAAGAGCTTATACGGTTAAAATAATTTTAAAATTTGTAGTAAGTAATCATACTCTAATACAAGTTTGAAAATCTATTGAGAATAGCTTTTATTGGAAGTCACATTTTCTGGCTTTGACAAGAAACTCTTTTGGAGACTATAAGTGTAACGCCCCAAATGCTATCTAACTTTAAGTTAGAAAATTAACATTAGAATTAACATAGATATATGATGAGATAGTAATTTCTTAATGCTAATATTAGGTTGAGTTATTTTTCACAGGTGACGCGACGAGGACTCGATGTGCTAGAACAAAATTCATGTCAAAATTGATGAATTTTATAAAATGATTTAATTTATATGTGTCGATGGTTTAAAATATAATAGATTGTATATATATATGTATAATATTAGAATAGTATATATATATTATGTTTCAAGAGTTTATATACATATATATTATGTTTTGTTTCAATATAAATATATTATATTTATATTTCTCTAGCTTTACTTATATATAATTGGTTTTATATATATACGTACGGTATATGGTAATTGTGTCGAAGTCAATGTTTGATTTATGAAAAATGGGCAATGAGAGGAAGATAATTAGCAGCAAATAAATAAATATAGAGGAGAAAAGGAAAGTTGGTAAATCCGAATGGGGGATGGAGGAAAAAAAAAAATTTTATGTTCTTAATTCCCATTCAATTCCTTCTTTTTATCTAATAATCTCCCTACTCAAAATAAGGATTTGACAGCCTTAGTCTCATTATTCCAGTCAATTAACATTCAATTGATTATAATTTGAATGCTTAACGTTGGCAATTGCCTTTTTCTTTGTCAATACTCACTCTTTGCCTCCCTCTCTCTCACACTTCCCTAGCCTCACTTTTGCTTTCTTTCCCACTCTCTCTGCCCCTCTCTGCCCCTCTCTCAAGCACAAACAGAAAGAAAAAAAAAAAAAAAAAAAGAAAAGAATCTGCCAAACCTCCAAGTTCTTCAAGCCAAAATAAAAGTATTTCAAGGTATGTTCCGGTATTGTTTGATGATGAGAATGATTTTATTATTTGGTTTGGTTTGGAATCCTTCTAGGGGTCCGATGATTTTCTCGATGAGTTTCTTCGTGTTAGTTTAAAGAAAGGATGAGAAATATCTATCGAATAATGATTGAGGTAGGCTATATGGTTGATTGATGACGGTTTAGTGTATTTTGTCAACAAGATGATTTTAGGGTTTTTGATTATTAATTCATAATTTTGTTGGTTTGGTGATTTAATATGTTATATGTTAAAAACATATATTAGGGCTGTTTTGGGTGTGTGTATGAATCATATACATTAGGATGATAATTTTTATATTTTCGGATTTGACCACTGCACTGAAATTTTTCCAGATTCTAAGACAAGAATTCCAAACAGATTTAAGGGTGCAAATGGACTCTATTTTTAACAAATTTGATATTGTTGGAAAGCCCTAGATGTCTATTTTCTTTTGAAATCAGTTTTATATCCTTTGGAGTTATGTGTGAGTTTTTATGATTTTTCAAATAAGCAGAGGTCGGACTGCCAAGTTCGGTAAAATTTTAATGATCAGAATTCAAAACTGTTTTTGAAAATCCAAACAGTCTCCGTTTTTAACAAAATTGATCTTGTTAGAAAATATAGATGTCTATTTTCATTTGGAATCAGTTTTATATCATTTGGAGATATCTGTAAATTTATGTGATTTTTCAAACAGACAGAGGTCCGGCTGCCAGTTTCGGTAAAAGTTTAGAAATCAATTTCAAAACTATTTTTAAGAGTTCAAACGGTCTTCATTTTCTATGAATTGGGTACCATTAGAAAGATCTAGATGTCTACTTTTATTTAAAATTAGTTTCAGATCATTTGGAGCTCTGTATGAATTTTTATAAATTTTAGAATGGACAAAGGTATGACTGACAGATTCTGTCAAGATTTGGAATTTCATGAAATGGTTCAGTTTTTTTATATTGTGATGTTATTAAATGATGAAATAGGCCTTTAGGTGCTGTTATGATACGATGGATGTATTTGATGAATTATTATGAGCATTTGTTGATTTTATTATATTTATTATTCATGGCATGAACGGTTCTAAAGACGAGCACCCGAGACCTCAATCGCGCGTCACCATCGAAAAATTTGAAAAGGTTAAGTAAGGCGTTTATATAAGTACACTCTCACCTGCAACATGAATTAAAGATTTGAGAAGTATATGTTTTGATGTTGATAATGATGATGATGTTATGATATTTTTTAATAATACTTCTCCTATGATGACGTTTTGATGAAAAGTATATATATGGAATGTATATGTATTTTATGTTTTAAAATGGCGTTGTACACCCTTGATGATGATGATGATGTTGTCCGGTGAGCAGACTTTTGTCACCGTTGGTTTGGGATTTGCTACCCCAACCCTTCCGTGACTAGCGCGCTATGATGGTACAACACAGGGCCCAATATATGACGGATTTTAAAAGTTAAAAAGTTTTTAAATGATGTTTATATTTATGATGATAAAAGAAAAATGTTTATTTATATTTGTGAGATTCAAGTGTCTTACTAAGCCCTTGCTTATATAAGTTAATTCATGTTGCAGATAAAGGAAAGGGTAAGTTATAGTGTTGGAGGAGCTTGGAGCGGATGGCGGAAGATGTGTGATAGGAAAACCGGAGGAACGATCTTGAGATGGACATTTATAATTTCAAATGAAGTTTAAGACTTTAATTTATTATTATTTGATTGAATGTTTCATATGGACTTAAATTTTACTTCATGAATTGGATTTTGAAAATATATATATATGTATCAATAATGAAGTTTATTTTGATATAGTTTTTAAATAAAAAAAAAATTCTAGAGTTTTCTAAAATTATCTAAGTAAAGTTTTCCGTAACGTAAAGATTTTTATTTCAAGCTTAATATTTTCCGTAATTTTATAAGCGATGAATGATTAAATAAGAAGCAAACTGTAACGGTCCGTGAGGGGTCGTTACAATAAGCTCTTTGAAAAATCTACTAAACACTTACAGAAAAAAATTTGAATCTAAGAAGCTCTACCAAATAGGTTCTTTGTATGTAAGAAAAAATCTAAGTGGGTTGATCTTCTTCTTTTCACTATTTTGCTCCACGTATGCATTTCTTTCTAGCTGCTGCATTTTTTTCCCTCCGTTTTGGCTAACATGACGGAACTTATAAATTGCAAAATGTTTTAAAATATATCGAATTGCTAGTCATTTTTGTATGTAATATTTTTCTTATTAGATGTAGAGTTGACACAATTCTGACACTACTCTTCTTTAGGGAAAAAGACAAGATGGTGTGACATTATCCTAACTAATAACGATATGTTAAAACACTACGTATATGTAAATATATATCATCTTCAGTCAGTTAAATGATATAGTGGAAAGACAAACAAACTTACTTGGACACACAGAAATAGCAGATATAAGAATACCATAGTTCCCCTCTTAGGGACAACAGTGGTGCCTCTTCCTGCCCAATAAAAGCGGATATCCAGGGTATTATCGATCACACTCACGTTAAAGTACTGCTTTACAACAGCTTTACTACCAGTTCTATTGGCTTCCTCTTCTATATTGAAATCCTTGGACATTCTCTTTCCCTGAAAAACAAAATAGAAAAAGAAAAAAAGAGAAAGATACTGTTTTCAGCTCAAGAGTTATTTTTTCTCTCTCTTAGCTAAGTAGATCCGAGTTATTTTTCTGCCTTGATGCTAGTTATCTCCTCTCACCATTTGCTTAAAAAAAAAAAAGGAGTAGATCATGCTCGTCATTTTGAGAGAATTCTCTGTACGTACCTGAATGTAAATATCAAATACACGTCTGCCAATACCGCTGAATTTTCCAAATATGAGCTCTGCAAAGTGCAGTTTCACTGTATATGTTCCGTTCTCTAGACAAGCGAAGTAGGTAAGAGACAATGGAGATCTACGCGCTGTGGTATACAAAGGCATCGAATTCCCAAACTGATCCTTATTTTCTAGAATATGGCTACGTATATCATCACTGTCGTCCATGAAATCTCCGGTGCTACTAAACCCCCAATATTTTCCAGTATAACTCTTTGCAGCGCCATATGCATCGGTTATGTCACCATCATACAAAAGGCTTCCATTACCATTTTTGACAGTTACACTCGTGCCACCACAATTTATATGAAGTGATGATCTACGATCTGTTACATTTACAATTAAAATTAATGGATGCCAAACTAATTAAAATATGGTAAGTTTGAGGAGATGATAAGAAATATTTACCGAATGAAGATAGAAAGAATGGCTATAGTGATGATTTTGTGAACAAGATGAATTTAGGGTTTGTGATTTCTTGATTTATGATTTCATTGGTATGGGGATTGAATAATTTTATATGTTAGAAAGATGTCTTAGGGCTGTTTTGTGTGTGTGTATGTGCATGTATGAATCATGTATATTGTGGTGATAATTTTTATATTTTTAATGATTTTCGGATTTGACCACTGCTACTGGAATTTTCATATTTTAAGATAAGAGTTCCAAACGATTTTTAAGGGTACAAATAGACTCCATTTTCAACAAATTTGATATATTTGGAAAGCCCTAGATGTCTATTTTCTTTTAAAATCAGTTTCATATCGTTTGGAGTTATGTGTGAACTTTTATGATTTTTCAAATAGGTAGAGATCGGACTGCCAAATTCTGTAAAATTTTAATGATCAAAATTCAAAACTATTTTGAGAAGTCAAACGATCTCCGTTTTTAACAAATTTAATATTGTAGAAATTCAAGATGTCTATTTTTGTTTGGAATCAGTTTTATATCATTTGGAGATATATGTGAATTTTTGTGATTTTTCAAATAGGCAGAGGTCCGATTGCCAGTTTCGGTAAAATTTTAGAAATCAATTTCAAAACTATTTTTGAGAGTGTAAACGGTCTTTATTTTTTACGAATTGGTACCATATTAGAAAGGTCTTGATGTCTATTTTCATTTAAAATTGGTTTCAGATCATTTGAAGTCCTGTATGAATTTTATGAATTTTTGAAGGGACAAAGGTCTAACTGGCAGTTTATGTAAAGATTTATAATTTCATGAAATTGTTCAATTTTTGTGTTTTGATGATATTGAATAATGAAATAGGCCTTATAGGTGCTGCTATGATATGGTGGATGTGTTTGATGAATTATTATGAGTTTTTGTTGATTTTATTATATTTATTATTCATGGCATGAACCGTTCTAAAGTCGGCACCCGAGACCTCAATCGTGCGTCACCATCGGAAAATTTGAAAAAGATTGAGTAAGACGTTTATGTAAGTACACTCTTACTAAGAACATGAAACCAATTTTGAATTTTCTGATGGTCATTTACAATTGGTTTCAGATTATTCGGAGCCTTGTATGAATTTTTATGAATTTTTGACGGGACAAAAGTGTAACTGGCAGTTTATGTAAAGATTTGTAATTTCATGAAATTGTTCAATCTTTGTGTTTGATATTATTGAATGATGAAATAGGCCTTATAGGTACTGCTATGATATGATCGATGTGTTTGATGAATTATTATGAGTTTTTGTTGATTTTATTATATTTATTATTCATATCATGAACCGTTTAAAGTCGAGCACCCGAAACCTCAATCGGATGTCACCATCAGAAAATTTGAAAAGGTTAAGTAAGGCGTTTATGTAAATACACTCTCACCTACTGTGACGACCCGCCTTGTACAGGCCGTCACTACTTGACTTAACTTACTTGAACTTAAACTTGTTTTATCCCATTTTTCATCATGAAAATAGTGGGGATTTTTTTTTTATAATAATTGCGGAAGCATTATACTTAGAAATATTTACATACACTCAAACACAAATAAAATAACTGTCTGTTTTCTCAAAATAGATATATTAATTAAATCCTTTTGAGTTGTGAATCCCAACCCGTTCATCATTTCACAGCCACCGACTTTACCCTCCACCATGCAGTCAATTCAAGACAAGCTGTTTACCTACAGCATAAACTTCAAACAATGAGCGAAAGCTCAGCAAGTACAATTCCTATACCGCGAACCAATTACATGAAACATACATAACCTTTTTCATGACATCTTAAACATGAAAACATAAACATGGCATCATATCATCTTAAACATGAAAACATAACATGGCATCATATCATCTTAAACATGAAAACATAAATATGGCATCATATCATCGATTTCTTCATCTTAAACATGACATTCTGTCGTGAAATGCATGAACCGTTTATGTCCAATTATGCTTGCTTTCTTGTATCACACTTTATCTTGTTGATTTTACTTGTGGGCCCGTTAACTTGATGTGCATGTACCCGGCGCGCAGCTTAAGGAGATTACCCAAGCTTTCGACCCGATCGTCATTAGGGGGCACAACACTGGCTCTTGTGGCCGTTTCTCAAACGTTCTGTTTATAGGTCTTTCTTGACATCTTTTCACTTGATAGAATAGTGAGCATACTTATATGATGTCTCCTAATCTCATATTTTATCAATGGATGGACAGTCGTACTTTTTCATGTAAGCATAATAACAATACTTGAAACATTCATCATACAGTAAGCATATTGCAACCATCGAGCAAATCATCAATTAACACTTAAACAGTGTAAAGTAAACATGTTAAGTAAACATACAACTCTAGCCTATGCTGTAGGCGGCGTTGTACTTACTTTGTCTTCGTTGTTCGCGTGATCGAATTTCCTTTCCCGAGCACGCTCGCAGATCACCTCCTGCTCATGGACGTTTACACGTGAGGTCTCTATTCTAAGATCGTTTAATGTCGGGTTAAACCAACATATATATTTTTCGGTTATAAGACCCTCTTCTAACACAAGCGAAGGGGTCACACGGCGTAACCCATAACGGAATTATTAATTAAGGGTTCATGTAGAGAATCATAATCTTAACTTAAACCTCAATCCGCATGATTAACTCTGGGCTTGGGCAAGGCCCTAGTAACTCGAAATAATTTTCCGGCTACTAACGCAGTATCTTATTGATTTTAATCTTGAAAACCTTGAACTTGCTTAAAATATCATTTTCTTGTTTATTTAAGTAAGTTTGGTGAATAGCACCCAAACTTGTCTTGAAAATTACAAAACACTTGAAAACATTTCTATAAACATTTGGGAATCGAAAACCGCCTTTGGGAACGGTTTTTGGGTTTGAAAATGCTGTTTGCAAGTTAGAAAAACGTTTTTCCTAGTCATTGGTCTAGAAAATCCCGTGCATGAGATTTTGCTTACTGCACGGATTTTGTTTGAAAATTCATAACTTAAAATATAAAACGAATTTGGAAACGCTTTCCACGAAAGTTATAGCTAACAAAAAGATCTAAAACTTTCATGTTTTGAACATTTTCTGATTCTGGCTCAATTGATACCAGTTTTTGTTTGAACACCTGTGAATCGTTGGAACCTGGTCACCCTGACCAGTTCTCGGTTTTTCTTCAAAACAAGGGCATTGAAGCCTTATTTTTAAAATCTGTCCACGTGTCCCCTAGGAAATACCCTAACGAACAACTTTCATGTTTTAAGTTTTTACCCATTCGGCCTCTAAGGACCTGTAAGTCTTACTTTTCCGAGCTGCCGGGTGTTGCACCCGAGAGCAGTTTTGGTGTTAGTCCAAATTTTACGTCCCTATGCGTCGCTCTAGCTCGACCGCCCAATGCGGGACCTAATAACACATGCACGTCTTCTAACATCCCTCATACACATAAAATTTTAAATCCCGTGCTTTGGATTCAACTCAAGGCCGAGACCCCTTGGTCCACGGTTTTGAGAGAGAAACATACATACAACTAAACTCAACCATAACATCATACAATCCCTAGAACATGCATCTAGAAATTTGATAAACATAATAGAGACATGAAACCCTTAAATAGAAACCCTAGCATGCATCTCTAGCACACAAAATCATAGAGCATAACTCCAACCAAACATGCAAAATAATCACCTCATAAACCTAAATCAAGCATAAAAATATAACCTAAGCTATTTAGGGCCAAAACCGAAAATTATGAGCTTAAGCTCTTACAACTTTTTGTGCTCGAAATACACGGTAAAACCCTTGAGAAAATGAACCAAAAATTTGAACCAAGAACTAGGGTGAAGTTCGGATTTTTACCTCAAAAAATCCGGGGTGTCACTAGCTTGTTCCTAGTTGAGATTAGCCTCCAATGTGCACGGTTTGGACTTCAACAATGGTCACAAAAAATTTTGTTAACTTCCTCCCCCAACCAACCTTAGAAAAGAGAAGAAAATGCCCAAAAAAAAATCTTACCTTAAGATTTCTTGAATCTCCTTAGGTAGCAACTCACAAAAAGGGTGGTTTCTCTTGGATCTAGATCACACCTTCATACAACCCTTGCTTCTAGCCAAAACCCGAAATTTTTTTCTTGGATTTTCTCAGCTCCCAAACACTCGGCAAGGTGGGAAAGAGAGGGGAAAAATTTTGAACAACTTTCTCCTTTGATCTCACAAGAAAACCGAAGGCCTTTTAGGGGTTTCTTCACAACTTTTTGGCTTGAACTCTCTTGGTTTCTTAGCTCTCTCTCTCTCTCTCTCTCTCGGAATTTTCTTGGAGGGAAAATGCCAATTGGTATGGCTGATAATGGGTTAAGGGCTGCTGAATTTTTGGGGTTTGAAATCCCTGGAAATAGTGCCTCTAGCTAGGGAAAATCCTAGGCTTTCTTTTCCAAGGTAAATTTGGTTCAAATCTTGCTATTTAGTCCTCCAATTTTTGCAAGCTATTGCCCAAAGGGGCTTGAGTGGCCGGCTGCTAAGGGGAAGGAGTGGGGGAGTGGTTGACAACTCATGGATGAGGTGTCACAAGCTCATTGGTCCATGTCTGTGGAGGGTTATGTCCTAACTTAGCTTAATTGTGATATAATTAAGCTTAAAGGCTTGTTTGGTTCAATCTTTTTAAAAATTGTGTAATTTCAACACATTGCAATAAATTTTAATACTGAGCTGCTTAAATACTCAGTATCGAAAATTATATTACATTAAAATTTTCGATCTGTGAAAAACTCGATCGGAAAATCTTTTCTCATAAATTTCCGAATCCTTCACCCTGAACTCTAACTTAGTATGCTTGATTTTTCTAAGGTGATTTCCATTCTTATTCAACTCATCTTGATCACGAAATGAGTTTTTAGCAGAAATTTCACTTATACTGAGATCTAAAAAAAAATATTCTTGTTTGACGTTTTCGACCGTTTTGGTCTAACTGACTTATTGGTCAACGTCAACTTGTCTTGAAATGTGCAATTACGACCTCCTTCACTCATAAAGGTCTTTTGTGAGTTCATGCAATTTGTTTTTGAGTCTTAATAAATCTTAAGAACTCGTTTCACAAATTAAGTTCTAAAACGAACTTCCTCATGAAATACCGATTACGGTAAATATTTACACGAAATTTCTATAAAAATGAGCCGAAGAAATTCGGGTGTTACAATCTACCCCCCTTAAAAATTTCGTCCTCGAAAATCAGAACAATTCGGGGTAGATTCTTCTCATGTCGTTCTCGACTTCCCATGTCGCTTTTTCAACCGCATGATTCTTCCACAAAACCTTGACCATAGGAATCGTTCGGTTCCTCAGGACCTTATCTTCCCTATCGAGGATTCTGACAGGCTTCTCCTCGTATGTCATATCGGTCTGAACCTCTACCGGCTCCTAATGAAGTATGTGGGAAGGGTCCGAGATATACTTTTTGAGCATTGAAACGTGGAAAACGTCGTGCACTGCTGATAGCTCTGGCGGTAAAGCGAGTCTGTACGCGACCTTTCCAACCCTTTCCAGGATCTCGAACAGTCCTGTGTAGCGCGGGCTCAACTTTCCTTTCTTACCGAACCTCATTACTCCCTTCATCGGAGTAATCTTTATGAAGACCGCGTCCCCAACTTGAAATTCCAAAGGTCTGCGACGTTTATCAGCGTAACTTTTCTGTCGACTGAAAGCAATGTCGAGCCTTCGTTTGATTTTCTGGATATCCTCGGAGGTCATTCTGATGAAGTCTGTCTTTTGTAGCTGCTTCTGGCCGACTTCTTGCCAATTAATTGGCGATCTGCACTTTCTCCCATACAACGCTTCGAACGGTGCCATGTCAATCGAAGAGTGATAGCTGTTGTTGTACGAGAATTCGATCAACGGAAGCTTCTGATCCCAATTTCCTTTGAAGTCCAAGACACACGATCGCAGTATATCTTCAAGTGTCTGGATAGTTGTAATACCTAGTTTTTGATCGTTATGATTTTTGTGTAAAAAAAAAAATTCAACTGTACGTTGAGGATATTTATGAAAGAGCCCAGTTAAGGGTTTTTATGATATTTTGTGAGTTTTTATGATTTTATAAGACTCAATAATGATTGCTTAGTCAAGCAAACGACCTTTTAGGCAAAAAGGAACAAAATTGCCAAAATTTTTATGTTGGTCAAAGTTTGACCAAAAAACGTCGACGGTTGACCAGAAAAGTCAACTGTTGACCTCGGGAGTCAAATCTTGACAAGGAAGTCAACTGTTGACAAGAAAGTCAATGGTGGACGAGAAAGCCAAAGATTGACCCCAAAAAGTTAAGAAAAGACCGTAAGAGTAAATAGCTCGCAGTATAGAATTATACTACATAGGCCGATTTTACTGATAAAATAATATGTTTAAGATTCAAAACCACATAGAAAGACAAGCACATTAAGTAGAATTAAAGAGCAGAAGGGTTTTAAGAAATAAGGAAAAATTCATACTGTCCATTTTTACACAGATAAATTTTGGACTGCAGTTCGGTAAACCAATACTGAGTATAAGTGAATCCAGTATTGGAAATACCTGTGTTAACTTAAAAATGGATTGTACAATAGTAAAAGTAGCCAAACAAGGCCTTAGGATGATATCATATTTATGACATCATCCTTATTTGGAATTATGACATCATAATTCCATGAACCAAGCATTAGATGACAAGTGTCTTGTTCTAGAACAATTTTTCCTTGTTTCACAAGGTTTTGGCTGGCCACCTACACCCCCCATTGTGTGATTTCTTGATTTTTTTGGGGTCAAATTCCAATTTCCAAGACTTTCTCCACCTCTATAAATAGGTGAAGCCATAATTCAAAAAAATGAGAGAAAAGCAAACAAACTTTGCCAAAATTTTTACCCACCAAAACCGAACTTGAGGGAGAGGGAAAGGAAGAAATTCGAGCCAAAATCAAGTGAAAAAGAGAGTGTGTTAGTCGGTTTATTGTTGGAAAGCAAGCCGAAAAGTTGAAAAAAATTTGGAACCCATTTTTTGGCTCAAGGCCGGTTGTGGAAGGAAGAGAATGGGAGGAGAAGGAAACTTGGATGTGACCAGATTTTGTGAGTTGGAGTGGCCGGAAATCTAGAGCAAGGGTGGTGGAGAAAAGTTTGGAGCCAAGCAAGCCATAGGGCCGGTTTTGCTAGAACAAGGGGCAAGGAGAAAAACGAGAAATCCTAGCCAAACACTTGAACCAAATTGAGGTATAATTCCTTGGATCCCTAAGCTTTTCATTTAAATTTCATTTCGAGAAATTTAAATGTATTTAAGCATTGGTTGTATTGAGCATAAGCTCACATTAACTCCCTGCCTTAGCTAAGAAATTTAGGTTGTGTGCTTGAATTAAGTTAGGGTCTATGGTTGGTGGTTTCCATTTTTTTGCATGATAGGTGTTTGTTTGAATGATTAGGTTTTATATGTTAATGCATGATGTGAATTTTTATTTGCATGGTGAATATTGGACATTAGAAAACCGCTGCATGTGTGTATTAGGGCTCCCGCGGTGGCTGGTCGAGCTAGATTCCACGTCTAGGACGTAAAACAGAAATCGAAACCGAAAACTGCCATTTCGGGTAGAAATTGGCCAGTCTCGGGAAAATCAGATTTTGAGGCCTTTAGAAGCCGAGTTTGGAAAAAATTAAAACACAAAGTTGTTCAGAACAATTTTTCCTAGAGGGCAACACGAATGGATTTGAAAAATGAGGCTCCAATGGCCTCCGTTTTTACAAAAATCCGAGGCTAATCTGCCCAGACATAGTCTACACGTCCAGTAAGTTTCAAATTAAAACTGACAAGAATCCAAGCAGAACTGGGTTTTTCTTAAAACACGAAAGTTTTAGAATTTTTCAAGAGCAAGAACTTTCGTGAAGACAAGTTTTTCAAAATCAATCTGGATTTTTAAATACAACCTGAACTATGAAAACTGTGCAGAGAGCAAGAAATTCCTGCACAGGATTTTCTAAAAAACATGCAGAAAAACTGTATTTTTGCATCAACACTCCTGTTTTGACTATCAAAACTGTTTTAAAAGCAGTTTTCAGTCTTCAATAATTTTTATAAAGTCTTATTTTGAAAACCACGAATTTTGAAGTAAAACAAAAGATTTTCTAGCCAATTTTCCAAATTGGATTTTAAAAGTCAAAACATATTAACAAGACAATGACGAATGGTAACCGGGAAGGATACCGAGTTGCTAAAACTTAGGCTCGATAATAAGAATAATCTAATACGGGTTTAATACCCAAGGTTACCAACGTTTTATAGGATCCTTATCCTATGTTCTTTCTAATAGCAGGAAGTAACCTGCAATTGAGATCAGGGTGGAAACAACAAAGCCTGGAATATAACGAATCAGGCAAGTATCGAACCTCACCTACAGTGTGAAAATAGTAAATACTATTTTCATATATATTATATTTAACTATACTAGTTACATTACATGTTTAAATGTACATGCTATGTTGTATGATGTTATGTAATGCTATACGATGATGTGCTATGACATGTTACATATTATGCCATGTTTTCTAAAATGTCATGGTTTTAAAAATGTCATGATTTCAAGAATGCCATGATATGGGAAATGTTAAGTTTGAACATGATATAGTGACATCATGAAGCATGTTCACTAATGTTAAATCACATGGTAAGATAATCAAGTAAGGTATCGTACCAACCTCCCGTGATCGTGGAGGATACATGTTTAACACCAATTGTGATATTAACCTCTCGTTGATGCGTGAGGGTCACGTTATGATTCCCAGAACTGTTAGGGCCTTGCAAACCCTAGCTTTATCTGGAGGCTGTGCGCTTTCGGTACGTACACTATGGGCCCACATGTTAAGACAAGATAAGTTAAGGATTGAGTCTATAATGAAACATAAGACATTCAATCAATCATAAATGGTTCATGCATAAGCTACATGATGATGGACATGTTTTAAGATGTTTGAATTATTTCGTGAGATTATGTTTGTACTTGCTGGGCGAAAGCTCACCCTTATATTTCATACTGTAGGTAAGAAGCCTGCAATTTAAGTGATGGGCTTTGCGGACGATGCGACGGGTGAAGGGCGGTGTGGGATACCACTACGCATAATTTTCCTCATCCAATTTTTCAGAAAATATGTTAATATGATAAAAGTAAATGATGTTTTGTTATATGTAAAGAATTTGAAGACACGATAAGATATTATCAGTTTGGTATATATATGAGTGACAAGTTTTCTCTACAAGATAACTTATGAGAATATGTTTTAAAAAAAAAAAATTTATTCTCAAATTTTTAAGCAAGTTAAGTACAAGTAGTATGGTGTCGACCTGGCTTGGGAAGTCGGGACGTCACAATAGTTCTCTCCGATTGACCATCGGTTTGGGGGTGAAATGCAGTACTGAACTTCAATCTCGACCCCATTGCCATATGAACGTTGGTCCAGAAACACGAAGTAAAACGCCCATCACGGTCGGATATGATCGATCTTGGCACTCCGTGCAACTTGACGACTTGATTTACGTAGAGTTCGGCCAATTTTTCTACTGAAAATGTGGCTTTGATGGCGATGAAATGGGCTGATTTGGTCAATCTGTCGACAATGATCCAAATCGTATCATTCCCACTTGTCGTCCTTGGCAATCCTACTACAAAATCCATCGTAATCTGCTCCCATTTCCATTCTGGGAGTTCAATTTTCTGTAGTTCGCCTCCGGGATGTCGGTGCTCTGCCTTAACTTTCTGACAAGTTAAGCAAGTTGATACGAATTCTGCCACGTCATTCTTCATGTTGGGCCACCAGTACGTCTCCTTGAGGTCCTTGTACATCTTGGTAGCTCCGGGAGGTACAGAGTATGGCGTCTGGTGTGCCTCTTTTAGGATTTGTTCCTTTAAATCCTTCACCTTTGGAACCCAAATCCGTCTCTTGAAGTGGATTATTCCGTCTGCAGAAGTCGTAAAATCTTTGCTGTCCTGATCAGCAAGTCGTGCCTTTCTCAACGAAGAATCTTCTCCCTGATGCGCCTTAATTCTGTCCAGCAAATCTGAGTGAAGAGTCAGTGAATCCAATCTCCTGGTGATTATTTCCAGTTGATAATTACTGAACTCTTTCTGCAATGCCTTGGGAAGTGCTTCAATGGACATCAGTGTGCCTACCGATCTCCTACTCAGCGCATCGGCTACCCTGTTGGCTTTTCCAGGGTGGTAAAGGATTTCGCAGTCGTAATCCTTTACTAACTCTAGCCATCTTCTTTGCCTCATATTCAGCTCCTTCTGAGTAAAAATATACTTGAGGCTCTGGTGATCTGTGTAGATCTCGCATTTGTTTCCATACAGATAATGTCTCCATATCTTAAGTGCGAAGACCACCGCTGCTAGCTCCAAATCGTGCGTAGGATAATTCTGTTCATGATTTTTCAGCTGTCTTGATGCATAAGCTACCACCTTTCCGTCCTGCATCAGAACGGCTCCTAATCCAATCTTAGAAGCATCACTGTAGATTACGAAATTTCCTGCATCAACATTAGGAATGATGAGCACCGGGGCACTTGTCAACTTTCTCTTCAGCTTCTGGAAGTTTTCCTCGCACTTTGGAGTCCATTCGTACTTTTGGTCCTTCCTGGTGAGGGTCGTGAGGGGTGCTGCTATCCTGGAGAATCCCTCTACGAAGCGTCGATAGTATCCAGCGAGCCCTAGGAAGCTTCTTATCTCGGTAACGTTTCTGGGGGTCGGCCATGAGCTAACCGCTTCAATCTTCGCTGGATCTATGGAAACTCCCTCTTTTGATACTACATGCCCCAAAAAGTGAACCTTATCCAGCCAAAATTCACACTTCGTGAATTTGGCGTATAGCTGATGTCGCCTTAACATTTCCATTACCAATCTGAGGTGCTGCTCGTGCTCCTCTTTGGATCTTGAGTAGATCAAAATGTCGTCGATGAAAACGATAACAAATTTGTCCAACTATTCCTTGAAAATTCGGTTCATGAGATCCATGAATGCAGCTGGGGCGTTTGTCAATCCGAATGGCATTACTAAAAACTCATAATGCCCATAGCGCGTCCTGAAAGCCGTCTTGAACACATCCGATTCCTTGATTCGAAGTTGGTGATAACCTGATCACAAGTCCACTTTGGAGAACACTTCTGCTCCTCTAAGCTGGTCGAACAAATCGTCGATCCTGGGCAGTGGGTATTTGTTTTTGATCGTCAGCTTGTTCAATTCTCTGTAGTCGATGCACATGCGCAACGATCCGTCCTTCTTTTTAACGAACAGGACAGGTGCTCCCCATGGAGAGTGGCTTGGTCGGATGAATCCTCTGTCGAGTAACTCCTGCAACTGTATTTGGAGTTCTCTTAGCTCGGCCGGTGCCATTCTGTACGGCGCCTTTGACACTGGTGCAGCTCCGGATAGCAACTCGATCTCGAAGGAAATCTCACGCTCCGTGGGAGTCCGGGTAGATCCTGTGGAAAGATGTCCAGATAATTCCTAATAATAGGAACTCCTTCCGGTGTCAGTTCTTCTTGCTCCTTGTCCACCAAATTAGCCAAATAACCCTGGCATCCATTGGCTATCATTTTCCAAGCTTTCATTGTGGAGATGAGCTTTGTGGTGAAACGTCGGGACTGTCCTTGAAAACTGAAATCCTCATCGTCGCAGGGGCTGAACTTGACGTTACGCTTTCGACAGTCGATTCTTGCGTTGTGACGGCCTAATAAGTCCATCCCCAAGATCACATCGAAATCGTGCAACCTGATTGCGATGAGATCTGCGAGTAATTCTCTGCCATTGATCCTAATAGGAACATTTCGGATCCAAAAGCTGGACCACAAAACTTCTCTCGATGGCAAAGATGCTGAAAAGGTTTGCTCTATTCTACTCCCGACTCTGCTTAACTTCTGAGCGAACTCCATCGATATGAACGAGTGGGTAGCGCCAGAATCAAATAGGGCAATTACATCATAGGTGGCGATAGAAAGTTGACCTGTCACCACGTTGGAGGTGCCCGCTTCTGCATCTCCCCTTGTATAAGCGTAGATCCTGGCCCGTGGCTCGGGTGCCTCCAATCTACCCTAGGCAATCGATGGACCTTCGAGTGTAGCCTGGACTGCATGTAATTGCTGGTGTTGGGGGTTTCTGTTCGGATAGGGCTGGTACTGCTGCTGTGCGTTCTGAGGACAGCTTCTCGCGTAGTGCCCTTCCTTGCCGCAGACATAGCAAGTGTTGGTCCCCTGACGGCAGACACCCGGATGCTTTTTACCACACTTGTTGCACTGGGGGTAACTATTCTTGTCCCTCTCGTTGCCTTGGTTGTTCCTCTTCTGGGGGAAATTTCTCTGCTGTCCCTGGTTGTTGAAATTCCCCTTCCGCTTGTTCTTTCCGGGTTGTCGGGGACCTTGTGCATTGGGGTTGCTGGCCTGGGTTTGTGGCTTAGCTTCCGTGGATTGACGAGATTGGTTCGTCTTGACTAGAGCTTTTTCTTCTTTCTTGGACTTGTAAAATTGGGCTCTGGCCTCCTTATCTCTGTTGATCCAATACTCGGCTCTCAGGGCTCTCTCAATACAGTCCGACACTGTTACAGGGGAACTGTCTCCAGCACTCACTTGACGGGCAATATCCGTGCGGAACATCTTCATCATCAACCGCACTTTCTCAGTTTCACTGGTAATTAAGTTCGGACACAACCGGGCCAATTGCTCGAACTTCTTGACAGCTTCCATCACTGTCATGGATCCTTGAGTGAAACTGGTGAGTTCGTCCTGCTGGGCAGCCAGGACTTCTTTGTTGTAGTACATAGCCCTGAACTCGTCCACGAAGTCTTGCCAGGACATAGTCAGCACATTTCTTCTCATCTGCACTGTTATCCACCAGTGCCTCGCGTCCTTCTTCAGCGCAAAGGATGCACATAGTACTTTCTCTTGTTCGGTTAGGCGCATAAAATCCAGAATGACTTGCAAGTCGATCAGCCAGTTGTCGGCTGTAATCGGATCAATTGGCCCCTCGAACTCGGGCGCCTTCATCCTTCTGAACCTTTCATACAGAAGGTCCTCTCTCACCGGCTATGGCTGCATCTGTACGTCAGCCGGGGCTACTGGAACCTCAGCGTTCCGCGGAATTTCCTGTCTGACCTCTGGTTGGGCTACCGGAGGAATATTCGGCACTTGGGGTGCTACGGGAGGAATAGGTTGCACTGGCGGCACTGCCGGAGGGACTGGCTGTGCCGGTGGTGGAACCTCTTGGACTCTGGGTCCCTGATTCTGCTGAGCTAGCTGCTCCCGAATAAGAGTCATCTCTTGTTGCTGCTCTTGCAGCTGGCGTTGAATATTTGTTAATATGGCGGTTAAATCCTGTGCCGGAGGATTTACCGGCATTGTTCTTCTCGGACGTACCATCTTGTAACCTCTATAGCAAGAAAAGATATTAATCACATCTCTTCTTTCATATAATTATTATCATTACATCATAAAATATCACAACATGCATGTAACATCATAATATACTTATATCTTGCCATAACTCAAAGGCAGATATTTAATGACATATTTACTTGTAAAAATTTCTTAAAGAGAAATGAAAATATCATCTGATTTCATTTAACCCGTCTCTGCACGGTCTCTTTGTACATAATCAAAATGCAAGGCTTTTCAAAATACATGATTCCCTCGGCATTTTTCAAAAAGGTGCCGGGTACTGATATATATATATATACATATTTTCAAAAAAATACTTGTCACTTTACCAAAAATATACATGGTTAAAACAACAAGATGGAAGTGATCTAACACTTTCCATCGTACAAAAGGTACATCCTAACGTCCGAATGTACATAACATATTATAAATAAAATTCTAGTACAAAAGAAAGAGGGTATAAAACAAAACGGCCCTAATCTAACGGATGACTTCGATCTCAAGCGCGGATATCTCGGAATCCGTGTCGTCCCCTAAATCGTCTTCCCAGTCCCCGTCATCTGGAACGATGTGATGTGGCTCGTCCTCGAGGGGAAACTCTTCGGGATCCTCCTCGTCGTCCGGGATCTCCTCGGGATCTTCCATGTCTTCGTCTTCGTCCTCCTTATCTTCATCATCACTAGATATGATGATGAGGGGAACCTGGGCATGCTCCATCTCCTCCTCAAGTGGTCCGACCTCATACTGTGGCTCGGGCTCATCAGCATCATCGACTGGGGGCTGCTCAGGGTTCACTGGAGCATCATTCCCGGCGTCTTGAGCAATGATCTCTGCCGCTAAAATATCGTCGAGGGTCCCAGCGATGGTCGAGTGGAGGGTGGGCTGCGGAACATGCTGTCTGATATGAGGCGGCGTTCCGTTCACTAGTAGAGTCACTGCCTCCAACTGGGGCTCTGGAAGATCCTGGGGTATATGGGGATGCATCATCTCCTCAAACCTCCACCAGTAGTGGCTCATCGTCTCGCCCGGGTATGCGTGCCAGGCCTGGGATAACATCTGGTATCGTGCATGACGCATATCACGGTAAATATTCGGATCTCTAGTAGGTGCACCCTCATCTCTGGGTGGGAGTGGTCCGTAGTGCGCTAACATCACCGCATGAAACTGCGCCCAGGTGCGACTAGGCACCTGACGCTCACCAGCGTCGATCCACCATAGTCGCCCATCTCCGTAAAGACATTTAGCAGCGAGCATGATCTCCAGATAGTCCGGGATGTGACACATCAAGAATGTTTGCTCCATATCGTGGAGCCACGCCTCGACGTGCACAGTACGCCTCGTGCTGTCAAAGGATAGGGGGTGTGCGCGGAAGAAAACCGTAACGGCGTCTCTATCCTCTTCGGTCATCATGGGGTCCATCGTACCGTATCTAACACGTAATGCTTAACTATGAGCATACATATATAAAACATAAAGTAAATCTAAACTTACATATGGTGGCGGCGATGGCAGGCAGACCGTGAAATGATGTCGCAGGGAACCTCTCTGATACCAATCTGTGACGACCCGCCTTGTACAGGCCGTCACTACTTGACTTAACTTACTTGAACTTAAACTTGTTTTATCCCATTTTTCATCATGAAAATAGTGGGGATTTTTTTTTTTTTTTAATAATTGCGGAAGCATTATACTTAGAAAATATTTACATACACTCAAACACAAATAAAATAACTGTCTGTTTTCTCAAAATAGATATATTAATTAAATCCTTTTGAGTTGTGAATCCCAACCCGTTCATCATTTCACAGCCACCGACTTTACCCTCCACTATGCAGTCAATTCAAGACAGGCTGTTTACCTACAGCATAAACTTCAAACAATGAGCGAAAGCTCAGCAAGTACAACTCCTATACCGCGAACCAATTACATGAAACATACATAACCTTTTTCATGACATCTTAAACATGAAAACATAAACATGGCATCATATCATCTTAAACATGAAAACGTAACATGGCATCATATCATCTTAAACATGAAAACATAACATGGCATCATATCATCTTAAACATGAAAACATAAACATGGCATCATATCATCGATTTCTTCATCTTAAACATGACATTCTGTCGTGAAATGCATGAACCGTTTATGTCCAATTATGCTTGCTTTCTTGTATCACACTTTATCTTGTTGATTTTACTTGTGGGCCCGTTAACTTGATGTGCATGTACCCGGCGCGCAGCTTAAGGAGATTACCCAAGCTTTCGACCCGATCGTCATCAGGGGGCACAACACTGGCTCTTGTGGCCATTTCTCAAACGTTCTGTTTATAGGTCTTTCTTGACATCTTTTCACTTGATAGAATAGTGAGCATACTTATATGATGTCTCCTAATCTCATGTTATCAATGGATGGACAGTCGTACTTTTTCATGTAAGCATAATAACAATACTTGAAACATTCATCATACAGTAAGCATATTGCAACCATCGAGCAAATCATCAATTAACACTTAAACAGTGTAAAGTAAACATGTTAAGTAAACATACAACTCTAGCCTATGCTGTAGGCGGCGTTGTACTTACTTTGTCTTCGTTGTTCGCGTGATCGAATTTCCTTTCCCGAGCACGCTCGCAGATCACCTCCTGCCATGGACGTTTACACGTGAGGTCTCTATTCTAAGATCGTTTAATGTCGGGTTAAACCAACATATATATTTTTCGGTTATAAGACCCTCTTCTAACACAAGCGAAGGGGTCACACGGCGTAACCCATAACGGAATTATTAATTAAGGGTTCATGTAGAGAATCATAATCTTAACTTAAACCTCAATCCGCATGATTAACTCTGGGCTTGGGCAAGGCCCTAGTAACTCGAAATAATTTTCCGGCTACTAACGCAGTATCTTATTGATTTTAATCTTGAAAACCTTGAACTTGCTTAAAATATCATTTTCTTGTTTATTTAAGTAAGTTTGGTGAATAGCACCCAAACTTGTCTTGAAAATTACAAAACACTTGAAAACATTTCTATAAACATTTGGGAATCGAAAACTGCCTTTGGAACGGTTTTTGGGTTTGAAAATGATGTTTGCAAGTTAGAAAAACGTTTTTCCTAGTCATTGGTCTAGAAAATCCCGTGCATGAGATTTTGCTTACTGCACGGATTTTGTTTGAAAATTCATAACTTAAAATATAAAACGAATTTGGAAACGCTTTCTTCACGAAAGTTATAGCTAACAAAAAGATCTAAAACTTTCATGTTTTGAACATTTTCTGATTCTGGCTCAATTGATACCAGTTTTTGTTTGAACACTGTGAATCGTTGGAACCTGGTCACCCTGACCAGTTCTCGGTTTTTCTTCAAAACAAGGCCATTGAAGCCTTATTTTTAAAATCTGTCCACGTTATCCCCTAGGAAATACCCTAACGAACAACTTTCATGTTTTAAGTTTTTACCCATTCGGCCTCTAAGGACCTGTAAGTCCTACTTTTCCGAGCTGCCGGGTGTTGGACCCGAGAGCAGTTTTGGTGTTAGTCCAAATTTTACGTCCCTATGCGTCGCTCTAGCTCGACCGCCCAATGTGGGACCTAATAACACATGCACGTCTTCTAACATCCCTCATACACATAAAATTTTAAATCCCGTGCTTTCGGATTCAACTCAAGGCCGAGACCCCTTGGTCCACGGTTTTGAGAGAGAAACATACATACAAAAAACTCAACCATAACATCATACAATCCCTAGAACATGCATCTAGAAATTTGATAAACATAATAGAGACATGAAACCCTTAAATAGAAACCCTAGCATGCATCTCTAGCACACAAAATCATAGAGCATAACTCCAACTAAACATGCAAAATAATCACCTCATAAACCTAAATCAAGCATAAAAATATAACCTAAGCTATTTAGGGCCAAAACCGAAAATTATGAGCTTAAGCTCTTACAACTTTTTGTGCTCGAAATACAAGGTAAAACCCTTGAGAAAATGAACCAAAATTTGAATCAAGAACTAGGGTGAAGTTCGGATTTTTACCTCAAAAATCCGAGGTGTCACTAGCTTGTTCCTAGTTGAGATTAGCCTCCAATGTGCACGGTTTGGACTTCAACAATGGTCACAAAAATTTTGTTAACTTCCTCCCCCAACCAACCTTAGAAAAGAGAAGAAAATGCCCAAAAAAATCTTACCTTAAGATTCTTGAATCTCCTTAGGTAGCAACTCACAAAAAGGGTGGTTTCTCTTGGATCTAGATCACACCTTCATACAACCCTTGCTTCTAGCCAAAACCCGAAATTTTTTCTTGGATTTTCTCAGCTCCCAAACACTCGGCAAGTGGGAAAGAGAGGGGAAAAATTTTGAACAACTTTCTCCTTTGATCTCACAAGAAAACCGAAGGCCTTTTAGGGTTTCTTCACAACTTTTTGGCTTGAACTCTCTTGGTTTCTTAGCTCTCTCTCTCTCGGATTTTCTTAGAGGGAAATGCCAATTGGTATGGCTGATAATGGGTTAAGGGCTGCTGAATTTTTGGGGTTTGAAATCCCTGAAATAGTGCCTCTAGCTAGGGAAAATCCTAGGCTTTCTTTTCCAAGGTAAATTTAGTTCAAATCTTGCTATTTAGTCCTCCAATTTTTGCAAGCTATTGCCCAAAGGGGCTTGAGTGGCCGGCTGCTAAGGGGAAGGAGTGGGGAGTGGTTGACAACTTATGGATGAGGTGTCACAAGCTCATTGGTCATGTGTGTGGAGGGTTATGTCCTAACTTAGCTTAATTGTGATTAATTAAGCTTAAAGGCTTGTTTGGTTCAATCTTTTTGAAAAATTGTGTAATTTCAACACATTGCAATAAATTTTAATACTGAGTTGCTTAAATACTCAGTATCGAAAATTATATTGCATTAAAATTTTCGATCTGTGAAAAACTCGATCGGAAAATCTTTTCTCATAATTTCCTAATCCTTCGCCCTGAACTTTAACTTAGTATGCTTGATTTTTCTAAGGTGATTTCAATTCTTATTCAAACTCATCTTGATCACGAAATGAGTTTTTAGAGAATTTCACTTATACTGAGATCTAAAAAAAATATTCTTGTTTGACGTTTTCGACCGTTTTGGTCTAACTGACTTATTGGTCAACGTCAACTTGTCTTGAAATGTACAATTACGACCTCCTTCACTCATAAAGGTCTTTTGTGAGTTCATGCAATTTGTTTTTGAGTCTTAATAAATCTTAAGAACTCGTTTACAAATTAAGTTCTAAAACGAACTTCCTCATGAAATACCGATTACGGTAAATATTTACACGAAATTTCTATAAAAATGAGCCGAAGAAATTCGGGTGTTACACCTACAACATGAATTAAAGATTTGAGAAGTATATGTCTTGATGTTGATGATGATGTTATAATGTTCTTAAATAATACTTCTCCTATGATGACGTTTTGATGAAAAGTATATATATGATATGTATATGTATTTTATGTTTTAAAATGGCGTTGTACACCCTTGATGATGATGATAATGATGCTGTCCGGTGAGCAGACTTTTGTCACCGTTGGTTTGGGATTTGCTACCCTAACCCTTCCGTGACTAGTGCGTTATGATGGTACAACACCGGGCCTAATATATGACGGTTTTAAAAGTTAAAAATTTTTTAAATGATGTTTATATTTATGATGATAAAAGAAAAATGTTTATTTAAATCTGTGAGATTTAAGTGTCTTACTAAGCCGTTGTTTATATAAGTTAATTCATGTTGCAGATAAAGAAAGGGTAAGATATAGTGTTGGAGGAGCTTGGAGCGGATAGCAGGACGATATGTGATAGGAAAACGGGAGGAACGATCATGAGATGGATTTTTTTTATTTCAAATAAAGTTTTGAGACTTTCGTTTAATATTATTTGATTGGATGTTTCATATGGACTTAAATTTTATTTCATGAATTGGTTTTTAAAAAAATATATATATTAATTATGAAGTTTAATTTTGATATAGTTTAAAAAAAAATCTAGAGTTTTTCTAAAATTGTCTAAGTAAAGTTTTCATTATGTAAAGATTTTTATTTCAAGCTTAATATTTTCTGTAATTTATAAAGATGAATGATTAAATAAGAAATCAACTATAACAGTTCGTGAGGGTCGTTACACTATTTGCCTCTCCCTTATCGAATTCTGACCCCAAGTTTGGATCCACTAGCTGCTATTCCTTTTTTGTTGCAAGAAAAATGGCCTGCATCGATGTCAACATCAATATTTTCCA
>CM046361.1:10764730-10821165 GCA_025413025.1 Ficus hispida
CCCGTGGCTCGGGTGCCTCCAATCTACCTAGGCAATCGATGGACCTTCGAGTGTAGCCTGGACTGCATGTAATTGCTGGTGTTGGGGGTTTCTGTTGGATAGGGCTGGTACTGCTGCTGTGCGTTCTGAGGACAGCTTCTCGCGTAGTGCCCTTCCTTGCCGCAGACATAGCAGTGTTGGTCCCCTGACGGCAGACACCGGATGCTTTTTACCACACTTTTGCCACTGGGGGTAACTATTCTTGTCCCTCTCGTTGCCTTGGTTGTTCCTCTTCTGGGGGAAATTTCTCTGCTGTCCCTGGTTGTTGAAATTCCCCTTCCGCTTGTTCTTTCCGGGTTGTCGGGGACCTTGTGCATTGGGGTTGCTGGCCTGGGTTTTGTGGCTTAGCTTCCGTGGATTGACGAGATTGGTTCGTCTTGACTAGAGCTTTTTCTTCTTTCTTGGACTTGTAAAATTGGGCTCTGGCCTCCTTATCTCTGTTGATCCAATACTCGGCTCTCAGGGCTCTCTCAATACAGTCCGACACTGTTACAGGGGAACTGTCTCCAGCACTCACTTGACGGGCAATATCCGTGCGGAACATCTTCATCATCAACCGCACTTTCTCAGTTTCACTGGTAATTAAGTTCGGACACAACCGGGCCAATTGCTCGAACTTCTTGACAGCTTCCATCACTGTCATGGATCCTTGAGTGAAACTGGTGAGTTCGTCCTGCTGGGCAGCCAGGACTTCTTTGTTGTAGTACATAGCCCTGAACTCGTCCACGAAGTCTTGCCAGGACATAGTCAGCACATTTCTTCTCATCTGCACTGTTATCCACCAGTGCCTCGCGTCCTTCTTCAGCGCAAAGGATGCACATAGTACTTTCTCTTGTTCGGTTAGGCGCATAAAATCCAGAATGACTTGCAAGTCGATCAGCCAGTTGTCGGCTGTAATCGGATCAATTGGCCCCTCGAACTCGGGCGCCTTCATCCTTCTGAACCTTTCATACAGAAGGTCCTCTCTCACCGGCTATGGCTGCATCTGTACGTCAGCCGGGGCTACTGGAACCTCAGCGTTCCGCGGAATTTCCTGTCTGACCTCTGGTTGGGCTACCGGAGGAATATTCGGCACTTGGGGTGCTACGGGAGGAATAGGTTGCACTGGCGGCACTGCCGGAGGGACTGGCTGTGCCGGTGGTGGAACCTCTTGGACTCTGGGTCCCTGATTCTGCTGAGCTAGCTGCTCCCGAATAAGAGTCATCTCTTGTTGCTGCTCTTGCAGCTGGCGTTGAATATTTGTTAATATGGCGGTTAAATCCTGTGCCGGAGGATTTACCGGCATTGTTCTTCTCGGACGTACCATCTTGTAACCTCTATAGCAAGAAAAGATATTAATCACATCTCTTCTTTCATATAATTATTATCATTACATCATAAAATATCACAACATGCATGTAACATCATAATATACTTATATCTTGCCATAACTCAAAGGCAGATATTTAATGACATATTTACTTGTAAAAATTTCTTAAAGAGAAATGAAAATATCATCTGATTTCATTTAACCCGTCTCTGCACGGTCTCTTTGTACATAATCAAAATGCAAGGCTTTTCAAAATACATGATTCCCTCGGCATTTTTCAAAAAGGTGCCGGGTACTGATATATATATATATACATATTTTCAAAAAAATACTTGTCACTTTACCAAAAATATACATGGTTAAAACAACAAGATGGAAGTGATCTAACACTTTCCATCGTACAAAAGGTACATCCTAACGTCCGAATGTACATAACATATTATAAATAAAATTCTAGTACAAAAGAAAGAGGGTATAAAACAAAACGGCCCTAATCTAACGGATGACTTCGATCTCAAGCGCGGATATCTCGGAATCCGTGTCGTCCCCTAAATCGTCTTCCCAGTCCCCGTCATCTGGAACGATGTGATGTGGCTCGTCCTCGAGGGGAAACTCTTCGGGATCCTCCTCGTCGTCCGGGATCTCCTCGGGATCTTCCATGTCTTCGTCTTCGTCCTCCTTATCTTCATCATCACTAGATATGATGATGAGGGGAACCTGGGCATGCTCCATCTCCTCCTCAAGTGGTCCGACCTCATACTGTGGCTCGGGCTCATCAGCATCATCGATGGGGGCTGCTCAGGGTTCACTGGAGCATCATTCCCGGCGTCTTGAGCAATGATCTCTGCCGCTAAAATATCGTCGAGGGTCCCAGCGATGGTCGAGTGGAGGGTGGGCTGCGGAACATGCTGTCTGATATGAGGCGGCGTTCCGTTCACTAGTAGAGTCACTGCCTCCAACTGGGGCTCTGGAAGATCCTGGGGTATATGGGATGCATCATCTCCTCAAACCTCCACCAGTAGTGGCTCATCGTCTCGCCCGGGTATGCGTGCCAGGCCTGGGATAACATCTGGTATCGTGCATGACGCATATCACGGTAAATATTCGGATCTCTAGTAGGTGCACCCTCATCTCTGGGTGGGAGTGGTCCGTAGTGCGCTAACATCACCGCATGAAACTGCGCCCAGGTGCGACTAGGCACCTGACGCTCACCAGCGTCGATCCACCATAGTCGCCCATCTCCGTAAAGACATTTAGCAGCGAGCATGATCTCCAGATAGTCCGGGATGTGACACATCAAGAATGTTTGCTCCATATCGTGGAGCCACGCCTCGACGTGCACAGTACGCCTCGTGCTGTCAAAGGATAGGGGGTGTGCGCGGAAGAAAACCGTAACGGCGTCTCTATCCTCTTCGTCATCATGGGGTCCATCGTACCGTATCTAACACGTAATGCTTAACTATGAGCATACATATATAAACATAAAGTAAATCTAAACTTACATATGGTGGCGGCGATGGCAGGCAGACCGTGAAATGATGTCGCAGGGAACCTCTCTGATACCAATCTGTGACGACCCGCCTTGTACAGGCCGTCACTACTTGACTTAACTTACTTGAACTTAAACTTGTTTTATCCCATTTTTCATCATGAAAATAGTGGGGATTTTTTTTTTTTTATAATAATTGCGGAAGCATTATACTTAGAAAATATTTACATACACTCAAACACAAATAAAATAACTGTCTGTTTTCTCAAAATAGATATATTAATTAAATCCTTTTGAGTTGTGAATCCCAACCCGTTCATCATTTCACAGCCACCGACTTTACCCTCCACTATGCAGTCAATTCAAGACAGACTGTTTACCTACAGCATAAACTTCAAACAATGAGCGAAAGCTCAGCAAGTACAACTCCTATACCGCGAACCAATTACATGAAACATACATAACCTTTTTCATGACATCTTAAACATGAAACATAAACATGGCATCATATCATCTTAAACATGAAAACGTAACATGGCATCATATCATCTTAAACATGAAAACATAACATGGCATCATATCATCTTAAACATGAAAACATAAACATGGCATCATATCATCGATTTCTTCATCTTAACATGACATTCTGTCGTGAAATGCATGAACCGTTTATGTCCAATTATGCTTGCTTTCTTGTATCACACTTTATCTTGTTGATTTTACTTGTGGGCCCGTTAACTTGATGTGCATGTACCCGGCGCGCAGCTTAAGGAGATTACCCAAGCTTTCGACCCGATCGTCATCAGGGGGCACAACACTGGCTCTTGTGGCCATTTCTCAAACGTTCTGTTTATAGGTCTTTCTTGACATCTTTTCACTTGATAGAATAGTGAGCATACTTATATGATGTCTCCTAATCTCATGTTATCAATGGATGGACAGTCGTACTTTTTCATGTAAGCATAATAACAATACTTGAAACATTCATCATACAGTAAGCATATTGCAACCATCGAGCAAATCATCAATTAACACTTAAACAGTGTAAAGTAAACATGTTAAGTAAACATACAACTCTAGCCTATGCTGTAGGCGGCGTTGTACTTACTTTGTCTTCGTTGTTCGCGTGATCGAATTTCCTTTCCCGAGCACGCTCGCAGATCACCTCCTGCCATGGACGTTTACACGTGAGGTCTCTATTCTAAGATCGTTTAATGTCGGGTTAAACCAACATATATATTTTTCGGTTATAAGACCCTCTTCTAACACAAGCGAAGGGGTCACACGGCGTAACCCATAACGGAATTATTAATTAAGGGTTCATGTAGAGAATCATAATCTTAACTTAAACCTCAATCCGCATGATTAACTCTGGGCTTGGGCAAGGCCCTAGTAACTCGAAATAATTTTCCGGCTACTAACGCAGTATCTTATTGATTTTAATCTTGAAAACCTTGAACTTGCTTAAAATATCATTTTCTTGTTTATTTAAGTAAGTTTGGTGAATAGCACCCAAACTTGTCTTGAAAATTACAAAACACTTGAAAACATTTCTATAAACATTTGGGAATCGAAAACTGCCTTTGGGAACGGTTTTTGGGTTTGAAAATGATGTTTGCAAGTTAGAAAAACGTTTTTCCTAGTCATTGGTCTAGAAAATCCCGTGCATGAGATTTTGCTTACTGCACGGATTTTGTTTGAAAATTCATAACTTAAAATATAAAACGAATTTGAAAACGCTTTCTTCACGAAAGTTATAGCTAACAAAAAGATCTAAAACTTTCATGTTTTGAACATTTTCTGATTCTGGCTCAATTGATACCAGTTTTTGTTTGAACACCTGTGAATCGTTGGAACCTGGTCACCCTGACCAGTTCTCGGTTTTTCTTCAAAACAAGGGCCATTGAAGCCTTATTTTTAAAATCTGTCCACGTTATCCCCTAGGAAATACCCTAACGAACAACTTTCATGTTTTAAGTTTTTACCCATTGGCCTCTAAGGACCTGTAAGTCCTACTTTTCCGAGCTGCCGGGTGTTGGACCCGAGAGCAGTTTTGGTGTTAGTCCAAATTTTACGTCCCTATGCGTCGCTCTAGCTCGACCGCCCAATGTGGGACCTAATAACACATGCACGTCTTCTAACATCCCTCATACACATAAAATTTTAAATCCCGTGCTTTCGGATTCAACTCAAGGCCGAGACCCCTTGGTCCACGGTTTTGAGAGAGAAACATACATACAAATAAACTCAACCATAACATCATACAATCCCTAGAACATGCATCTAGAAATTTGATAAACATAATAGAGACATGAAACCCTTAAATAGAAACCCTAGCATGCATCTCTAGCACACAAAATCATAGAGCATAACTCCAACTAAACATGCAAAATAATCACCTCATAAACCTAAATCAAGCATAAAAATATAACCTAAGCTATTTAGGGCCAAAACCGAAAATTATGAGCTTAAGCTCTTACAACTTTTTGTGCTCGAAATACAAGGTAAAACCCTTGAGAAAATGAACCAAAATTTTGAATCAAGAACTAGGGTGAAGTTCGGATTTTTACCTCAAAAAATCCGAGGTGTCACTAGCTTGTTCCTAGTTGAGATTAGCCTCCAATGTGCACGGTTTGGACTTCAACAATGGTCACAAAAAATTTTGTTAACTTCCTCCCCCAACCAACCTTAGAAAAGAGAAGAAAATGCCCAAAAAAAAAATCTTACCTTAAGATTTCTTGAATCTCCTTAGGTAGCAACTCACAAAAAGGGTGGTTTCTCTTGGATCTAGATCACACCTTCATACAACCCTTGCTTCTAGCCAAAACCCGAAATTTTTTTCTTGGATTTTCTCAGCTCCCAAACACTCGGCAAGGTGGGAAAGAGAGGGGAAAAATTTTGAACAACTTTCTCCTTTGATCTCACAAGAAAACCGAAGGCCTTTTAAGGGTTTCTTCACAACTTTTTGGCTTGAACTCTCTTGGTTTCTTAGCTCTCTCTCTCTCGGAATTTTCTTAGAGGGAAAATGCCAATTGGTATGGCTGATAATGGGTTAAGGGCTGCTGAATTTTTGGGGTTTGAAATCCCTGGAAATAGTGCCTCTAGCTAGGGAAAATCCTAGGCTTTCTTTTCCAAGGTAAATTTAGTTCAAATCTTGCTATTTAGTCCTCCAATTTTTGCAAGCTATTGCCCAAAGGGGCTTGAGTGGCCGGCTGCTAAGGGGAAGGAGTGGGGGAGTGGTTGACAACTTATGGATGAGGTGTCACAAGCTCATTGGTCTATGTGTGTGGAGGGTTATGTCCTAACTTAGCTTAATTGTGATATAATTAAGCTTAAAGGCTTGTTTGGTTCAATCTTTTTGAAAAATTGTGTAATTTCAACACATTGCAATAAATTTTAATACTGAGTTGCTTAAATACTCAGTATCGAAAATTATATTGCATTAAAATTTTCGATCTGTGAAAAACTCGATCGGAAAATCTTTTCTCATAAATTTCCTAATCCTTCGCCCTGAACTTTAACTTAGTATGCTTGATTTTTCTAAGGTGATTTCAATTCTTATTCAAACTCATCTTGATCACGAAATGAGTTTTTAGTAGAAATTTCACTTATACTGAGATCTAAAAAAAAATATTCTTGTTTGACGTTTTCGACCGTTTTGGTCTAACTGACTTATTGGTCAACGTCAACTTGTCTTGAAATGTACAATTACGACCTCCTTCACTCATAAAGGTCTTTTGTGAGTTCATGCAATTTGTTTTTGAGTCTTAATAAATCTTAAGAACTCGTTTTACAAATTAAGTTCTAAAACGAACTTCCTCATGAAATACCGATTACGGTAAATATTTACACGAAATTTCTATAAAAATGAGCCGAAGAAATTCGGGTGTTACACCTACAACATGAATTAAAGATTTGAGAAGTATATGTCTTGATGTTGATGATGATGTTATAATGTTCTTAAATAATACTTCTCCTATGATGACGTTTTGATGAAAAGTATATATATGATATGTATATGTATTTTATGTTTTAAAATGGCGTTGTACACCCTTGATGATGATGATAATGATGCTGTCCGGTGAGCAGACTTTTGTCACCGTTGGTTTGGGATTTGCTACCCTAACCCTTCCGTGACTAGTGCGTTATGATGGTACAACACCGGGCCTAATATATGACGGTTTTAAAAGTTAAAAATTTTTTAAATGATGTTTATATTTATGATGATAAAAGAAAAATGTTTATTTAAATCTGTGAGATTTAAGTGTCTTACTAAGCCGTTGTTTATATAAGTTAATTCATGTTGCAGATAAAAGAAAGGGTAAGATATAGTGTTGGAGGAGCTTGGAGCGGATAGCAGGACGATATGTGATAGGAAAACGGGAGGAACGATCATGAGATGGATTTTTTTTATTTCAAATAAAGTTTTGAGACTTTCGTTTAATATTATTTGATTGGATGTTTCATATGGACTTAAATTTTATTTCATGAATTGGGTTTTTAAAAAAATATATATATTAATTATGAAGTTTAATTTTGATATAGTTTAAAAAAAAAATCTAGAGTTTTTCTAAAATTGTCTAAGTAAAGTTTTTCATTATGTAAAGATTTTTATTTCAAGCTTAATATTTTCTGTAATTTTATAAAAGATGAATGATTAAATAAGAAATCAACTATAACAGTTCGTGAGGGGTCGTTACACTATTTGCCTCTCCCTTATCGAATTCTGACCCCAAGTTTGGATCCACTAGCTGCTATTTCCTTTTTTGTTGCAAGAAAATGGCCTGCATCGATGTCAACATCAATATTTTCCACCGACATTTCCCTAAACCCGAACCCTCATTATTTTTGTCAACATCGACATTTTTATCCTTGCTTATGTGGCTATTTGATCTTAGGCATTTGGACTCAATTGCAAGCTAGAAAACAAACATATCTAGATATTTTCTAAAGGAGCACTACTTATATTCATCATCGTTACTGATATAATGTACCGATGCATATGCGACAACAGAATAAAAGTATCACAGAAACGAAGTAAAATCGTTATGCCGATCACTGCTATGTGGTGATTGCCTCACCAATGATGATAAATAGTAGTCGTCTACATATCAAGGTCAAATAAGCCCAAAATGCTCATTCTCGTTGCATCTAAGCCAATTGAGGCTAGCTCAATCGGTGTTTAGCGGGTGCATGAGTTGTTTTCAACATATTTGAATCCTGGATTTTTGTTCCCGGGGGATGGTAAAACTTTTTTCGCTACGGGTTGCATCTTGTTAATCACTCATTGCAGTTTCAGACATATGTGATTCTAACATGCAGAGATGAATATCATCTAGCTTATAGCCATAAAAGCAGACACATGAACTGCATTTATACTACAAAAGGATACATGATACATTTTTGTTTTTTTTAATTTTTCTAAGGTAATGATAGGATATACAACGGAGAAAAAATCAAACTAAGCTAATTATCTGCCTACTTGTTGTGCAGGAAGGAGCGGGGGCAGCTTGCTAAGGCATGTAGGAGAATCTCTAAATCAGTTTGCTTGCCCCATAGATTTAACCTCACGTACTTGATGAATTAAGGAGGCTCTCAAACTCTTTTGAACTTGGAGTTCTGAGGTGATCGATGTATTCAGTTAAGGCCTGGAACCTTAACTGGTCACCGTAAACACTTGGATCCATAATCAACTCATGGACCAGAGTCTGGCCTTCGAGCATGCTCACTACTGCAGACATGTTAGGCCGAAGTGATGGCAACGGGTTAGTGCATTGTAGAGCTACTTTGATCAGTCTAGCAACCTCTTCCTTGTCGAAGTTGGATCCAAGCTTTGGATCCACCATGCCCATTAGATTTCCCTTTTGTTGTGAAACAAGAGCCTGCAAGTAGTATAGAGAATGTTGAAACCAACCAGCCAATTAAGATACAAAATTTTTGGCCTTGGGCATGTCTCTGGAAAAGTTTTATTACTTATATCTTTACCCAATCTAGGAGGCAAACATAATCCTCATCTGGGCGAAATTTCGTGTTGCTTATGCCAGCCACAATTTCCAATGCAACGATTCCGAAGCTGTAAGCATCTGCCTTATGTGTTAAATAGCCCCATAATGCATACTCTGGTGCCATGTATCTTCTGCAAAATAATGCCTCTCAATGACTTCTGTCTTAATTTACTGTTAAAGATATCCGAAATCATTTCTACCATGAGATTGCTCAATCACAATAATATAGTATGGAGAATTCCAAACTCTATGATGAACTTATATTTCATCAATCAAAATCTCTGTAAACAAAATTCCTCAAATCTTTTATCATCCAGCCATCTACTTAACAAGGAAAAATTAAGATGGTTTGATTGCAGTTAGGAAATCATAACGAAGAAAATAAAGAATTAAGGGGGCTCACATGGTTCCGGCAACTCTGGTGGTAACATGGGTGTTCTCGTCTTCATCCAGTTTAGCCAGACCGAAGTCGGAAATTTTGGGGTTAAGGTCCAATGGCCTTTGTTTTTACAAAAATCCGAACCTGGTCATGCCCAGATTTCATGCACGGCCAGGCAGGTTCAACAGGGTAAATGAGTGGGTTAGAGACCGAACTGGGTCTCAAGTAAAACACGAAAGTTTTAGGGTTTTTCAAGATCTAAAACTTTTGTGAAGAAAAATTTTTCGGATTCAACTCACACTTTTAAATAAAATTGGGTTCTAAAAACTGTGCAGTAAATAGGAAATTCCTGCACAGGATTTTTGAAAACAATGCAGGAAAAAGACCTTCCTGCACATACACTGATAAATTCGAAGTGAGAAACTGTTCTAAAGGCAGTTTCCAACACTCAATAGTTTTAACAAGACCTACTCATAAGTTACGAATTTTGATAAGAATGGAACAAGGATTTCTAAGACAATAAGTTTTTCCAAAGCAAAAATAAAATAAGGGATTGACCCAAGTTAACCAAAAGTAACCGGGAAGGACACCCGAGTTATTGGATTGGGCCCAAAGCCCAAGGGTTACCTAATGTAACCCTACAAAATACTATTCATACAGGGCTTAGGCCCAAGGTTAGGAATAGTAACCTAACATACTCATGTATGTAGGGTTTAACAACCAAGGTTACTTTAAGTAACCTAACAAATTATGATCTAAGTTGATAAGCCCTAAACCTTAGGGTTACTTGTAGTAACCAATTATGTTATCATGAGGTAGGTTTGTAGGGGACATATAACTAAGTTTAGGTATGGATGTTGGTTAGGTGACCAACATTTTATAAGTATGGTTTATAAAACCCTTACCCTATGTCCTTTGGCATAGTAGGAGATAGCCTGTTGTTGCGCCCTGACTTGGAGCAACGTAACATTGGACACAGTATACGAGGTAAGTACAATTCCGTCTACAGTATAAGTGTTTGTTGTGTCACTTGACTAAGTATGATGGATGTATACTATGATGTATGTTAAGATTATGCGATGTTAGGTTATGATATGGCTAAGATATGATTATGATTTAAGTATGTGTGACATCATGAAGCATGTTCACAAATGACAAGAATAAGGCCAAGTAAGACATGAGAATAAGTAAGCATGATGGCAAGCAAGCTTGCCTGTGTCGTACCGACCCGCGTTAGGTCGGGTTGGACTATGGTTTGAGTTGGAAATGGACTGGCCGCCCCAATCACTCCATAGTTGCACGCCCGGTACAGACACTTATGTTAAGGGGTCCATAAGCAAGTTAAGTTATGAAAGAATGATAGGAAAGAATAAGAAAGCATAATGAAGCATAAATGGTCCATGCATGGTTAAGTTATGTTATGCTATGCTATGTTATGACATGTTATGTTATGTTTTGTATTTGTATGTGTCGCAGATGTTATAGTTGTACTTGCTGAGCGAAAGCTCACGTCTTATGTTTATGCTGTAGGTAAGCAGCCTAGCAGCAATTATTGATGCAAAATGGTGGAGTATGGCACTGCTAGCTATGAAATGTGGGATGGTGGTCGCTACACGTTTTGTCTATATTATGTATAGTTCTTACTATGTTCGAGGAACTTTATGTAGTAACGTTTTTAGTATGGAATTATTCGTGTGAGTTCACACTGTATAAAAAAAAATTTCAACTAATTTTTCATAAGTATGTAAGATAAGATATGTATGGTGACGGCCTACGTTAGACGGGTTGTTACAGAGTTAGTATCAGAGCCGTTTCCTGCCTTCTAATTGTACAGTCTGCCTGCCATCACCATCATCATTGTAAGTTAAGTTTAGTTTCGTTATGCATAATTATTTATTATGCAATTATGGTATGATAGATTAGACGATATGGACCCGGATCGAGTAGACGATGATCGTAATGCAGCGTATATATTTCACGTGATGCAGCCCTTGCTTTTTGATGGGACACGCCGGACAGTGTTGTTAGCAACATGGCTATACGACACGGAGTCGATATTTCATATATGCCATATCGAGGCTCGCCTTTAGGTTTCATTAGCCAGTAGGTGCCTGGTAGTGGACGCCAAATTATGGTGGAGGACCTTAGCAGAGCAAGCGATGCCAAGTCGATCATGGGCAGATTTTCGTGCCCTGATGATTGCGCGTTATGGACCTCTACCAGACACGGATGCCGATATGCCTTACCGTGATCCCGAGATTTACCGTGACATGAACCTCGAGCGATATTTTAGTTATGTAGCGGATTGGCACGCTTACCTACACGAGTCGATGGGTCATTACTATAGGAGGTTTCAGGAGGCAATGTTACCCCACGTTCTGCAGGACTTAGCCAGCCCAGAGTTGAGGGCGTTGCTTGTGCTTCGGGATGGGTTACCTTTCGAGATTAGGAGATTCGTTCCAGCACCAATGGCAGGAATGACAGTGGGGAAACATGATCGACGACATCATGGAGGCCGAAATCATCGCCCACATGATGCAAGCAAATGACATTGCGGACGACCATCAGGTACCCGTTGATGACACCGGGATAGGGGACCCACAGTTCGAGGCTAGTCCATTATTCCACGAGGACTTGATTCCAGCAGTTCCACTGCAGGAGATACCGCCCCAGACGCCGAGGCTGATTTGGGCGATGATCATCAGGACCCCGCTTATTTTATAGTTGCTTCGGACAACCAACCTGAGGATCCCTTAGTAATCGTCATCGATAGTGACGATGATGAAGAGGAGTTTGAGGAAGGGATGGATATGGAGGATATGGAGGACGACCCAGATAAGATTTTGTTCGATGATGGAGACGGAGATTCTGACGCTTCTTCCATGGTTACGATCGAGTATATAGACTGGGCTTATGATCGACTTTTAGTAGTTATTCTTTTGACCTTAGTATGTATAGTATGTACAATGTAATAGACATGTACATTGTATATTACTATGAAAATATGATGTACTTTTTGTAAGTATACAAAAAGACAGATCATATATGAAACATATGTCATGTCATGATTATGAAATGTATGTTATGTGATGATTACGAATTTTATGAATGTTATGATAAGAATACGATATGATACGATAAGTCATGTATGAAGGAGAGGGTATTAATAGTATGATAATACCTTTCCTTATAGGAAGTATAGAAGATGGTACGCACACATAGATAATTGCCCCTAAATCCGCCTGAGCCGGATTTTGCGAATGTTGTAGCTAATATATAACGGCAGTTGCTTGAACAGCAACAGGAAATGGATAGATTCCGTGAGCAGATGGTTCGTATGAACCAGAGGCTTCGAGCTAATGAGATTCCACCTCAAGCCCGTCAGGTACCCCCAGTAGCGCCTCAGGTACCGGAGGTTCAGCAAGAGGTTCCACGGAACTTTGAAGTTCCGTTAGCACCTATAGGGATACCAGTGAACCCACCATTAGTACGAGAGGATTTACTGTATGAACGATTTAGGCGGATGAAGATGCCTGAATTTGAAGGACCGATGGATCCAGTAGTCGCTGATAATTTACTGATCAATATCCAAGTCATCTTGGATTTTATGAGGCTCTTGGAATAGGAGAAGATTCTCTGTGCTTCTTTTGCACTCAAAAAGGATGCGAGACATTGGTGGATGACAGTCTAAATGCGTAGAAATGTCTCAACCATGAGCTGGAAGGATTTCGTGATCGAATTTCGTACTATGTACTACAATAGGGAAATCTTTGCAACTCAACAGGATGAGTTTACGAGTTTAAGACAATGATCGATGACAGTAATAGAAGCTATCAAGAAGTTCGAACAGCTAGCTCGTTTGTGCCCAGTATTGGTGCCAAGTGAAATGGAAACAGTTAGAAGAATGATGAAGATGCTCCGGACCGATATTGCCAAGGAAGTTAGTGCTGGCAGTAGCCCTCCTACCCTAGTAGCCGATTATGTAAGTCGGGCGATAAGAGCAGAATATTGGATCAACTAGGATAGGGAAGCAAGGGCTCAAATTTTTTAGGCTAAAAAGGAGGAGAAAGCCATAGTAAAGCAAGTGCAGCCCCGTCAGAATACGGAATCATCCCCTAAGGGCCAAAACAGTAACCTTACCCAAAGTTCCAAACAGTCTGGGAGGAATAAAAGGAAAGGGAATTTAATGGGCCAGGGTCAACAAAGAAATTACCCTCAGTAGAGGAATGATCGAGGAAATGAGCATAATAACACTAGCTACCCGGTATGCACTAAGTGTCGTAGGAAACACCCGGGAGCGTGTAGAATGGGGACAAACGCTTGCTACCTATGTGGCAAGGAGGGGCATTATGCAAGGAATTGCATTCTGAATAACCAGAACCAGAACCCTCCATACCCGAGCCGGAACACCAACAGTCAGTTACATGCAGTTCAAGCGACCATCGAAGGACCAACGATTGCACAAGGCAGATTAGAAGCTCATGAACCCCAAGCTAGGATTTATGCCTCCACCAGGGGAGATGCCGAAGCTAGAACTTCGCATGTGGTAACAGATTAGATCTCTATTACCACACATGATGCTATTGCCTTGTTTGATTTTGGTGCAACTTACTCATTTGTCTCTATGGAGTTTGCCCAGAAATTAGGTTAAGGTGTAGATAAGTTAGAGCAAGCTTTTAGAACTTCTCTGCCATCCGGAGAAATTTTGTGGTCCAATTTTTGGATACGAAATATTTCCGTAGGCATTTGTGGCAGAGAATTATATGTAGATCTCATCGCAATCAAGCTTCATGATTTCGATGTGATCTTAGGAATGAATTTCTTAGGTAAGTACAATGCTAGGATCGACTGCCGAAAGCGTTATGTTACGTTTAGTCTTTACGGCGAAGAAGAGTTTAATTTTTACGGACAGTCTCGGAGCCCAGCGACTAAACTAGTTCCAACAATGAAAGCTCAGAAAATGTTAGCTAATGGATGCCAAGGATATTTAGCTAACATAGTGAACAAAGATAAGGAAAAAGAGCTAACCTCGAAAGATGTCCCCATCATAAAGGATTATGTGAATGTCTTTCCAAACGATTTATCAGGACTTCTGCCGAAACGAGAAATTTCTTTTGAAATCGAGTTATTGCCTGGAGCCGCACCGATATCGAAAATGTCTTACCGTATGGCACCAGCTGAGCTTAGAGAACTTCAAGTGTAGTAACAGGAACTGCTTGACAAAGGATTCTTCTGGCAAAGTCATTCTCCGTGGGGAGCACCCATCCTATTTGTTAAGAAAAAGGATGGATCGTTTCGTATGTGTATTGACTATTGTAAGCTGAACAAGCTTACGATTAAGAACAAGTATCCCCTTCCAAGGATTGATGATCTTTTCGATTAACTTAGGGGAGCAGTCGTATTTTTGAAAGTTGACCTGCGATCAGGTTATCATCAACTTAGGATCAAGGAGTCAGATAGTTCCAAAACAGCTTTCCGAACACGATATGGGCATTATGAGTTTTTGGTCATGCCGTTTGGATTAACAAATGCCCCAGCTGCTTTCATGGACCTTATGAACCGAGTGTTCAAGGAGTATTTAGACAAGTTTGTTATCGTCTTTATTGACGATATTTTGATTTACTCAAGGTCCAAGAAAGAACATGAGCATTACCTTAGGATGGTGATGGAAACGTTAAGAAGGAATCAGCTCTATGCCAAATTCATAAAATGTGAATTTTGACTGGAAAAGTTCAATTCCTAGGTCATGTGGTGCTAAAGGAAGGAATTTTCGTAAACCTTGCAAAGATGGAAGAGGTCAGTACATGGTCGGTACCCAAAAATATTATGGAAATAAGAAGCTTTCTTGGTTTAGCTGGATATTATCGACGTTTCGTCGAAAGGTTTTCCAAGACCGCTGCACCATTGACAGCCCTTACTCGAAAATGGAAGAAATTTGAATGGACTCAAAAGTGTGAAGATAATTTCCAAAGGCTTAAGAAAAAGCTTACAAGTGCCCCGGTACTAATAATTCCTGATGTTGAAGTAGGAAATTTCGTAGTTTACAGTGATGCTTCTAAAAATGGATTAGGAGCTGTCTTGATGCAGGATGGGAAGGTAGTCGCCTACGCTTCGCGATAACTAAAAGTTCACGAAAGGAACTATCCCATGCATGATTTAGAGCTTGCGGCGGTAGTTTTCACACTTAAGATTTGTATGGGAATAGGTGCGAAATCTATACCGACCACTAAAGCCTCAAGTATATTTTTACTCAGAAGGAGCTCAACATGAGGCAGCGTAGATGGCTAGAACTTGTAAAGGACTACGATTGTGAGATCCTTTACCACCCTGAAAAGGCAAACAGGGTAGCAGATGCTCTAAGTAGGAAGTCGGTAGGGATGATAATGTCTATTGGAATGTTGCCTAAGCTACTACGAAGGAAAATTTCTGAGTTCAACTTGGAAATGATAATGGGGAAATTATCCATTTTGACTCTCGAGTTCAATCTTCTAGAGACCATTAAGTCGCATCAAGGAAAGGATTCCTTTTTGCTGAAAGCACAACTCTTTGATGGAAAGAACAAGGAGTTTAAGGTCTCTGCAAATGGTATCATTTATTTAAAGGAAAGGATTTGTTTTCCTAACTTTGAATTTCTTAAGGACCGGATTATGTCAGAAGCACATAAGACACCATATTCCGTACATCTTGGAGCTTCCAAGATATACAAAGATCTCCAAGAGAATTTTTGGTGGCCAAACATGAAGAACGAAGTAGCAGAATTCGTGTCAAAGTGCCTAACTTGTCAGAAAGTTAAGGCTGAACACCGACATCCTGGTGGAGAACTACAGAAAATAGACCCTGAATGGAAATGGGAACAACTACAATGGATTTTGTAGTAGGATTACCCAGGACGTCAAGTGAGAATGACACGATTTGGGTTATTGTTAATAGATTTACCAAATCGGCCCACTTCATTACTATTAAGGCCACCTTTTTAGTGGAAAAAATTGACAGAAATCTATGTATCCCAGATCGTTCGATTTCATGGAGTACCCAGATCTATCATTTCAGATCGTGATGGACATTTTACCTCGTAATTCTGGATAAGTGTTCATAATGCCATGGGGTCGAAATTGAAGTTTAGTATGAATTTTCACCCCAAACAGATGGTCAATCAGAACGAACCATCCAGACACTAGAAGATATGTTAAAATCATGTGCTCTGGATTTCAAAGGAAATTGGGATCAGAACTACCATTGATCGAATTCTCGTGTAATAACAGTTATCAGGCTTCGATTGGTATGGCTCCATTTGAAGCATTATATGGAAGGAAATGTCGATCTCCCATCCATTAGAAGGAAGTTGGACAGAAGCAACTTCAAACTATGTATTTTATTCAAGAAGACCTCAGAGGATATTAAGATGATTAAGCAAAGAATCGACATAGCTTTCTGTCGTCAGAAAAGTTATGCCGATAATTGTAGAAGGCCTTTTGAATTCCAAGTTGGAGACTTGGTTTTCATTAAGATTGCTCCGATGAAGGGAGTAATGAGATTTGGCAAAGAGGGGAAGCTTAGTCCAAGGTATACGGGACCATTTGAAATTGAATTGCTCCGATGAAGGGAGTAATGAGATTTGGCAAAGAGGGGAAGCTTAGTCCAAGGTATACGGGACCATTTGAAATCCTCGAAAGGATTGGAAAGGTAGCTTACAAGCTTGCCTTACCACCAGAATTAGCTTCGATGCACGATGTTTTCCACGTCTCAATGCTAAAGAAGTATGTGTTAGATCCTTCCCATATACTCAATCAAGAACCAGTTGAGGTTCAACCGGACTTGATGTATGAAGAAAAGCCAGTTCGAATATTGGATCGGGAAGAGAAGGTTTTGAGAAACAAAACCATTCCTATGGTTAAACTGTTATGGCAGAATCATAAGGTTGAAAAAGCAACCTGGAAATTAGAAAATGAGATGAGAAAGAACAACCCCGGTTTGTTTTAATTTTCGAGGACGAAAATTTTTAAGGGGGGTAGATTGTAATGACTAGCTTTTTACGATATTACGATTTCCTTTTTTAAAGGAATTTGAGCTTTACCGTGCAGGTATTCATGAAAAAACTAATTAGGGCTTTTGTAAATTTTGTGAGTTCTTATGGTTTTATAAGACTCAAATTGAATTGCTTAGTTAAGCATACAGCCTTTTTAGTTGAAAGGTATGATAGGAAATTAGGATTTTATGTTGATCAAAGTTTGACCAGAAAAGTCATAGTATGATGGTACTGTTGTGTAACAGGTAGTATAGAAATTATACTACGAAAAACCGTCATTACAGATAAGATAGTAAGAATAAGATTCAAAACCACTATAGAAAAATCAAGCACATTATTTAGGACGTTAAGGGCTAAATAGCTTAAAGCTATACGAAAAATTTTTACGCAGTCCAATTTGACACAGATGAATTCTGGACTGCAGTCCAGTATAACAATACTGTCATTAGTGAGAATAGTATTGGAAATATCTGTTTTAGCATGATCATGGACTGCATTTTGAAGGAAAAGCCAAACGAGGCCTTAAGATGACTTCACCTCACCATGGATTAATGACATCATTTCTTGATTAAACTTGATTTTTCTAGGGCGATCTCATAGCTTATTCTAGTTCATTCGTCCGTAATGACGGTTTTCCGCAGTATAATTTTCATACTGTTAATTACACTGCAGTACCACCTCAGTCAAACATAAAGTCAACCTAGTCAAACTTTGACCGGTATAAAATCATAAATTCCTATTATGTCCTTTTTCTCAAAAGGCCTCATGCTTGACTAAGCAAACTATTATTGAGTCTCGTAGCTAATTATACCAGAATTCAAATATATACTGATATTCAACTCAGATCATGAGTTTCATATCGACATACAAGATTCAAACTTGGATTTTCCTTATCTAAAAGGAAATCATAGGTTCATCACAATTTCGGGTTCTTACAACTTTAAAGCTTGTTGTTTAAACGATGGCTCCACACACTACTACAAAATATGGATACCACGACGGTTTTTAACCGTCGTGGTAACATTTTCACGACGGTTTTTTAACCGTCGTGGAATCCAGGGTCATGGAATCTTTTCAGATTCCACGACGATTTTTTAACCGTCGTCGAAGGTAACAATGAAAAAAAAAAATTTGCAAATTCGTTTCATTTCTCCAAACATATTTAAATCACAAAAGCATCATTTTTTCCCAGAAAAGTCCCAAATTCATGCCTTACCCAACCAATTTAATTCAATCTAAAACACAACCACAATGAACAATCACCGAAAATGTAGGGCATGGATTTTAGCCATTTCGGACGGAATATTTCCAACTCAACCACCTACAAAATCAACATTTTGGATTTTAGCTGGAAAATTCACAATCAACAACCACAATCAACAAAATCAATATTTTGGACAAAAATTTCCCAAATTTGTTCATTACCCAAGCAATATACACTACAACTTACCGGCTTGTCGAGTGCGGGTACGGGCGGAGTGCGGCGAGAGAGAGAGGGAAAGTTGTGTTAGTTCCTTGGTAGACCCGTCAGAGAATGGAGGAGGCCGCGTGAGTGGTGGAGGAGGCCGTCGGAGAATGGAGCCAAGAGAAAATTTTGAGAGGTGAGAAAGAGAGAGGAGGCGCGGTGAAATAAAGAGAGTTTTTGGAGATTTTAAGTAAGGAGGGAGCGAAGAGAGAGCGAACCGAAAAACAACAAAAAAAACCGTCGTGGAAGCTCGGTGCATGATAAATATGATAAATATGATACACCAATAATGTTTCAACCGTTCGACTAAATCTCAACGGATTAAAAAAGGGATTTACCAGTAGAGGCCCTCAAAGGGTCTTTACCACAGACTTTCCCCATTTTAAAATCTCAAAAAGACATCATGATGATATAATAATTATCATACAGGAAAAAAACATCATATTGATAGAGTAATCATAAAGAGGGGAAAAAAAAACATACCACATTCGAAAAAGTATTATAATTATCATTAAAAAAAAACAATTTTATATACATTTAAACTTTGCAACTAACTATTAAAACAATTCAAATAAATTAAATTAAATTAATTATCATAATAATGTCATAATTGTCATTAATAATCTAAATTATACTAAAAATTAGGTTTTTTACAAAATCTAAATCATACTTAAGAAATAAGTTATAAAAAGCCTAAATTTTACTAACAAGTAATCACTATAATAAATAACTAGTTATATTAACATAAAGATACAACAATGATGAATACATAAAGGAAAAAAAAAAAAAAGAATCATGATGAGAGAAAATGATGCTAAATATAGTAAAGGGTAAAATAAGTACTATAAATGGTTGTTTTTATTAAAATGGACATTTGTGTAATATTATCAAAACAATGGGCATACTTTAAAATGGAGTCCTAAAAATAAATTTTTTGTGTAATTATTTTTATAATGTTTCCAAATCAGAAATGAGGCCAGCTCAAACATAAGGCCACTAAGGCCTTTTCCTTTAAACCAGTGCACAGTGTAAGATTGGGGAGTCCGTAAGTAACTCAGTGAATGCTTTCTATGGGAAGAAGAAAATGAAATATGAACAACTGCGGTGGTCGGAATGAATGGTAGGCAATCTATAATGTTACTTTCTAAACAGTCTTTTCGCCTCGTATACTTTTTTTATTTTTGTAGAAACTGATAATATTATTAAAGTAATCTTATTTAGGTCTTTAATATACAATTAATTTAATTTTTCCTCAACTTTCTAAATTTTGAATTATACAAGATAATTCCCAAAATATTCATGTACTTTTATCAATCTCCGTTCAGTAATAAGCTACTAAAAAACTTTACAATCTTAAATGAGTAATTAAAAATAGGCTTTTTATATATTGCAATTATAAATTATATTAATTATATAGTTCTCTGCTATTTATTTTTACTCCTAGAGGTTTTGACCTATTTCCCTCCTTCTTCCTATTTTGAGCACCAATCATATAAAGGAATCGTAATGTGCTTCGTCCATATACTAAAATTATTTGTGGGGCTGAGAGAACGTAATATGATATATATTTTTAAGACAATTCGTGCTCTAAAAGCAAATATGAGGTTTTTTATTTGTATTTTTACTTTTTTGTCTTTAAATAATTTGCACAACTATGCTTAGAATATTGTTTTCATGTGGGGTGTCTATTGACACCCCTTATTTTACTTTCCTTACTTCTTTCTTAAATTATCAACCAATTAAAATTTAAATGTTTATTATTACTTGTTATACCCCTATTATTATTCTTAAAAATCCCTTACTCTTTATCATTTTATACTCACTAATTAATACATAACCCCTATTTTTTAAAAAATCATTTTTTTATAATCTATTATTACAACTATTTTTCGTAAACATAAATAATCTTCGACTTTATATATGTATATATCCACGATGATCATAAAAACATTACTTCAAAAAAAAAACCAATGTATACGTATATGTATAGACATCTACGATGTTCATAAAAATAATACTTCATAAAAAATAATAAATTACAACTTTATTTGTTTCATTAAATCTTATTTCCACAATAAAAAAAAGGAAAGAAAGAAAGAAAGAATAATTGAATTTCTAAAAAAAAAAAAACAAACAAAAAAAAAAGAGTCAAAAAACGAAGATTAACAAGAAATGATTAAGAAAAATTGTTTAAAAAAATATGGGGTTATTTGTGGTTTGTGAATGCAAAAAGGATTAAAAATAGAATTAAATTGTATGGTTATTGTAGAATAATAAGAGGGGTGTAATAAGTGATATATTGAATATTTAAAATTTAATTGATAGATAATTTAAAAATGGGGTGAACAAAATAGACTGAGGATATCAATAAATACCCCTTATTAATAATATATTTGTATAAAAGAGATTGTCATCCTGTTATTTTAAATTATCATATTTTCTTGATATGCTTGTCTGGTCATTCATTATAAACAATAATTTTAGATCGATCCGGCCTTGTCCTTTTGGTCACTGTCAAAATTAAAAATGATAGTAAATAGATTCAAATAAATAAATCTTTCTTTTCAAAGAAACAAATCAAATAATTTTCCTTCTTGAAATTATAGCTTGCATCATTTTTTAGTTTTGTAAGAGTAAGACAACAGTTCTTTGTGGACTCGGATCCTCTATCTCCTAAACCTGTCTCTTTTCATGTCCCACTACTAAGTTTTTCATCTCAATTTTTATCTTTTTTCTTAAAAATCAACAAAAATTATAATTAATATTTAAAAAATCAATTAACTTCAACTTAAAAATTTCATCCCAAATATTTGTTCCAAACATATTATCAGAATTTGCCATATCATAAAAGGTTCAATAATGCTAACAGCGTAAAAATCAATGGTTTACAACTTTCTCTTTCATTAGCGCAAAAGAAAACAAAAACCCTTCTCTTTTGCTGCGAAGAGTTTCCCATGTGAAATCTTCAATAGAGTCGACGAAGGGGAATTTCACTCAATAAAACTCTTTTTCTTTTTTTCTTTTTTTGGGGTTACTGTTAAATGAGATTGAGAGTACAAATGGTGTGGTAACGAAATCAAAAGATTGCCAATCGGACTCTATATCCTCTCCTTTATTTTAAAGTTTTTTTTTTTTTTCTTTTTGCTTAAACCCATATCTTCTCCATTTTTTTAATGAGTTTTAGTTATTAGAGTTACGGGCTATACAATCTGCAACTAAAAGAACAGAATACTAATTAGAGGAGATAGACGAAAACGAAAAAGAAAAAGAATGAGAGATTTGATCCAAAGAGAGAAAGGAATAGAAGAAGACAAGAAAGCATAAATAGCTTTTCAGAGGAAAGAAAAGATGAAACGTCCTCTAACAAAAAAAAAAAATATATATATATATATAATAATAAAAATAATAGAAGAAAGAAGAAGTAATAATAACAACAGAAAATTACAAGAAGCAAACGGCCGAAGGTTTTCGGCTGAGTAGTAAAATTTTTCTGATGTGGCGAGATAGGTACGGGGTAGAGAATAGGAACAGATGATCCGAGTCCAGTTCTTGGATAATTTTTACAGATGACAAAATACAAGATAAATATCTAATAGTATGATGGAAGGAATCTTTCTGCGGTAATGTTTTACTCTGTCTCCCATAATATATGGACACTTCCAAAGATGTAATCTTTTATTTTGGGAGCTACAACTCAAGTCCAAACTAATAAAGACACATACAGAAAGGGCAACCAAAAAACAAAAAAAATACAGGGAGAACAGTACATGTCTATTATGCGTCAGAGTTACACGACACCATTTTATATTCAGTCATTACAAAACACTGAAATATCATATAAATATATAGCAACTTCAAATACACACGTCCAAGCAAAAGCTAGATTATTATTTGGCTAATTGATCTATTATTAATTAAGGGAAAACTTCAATAAGAGAACGTAAGCCCAAAATAGGAGTGAATTTATAATGAGTAAAACCAGCATCTTGGAAGAGCTTAGCCCACTCCTTCTCATTCCTCTCCCGACCAGTGACCAACACCATCATCAGCATGTCAAAGAAGAGTTGAGTTTCATACGACTCGTTGTCTTCATCCTTCTGATTCTCTACCATCATGTCTATTATTATCACTTTCCCTTCCTTGTTTCCTTTGCTTGTGATTGCCCCTTTGCATTTCTTCAGTATTTTGACGCTTTCTTCATCACTCCAATCATGCAATATCCACTGTTTGATTTGTATAAATATTCATCAACCAGAAAGCATGAAAACATCATGATTAAAATAAATGATTAATTAATTCCAACTTGCAAACCTAAAACATGGTGTCCATGTCATATGGATAAACTTTTAAAATGAGTTGGTGATCAATCCATTTTGTGTCAAAATCCAAACTTGGATATTCAACGGATGTACAGGATTTATGGGTTTAGGTTTCAAGCCGAAACTTATTGACATTTTTTTAAAGAAATCTTTAACAAACGACTTGAATTTTGTAAAATTAATAAAATGATTTTTTTTTTAAATGGTTGAACATAATTGAGTAGTAATACATACTTTTGCACGGATTGATTAGGTCCAATCATTATTGGACACTGATTGACTATGATATGATTAATTATTGATCGATGATTATTTTTCTAATTAAAAAAATTTGACAATTTTTTAAATAAGGATTGAAAATCTATTTATTTATCTAATTTTTCCTTCTTTCAAATTAAAAAAAAATTAGTATTTATAAAATCCTGTAATGTTAAAATAAATAAATAAATAAAATCAAACTGATATGATTGATGATATATGATCGAAAGATCATTTTTCCTTTTATATGTCAAAAGATTTTTTTTTATATGTCAAAGATTTTTTAATTTTTTAAATTATGTGTCAAAAGATATAGAGAGCCGACAAGTGATTGAAGGTGACGGAGACAATTGTACTGAACAGCAGACTGTTTGGTCCTATTTGCCGCTACAAGTTGATACTCGTGGAAAGCATGCAATTATGGAAAACTAGCCACATTATTCATGAATCCCCCCCCCCCCCCCCCCCCGATGAATTCATGAATGCTTTTTGTATTCTGCATCCTTTCTATTAATTTATCTTACATTATCGGATAAACTATTTTCGTTACATAAAAAATGAAAGTAAAAAATAGAACATACATTTATATTAAATTTTAAATTACAGTAGATGAAAATCATAGTTTTTAATTTTTCACGTACCTAATATGTTAAAGTTTGACACTTTTCATTTTTTTAAAAAAATTAAATGCTTAAAATTATATTTATATATTATAAAGCGTCATGCGAATAATAATTTTAATATAATAATGATAATATATTACTAAATGGAATATTTAAATAGAAAATAAGGTCGGAAATCCTAAATCTATTCTCGCCTTACAATTACTACATAATCAACTGTTAACCTATTTATAACTTGAACTTGTTTAGATCGGATTTTACCCACCCGATTTAAGATGGGGTTCCTACGGATTAATAGGTTAATCTTTCTAGTTTTCTTACTATGCAGTCAAGATAATTCAGATTTATTAAATACCATACACAGCTTGTAAGCACTATTAATTACATTATTTGTGCGAAAATTATCATTTACTCTTTCATTTTCAAAACATTTGTTTTCAAGAGCAAACCCTTTAAATCAAAGACATAATTGTTCTACTATTTTTAATGACTGTTGAAAATAATATTTTCTTGGAATCATCTATTATCTTTTATAGTTCAACATTATTGAAATTTTTTTTCTTAATTTCTCACACAAACCTCATTTGTAATTTGTGCTCTTTTTTTGTTTTTGTGAGGTTATTGTATTTCATTTTCATTTTATCCTTGCTAATATTTTCTCTTCATTCATTATGTTCATTTAGCATTTCTCTAATCTGCATTCTCTTACTTTTTCCACACAAAAAAAAAAAGGAAGAAAAAAAACTAAAGAGTAAAAAAGATCATTCGAAATGTTTAAGAAGAAAAAGAATGAGTTTAGGATTGATTTTACAAAAGTTATAGTGTTCTTGCAGTTCTCTTAATTTTTAGCTCTTTGGAATCTGTTGAATGTTCTTATCATTAATCTTATTACATATTTTTTCTCATTAAGTTATCAATTTTATGAGTTAAGATGATTCTCATCTCCTTTTTGGAAATTGGCGAGAAAAATAGAGTTAGAATCTTAAATGAGAATTTAAAAAAAAAAATTAATATATATGGCAATTAAAAACTGTTAATAGAAAATTGTGTTTTTTCTTTTTTCTTTTTGAAAGCCTTATATATTTGAACATTTAACCTAATTAAGGCTCCAAAATTTAATCAACTCACAACGTAAATTTTTTACGTGGATACTTACATATCAAATTGTTAAAAAAACAAAAAACAAAAAAATTAATCACGAAATAAAAATCACAAACCTGTATAATTTATGATCCAGAATTTGGTTAACAAATTGGAAAAAGAAAACAAAAAACGAGATTCAAAGTAAGTACCTTCAACAAAATTGCATCTCCGGGAGGAACAGCATCAAACATGTCCCCGCCAACAAATTTCAAGTTCTCTTTTGCTTGCAAATCGGCAACGACATGTGGTAAATCAAAGACAGTGCACTCCATCTGAGGAAATGCCGCCGCAATGGCCTTGGCTACGGTACCAGTCCCTCCTCCAACATCTACCAGGGACTCCAATCCCTCGAACACCCCCTTACACTTTTCGATCACAACGCTCGTGACCAATCGAGCATCACTAGCCATGGCATCATTGAAGAAGTTCGCCATCTTCGGTTCATGGCTCCCATAATCCCAAAATGTCAACCCGTTCGCCGTGTCAAACGGTGTCGGGTCCTCATTTTGGAACCAAGTGCTTAGAAAATCCCATGGTTTAGTAATAACCGGGTCAAGCATTGCAAGCAAGAAGGGCGTGACACTTAAGGGGTTATTCTTAAGGAGCAATTTGGAAGCAACAGTAAGAACATAACCCTCTTCATGGTCATTTTCTCCAACTTTTCGGAGAGCAAAGAAACCGGAGTTGACTAAGAGGCGCATAAGGCGGTAGACACAAGGGGCTTTGGTTTTGTGGATTGGCAATGCAGAGATGAGTAGGGAAAGAGTCATCGGTTTGCCATGGCTATGGATGATATCTGGTATGCCCAATTGAATGGCACATTTGAGGCACATGGAGTTTATGAAGTTGAAAATGTGGTTCCAAATGTGGGCTTGAGCGTCAAGTAGCTCTTCTGTGATTTCTTCATTGATCAAATCTAAGTTAAGATGTCTAAAGCTTTTGAAGCTCCTAAGTTTCTCCATTCTAACTCAAATGTGGTTTTAGAGTACTGAGTATTCCTATTTTGAGCACCAATTAATTATATAGAGGAATCATTATGTGTATTGTTCATATCTTAAATTATTTGTGGGGCCTGAAGTGTACGTAATATGATCTCTTTCTTTAATGACAAATCATGGTCTAAAAGCAATTATGAGGTTATTTATTTATTTATTTATGTGTTTTTGTTTTTTCTATTTTATCTTTAATTTTGTACCGACGTTTAAAAGACATCACTTTCTCTTTACGTAGATTTACTATTATTATATTTCATAAAATCGGATTGTGATCTTTTTTATGGTCAATCATCAGATTCTCTTGATATTTTTGTCTAGTCAATAATAATTGTAGATTGATCTCGTCGTGTCCTTTTGGTCATTTCTCAAAATTAAATATAAAGAGAGAAAGGTTTAAATAAATAATATATCTCTTTTTCACGCTTTTTCAAGAAACAAGTTAAATATTTTTCTTTCATAAAATTATCGTGTACATCATTTTTAATTTTGTAAGATTAATGAGACAACAGTACTTGAATGATATTTATGGATAAACAAAATATAAGATTAATATTTAATAGCGTGAGGAAAGTGTGTCTTATGCTGTCAAATCTCAATTCACGAGCAATATTGATCCAAGATTTTTTTTTTTTTTTGGCGGTATTCTCACTGTATCATGAATCACAAGTTTTGTTGCCCATGGTGTGTGAATGTTACGAATACATTCACAACTTTCCAAAATCCAAAACCCGTCAAGGAATAAACATAGAAGAAGAGGAGAGAGAAAGGGAAAAGAATCACATCTGTTGGGAATTTCTTTTTGCTGTGATGTGTATTTATTTAAATGACTCCTATTAATTATCAGTAAGCCACTAAATACTAGATGAGGAATTCTGGTAACTATAATATATATATATATATATATTTTTATTATTTCATTAAAATATAACTCTAATTAAATGAAAAATACCATAAGGGTCAAGGTCTGTTATAGGCTCCTAATTTGACCATAATTAAACACAAAGCGCAACATCTCTTGCTTTTACATTGTGGGTGCAAAAATGCATCTCGCTCACTGTTTATTTATGTAATTGTATATATATTTAATTGAGATAATCTGTTCATTATAATAATTACGTGTAATACATTATAATGAATTTTCAACACTTAGCAATGTCCTTTATTTCACTAGATATACAGAGTAATCATATATGAGAGATATATTTAAAGGACTTATATAATATTAATGCTCATAATCGGTAAATAATATTAGACACTTTATTTTGATAAGATTGTCTATTGGCTATCTCCTATCAAGTGAAATAATCTAATCTTGAATCGTTGTAATGGTGATAACAAATAGCAATATCACCGTATTCAAGTTAGTGCCATATAAAATTTTGGGGATATCAGACTCATGTTAAAAAATAATAATAATTAATTAATTAATTAATTAAGTTTAAAAAGAAAACCAAGATTGGTAAGTTAGTATCATGTACTAAAGCATGGTTGTTTGTAGGATATCCAAGAGAGACAAAAGGAGCTTTCCTCTACAGTACTCGAGAAAGGGTGTTTAATTGTTTCTTAAAATGCCACTTCTCATTAGAAAAATTATTTGAATGACTTCAAACCACAAAGCAACTTTGTGTTTGAGGAGTTGGTTGAGTGATTAGATCAATAAGATAGTAATCATTATCATATATGCAGTAATTATAGTTGAAAAATCTAACAATTTTACTAGAGACACGGTCTATTATTGTCATAAATTTCGTACTAGTTTCTTATCGTTTTTTTTATTTTTTAATATTTTGTAATCCTGAAACCATAGAGAATTTCCTTTATAATTGTTTGTTGAAGATGATGGCACATGGAAAAGAAGATCTAGGAAATGTATGATAATGAAGAAGTTCGGACTACGATTTTTATTTATATATATATATATATATATTTTTTTTTTTTTGGTGAAAATACTTTTCAGAAACGTGGGATGTATGGGTAACCTATATGCCAATGCATCTAGATCAGCACAAACTCACGCTAGGAACCCCCAACTGCTTGCAGCCGATGGGGCCACGTGGGCCCAATTGCGCCACATAGCTGCAAGGCTGGGGTACTGCACTGCCCCACCAAAAGCACTGCGCCACCTGCAAAGGGCAGGTGCTGTTGGGTGGACCCAGCAGTCTAATTTAGTCTCTAATTTTTAGTCTAATTTACCTTTGAATTATACTTTTAGTCTAATTTAGTCTCTAATTTTTAATTTTATCTGTCAAGCATCCTGAATTTTTGTATCGTTACAAAAATGATAATTCTATGGATATTTCGTAAAAAATTGATTGGAAATTAAATATTTTATTATATGAGCTTTAATTAAGGTTAATAATATAATTAAATATTTTTAGTAGGAAAACTATACTACTAAAATAGCTCATTGACATAAGGTCTCCGCTAAATATCTTTCTTTAAATTGCAATTTGTTTTTAAAATATTTTTGATTCATGTATAATTTCCTTTCAAAATCTTTCTTATTATGAATTTCCTGGTCATGCCCAGATTTTATGCACGGCCAGGCAGGATCAACAGGGTAAATGAGTGGGTTAGAGACCGAACTGGGTCTTGAGTAAAACACGAAAGTTTTCGGATTTTTCAAGATCTAAAAATTTCGTCAAGAAAAATTTTTTGGATTCAACTCACACTTTTAAATAAAATTGGGTTCTAAAAATTGTGCAGTAAATAGGAAATTCATGCACAGGATTTTTGAAAACAGTGCAGGAAAAGGACCTTCCTGCACATACACTGATAAATTGGAAGTGAGAAACTGTTCCAAAGGCAGTTTCCAACACTCAATAGTTTTTACAAGACCCACTCATAAGTTACGAATTTTGATAAGAATGGAACAAGGATTTCTAAGACAATAAGTTTTTCCAAAGCAAAAATAAAATAAGGGATTGACCCAATTTAACCAAAAGTAACTGGGAATGACACCCGAGTTATTGGTTTGTAAACCGTCGTGTAATCCAGTGTCGTGGTAAATAACACGACGGTCCCGTTACCGTCGTCGTATCTCAATGTTACACCACAGTGTATCGTCATCAAAATCACATTACACGACGGTTCTTGCCCGAACCGTCGTGTAATATTTTATTTAAAAAAATATTTTCATTTTTTTGGTGATTTCCCGTGCTAGCCTAACCTACATGATATCCAATACACGATCCAAGATAGTAACTTCAATTATCAAATTAAAAATACATACCAATTTTTACATTACAAGTTCACATATTATAATTAATAAATTGCATTACATGGCTAGCCCATTCTCCCCTAATCAAATCCAAATCCTCAGAAGTATAAAATTCTTTACTTTCTAGTACGTCAATTCCATTTAACACTATGTCCCTCATAAAACCTAAAATAAAATAATCACATTCAACACTTCCCTCTTGGAGAGGACAAGGACGGTCCGAGATTATGGTTTTATAGTCTTGTCTCCTTCTAATCCCTTGACCGGCCATAATCTTCCAATCCGATAGGGCCCTAGCAAATTGGTAAAATTGAAACTAATTAATTAAGATAATATAATAATTAAGATAAAAAAAACATATTAAAATTGACTTACATGTTCATTAGCTCCGTAAAATCGTCTCGTTTCTTCTCTCGAAGAGGATCAAAATAAAGGACGAAGTCCTCCCATGGGTCCATGACTCCCAAAACCCAATTTTTGTATCGCGGTCTCGACGGTCATAGGCTGTTTTGAGCCACTATTTTTGTATTTTCATGCTAGAAAACTTCATGTAATCTTGCTATAGTTATGCTTTTAATATTGATCAAACTCTATTATCTTTTTCGAAAAGAAAAACTCATTATGGCATTTCGTCGAGCATGTTGTGTGCGAACAAAAAGCATGTTCAAAAGCATATAAAGTGCCACAATAATTTTTCTCCTCTACAAAGAGAAATATTAAAAACAAACACACTAATTTACAACAATGGATCTTTAATGACAAACAACAATACAAACAAGCAAATGTGATTTAGTCACCTTACTTTTCTTTGAAAAAGAATAGTCACGGCCAAGAAGGAGGCGGCGACGGCAACGATGGATAGACCAAAATTTAAAAGAGAGATATCGGCGGGTTGGTGAAGTATATATGTGGGTACTTGAGAAAAGTAGAGAATGTTAAGAAAAATAAGGAGATAGGAGCGTATATATGATAGAAATGAATAGGAAGTTGTATTTAAGTAATTAGTTTTCGCGCGGAATTCGAAAAATGAAAATTGAACATTTTCAAAATTTTCGAGGATTAAACGACGGTCCCCCAGGGACCGTCGTGGAAGCCACCGGGTTTGGTGGCTTCCGTGGAATCCCCCTTAGGGGACCGTCGTGGAAGCCATCATTTTGGTGGCTTCCGTGGAATCCCCCATAAGGGGGGATTCCACGACGGTCCCCAAGGGGACCGTCGTGGAAGCCACCATTTTGGTGGCTTCCGTGGAATCCGCCTAAGGGCGGATTCCACGACGGTCCCCTGGGGGCCGTCGTGGAAGCCACCAAAATGGTGGCTTCCGTGGAATCCCCCCTAAGGGGGATTCCACGACGGTCCCCTAAGGGGACCGTCGTGTAAGCCACCCTCAAATCGGGTGGCTTACACGACGGTTCCTTTGAACCGTCGTGTAAAGTCCATACTTTACACGACGGTTCCAAACGAACCGTCGTGTAAAGTGAGTGCGAGGACCACTTTACATGACGGTTTCTTAGAACCGTTGTGTAAAGTCCATACTTTACACGACGGTTCCAAGAAACCATCGTGTAAAGTGAATGCGAATACCACTTTACACGACGGTTTCTTGAAACCGTCGTGTAAAGTATGAACCATCATGTAAACCGTCATGTAAAGTGATACGAAGACCACTTTACACGACGGTTTCTTGAAACCGTCGTGTAAAGTGTGGACTTTACACGACGGTTTCAAGAAACCGTCGTGTAAAGTGAGTGTGAAGACCACTTTACACGACGGTTTCTTAGAACCGTCGTGTAAACCTCACTTTACACGACGGTTCCAAACGAACCGTCGTGTAATCTCCGTCGTGTAATCTACCTTTTGTAGTAGTGAACCCTTACCCTATGTCCTTTGGCATAGCAAGAGATAGCCTGTTGTTGTGCCCTGACTTGGAGCAATGAAACATTGGACATAATATACGAGGTAAGTACAATTCTGTCTACAGCATAAGTGTTTGTTGTGTCACTTGCCTAAGTATGATGGATGTATGCTATGATGTATGTTAAGATTATGCGATGTTAGGTTATGATATGGCTAAGATATGATTATGATTTATGTATGTGTGACATCATGAAGAATGTTCACAAATGACAAGAATAAGTAAGACATGAGAATGAGTAAGCATGATGGCAAGCAAGCTTGCCTGTATCGTAGTGAACTGCGTTAGGTCGGGTTGGACTACGGTTTCAATTGGAAATGGACTGGCCGCCCCAATCACTCCATAGTTACGCGCCTGGTACGGACACTTATGTTAAGGGGCCCATAAGCAAGTTAAGTTATGAAAGAATGATAGGAAAGAATAAGAAAGCATAATGAAGCATTAATGGTCCATCCATGGTTAAGTTATGTAATGCTATGCTATGTTATGACATGTTGCACAAGGCAGATTAGAAGCTCCTGAACCCTAAGCTAGGATTTATGCCTACACCAGGGGAGATGCCGAAGCTGGAACTTCGCATGTGATAACACGTTAGATCTCTATTACCACACATGATGCTATTACCTTGTTTGATTCTGGTGCAACTCACTCGTTTGTATCTATGGAGTTCGCCCAGAAATTAGGTAGAGGTGTAGATAAGTTAGAGCAAGCTTTTAGAACTTCTCTGCCATCCGGAGAAATTTTGTGGTCCAATTTTTGGATACGAAATATTTCCGTAGGCATTTGTGGCAGAGAATTATATGTAGATCTCATCGCAATCAAGCTTCAGGATTTCGATGTGATCTTAGGAATGGATTTTTTATGTAAGTACAATGCTAGGATCGACTGCCGAAAGCGTTATGTTACGTTTAGTCTTTACGGCGAAGAAGAGTTTAATTTTTACGGACAGTCTCGAAGCTCAGCGACTAAACTAGTTCCGGCGATGAAAGCTCAGAAAATGTTAGCTAATGGATGCCAAGGATATTTAGCTAACATAGTGAACAAAGATAAGGAAAAAGAGCTAACCTCGGAAGATATCCCCATCATAAAGGATTATGTGGATGTCTTTCCAAATGATTTATCAGGACTTCCGTCGAAACGAGAAATTTCTTTTGAAATCGAGTTATTGCCTGGAGCCGCACCGATATCGAAAATGCCTTACTGTATGGCACCAGCAGAGCTTAGAAAACTTCAAGTGCAATTACAGGAATTGCTTGACAAAGGATTCTTCTAGCAAAGTCATTCTCCGTGGGGAGCACCCGTCCTATTTGTTAAGAAAAAGGATGGATCGTTGCATATGTGTATTGACTATCGTGAGCTGAACAAGCTTACGATTAAGAACAAGTATCTCCTTCCAAGGATTGATGATCTTTTCGATCAACTTAGGGGAGCAGTCATATTTTCAAAAGTTGACCTGCGATCAGGTTATCATCAACTTAGGATCAAGGAGTCAGATAGTTCTAAAACGGCTTTCTGAACACGATATGGGCATTATGAGTTTTTGGTCATGCCGTTTGGATTAACAAATGCCCCAGCTGCTTTCATGGACCTTATGAACCGAGTGTTCAAGAAGTATTTAGACAAGTTTGTTATCATCTTTATTGACGATATTTTGATTTACTCAAGGTCCAAGAAAGAACATGAGCATTATCTTAGGATGGTGATGGAAACGTTAAGAAGAAATCAGCTCTATGCCAAATTCATAAAATGTGAATTTTGACTGGAAAAGTTCATTTCCTAGGTCATGTGGTGTTAAATGAAGGAATTTCCGTAAACCCTGCAAAGATGGAAGTGGTCAGTACATGGCCGGTATCCAAAAATGTTACGTAAATAAGAAGCTTTCTTGGTTTAGCTGGATATTATCGACGTTTCGTCGAAAGGTTTTCCAAGATCGCTGCACCACTGACAGCCCTTACTCGAAAAGGGAAGAAATTTGAATAGACTCAAAAGTGTGAAGATAATTTCCAAAAGCTTAAGAAAAAGCTTACAAGTGCCCCGGTGCTAATAATTCTTGATGTTGAAACATGAAATTTCGTAGTTTACAGTGACGCTTCTAAAAATGGATTAGGAGCTGTCTTGATGTAGGATGAGAAGGTAGTCGCCTGCGCTTCGCGACAACTAAAAGTTCACGAAAGGAACTATCCCATGCATGATTTAGAGCTTGCGGCGGTAGTTTTCACACTTAAGATTTGGAGACATTATTTATATGGGAATAGGTGCGAAATCTATACCGACCACCAAAGCCTCAAGTATATTTTTACTCAGAAGGAGCTCAACATGAGGCAGCGTAGATGGCTAGAACTTGTAAAGGACTATGATTGTGAGATCCTTTACCACCCTGGAAAGGCAAACAGGGTAGCAGATGCTCTAAGTAGGAAGTCGGTAAGGATGATAATGTCTATTGGAATGTTGCCTAGGCCACTACGAAGGGAAATTTCCGAGTTCAACTTGGAAATGATAATGGGGAAATTGTCCGTTTTGACTCTCGAGTTTAATCTTCTAGAGACCATTAAGTCACATCAAGGAAAGGATTCCTTTTTGCTGAAAGCACAACTCTTTAATGGAAAGAACAAGGAGTTTAAGGTCTCTGCAAATGGTGTCATTTATTTCAAGGAAAGGATTTGTTTTCCTGACTTTGAATTTCTTAAGGACCAGATTATGTCAGAAGCACATAAGACACCATATTCCGTACATCCTGGAGCTTCCAAGATATACAAAGATCTCCAAGAGAATTTTTAGTGGCCAAACATGAAGAACGAAGTAGCAGAATTCGTGTCAAAGTGCCTAACATGTCAGAAAGTTAAGGCTGAACACCGACATCTTGGTGGAGAACTATAGAAAATAGAGCTCCCTGAATGGAAATGGGAACAAACTACAATGGATTTTGTAGTAGGATTACCCAGGACGTCAAGTGGGAATGACACGATTTGGATTATTGTTAATAGGTTTACCAAATCGGCCCACTTCATTACTATTAAGGACACCTTTTCAGTGGAAAAAATATGTAGAAATCTATGTATCCTAGATCGTTCGATTTCATTGAGTACCCAGATCTATCATTTCAGATCGTGATGGACATTTTACCTCGCGATTCTGGATAAGTGTTCATAATGCAATGGGGTCGAAATTGAAGTTTAGTACGACTTTTCACCCCAAACAGATGGTCAATCAGAACGAACCATCCAGACACTAGAAGATATGCTAAGATCATGTGCTCTGGATTTCAAAGGAAATTGGGATCAGAAACTACCATTGATCGAATTCTCGTGTAATAACAGTTATCACGCTTCGATTGGTATTGCCCCATTTGAAGCGTTATATGGAAGGAAATGTCGATCTCCCATCCATTGGCAGGAAGTTGGACAGAAGCAACTTCAAACTACGGATTTTATCAAGAAGACTTCAGAGGATATTAAGATGATTAAGCAAAGAATCGACATAGCTTTCTGTCGTCAGAAAAGTTATGCCGATAAATGTAGAAGGCCTTTCGAATTCCAAGTTGGAGACTTGGTTTTCATTAAGATTGCTACGATGAAGGGAGTAATGAGATGTGGCAAAGAGTGGAAGCTTAGTCCAAGGTATACGGGACCATTTGAAATCCTCGAAAGGATTAGAAAGGTAGCTTACAAGCTTGCCTTACCGCCAGAATTAGCTTCGATGCACGATGTTTTCCACGTCTCGATGCTAAAGAAGTATGTGTCAGATCCTTCCCACATACTCAATCAAGAACCAGTTGAGGTTCAAACGGACTTAACGTATGAAGAAAAGCCAGTTCGAATACTGGATCGGGAATAGAAGGTTTTGAGAAACAAAACCATTCCTATGGTTAAAGTGTTATGGCGGAATCATAAGGTTGAAGAAGCAACCTAGGAATTAGAAAATGAGATGAGAAAGAACAACCCCGGTTTGTTTTAATTTTCGAGGATGAAAATTTTTAAGGGGGGTAGATTGTAATGACTAGCTTTTTACGATATTACGATTTCCTTTTTTAAAGGAATTTGAGCTTTACCGTGCAGGTATTCATGAAAAAGCCGATTAGGGCTTTTGTAAATTTTGTGAGTTCTTATGATTTTATAAGACTCAAATTGAATTACTTAGTTAAGCATACAGCCTTTTTAGTAAAAAGGTGTGATAGGAATTTATGATTTTATGTTGATCAAAATTTGACCAGAAAAGTCATACTATGATGGTACTGTTGTATAACAGGCAATATAGAAATTATACTGCGAAAAACTATCATTATAGATAAGATAGTAAGAATAAGATTCAAAACCACTATAGAAAAATCAAGCATATTATTTAGGACATTAGGGGCTAAATAGCTTAAAGCTATATGAAAAATTTTTACGCAGTCCAATTTGACACAGATGAATTCTGAACTGCAGTCCAGTATAACAATACTGTCATTAGTGAGAACAGTATTAGAAATATCTGTTTTAGCATGATCATGGACTACATTTTAAAGGAAAATCCAAACGAGGCCTTAAGATGACTTCACCTCACCATGGATTAATGACATCATTTCTTGAATTAAAGAAAATTAAGGAAAGTAATCTTTCCTTGTTCTAGAACCAAGTGGCCGACCACCTCACAAGGATTGGGAGAGAAATTTTTGTTGGCTCAAGGACTAAAGAGCAAATTTTGGATTAAAAATAATTCCAAAAATTAAATCATTTTTCACCTATAAATAGGTAGAAAGGGGGGGGGGGGGGGCTTATTTGGTTCACAAAAATGAGAAAACACCACCTTACTATGCCAAAATTTCTTCTCCCATTATCACCCTAAAATCCAAACCCTAGAGGAAGAAAAAGAAAAGAGAAATTGAAGGGTAAGTAGTGGTCGGAAAATTGGAGAGTCACTCACCAAGATTGGCCGAAAAAAAAATTTGGAACCCACCAAGCCATAGGAAGGCCGGTTGTGGTGGGGAGCAAAAGGAAAAGAATTGGTTCAAGAATCAAGCACCAATCCTTGAGATTGGTTGAGGTAAATTCTTTTGACTCCTAAGCTTGTTCAATTGAGCTTTTGATTTGGAAATTTAAGTGTATTTCCAATGTTGAATTGTAAGAGCATAAGCTCAATTTATTTTTCAAGCCCTAGTTTAGATTTATGGGTTTTGTGCTTGATTAGATAAGTAGGTAGTTTTGATTTTCAAGCTATGCATGGCTATATGATTGATAGCATGATTTTAAGGTTTTGCATAAATGTTCTATGAGGTAGTTCCCAAATCTGCCCAAGGGCTGTAGGTTATGTGTTTTGTGGTTTGAATTAAGTTATTTGCTTGATTGATGCATGATTTTGCAAACCTACATTACAAACCCTAATTTTGATGCAAAATATCCAAGGGTTTGTATATGAATTGTATGGATGTATGATGATGGGATGTACGTTAGAAAGCACTGAATGATTGTTATAGGCTCACGGTTACGACCGTTTGAGGTAGTGTGAGCGTAAATTGAACATGAAAATGAACTTAAGCAAGAAACTGCCAGTTCGGGTAAAACTGGACAGTTTTCTAGAAATGCAGTTTTGAGGCCCTTAGAGGCCGAGTTTGGAAAAACTTAAAACACAAAAGTTGTAGAGAAGAGAATTTTCCTATGGGACAACATGACAATTTTCAAAAATAAGGCTCAAATGGCCTTTGTTTTTACAAAAATCCGAACCTGGTCTTGCTCAGATTTCATGCACGGCCAGGCAGGTTCAACAGGGTAAATGAGTGGGTTAGAGACCGAACTGGGTCTCGAGTAAAACATGAAAGTTTTAGGGTTTTTCAAGATCTAAAACTTTGGTGAAGAAAAATTTTTCGGATTCAACTCACACTTTTAAATAAAATTGGGATCTAAAAACTGTGCAGTAAATAGGAAATTCCTGCACAGGATTTTTGAAACAGTGCAGGAAAAGGACCTCCTGCACATACACTGATAAATTGGAAGTGAGAAACTATTCCAAAAGCAGTTTCCAACACTCAATAGTTTTACAAGACCCACTCATAAGTTACAAATTTTGATAAGAATGGAACAAGGATTTCTAAGACAATAAGTTTTTCCAAAGCAAAAATAAAATAAGGGATTGACCCAAGTTAACCAAAAGTAACCGGGAAGGACACCCGAGTTATTGGATTGGGCCCAAAACCCAAGGGTTACCCAATGTAACCCTACAAAATACTATTCATATAAGGCTTAGGCCCAAGGTTGGGAATAGTAACCTAACACTACTCATGTATGTAGGGTTTAATAACCAAGGTTACTTTAAGTAACCTAACAAATTATGATCTAAGTTGTTAAGCCCTAAACCCTAGGGTTACTTGCAGTAACTAATTATGTTATCATGAGGTAGGTTTATAGGGGACATATAACTAAGTTTAGGTATGAATGTTGGTTAGGTTACTAACATTTTATAAGTATGGTTTATAAAACCCTTACCCTATGTTCTTTGGCATAGTAGGAGATAACCTGTTGTTGCGCACTGACTTGGAGCAACGTCACATTGGACATAGTATACGAGGTAAGTACAACTCCGTCTACAGCATAAGTGTTTGTTGTGTCACTTGCCTAAGTATGATGGATGTATGCTATGATGTATATTAAGATTATACGATGTTAGGTTATGATATGGCTAAGATATGATTATGATTTATGTATGTGTGACATCATGAAGCATGTTCACAAATGACAAGAATAATGCCAAGTAAGACATGAGAATAAGTAAGCATGATGACAAGCAAGCTTGCCTGTGTCGTACCGACCCACGTTAGGTCGGGTTGGACTATGGTTTGAGTTGGAAATGGACTGGCCGCCCAACCACTCCATAGTTACGCGCCTGGTATGGACACTTATGTTAAGGGGCCCATAAGCAAGTTAAGTTATGAAAGAATGATAGGAAAGGATAAGAAAGCATAATGAAGCATAAATGGTCCATGCATGGTTAAGTTATGTTATGCTATGCTATGTTATGACATGTTATGTTATGTTTTGTATTTGTATGTGTCGCGGATGTTATAGTTGTACTTGCTGAGCGAAAGCTCACGTCTTACGTTTATGCTATAGGTAAGTAGCCTAGCAGCAATTACTGATGCAAGATGGTGGAGTATGGCACTGCTAGCTGTTAAATGTGGGATGGTGGTCGTTACACGTTTTCTCTATATTATGTATAGTTCTTTCTATATTCGAGGAACTTTATGTAGTAACGTTTTCAGTATAGAATTATTCGTGTGAGTTCACACTGTATAAAAAAAAAATTTCGACTAATTTTTCATAAGTAAGTATGTAAGATAAGATATGTACGGTAACGACCTACGTTAGGCCGGTCGTTACAGTTGATATGTTATGTCCTCTGTTTAATGGAAGAATGAATTATGAGGAAAATATTTTGACATCACAAATAAGCTAGAATAAAAATTAATGACCATAAAATATCAAAAATAACATTTTTAGCATAACTGTTAATAAATTGGAAAATGATATTTTGAGTGGGATTTTCATAATGTTATAGAAGGACAGAATATTACTCTTGACATAAGCCATAAGAGGAGCTCAAGTTTAATCAGAAATAATAAATGTCAAAAATGACGATTTTGCCCTCAAGGGCTAAAATCGTAATTTCACCAGCCTAAAGACTTTAATTGAATCTGAAACTTTGCAGTCTTGACTAGAGACTTAAAATATACTTAGTGTCAAATTTTGGTGATAAATGGATAAGAAATAACTAAAACACCATTTTGGGATCAAAACGTAAATATAGAAAAGTTTATGGTCAAAAACGTAAATAATAAAAAACTTGCTAAAAATGAGTCCTGATCCTGTGAGAGCACTTTATAAGGACATTAAGTATAGAAAATATGAACCAAAGGGTATTGGGAACTAATTGGGGCTAAATAAGGACTAAAATGCAAAAATAAATAAATAACAGGTCAAATTATAAAATCTGCTTAGACTATAATTACACATCATATTTGTTACCCTTAAAGCATTATATTAAGCTAAACAAATACAAGAAATAATATATTTTATGTTATAGTCAAATGTATGACCTTAAATGACATATAGGGGCTTAAATGTTATACTTTTAATTAATTACGTTTAGAAATGTAATAAGTTAAGAAAGTCACATTAAGAGCTTAAGGGCACTGTAAACGTTATTCTAAAGCCGGGACAAACTTTTAAAAATCATTAAATAAGTTTAGATTAAAAAGGGTATGTCTAATGGTAAAATTGTAATTTTATCAAACTAAGTGGTAAAATAGTAATTTGATGGGGAGAACGTTTTGGACCATAAGTGGAGGTTTTCTGGACCTATAAAACTGCAAGAGAGATTACTAAAAGCTAAGATCAAAAGATTTAACAAGTTTAAGCTTAAAAGTGCTTGAATAACCGAAATATGGGTAAATTGGTAAATAAATACCTGATGGCTCGGGGACGAGAAATGAACCTGCTACTAGATTTGTAGAGATGCCATGTAATTGTTGACTAAAACTTGATAAAGAAAAGTGTAATGGGCCTTAACAGGTTTAAAACAATAATAAGACCCAATTATAAGTAAATGGGTTGTGATAGACCCAATAAACTCACAACCCACAAAGATGACCAAATATGATATTGAAAGATCATGGTTATCTATGGTCACCTTATGGACCCAAATATAAATAAAGGGAAATTAAGTAAAATTTTGGATTAGAAAATAAGTATTAAATAATTAACTCACAAATGAGTTAATAATTAATTAATTTAATATTTAAAATTAAATAATTATTAATTAAGAAATTAATTTATAATAATTATGTAATTAATAATTAAGAATGCTATAAAAAAAACTTTGAAATAAATTAATAATTAAATTAAAATTAATTATTAGCAATTAAATTGAAATTAATTATTAAGTAAGAGAACATATGTCCATAATCGAAATTATTCAAAAAAAAAAAAAACCTTACTCTAACTGTCGGATGTCAAATTAAAATTAGGACACCGCATCGACTTGAGGGTAGAGCACCGTAACGACTCGACTTTTCGAACCGTTAACTAACTTATTTATTCTTATTTAATCTTAACACTTATTTATATTTGGTTCTAAAAAAATACATAATTTTTTTAAAAATCATATTCGTACTACAAAAGTTAGAATTACTAAAATTTTTAACTGAGGAAATTGAAAACATCTAGCTAATAATTATCATATTCAAATTCGTATTTACATAATATTTTAAAAAACTATAACTTCATGTAAATTAAAAAGAAATAGTCTAAACTTTTTTTCTCGTAAAATACTCATACTAGTTTAGTAGTACCAAAATATTGGAACATAGTTATAAATATAGTCGATACAAAATAATTTAAGAAATCTAAATACGGAAATTTAATTCGTGGTGGTATCTTACTCCCGTCCTTTATCGCCTACGCATAGCTTTGCTAGTCCATAAAACATCTAAGTAACGGACTACTTACCCGCGTTACTTATAGCAAGAACACATAATGATGAGCTTTCGCTCAGCAAGTACAAACAATATCTGACAAATCATTTTCATAAAATCATATCACATGTAATATCATGAATGTTCAAAAATACATGTAAACTATGTGTGTTCAATTATGTTTTATTATTTACATATATTATCTACTTAAGGACCCTTATGTCGTTCTCATATACGCGCAACCAATGGAGATATGGGTTGCGCGCAACTAAGGACTGCTATGATGATATGATTTTATAAAAATGATTTATGAGATATTGTTTGTACTTGCTGAGCAAAAGCTTATCATTGTGTGTTCTTACTGAAGGTAACGCGGATAAGCAGCCCGCTACTTAGATGTTTTATGGACTGACAAAGTTGTGCGAAAACAATGAAGGATGGGGTGGGATACCACCACGAATTAAATTTCCGTATTTAGATTTCTTAAATTATTTTGTATCGACTATATTTATAAACATGTTCTAATGTTTTGGTACTACTAAACTAGTATGAGTATTTTATGAGAAAAAAACTTTAAACGTTTAGTATGAGTATTTTATGAGAAAAAAACTTTAAACTCTTTCTTTTTAATTTACATGAAGTTATAGCTTTTTAAAATATTATCTAAATACGAATTTGAATAGGATAATTATTAACTAGATGTTTTCAATTTCCTTAGTTAAAAATTTTAGTAATTCTAACTTTTGTAGCACAAAAAAAATTGATGTATTTTTTTAAAACCAAAAATAAATAAGTGTTAAGATTAAATGAAATAAGAATAAATAAGTTAATTAACGGTTCGAAAAGTCGGGTTGTTACAACTCTAAACTAGCTTCACTGCATTTTTCTTTTAGTGAACATAAGTTACTTACCAGCCTCCACTGAGATAGCTGATATAAGAGAACCATACACTCCTCTCTTCGGAGCACTTGTTGTCCCTTTCCCAGTCCATTGGAAGCGGATCTCTAACGTCTTATTACTCACATTTGCTTTAAATACTTCAATAACTGCTTTATCAACTCCATTTGCCGCCTCTTCAATATTAAAATCCTCCAACACACGTTTTCCCTATGATTTGAAATCACCTTTAATAAGAAACATATACTATAAAGAACGAATACTAAAACACATTACAAGCTTGTTAAGCAAGAGAGAGAGAGAGAGAGAGAGAGAAGGATGTACTTCAGAGTATGTCAAGGTCTACCTGGATATAAACATCAAATATTCGCCTTCCAACACTGTAATAAGATCTGTTGTCTCTAAATACTATCTCCGAAAAGTGAAGTTTCACAGTGTAGTTTCCATTGGCTAAGCAACGAGCATAATACGTTAGTGAAAGAGGAGAGAGGCGTGCAGCTGTGTATAGCTCAGAATCATTCATTCTGAGGACAGACACATTATTTGCTATATAGTCCTCTGTGCTACTCCAAGTGCCCCAAAAGTCACCAGTGCTGCTAAATCCCCAAGTCGGTTGGCTATGGACAAACATTGCCGGGCCCCCAGAATCTTCATCACTTTCGTACTTGATTTTTCCGATAGTGGTTTGTTTTCCACCACAATTAATATGCAATGAATATTTGTCTACATCAAAACGGTGATTAAACGTCAATGGGACTTTAAAATAATTTTCATTTGCTCCAGGTGTCAGTTATTTCGGGGAATAAATGGAGGGATTTGATCACCTTTTGGACATGGACTAAGGCATGGGCTGAGTAACCTACATTCATGCAGTGAAGGAAGAAAGCATTAGTACATATGAGATTTATCATCAAAAGGAATGCTCTTCTCGTTTTAGTCAAGTTTGAGGCTTACGGGTCGCTGAGTTTGGAAAAGCTCCGGTATAGATTGCTGATAAAACAAAAAACAATGACTTCCACCATTTATCCACCATTAAAAAAAAGCAGAAGTTATGAGGAAAGAAAGAATAAAGAGTAACTCTTACTATGTTTCTCGACAAGTTCCCGGAACAGAATCCTCAGAAAAATTATTGTAAGAAAGATCAATAACGCTGCACATAAACATGAAATTTTGACTAGCTAATTCTTTGGTAAGAGAAAGAAGACATGATAGTATTCTTATATAACTACACATACCGTAATTTGCTCACAAACAAAAAAAGTACATAATCATAGTTCATATGATTAAAGTTGATCAAAAATAAAAAATAAAAAGAAAAAAAGAAAAACAAAGTTCGCTGTAACATATGGATCGAAAACATACTAGCGATTATCTCTGCTATTGACCCAGTTCGGAATGCGCCCAATGAGCTGGTTACTTGTCAGATATCTGTAAGTGGGGGAAACATAATAGGATGTCAAAGTTTTTGCTTGTGTTAATGTCCATCTCTCCGACTATGTAAAATGATTCTTCAAAATTTAACAGAATTTAAGAATAATGAATTAAGGAAACGATTCATGTTCCTGGTATTAAGAATTCATTACCACATTACTTTATACTTACAATGTGTCTAGTCCCACTAAATCTTCAAGATTGGGAATGTTTCCTTCCAATCTGTTATAGCTAACATCTCTGCAAAACAATTGAGATTTCTAAAATATGTGAGACCCTAAAACGTGTGTTTCATCAACAATACGGATTTATTACAGCTATCGCATGAACTTGAGTAGACGTGTTGGCCAATAAAATTGGAGAAAAAGTAGAAGGAAACATTACAAGGTTTTGAGACTAGTCAAATTAGATAAATCTGAAGGAATTCTTCCTCTTAGATTACAGCCTCTCAACACCCTGCGATTTCAACAAAACCCCTGTAATCGTAAGCACAATATTCCAACATTTTCCTACTAAGAAAGCATACTAGAATATAAATATGGCTTACAATCGTTGTATGTTTTCATGTTGCTCACGTCTGGAAATTCTGAGCTCTGACCAGATAAGTCACTAATATATCTGCAAAGATTCATATCATGATAGCCGTGAGGCACTTAAGTCTCTTAACTTCTCAGTGCCAAAATCATATAAAGATCTAAATGACATTAACGACAATATAATTAAGAACTCACAGTTCCAGTAAAGTACTCAGTACAGAAAGATTGGAGGGAATTGGCCCTTCGAAACCAGTTGATTGCATCTCTCTATTAGCAACACAATTAAAGCATAAAGGTCAAAACATTTTTCAGACTTAAGAACTTGGAGGAGAAAAAAAAGCACTTTAGAATGAAAAGCTCTTACAAATACTTAAGTTGTTTCCAACTCTGGAAAAAGTCAGGCATTCTTCCAGTAAAGTTGTTACTGTTAGTCTTACTGCAAATGAGCGAAAAAGAAAATGACAAGAGACACAAATCCCAGGCTTTTCTTGGCAGGATCTTTTCAGGTACTCAAGAACACTTACAGAGTTTGTAACTTGGTCAGATTAGCGAGAGAAGCAGGCCATTCTCCACTGAGATTGTTAGCACTAACATGACTGCAATTTTCCATGGGCAAGACAACCGACAACCGAAAACCTTTAACATCTAGTTAACTTACAATTTGTAATAAATTGAACAAAAGATCGATTTTTATACAAGTTAAAGTACGAAGTGAAAAGGGAATACAGAAAATTCAAACTTCACATACTGTCCAAGTTGACCAATCTCCCAAATTCAGGTGGAATTGGTCCAGAAAACAAGTTGCTCTCCAGACCCCTGAAAACAAAGTTCTCTTAAGGTTATGGCAGGAAAAACCGAGAGGGAAGTTCATATTCGGTTATAAACAAGTATAAATGGCTTAAAAAGAAAGGATTCTGATCATACAAAGCTGTGAGAGTGGTTATGTTTCCCAAGAAGGCAGGTACTGGTCCAGATAAATTGTTGGTACCAACGACCCTGCATTAGATTATTTCCGTTACTAACAATCACTATATAGCTAACCTTGAATATGAAGGGGTGGGCTCGGAGAAATTTACAGCAATTCCAACTTTGTAGAAGCCCATTCAGGAGGTATTGAGCCACTGAGGTAGTTCCGTTTCAAATTACTATAAACAAGAAGAAAGGACACTATTAGTGTGAACAAGGTATAAAAGGTTTGAGGTGGAAAATAAACGAAACGAACAAGTTCACACAGTTGCTTAAGGTAAGGGAGTTTAGCCGCTGATGACGGAAGCACGCCATCAAGATCCTGCCCTGCAAACGTGCTGCATAATACGATAAGAAAACGTGTGCGTCAAAACTTTGAAACTAAGGAAAAATCGCTGACAAAGACTCTCTTATGTGCCGTGTTGTTTCAGTAAGGCATCATAATCATGATCTTAATGTTAAGAAAATTTTCACACAACTGTGCAAAAGGTAAGGAAAAGGGAGAACTACATGCTTTGGATATGGCAAAAATTGAGAGAGATGGAACAATTGCAGATGATGGTATTGGCGTACTGATCCGTACACGGGCGATTAACGGTTGTCTGATTACTACACGGATCGTTGAAATTCCAGTCTGTTTTATTCAGCTGAGCTGCTATTTCTTTAATGGCTTCCACTACATGTACACATTAAAACTTGTCATTTTCATTTTTTCCTTGCGTTGTTTCCACTGCTAATTTAAGATTTCTACTAAGACAGTTCTTTTGTCAAATTGAAACAAAACAAACTCATGCTTACTAACAGCAGGAGAAATTTTTTGTTTCAAATCATTTTCCTAGGAAAATGTATGAAACTTAAAATAAAAAAAAATAAAAAAAAATCTTTCCTGCTAAGCACAATTAACATTATTATTTTTTTAAACAACAAAACATTAATTATTATTTCCACATAACTTTAGCCAAATCTAATCATTTTCTACATTCGAAAATTAACAGAAGCCCATATTACTAGGAGACAATCAAATCAAATCATCTTCCATTGAATAAACAGCTTCCAAAAAATAAAAAACATTCAAGTACCTTCATAATCAGGAAGAGTTGCAGTTTGAGCTGCGGATTTTGAGGGTCCCAGTTCCATAGAGAAAAGCAGAAAGAGGACTACAATTACATGGCTAATGCTGAAGAAGGTCTTCTTCTTCAACTTCTTAACTTTTTCAGCACAAGAAGAGATTTCTACAGTAAACATGTTTTTAGCTAAAAAAGGGCAAAGTGAGAGGCAAGATAGAAAGAAACCAGTTCTGCTTTTATAGAACAAATTTATAAAAATAAATAAATAAATAAATAAATAAACTGACGGAATTCAGCCCAACTTACCCTGTCAAACATTATCAAGATGGATAGAGCACCAACTTCTTTTTTTTTTTTTTTGGATATTAACCCCTCTCTGTCTCTCTGTCTCTCTCTGCATGTCAGCGGATTATTGTTGTCCAGGAAAAACAATTAATTTTAATCTTTAGCGCCACAGTGAAACAGACGCTAGTTTGTTTCACTTTAAATTAACAAAACGCCATCCACAAAATATCGTATAGAAATCAAAATCTTAATTCCAAATAAAATTTTTTATTTTTTTTATTTTTAAAAAATTCAAATTTTAAGATTTTATAATTTTTTTATTTTAAATGAAAATAAGAAGAATTTTATGTCAAAATATTCAAAAAATTTAAATTTTAAAAATTTATAATTTTGAAACGATGGCTTAATCAGTATATATGTGTTTATGTACATACATATATATACATATATATAATATTAGTAGGATAACATTAATCTCTACAATTTTCTTGTTATTGAGATAGCAGAGTAAAAAGTGTAATCAAATGAGTACGGAGAAGATTAACGTTGTCATATAAAGAAAAGAGTAACCTTGTCCTAGAAATAGTTTTCTTTTCCCCATGGAAAAAAGTTTGGCTATAGACACTTTCTGGAAAAAGGTGATGTTAACAATGCCAAAATAATAATAATAATAATAAAATAAAAAATAAAAGTAAAAATAAAAAGTGAAAAAAAAAAATCAAATATTAGAGTAGTACAAACACGTTCGGTTATTAATATCATGCTGTCAAACTTTAATATGTTTGGGTCCACAATAAAATTGGAATTGGAATTATATGACACCAAAACTTAAATTCACACGTACCTGGGGCATATCATGTTGAATTGAGTAGCACTTTTAAACAATTTAAACGTAGAATTTCATTTCACATCATCAATTTTAATTCTTATTTTAATCATTTTATTAATTTTTAAGGGTCTGATTTATGTTTTGCACCGTTAATTATTAATATGGATATTCATAAATTAAGCTTACGTTTTGTATTCGAGTTTATTTTAAACTTAATTATATTTTTATAGTTAATTTTTGTCATTTTATTTTTAAAATAATCAATAAAATTATAACTAATTTTTAAAAAATTTAAAAACTTTCAACCTAAAAATTTTATTTTATTTTAAATTCAACCTAAACACAAATCAGGTTTTAAATTTTTAAAAATAAAAACAAATGAAGGTAGTTTAACCAGAAGTCACTTCAATTTATATAGTTGCTTCTTTATTTTATTACTTTATTATGATTTTTTTTGCAGGTATAAACTGAATTAAAAGTTGCCTCTAAAAGTCATGGTTGACGCTTATGCATGCACCACACAGGACACACTGAGGAATCCAAGGCGACCGGTTAATTCTAGCTGGGTCCGGATAGCGACTGAGTGTGACGTTGTCCAACCAACGTACAAATAATGTTTTTTTTTTTTTTCTTCTTCTTCTTCTTAATCAGAGACAAGAACGCACGTGCATTTCTTAGAGAATAAATGGATCACAAACATCTTCAATGTATAAATAGTTATTCTTTAGATATAATCCAATATTAAATTCTGAGGAAATCCTTCAGAAAATAAAATATAAAAAAAAACAACTCTAAGAAAATTAATCAATAGGTTTTGAGAAAATAAAAAATAAAAACAAGGATCATTTCAAATATGTTCTTCAACTTTAACATCATTCTTACTTTATCTCTAATTTTTAAAATTTTCACTTTGCACCTAAAATTTTGAACTAGTTCCACTTGATCTTTATTAATTTTTTTTTTTATTTAAAACGACAGAAGAAGAGTTTAACGGTGGTAATGAGATATTTTTTTCATTTTTTTTAATTGAAATTCTAATAAAAGAGGATTAAGTGTGATGATTTTTTTTTTGGGTCTTGTTTTTAATATAAATTCTAATAGAAGAGATTAAATAAGACTAATTCTAAATAAAAAAGATAAAATGAGTTTTTGAAATTTAAGGATTAATGTGACAGCAGCTTAAAATTAGAGATACTTGTGAGACTGATCTAAAAAGTAAAATATGGTCAATTCTACTGGTTGATTATTCTCATTTCTTATATTTTCCTTCAACACCCTTCCTTGATGAACTTGCCTTTCTAGACAACCTTAATTACATACGGTATAATAATAATTATTTTTTTTTATGAAGTTACTATTTACTACGCAATTATTTTTGGTTAAAAGGTTATAATTCTTTAAAAGAGTATAAAATTATCCTTTATGTTAATTTAAAAATTTAACAGAAAATATCATATTAATCATACATGATTTATTATTTATTTAAGGGTAAGTAAGAAAAAATTACATAATTCAAATTATACGTATTATACACGTGATCTACTCAATCTAAATTTTAATATTTATTAATAAATATTTAAAAGAGCTTAACAATTTTTTAACAAAAAGATAGGGATCAAATTGTAGATTATAAAAAGTTTAAAAATCAAAGAGTAATTTATTAATTTGTTATTTTCTTATGGGAACTGGTTTTGAAGTTCACCAGTTCGTCGTAGATAATGTCGGTCGCTTTGGTAACTTTTTCTGTTCTTTTCTTTTCTTTTTTCTTTGGAAACGAAGTATAGGTTTTTTTTCATTTTCTTAAAATATTTTCTTCTAATTCCTCCTTTTTTTTAATTATTTTATTTTATTTTATTTTTTGCGATTGAAGTTTTAGGGTCCGTTTGAGATCACATTTGAATACGGTGTTTTAGAGGTTGGAGATGGTTTGAGGTTTAGGAAGGTGTGGTTGGTGAAAATGAAGTGTTTGGAGTGAAAAAGTATAAAAATTTATAATATATTATTCAGAAAAAAATTAACAATATGGATCTTATTTCGTTTCTCATGAAATTCTATACAATTTAAAAACAAAAAAATCATTTAATTTTAATTTAGAATGATAAAGTTATGAATTTTTAAATTTAAATTTTTTTGAAGATATTTTAAAAAATAAATAATAAAATGACCCAAAAAAAATTTTTGGAACTACTTTTCTAAATTCCAACCCATTGGGCCTTAAACTATTTCTTTAATTAGTCTCTTGTGTCCTTGTGTCGGCAGGCACGATAGTTTTATTGACCGAGACAATAAAATGCCGGTCAATTTGTGTATAGAGGGGGAAAAAAAAAACCAATACAAAAAAAAAAAAAATTGCTAAACCAAAATAAATGGGTCACTGGCTGCTTTTACTTCATAAACAGAAGACAAGTAAGGTAAATTCCATGGTTAAATTATTAAGTGAAACGAAGACCAAGATTTGTTTTAGATGATATCAAAAGCAAGCTATGATCAAACCTTTTAAAAATATCAATTCCGTCGTCACTTGAATTGTAAATATATGAATGTGATGAAATAACAAAGCAACTTTATCGTGGACCGCTAATGAATCACCATCTCTATGAATTATTATTGTTTATGGTTAATTTCGAAATATATGAGGCTTTGTTTATTTATTTAGGTCCATTTGACCCTTAAATCCAGATCTAAGTTTCAGTTTTGTTTTTATTTTTTTTTTTTTGAAAAATCAATAAAAATTATAACTAATTTTTGAAAAGTCAATTAACTTCGATCAGAAAATTATATTTCAAACGGATATTCTAAATGCAAACTTAGTTAGCACCTCACATCTTCGGTTTGAGGCGTGACAATATACTCATTCTTTTTTGGCATATACTTTCTCTTATCTCATTTTCTAACTTAACCATTTCAATCCTCATTTATCTATCTTTGCTTTCTCTCACCTCATTCTCTTTTCTCGTAACATTTTTTTTCCTCCATCTTTCTTGGCTTAATTCTATCACTTATATATTCTCCGTAACTTCTCTCTTTATTTTTTTTTATCTCTAATTTAATTTCACAACCTTTTTCTCTTATGCTTCTCTTTCTTCACTTTCATCTGGAGTGGTAGAAAGTTAAGAGAGAGAATCAAAATGGGAAGTGGGAGACAGAGAGAGAAGGTGAGACGGAAAAAAAAAACGACGTCATCAAGAGATAAGCTAGGAAAAGAGAGCCCGAGGTGCTGACCCACAGCGAGGCAGGCCGGAGAAAATTCCTGTTGCTAATATATCCTTAAGCCCTTCTGTGTGTGATCCGATGAAGAAGATCTTGACTTGCTTGTCAAAGAGAAAGAGTCTTTCTATAATGACCGTAGTAGCCATGTCGAAGTGCCAGATTCCCCTCACTCGAGAATTATATGAAAGTATATAGATTCTATTCCTCACTCTCTCAATGGGAGTTGGGCCGATCGAAGCAACTTATTTTATTTTATTTTTATTTTTATTTATTTTTTTTTATGAATTGAGAGACAAGATAATTAATTAGTATCAAGATCAGCTACGATATCCTGATTTAGTTGACACCTTTAGCTAAACCAATCCTCTACCAGGCCAGTATGAATTTAGTTAAAAAAACAAAAAAACAAAAGAGTGTATGGAAACAACACAAATAGCAACAAACAGAAATAAAAGAAATAACCACAAAAGAAAAATCTGTTGATCTAACAACCGCGGGAGAGCAAAAGAACTGCCCAATGAAACGAAGAAGAAGAAAAACACTATTGTGTCTAAGCAAGAGCATGCTCTACTCATTTTACCTTGTACTCGTAAAATTCAATCGGAAAATCTCCACAAAATGAAAAAAGTCGATGCTCAATACTAGAATAGGAGGGAATGATGAGAACTGCACCATTACAAATTGTAGTTAAATAACATAATATGTAATAGCCAGACTTTTTACAAATTTCGATTTCCTTTATTTGAAATCAAAGTTTGTATTATGTATGTTTATATGAAATGTCTGATATGATTTTATCAGAATTAGAATTTATGTATGATTTTCTTCCGGTCAAAGTTTGACCAGGAAATTTAAGATATGATTGAGACGGTACTGCAGTATAATCAACGGTACAAAATTATACTGTGAAAAATCGTCATTATGAATATAGAAGTGAGAATAAGGTACGAGACTATTATAGAAAAATCAAGCTCAATATTTAGAGTATTAAGGCCGAGAGGTTTCAAGTTCGGAGAAAAATTTTTACACAGTCCAGTTAAGCAGAGATGAATTTTGGACTGCAGTTTAATATAACAGTACTGTTATTAAATATAAACAGTACTAATAATATCTAAATTAGTATGATATTGGACTGTATTTTGGAAATCAAGCCAAATGGGTTTTAATTGGGAGACACCTCACCAAAAGATAATTAATGTGATTTTTTTGGAATTTTAGAAAATTATGTAAAGAATTCCAAAAGTAAGCATTAAACATTTACTTAGTCACCAAGCCACCTCCCAATGGCCGGCCACCTTGCATGAATTTTGTGCAATTACTTCATTTTTGGGGGATTATTATGCAACTTTGGAAGAGATCTAAATCACCTATAAATAGGTGAAGTATTAGTTCAGTTGACCATTTAGTTCCACTAAGACTTTTAGTTCACCTTTTTAGTTACAAAAAATCCCCACAAAGGCCGAACACAAAGGGAGAAGGAAGAGCAAGGCTTGGTTGGATTTTTGGAGAAGGAAAACAAAAAGAAATTTGTTGGATTCAAGTTTAAAGATCATCTCCCAAGTCCTTGAGGTAAACCCTCTCAATCCTTAAGTTTTTATTCAAGTTTGAAGTAAGATTTTTTTTAAGTGTATTTCAAGTATGGAATGTAAGAGCATAAGCTCATCTTCTTTCTTTTTCTTCATGTAATGGTTTTATTGAGCTTGATCTGTGCATAATAGGGTTTAGAGAGTGATTATATATGGTTGTATGTGTTTTTTTTGTTTTTAGTTATGCTTTAGATGGCATGTGCTAAGGGTGTATGCTCACTAAGTGTTTGTTATATATCCCCAAGATGTTTAAGAATGATCTTTAGATTATTGACAATAGATTTATACTGCATGATATGTGGAGGGTTTGAATAACCCCAAAAACCCTAGTAATGGTAGTATTTACCATTAAGGTTTATGTGTAAATAGTATGGTATGTATGAGATGTATGGCATGGAAAACATTAGTAAATATGCTGCATGTTTGTCATAGGCTCACGGTTTTAACCGTTTCAGGTAGTGTACACGTAATTTTTGGTACGAACCAACGAAACCGAAAACTACCAGTTTTGGACTAAAACAGGACATCAATTTGGAATCTGAGTTTTGAGGCCTTTAGATGCCGAATTTGAAGAAAGTCAAAACATGAAAGTTGTAGAAAAAAGAAAATCCTAGGGGATAGCATGGACCGTTTAAAAAATAAGACTCCAACGGCCTCAGTTTTAGTAAAACCCGAGCCTGGTCTGGGCAATCCAGTGTTCACGGCCAGGTAATTTCAACAAGGTAAATGGGTAAGTTAAGGGCTGAATTGGGTTTTGGGCAAAACATGAAAGTTGTAGGAATCCCTAAGATCTACAACTTTTATGAGAATACGTTTGCAAATTCAAAACTAATTTTTAAAGTAAAACTGAATTTTTAAACTGGGCAGGAGAACAGGAAATTCCTACACAGGATTTTCAAAACAGTGCATGATTAGATAGTTTATGCACATACACTGATAACTAAGTTTTTGGGAATATTTTCAGAAAAGGTTTTTAGAATTTCATAGTTTTACTATTTTTGAAAAATAGATAATGATCAGTAAGGATTTATAGTAAAGAAATAATTAATTGGGCCAGGTAGTAAAAGGATACCCATAGTAATCACAAAGAGGTTACTAATTTTTATATGACAAGCTTTGGACTCAAGGTTACTCATAGTAACCTAATTAAATACTATTGGACCTTGTAATCAAGATTTTGTTATGAGAAAGTAAACCAAATAGTGTTTGGTTGTTGATTGGATTATGAGCCCTAAGGTTACATTTGGTAACCAAATGATGTATCAACATTTGTATGTGGGGGGGGGGGGGGGGGGGGGGGACATATAACTAGGATCATAAATAAATGTTGGGTTAGATACCAACAATGAATGTGATAAGTTATGATAAGATATGATGATTCTTATCTTACGTCTTTTTATATCAGGTAACTAACTGTTATTGCAACTCATTGGAGTAGCAAACCTCCGATCTAGTAAAACTCGTAAGTACAACTCCGCCTACAGCATAGGCAGATTGTTTGATTGAATGCATATTTTTAAAGCCCTACATTTTTGTATAAATGTATATGATTTATGATTTTCATTGTGACATCATGAAGTATGTTCGCTATTGATAACTCATATGGTAAGAATAAGACTATATTTCAAGTAAGAAACTATTTTAAGAATATGATGTTTATGAAAGATGATGAGTAAGTTCTGTATCGTACCGACCTGCACTAGGTCAGGTTTGGTTCGTGGTTTGAGTTGGATTGGGCTGGCTGCCCCAACCATTCCATAGCAGCGCGTCACGGTACGTACACTATGTTAAGGGCCATAGTATGTTAAGTTAAGAAAGAATAAGAAAGCATAATCAAAACATAATTTGTTCATGCATTGTTTTGCTATGAAATGTTTTGCGGATGAATAGTTATACTTGTTGAGCGAAAGCTCACAACTTACGTCTATGCTGTAGGTAAGCTCCCTACTAGCAATGTTTGATACAAGACGATGGAGCGCAGCAGAGCTATCTATGAGATTACGGGCTGGGAACCACTACACGTTTTGTCGTTATATATGTATGCAGTTTTATATGTTTTCCGTTTCAAACTCGAGTGCTTGAATTAGTACTTATACCTATATGTATATATGTATGTCTATATGTAAGTGTATGAATCAAGTGAAAAAAAAAAATCTAATCCGAATTTCCGCTTAATAAATAAGTAAGTACTTATGTATGCCATATACGATGTAACGGCCTACGTAAGGTGGGTCGTTACATAACATGAGGAATGCAAGATGTATATCACAATATTGCATGAAGTTATCTACACATTTAATACACTACGAAATCAGACACCCTAATGTCTAATCATGACAATACAACGTATGCGAAACAATACAATATACCACTATCGAACATGGTCAAAACAAATATTCCACTCGTATCTTTTAATTCATAAAGTTTGAAAGATGATTTGCATCGCCACAAAAGAAACGAAGCATGGCGTCGTTGTTATTTTGGAAACTTATTTTTAGGCTGAAGAGTACTTATGATGTGACATCAGAGAAGAAAGCACTGTTGTCTTTGGACTCGAAATTGATTTCATAGAGATCATGACCAGATATAGTTAAGGATTCAGGATAGAGATCATTGGCAGAAGTACTTGTGGAAGGTTTTTCCGAAGTGCTAAATTTGGAACCTTGGGTTTCAATTGTGTTCTTTTTCGGAATTTGTTGATAGTAGTCTTTAAGGGTCTCAAATCTCAAATCCTTTGTCAAAACATCACCATAAATACCAGGATCAGAGACCACTTCCTGAACCACGGTGTGCCCTTCAAGCATGCCGATCACATCGAACATTGTAGGCCTCATCATTGGAGATGCATTGGTACATAAAAGAGCCACTTTTATAACTCTTTCAGCCTGTTCCTTGTTGATTTCGTCTAGATTTTCATCTACAATCTCCAACAATTCTCCTTTCTGTTGCAAGACAAAAGCCTGCAAAGGAATGAACCAATCAAGAATCACCAAACGTTTCAACTTTCGCATATGAATGGAAAATTGATATCATTAAAAAAAAAAAAAAAAAAAAAGTAGTCGAAGAAACAATCCCTTTATCACTTACATAAGCAAGAAGGCAAACACATTCATTTTGAGGCCTGTAATTTGTATTACTCTTCCCACTAACAATTTCTAAAGCAACAACTCCAAAGCTATAAACATCTGCTTTCTCAGTCAGATAACCCCACAGTGCATATTCTGGAGCCATATACCCACTAAAAACATAACAAAACAACAACAACAAAAGTAGGGAATTCAATACATTTTGTTAGGAAATTCATCCAATAATTTATGAAAATTTTGACTTACATAGTTCCAGCAACTCGAGTACTAATGTGGGTGTTCTCATCTTCATGAAGCTTAGCCAATCCGAAATCTGATATCTTAGCATTAAGATCACTGTCAAGGAGCACATTTGTGGCCTTGATGTCTCTATGAACAATCTTCAGAGGTGACCCTTCATGAAGAAAGTAAAGACCGTTGGCTATTCCAACGCATATGTTGAACCTCGTTGCCCAGTCCAATTTTGGACTACTCGTTCTTGGACCTACAGATGACATGATCAGGGCCGTGATGCAATCGAAAAAAATATTTACCATAACGTCATAATTCTAGGTTGAGCATTCCAGCTAGGCTGGCTAGAAAAATGGTAACACATGAACATCTCATAAAGAGGGAAATGGTAAATTACCAAAAAGTGCACGACCAAGGCAATTATTTTCCATGTACTCGTATACGAGCAGTAGCTCATTGCCTTCGATACAACATCCATAAAGCGTCACTAGATTTGGATGTTGCAAACCCGATATCATGCCTATCTCGGTTACGAATTCCCGATTTCCTTGGTTGGATTTTGAAGACATTTTCTTCACAGCAATAACTGTACCATCGGACAATTGACCCTGCACGATGATACGCTTTACCAAGTCAAATCTACATCTTAATAATGGCATGTGTGATATATCCAAGGCAAGATCAGCGTGCAGTTGTGATGGTCCAATGTATGTTTAGTGTTACCTAGAAGTTCGTTAATTACCTTGTAAACAGTTCCAAAACCACCTTCTCCAATCTTGTTTTCGGAGTTAAAATTATTAGTCGCAGCTCTTAGTTGTCTCAAAGTAAAGGAACCTGTTCGCAGTTCTAGCCCCGTAAGGTCTGACAATGAAATTGAAGCAACCATTAGGAAACACTAAAATGAATTGATCATCAAGTAAGTTGACACTTCAACTGCAAAAGCGATTAATTGCCCACCTGATCCTTCTTTTCTATTCTTGTTCCGGCGATATCTTCTCCAAGTGAGTGCACAGGTTACCAGGAAGATTAGGCAGAAGATAGACGCAATTATACCAGCCACAAAATATATGCTCTTTTTTATATGTTCTACAAATGGGAGATGAATATGCCCAGAAAGGAATTAAACAATCAAAACTAGGAGGAAGAAAATCTTATAAAATGAAAGACAAACTATATGAGTTGTATTCCTCACCTTCACAATGAGACTTTGAACCTGAAAATGCAGAAACCCGAAGACTTACTGAATATACAAATTATTAAAACTAATGAAATAACAATTTAGAAATATATGTTAAATTAATAGCTGATCAATGGTTGTAAGAATGCTGCGGATTTCCTTTTGGACCCATTCGAAAAAGCTTTTGCTTTTACTTTATTTATTTAATCAGCAGAAGAAGAGAAGCAAAAACTGTGGTTTTTTTTATTGACTGCTTGGAGCCCAAGAGCTTATAAGGTTAAAATAATTTTAAAATTTTTAATAAGTAATCAGACTCTAAATAAGTTTTAAAATCTATTGAGAAGAGCTTTTATTGGAAGTCACATTTTCTGGCTTTGACAAGAAACTCTTTTGGAGATTATGAGCTATCTGAAAAATCAACTAAACACTTATGGAAAAAAAAATTGAATCTAAGAAGCTCTACCAAATAGGTTCTTTGTATGCAGGAAAAAAAAAATCTAAGTGGGTTGA
>CM046361.1:10821265-10856697 GCA_025413025.1 Ficus hispida
GATTTGCACAAATTGCATGCAAGGTGGCCGGCCATGAAGTGTCTAGAATCTTCCTAATTACTTTCCAAATTTTTCTTAATTCCAAAATGATGTCATAATTAATGGATAAGGTGATGTCATCAAGGTGATGTCACCATAAGGCCTTGTTTGGCTCTTTTCTTCAATATGCAATCCATTTTTGAGCTACACAGATATTTCTAATACTGTGTTCACTAATACACAGTACTGTAGTATATTTGGCAGTCCAAAATTTATCTGTTTAAAAATGGACTGTACGAAAAATTCTCTTCGCTTAGAACTCTTAGGCCCTTAATTACCTACTTAGTGTGCTTGATTTTACTCTATGGTGGTTTTAAAAATAACATGATCCATTTTATCAGAAAAATGGTTTTTCGCAGTATACTTCCTATACTGCTCATCATACTTCATTATTGTCACCTAGTTGACCCTTTTCAGTCAATCTTTAACCTATCGGGTCAACCTTGACTTCATTGGTCAAGCTTTGATCAACATAAAATCATAACATTTTTGTACCCTTTTTACTAAAAAGGTTACTTGCTTGGCTAAGCAATTTGCTTATTGAGTCTCATAGCTAATTAAATGAGAACTCAAACATTTACTAATAAAATTATGAATTTCGTATTGATATTCATAATTTTCATGAAACATTACAAAAACACATAATACGAGCATAGATTTCTTATGTACAAGGAATCATGAGTACGTATAATTTTCGGTTATTACAATCCACCCTCCTTACAAAATTTTCGTCCTCGAAAATTAGATAATTCAGGGTGGCTTCTCTTCATATCCTCTTCACGTTCCCATGTTGCTTCCTCCACTTCATGATTTCGCCAAAGACCTTGACTAAGGTATAACTTTGTGCCTTACACCTTTTCTTCTCGTGCCAAAATTCGAACCGGTTTCTCCTCATAAGTCAAATCTCTGAACTTCAATTGGTTCATGGTTCATACGTGTGAGGGATCTGAGATGTACTTCTTTAGCATCGACACATGATACATTGTGCACATATGCTAATTTTGGGGGCAAAGCCAACTTATAGGCCACATTACCAACTTTCGAGTACTTCGAATGGTCCTATATATCTCGGACTTAGTTTTCTTTCTTTCCAAATTCATGACTCCTTTGACGGAGCAATCTGAGGAAAACAAGTCTCCTACTTGAATTCTAGGGCCTTCTGCGTTTGTCGGCATAACTCTTTTGTCGACTAAATGCCGTTTCCATCCGTCGAGTATAAGCTTTTATGGCCTCCGTGGTTCTCCGATAAAGTCCGTAACACAAGTTCTTTCTCTCTTGTTTCGTACCAATGGACTGGAGATCTACCCTTCTTCCATAGAGAGCTTCTAAGGGGCCATTCCAATCGAAGCATGGAAACTGTTGTTGTACGAGAATTCAATCAAAGGAAGCTTTTATCCAAGTTCCTTGAAGTCCATCACACATGCTCGTAACTATCTTCTAGAGTCTGAATGGTCCTCTCTGATTGTCCATCCGTCTGTGGGTGAAAGGCTGTACTAAAGTAAGCTTTGTACCATAGCTTGATGTACACTTCTCCAAATTTCGAAGTGAAACGACCATCACGATCTGAGATGATCGATTTGGGGATCCATGGTAGCGAACAATCTGCGCGACGTACAGGTCCGCTAGCTGCTCCACTGAGAAGCTAAGCTTGATGGCCAGAAGTGTGCGGATTTCGTCATCGATCGACAATCACCCAAATAGCATCGTTGCCGCTGGGAGTTCGGGTAGACCAACCACGAAATCCATCGTCACTTGGTCCATTTCCATTCTGGGATGGAATTTTCTGCAATTCTCCCCCGGGACGTTGGTGTTCAGCCTTCACTTTTTGACATGTAAGACATTTACTAACGAACGTGGCAACGTCATTCTTCATCTTGGGCCACCAAAGCTTTCCTTCAGTCTTTGTACATCTTTGTGGCTCCAGGATGAACGGAATACGGAGTCTCATGAGCTTCTTTCAGATCCGTTCCTTCAACTCGTCTTCATTAGGAATGCATAGTCTATTTTTCCGATAGAGTATGCCCTCATCAGATATGTTGAAGTCCGACTCCTTCCCTTCTAGGACTTCGTTCTCGTCCTAAGCAGTGAGGCATCTCCTTCTTGACGTTCCTTCATGCCATCCAAAATGGTAGGTTGGAGGTTAGGGCAGCTAAACCTCCGTAATGAGCTCTATTCCAGCTTCTACTAGCTCTCTTTGAAGGGGCGCGATCAATGGCTGAATTGATCTCATCGAGGAAATCGACTTCCGACTTAGAGCATCGGCTACTTTGTTGGCCTTCCCCGGATGATAGCGGATGTCGATGTCATAATCCTTTACCAGCTCGAGCCATCTTCTTTGCCTCATGTTAAGCTCCTTCTGGGTGAAGATATACTTCAAACTCTGATGATCCGTATAAACTTCACACTTAGTGCCATAAAGGTAGTGTCTCCAAATTTTAAGTGCAAATACTACCGCCGCAAGTTCCAAATCATGCGTCGGATAGTTTTTCTCATGATCCTTAAGCTGTCGGGAAGCATACGCATCACTTTTCCATTTTGCATGAGGACGGCTCCCAATCCTATCTTGGAAGCATCGCTGTATATCACGAAGTTCCCTTCCTCTACCACTGGAATCGTAAGAATTGGAGCACTAGTCAGCTTACTTTTTAGCTCTTGAAAGTGTTCTTCACACTTTGCAGTCCATTCGTACTTCTTTCCTTTCCGTGTAAGTGCGGTGAGCGGCGCTGCAGTCTTAGCAAATCCCTCGACGAAACGTCGGTAGTAGCCTGCTAAGCCAAGGAAACTACGTACTTCAGTGACACTTGTCGGAGCTGGCCATTTACTGACGGCTTCAATCTTGGCCGGATCTACGGATATGCCTTCCTTGGAAACCACATGTCCTAAGAAATGGACCTTCTCCAACCAAAATTCACACTTGGTGAATTTAGCATAAAGCTGGTTTTGCTTTAAAATCCGTAAGGCAATCCTTAGATGCTCCTCATGCTCCTCCTTAGATCTTGAATAAATCAAGATATCATCTATAAAGACGATAACAAACTTATCCAAGTAGTCCTTGAATACTCGATTCATCAGGTCCATAAAAGCAGCTGGTGCATTTGTCAATCCAAATGGCATAACGAGGAACTCGTAATGTCCATATCGCGTACGGAAGGCCGTCTTGGGAATGTCTTCTTGCCTTATTCGAAGCTGATGATATCCCGATCGCAGGTCAATTTTCGAAAAAATTGAAGCTCCTTTCAATTGATCGAACAAATCATCGATCCGGGGTAGTGGATACTTGTTCTTAATGGTGATCTTATTCAATTCCCGATAGTCAATGCGCATCCTAAAAGTGCGTCCTTCTTTTTAACAAATAAAACTGGGGCTCCCCATGGCGAATAGCTCTGACGGATGAATCCTCGGTCCAGGAGCTCTTGCAGCTGAAGTTGCAATTCCTTAAGTTCGGCGGGGCCATCCTATAAGGTGCCTTGGATACTGGTGCCGATCCAGGAAGCAATTCGATCTCAAAAGAGATCTCTCGCTCCGGTGGTAATCCTGGTAAATCCTCAGGAAAAACTTCAATAAAATCCTTGACTATCGGTACTTCCTCCGGCCTGCTCTTAGTTTCTTGAGCCTTATCCACCATGTTGGCTAAAAATCCCATACATCCTTCTGCCAACAACTTCTTAGCCTTTAGCGCAGAAATGAACATTTTCGGCTGTTTCGGAGTCGATCCTCTAAAAATAAATTCCTCGCCTCCCATTGGCTTGAACGTGACTATCCGACGTTGACATTCTATAACCGCGTTGTATCTCCCCAAGAAATCCATACCCAAAATGACGTCGTAGTCATACAGGTCAATGACAATCAAGTTGACATACATTTCCCTACCACATATAATTATTGGAACATGACGTATCCAATAATTAGACAACAGAACTTCTCCGGACGGTAAAGCAGTTCTGAAAGTTCTTCCAATCCTATCGCTTCCTCTACCTAGTTTCTTAGCAAACCTAGGTGATGTGAATGAATGCGTAGCTCCAGAATCAATTAACACATAAGCATCTTGCTGGGCGAAAGGAAGCTGACCTGTCACCACTGTAGATGGCCCTGCTTGAACATCCTCCTTAGTATAGGCATAAATGCGCCCTTGAGTTGCTGGAGCTTCAAGCCTGCCTTGAGAGATTTCAGGTCCTTCGAGCTTCATCTGTGCTGCATGAAGCTGATACCCCTGACTCCTTTGTTGGTGCTGCGGATTCTGGGAATTAGCATTGCAGTCCTTAGCATAGTGGCCTTCCTTACCGCACAGAAAACAACGATTAGTTCCAGCACGGCAGTCTCCCGGGTGCTTCTTTCCACATTTCTGACAAGTGGGATTCATGCTGCTATCAGGGGCATTCCGTTTCTGGGGAAAATTTTGTTGATTCCCCTGACCCCCTCCATTCCACTTCCTCTTCTGTTGATTACTGTTGTACTGCCTGTTGTTGCTGTGCTGCCCAAAAGATCCTCCCTGCCCTTTCTGCTGCGGAGGTTGACTTGGTCTTGCTTGAATCTGCTTAACTTGGGCCTTCTCTTCTCTCTTTTCCTTAAAAAACTTAGCCTGTTGTTCTTTGTTCTGACCTACCCAATACTCAGCTCGTATCGCCCGGCTGACACATTCAGCAACGGTGATTGGTGGGTAGGGGCCACTGCTAATTACTACGGCCAAATCCGAGCGGAACATCCTCATCATCCTTCTTACCTTGTCTCTCTCGGAGCCGATAAGGTGAGGACAAAGACGTGCTAGTTGCTCAAACTTTTTCACCGCCTCAGCTACCGATAGATTACCCTGACGAAAATTATTGAATTCGTCTTGTTGAGCTTCCATAACGTCAGTGTTGAAGTACTTCTCCTTAAATTCCTCAACAAAGTCCTCCCAAGTCATTTGGGTAACATCTCGCCTGATCTGGACTGTTTCCCACCAGAGGCGAGCATCTTTCCTCAGCATAAAGGATGCACAGAGAACTTTTTCTTCGTCATCGAGCTTGAGAAAGTTCAAGATAACCTGGAGGTCAATCAACCAGTTGTCGGCCTCAATTGGGTTTGTTGATCCTTCGAATTCCGGTGCCTTCATGCGCCGAAATCTGTCATATAATTGTTCCGGAGTTCGAACCAAAACTGCTGGCGGAACAGCCAAAGGCACATCAGGCACTTCAGGAGCTATCGGGTTTTCTGGAATCACCGGGTCAGCATCAGGAATTTCCGGTGCAGCAGGCTGATTCACAGGTGCTGGTGGTACTCCGACATTAGGAGGTCCCTGATTTTGCTGAGCCAACTGAGCTCTAAGCCCACCTATCTCTTGTTGTTGGGCTAACATCATTTGTCTTAATTCATTCATCTGGGCCGCAAGATCAACGTTCTGGGTCTGAGCCGTTCTACGCTTGGGTGGCATGGTTCTACATAAAAAAAATTTATGAAATAAGCTCCTTGTTTAATAAAATCATGTCTTTTATATAGAACCATAATCTTAATTCCATATAACATAATCATGGAATATATCTGAATCCATCATAATCTTATCCATATCTGCTTCATAACATAAATGTATAAGTATAACATTTAGGAAGGTGTAAAACTTTCCCATCATGTTCATATGTCACTTAATTGCCACCACCAAGCGAAGGCACCACCCAACATTATCCTCATATCTAATATTTTTCTTATGTGGCAAAGTTCCACAAATACCACATATAACTTCCATAACGTCGAGCTAATTCCATAATGCGAGAAGTTCCCGACATGACCGTTGACGACAGATGCTTACTACGCACGTGAGCTTCTAACTAATTTCTAAGCATAAGAAAAATAACTTAACTTACTTGGGCCGTGGCGGAAGTGATGTGAGGCAAGGTGAAGTAGGCTGGCAGGATACCGCTCTGATACCAAACTTGTAACGCCCCAACCTACGTAGGGCAGTTACCATACATACTTGGACTTATAACACTGCTTAAACTTGCTTGGAAAATCGAGAATAAATTTTTTTTTTTTTCAAACTTACATATAAAATAGAGTTACTCATATGGAAACTTATCATACATACATACTAAGATAAAAACATACATACTTCTTACAAAATTTTCATGTCTTTAAATCCTCATAATTTTTATACAACATAACTGTCTTTAAAATATATATAAACCTAAACTTATCATAACTTCGCAGAAGATTTTGCGTAGTGGTATCCCACACCGCCCTTCACCCGCCGCATCATCCACCTGGCCCACCAATTAAACTGCAGGCTTTTTACCTACAGTATGAAATATAAGAGTGAGCTTTCGCTCAGCAAGTACAAACATAATCTCACAAAATATAACAATGTCGTGCAACTCATGCATGAATTAATTATGAGTCTTTTATAACCAATTATTGACTTGAACTTATTATCTTGTTTAACATGTGGGCCCCTAGTGTACGTACCAAAAGCGCGCAAGCCTCAGAACGTCAGGGTTTGCAAGGCCCTTAACCATTCTGGAAAACATGAACATGACCTTCACGCATCAACGGAAGGTTGATAATTATAACTTGAAACATACATGATCCTCCTACATCAACAGGAGGTTGGTACGACACCTTACTTGTCTTGGTTTAGTCTTAGTCTTGTTATATTTCCAAGACTAAGAGTCTTTACATGTGATCTTAATAGTCATAATGTACATGAACTAGACATGGCATACTTAATGTATCCTGGTTTAACATAACTTAACATGGCATAGCATCACATAGCATGACATAGCATAACATGGCATAACGTGTAAACATGTCATATACTTGAAAATAGATTACTATTTTCCATACTGTAGGTGAGGTTTGTACTTACCTCGTCTACTATGTCCACTAATATGTCGCTCTAATTCCGGACACAACAGCAGGTTATCTCCTGTTATAATAAGGACATAGGATAAGAATTCGGTACTTATAAAATGTTGGTAACCAAACCAACATTCATACTTAATTAGGCTTATATGTCCCCATATCATTATCTTGGAAAAATATCGTAAACGGATTACTATTCGTAATCCCGTAAATAACTCTCGAGATAAGGGTTGAAATCAAAAGGCTTAGTCCTTTATTGGCTTACGTTGGAAAACCTTTAGGTTTTGGGCCCAAACCAATAACTTGGTTAAAATCCTTTCTTGCTTTGTTTTGTTTTGTTTTTTTTTTTTTTTTTTTTTTTTTTTTTTTAGAAAACTTAGGTTTTTCTTTCAAAAATCCTTGAAAATTTATGAGTACGTTTTATAAATTGTTAAGGGCTGAAAACTGCCATTGGAACAGTTTTAGCGGTCAAAACAATGGGTTTTGTGAAAAATACAGTTTTTCTGTTTTGTTTTAGAAGATCCTGTGCAGAAATTTCTTGCTCTCTGCACAGTTTTCATAGTTCAGGTTGTATTTAAAAATCCAGACTGATTTTGAAAAACTTGTCTTCACGAAAGTTCTTGCTCTTGAAAAATTCTAAAACTTTCATGTTTTAAGAAAAACCCAGTTCTGCTTGGATTCTTGTCAGTTTTAATTTGAAACTTACTGGACGTGCAGACTAGGTCTGGGCAGATTAGCCTCGGATTTTTGTAAAAACGGAGGCCGTTGGAGCCTCATTTTTCAAATCCATTCGCGTGGCCCTCTAGGAAAAACTGTTCTGAACAACTTTTGTGTTTTAACTTTTTCCAAAATCGGCCTCTAAAGGCCTCAAAAATCTGATTTTCCCGAGACTGGCCAATTTCTACCCGAAATGGCAGTTTTCGGTTTCGATTTTTGTTTTACGTCCTAATCGCGCACACTACCTCAACCGACCACAGCGGGAGCTTAACATCAACACACATCGCTTTTTCTAACGTACATTTTCTTTAAACACATTTAAAAATTCAGCCATGCAACCCATTATTCTTTTCTAGAATTCTAGGGTATGCTTAATTTCCAAAGTTGCATAATTTGATCTACATTAGCCATGCAACCTTTTTAACCATTCTAGCTCAACTTAAATTCACTTAGGGGACATATAACCCTAGGCAGCAGCTAACATACATACCACATAATTAAATCAAGCATCAATTAAATCATGCAAAACTTAATAAATTCAAACCACCCTTAAGTCCTAATCAAGCACATATCTAACTTCCTAAACTAAAGCAATTAGTAAAAATTGAGCTTATGCTCATACAATTTGACAACTTGAAATACAATTAAATTTCAAATTGAACCAAATGGAAAAAGCTTAAGGCCATGGGAGATTACCTTTCTTGACCCTAAGAATGGTTAGGGTTTGGTTCCAAGAATTTTCTCCTTTCCTTGGCTCCTTGGTGAATTCGGCCTCCCCCTAGCCTACCCGAAAGTTTTGGTTTCTTTTGGCTGCTGATTTTCACCAAAAATCTGACCACTCCCCCTTGTTCCCAATCAGTTTTTCTCTTCCTTTTCAGCTCACCCACAACCGGCCCCCTTGGCCAAAATGGTTCTCCAAAAATTTTTCAGCTTTTCCTCTTGGTTCCTAGGTGAAATCCGAACTTCACCAATAATTCCCACACTTGGATTTTGGTTTTTGTTTTGTTTTTCTTGGCTGATCAAGGGCGGTTTTTGGAGCTGGAAAATGGGCAGAACCTCTCCAAATTTTCTGATTTTTTTTTTGAATAAAATGCACCCCTATTTATAGGCATTTGAAACTTTGCAAAATTGCTAAATTAGTCCCTCAAGAAGCAAGATTTTGCACAAATTGCATGCAAGGTGGCCGGCCATGAAGTGTCTAGAATCTTCCTAATTACTTTCCAAATTTTTCTTAATTCCAAAATGATGTCATAATTAATGGATAAGGTGATGTCATCAAGGTGATGTCACCATAAGGCCTTGTTTGGCTCTTTTCTTCAATATGCAATCCATTTTTGAGCTACACATATATTTCTAATACTGTGTTCACTAATACACAGTACTGTAGTATATTTGGCAGTCCAAAATTTATCTGTTTAAAAATGGACTGTACGAAAAATTCTCTTTTCGCTTAGAACTCTTAGGCCCTTAATTACCTACTTAGTGTGCTTGATTTTACTCTATGGTGGTTTTAAAAATAACATGATCCATTTTATCAGAAAAATGGTTTTTCGCAGTATACTTCCTATACTGCTCATCATACTTCATTATTGTCACCTAGTTGACCCTTTTCAGTCAATCTTTAACCTATCGGGTCAACCTTGTCTTCATTGGTCAAGCTTTGATCAACATAAAATCATAACATTTTTGTACCCCTTTTTACTAAAAAGGTTACTTGCTTGGCTAAGCAATTTGCTTATTGAGTCTCATAGCTAATTAAATGAGAACTCAAACATTTACTAATAAAATTATGAATTTCGTATTGATATTTATAATTTTCATGAAACATTACAAAAACACATAATACGAGCATAGATTTCTTATGTACAAGGAAATCATGAGTCCGTATAAATTTTCGGTTATTACAGAATGGGTAAAAACTTAAAACACAAAAGTTGTTCGTTAGGGTATTTCCTAGGGGGTAAAGTGGACAGATTTTAAAAATAAGGCTTCAATGGCCTTTGTTTTGAAGAAAAACCGAGAACTGGTCAGGGTGACCAGGTTCCAACGATTCACATGTGTTCAAACAAAAACTGGTATTAACTGAGCCAGAATCAGAAAATGTTCAAAACATGAAAGTTTTAGATCTTTTTGTTAGCTATAACTTTCGTGAAGAAAGTGTTTCCAAATTCGTTTTACATTTTAAGTTATGAATTTTCAAACAAAATCCGCGCAGTGAGCAAAATCTCATGCACGGGATTTTCTAGACCAATGACTAGGAAAAACGTTTTTTCTAACTTGCAAACATCATTTTCAAACCCGAAAACCGTTCCAAAGGCGGTTTTCGATCCCCAAATGTTTTATAGAAATGTTTTCAAGTGTTTTGTAATTTTCAAGACAAGTTTGGGTGCTATTCACCAAACTTACTTAAATAAGCAAGAAAATGATATTTTTAAGCAAGTTCAAGGTTTTCAAGATTAAAATGAATAAGATACTGCGTTAGTAGCCGGAAAATTATTTCGAGTTACTAGGGCCTTGCCCAAGCCCAGAGTTAACCATGCGGATTGAGGTTTAAGTTAAGATTATGATCCTCTACATGAACCCTTAATTAATATTTCCGTTGTGGGTTACGCCGTGTGACCCCTTCGCTTGTGTTAGAAGAGGGTCTTATAACCGAAAAATATTTATGTTGGTTTAATCCGACATTAATCGATCTTAGAATAGAGACCTCACGTGTAAACGTCCATGGGCAGGAGGTGATCTGCGAGCGTGCTCGGGAAAGGAAAGTCGATCACGCGAACAACGAAGATAAGGTAAGTACAACGCCGCCTACAGCATAGGCTAAAGTTGTATGTTTACTTAACATGCTTACTTTACACTGTTTAAGTGTTAATTGATGATTTGATCGATAGTTGCAATATGCTTATTGTATGATGAATGTTTCAAGTATTGTTATTATGCTTACATGAAAAAGTTCGACTGTCCATGCATTGATAAAACATGAGATTAGGAGACATTATATAACTATGCTCACTAATCTATCAAGTGAAAAGATGTCAAGAAAGACCTACAAACAGAATGTTTGAGAAAAGGCCACAAGAGCCAGTGTTGTGCCCCTGATGACGATCGGGTCGAAAGCTTGGGTAATTTCCTTAAGCTGCGCGCCGGGTACATGCACATCAAGTTAACGGGCCCACATGTAAAATCAACAAGCTAAAGTGTGTTCAAAGAAAGCAAGCATAATTGGACATAAACGGTTCATGCATTTCACGACAGAATTTCATGTTTAAGATGAAGAAATCGATGATATGATGCTATGTTTTGCTTTCATGTTTAAGATGAAGAAATTGATGATATGATGCCATGTTATGCTTTCATGTTTAAGATGATATGATGCCATGTTTATGTGTTCATGTTTAAGATGTCATGAAAAAGGTTATGTATGTTTCATGTAATTGGTTCGCGGTATAGGAGTTGTACTTGCTGAGCTTTCGCTCATTGTTTGAAGTTTATGCTGTAGGTAAACAGCCTGTCATGAATTAACTGCATGGTGGAGGGTGAAGCCGGTGGCTGTGAAATGATGAACGGGTTGGGATTCACAACTCAAAAAGGATTTAATTAACATATCTATTTTGAGAAAACAGACGGTTATTTTATTTATGTATAAATGTATGTAAATATTTTCTAAGTATAATGTTTCCGCTATTATTATTATAAAAAAAAAAAAAAAATCCCCACTAATTTCATGATGAAAAATGGGATAAAACAAGTTTAAGTTCAAGTAAGTCAAGTAGTGACGGCCTGTACAAGGCGGGTCGTCACAGATATCATCTTCCATAAAGAAGGAAAAGAGAGAGAGAGAATGATATTATCGTAATTAAGAGTTCTAAACCCTGTAGCCTTTGAATATTAAGCATTGTATGATTGTTATTTTAACTCTTTTTTTTTTTGGATAAATTAATTATAAATTAAATTTAATTGAAAGTATAATACCCACCAATAAATAACTTTTAAAATTTTTCCAAAATAAATTACAATATTACACGACGGTTCAGACTAAACCGTCGTGTAATGTAGCCATTTTGCCTCTGTATTTCTTATTTCGACGATGGTTTTAACCGTTGTGTAACATTGAGATACCACGACGGTTATATAACCGTCGTGCTATCTTCCACGACGTTGGATTACATGACGGTAAATAACCGTCGTGTAATCCACAATTTTTATTAGTGAATCAAAATAACCGGGTTTTTTTTTTTTAATTAGATTTTATGTGATCAACAAATGGAGTACCAAATGTAGATCATGTTGATATGATGGACTACTGGTGTATAATTGATAGACCAGGATAATAATATACCTCATATTGGTTAATCCGTCAAGATGTTGATCATTGATAGACCATCAACTAGTCATGAACAATTTAATTAAAAAAAAAGTCATTTTCCTATTAAAAAAAAAGGCCATGCTTTGTAATTATCATCGACGAATGCCGTCATATATAATGTCAATCAGTAATAAAAATTGTTATTCTATGAAGTTGGTCAATCAGTTAGAGGTCAATCATTAATAAAGATATTTATAAACATAAAGGTAATTCACTGATTAACTTTGTTTGCATAATTGTTTGATAGTTATTAATCAATGTCAATCATAATTCAATGACAGACTAATATCAATAAGGGATTTACTCGTCAATCAGTGCTAGAAACTAATATCAATCAGTGATAATAGATTATAATCAATTTATCTTTAATCGAGGTTTGCCTGATAGAGCAACGACAACACATTTTTGGTGTGGTGGTGGAGGAGGAGAGGAGATCTCAAAGCTTGTCGGAGCCCTATGTTGTCATATTTTGCTTGGGAGATCTCCTTCACCAAGCACAGGCTCACGCCATCACCTTCATGCCATCACCAATCCAAAGTAACATTAGCGGCCTCTCGGTACCGATGCCGACCTCACATTGCCAAAGCATAAGCACCCTCACACCTAACTCTGTTGCAACCCTATCTGCATCTCCGTTATTTAGCTTCTATTTGGAAAAACAACTCCAGATGGAGTTTTCATTAATCAACTCCGAAACTCCTAAATCTATATATCACTTTCTCTATCCTCCTGTTTTAAAGAACTCAAATTCTAAATGTCTATAACTTTCTTAATTTAATTTAGATTATTTTTTTCTCAAATCGTACAAAAAAAAAAAAAAAAAAAAACAAAATAAAGAAACAAGATCAATCTTACATATTTTTTTCGGAACACATTTTACAATTTTATACTATTTTTTATATCACCGTTTATTTTCAACTCACACATCTCCAAACAAACATTTCCAAACCAACCTCCAAAACATCGTCTCCAATTATCACCCTAAACCCATAATCCATATATCTGTGACACAAGCTTTCCATGCCTTATTCTGGTATTGATTTAAAGAGACGATCAAATCTGAACATCTCGCCCAATTTTTCTTTCAAAAAATTCATTGTCGATTTTGAATTAGTGACGAAAATGGATGTAATAAAGCAAAGCTAAAGAAAATCCATTATTCCGACAACAAACAACAATCAAATAAAAGAGGGGGAAAAAACGAGCAGTAAAAATATGCCGTTGAAATGGGACCAGAATGGGCCTGCAGTTTTCTCATCTTGTGTCTTAATCAGGCTGGTCAGTCTTCACATCGGACCAAGCAATTAGTTTGTGGCCATGGCCGATGAACCCTCAACGTCGCAGGAATTAATTGGGAAATTGTGCATGAACGTACGTACGGCCTGTTTTATAGCAAGGATAAAAGGACATGATTAGATAAGATTAATTTAATATTTGAGGAAAGCACCAAAATATCACAAATTTTGACACCACTTTACTAATATAATACAAAATTTGATCACTTTATCAATATGACACAAAATGGTTCTATTCATAGATCAACCGACAAAGTGAAACGTCAATCTAATATGTTTTACTCAAATTGCCCATGTTACTTAGAAAATCTTTGTTATACATTAACTTGGACATTTAGAATATTTTCAGTTTTCAACATGGATATCCGGATATCTCTGGCTCTGGCTGATGATCACCGATGTACTCTAATAGAGTATAATGCATACTCTACTAAAATATTTTGGATATCCTACTAAAAAATTTTTAGTTTTCAATATGTATGGCTAGATATCTCCGGCTTCGATCACTGGAGCTTGTAGTTGGCATACTCTAGTAAAGTATAATGCGTACTCTACTAGAATATTTTGGATTTTCTATTAAAATATTTTCAGTTTTCAACATGGATTACTGGATGTCTCCGGCTCTGGCCATCGACACTGGTCATCGGAATAGTCTAGTACAATACAATCCATACTCTAGTAGAGTATAGTGTATACTCTACTATACTTTAAATTTTCAACATGGATGGCCAGATGTTTCTGGTTTCGGCCACCGATGCCAGTCATTAGAATACACTAGTAGAATACGAGTCATACTCTAGTAGAGTATAGTGTATATTCTATTAAAATATTTTAAGTTTTCAATATGGATAGCCAGATGTCTCTTGCTTCGGCTGCCGAAATACTCTAGTAGAGTACAGTCCATAGTCTAGTAGAGTATAGTCCTTACTCTAGTAAAGTATAGTGCATACTCTACTAGAATAATTTAAGTTTTCAACATAGATGGTCATATGTCTCCGGCTCTGGCCGTCAAAATATTCTAGCAGAGTATAGTCCATATTATAGCAGAGTATAGTCCATACTCAAGTAAAGTATAATGCATACTCTTATAGAATATTTTAAGTTTTCAACATAGATGGTCAAAAATCTCCGAGTCAAATCTATCCTAAAATCCTAAGTTTGCTAATTTTTCTTTTAAAATCTAAAATCCTATCAATCCTAAAACCACATCATCAAGCATTGGATGGAATTATAATTCGATCTTATCCTATCTAATATTTTTCTATCCCATACACCAAACTAGCCCAAATACGTCGCACTCTGCTTTTTCATATTAAAGGGGCTATTCTCACATATACCCCATGAATTTCACAATCGTTCCACCACTTTATCACTTAAATTTTTTAAAACTCTCATTTTTTTCTCTTAAAATTTTATTGGTCCCACTTAGTTTCTTTTACTTGAATTTGGCTTAAAATAAACAAAATAATAATAATAATAGTCTTACTAACTCATTATGTTAGGATTTCTGTTTAAAATAAATAGAAAAGAATCATATGATCACATTTAACTTCCTTTTTTTATCCATTTTTTTTCATGGAAACTCTAACTGAAGGGGTTAAGTGGGACTAATTCAAAATTTATAGGTAAAGTAAGAGTTTTTAAAATTTAAGAGATTAAAGTAAGATTAACCCTAAAGTTCTGGAGCATAATAATCCTAATAAAAGATTTACTAATATGTCTTTTATATTCATGTATTTTTGCCCGATTTAAACAGTAAGTTTGAACGTAAAGTTCAAATTTTTGTAAGAGAAAACACTGTGATAAAAAAATTTTGAATTGTGGATTCTATTTTCCAAAAGAAAGCTTTACTACTTAGTTTGTGTTTGATTTGCCACTTGGAGATGAAATTTTTAAGTTAGAATTGGTTGATTTTTCAAAAACTAATTATAATTTTATTGACTTTATTCAGAAAAAGACAAAAAAGAGATGAAAAAGTATAGATTATTTAGAGTCAAATTGAAATACCAAACGATAATCTACTCTTTGGGCAGAGAACCTTCCCTAAAAATATTCAACAATCACCTCCTCCGGTTGTCTAAAGTCAATCACTTGGGTAACTGCCGGAGTTACCCAAGTGCATGCCTTGAAAAACTGGGGTTCTCAGTAAATATTGGTACAATCCCATATTGAACTAATAATAATACTAACAATAAGGGACATGCGAGTAAATGATTTTTTAAAATAGTTTTTTAATAATTGGTCTAAATTTTGTAAAATTAGTACAATAGCCGTTTTAAAAAAATATCAATAAATTATTGATTAAGTGATTGCTCAATATTAATATATATTTTTCACTTTAAAAATTGATTAATTATGATGAATTATTGGTTAATGATTTTTTAAATAAAAAATTTCACACATTTATTTAAATAAGTATTCAAAAATTACATATTTACCTACTACTACTGCTAATAATAATAATAACTCAGCTGTGTCATGTACAAACGGCAGTACGGACATTGAGCAAATAGCAGTCACAATGGGGCTGACTTTGAATTTAGGAAACAGTTGCAGCTCTGCCACCGAGACAGTCAATCTTACGTGTGATTTTAGGGACGACGGTTTCTATCACATTACGCAATTGTACGTTCCTTCTCACTTTTCGGCTTTTGTATATGTTTGATTGGTTGGAATGCTTTGGAAAAATAATGTAAAAAATTTTTGTTTGCAAAATAACTATACACTGTATAGGATATAAGACAGTCAGTTCTCTAATTTTACTTTCTAAGATTGTTATTTAGACATACTACTCAGTTTGAATGTCAAGAAAGTTGTGAACTATTTCAAAATAAAAAAGGTTAGCTAAAGGTTTGTGAGAACAAAAAAAAAAATCTTACTAAACCAAATTTATCAAGGGAAATTGTGGTGCCATCCAATATTGTCAAATAACCAGTTGACAATATTGTCAAATATTGTCAAAGATAAAAACTGCTTTGTGTTTAATCGAATGTTGGGATCTGTTTTTATAAATAACCTTCGCACTTATTTAGTTTAAAAAAAATTAAATTGACGAAAAGCAATTTATTTTTTAGACCCAAAAAGGAGGTCATTATAATCTTATAAATATACCACAAAATTTAGTTGCCATCTAAAACTCTCTATTATAAATGCTATTTTTAGTTAAAAGTAAAAATTATCCGAATTTTTATTCAAAATTAAAAAAAAAAAATTACCCAGCTTTCTTCTCGGTTGACAGGAATCTAAAAACCCTACTCCTTCCGGGAATGCTTCCACCTGAGCTAGTCAATCTTACATACCTTGAAAGAGTGTAAGTTTCCGCCCCGCCCCCCGCCCGGTTCATTGGCTTTTCAACCTTTCATATATATATATATATATATATATATATATATATATATTTGTTGATCATAAAAAAAATTAAAAAAATTATAATTTCGGTAAATATTCTACCACACAAGAAATCGAGTTGCATTTTCTTGGTACGTTATAACTGTTAGGTGAAAACGATTAGTCTTTTTATGCTGAATGACGTTTTAGCGAAGAACTACAACGATAATTCATTAATTTGGATCTTGTAGTGATTTCACCCGCAACTTTCTTCACGGCTCACTTCCGGCAATATGGAGTACGATGAAGTACTTGAAGTACATGTGAGCATAATTTGGCTCTTACAAGAGTTCTAAAAAGCATGGCACAATTTGGCTCTTCTTCACGGGTTCTATTCTACCTTTCCTAACATATATAGGAGCTGATTTTGTGTAGATCTCTCGCTGCCAATCGCTTGTCGGGGGAAATTCCGAAAGAGTGGGGAAACTTTCCTAGTCTTACATATTTGTATGTATTTTCTTTCTTTCTTTTTCCATTCTTCTTTTTTTTTTTCTTTTTTTTTTTTTTTAAGTATGTCAATTTAATTTGTTTAAATTACTACTTGTTTAACGTAGAACCCGTGTGAATTCCCTGTAATCAATCCTTCTTACTGGTCGAAAACTGAAATGCAGGAGCATTGAAGCCAACAATTTGTCTGGTGCGGTTCCCGAGGAGCTTGGTAAATTGGTCAACCTAACTCACCTGTAAGTCATTTCATAGATTTTCAAGCACCCTTTATTTATTGACCATGGCAACGCTAAAATAAGCATCAATAATGTTTAATACCATATTAATAAATAATTGATTCCGATCTATTATACAGGATCAATAAATAGAATCTCTATTAATTGTAGTATTGAACCTTATTGTAACGCCCTAATATATATATATATATATATATATATTTTTTATTGACTAACATTTGGTTTCGTTTCAAAGTAGAGATTACACGTGAGATAAAATATATGCAGGCACTTTTCCTCCAATAAGTTTGTGGGTACGTTGCCGAAGTCTCTTGCAAATCTGAAAAACTTGACCGAATTGTAAGTAGTTATGATATAATATATGTATACATTTAAATATTTGAAGATGCACATTAAATTTCTTTTGCTTTGTGATGTACAGCCGTCTAACTGATAATTACTTTGAAGGCCCTATACCAGATTTCATTCCGAACTTCACTCAACTTAACAAACTGTAATCTTTCCCTATACAACCTTATAAATTTCATAGATATATTGTCAAGAACATTATATATAAATGGAATTATATATAACTTTCTTTTGTATACATATATGTTTGCAAAATTAGGCAACTGTATGCGGCTGGATTTGAAGGACCTATCCCTCCTGGCATTTTTCAAAAACTGGCGAACTTGAAGGACCTGTGAGCAAACCTAACTTATGAACTTATATATTTCACTAAACCATAAGCGGTAACTATTAGAGATATTGTAATATTTGTTGGAAGTTGAAAAGCCAAAAATCACACATTAAAAAGATAAAGGCAAGCAAAGAGATTAAAGTTTTGTAATGTATATAACACAATATAAAACTTATTCATTACGCCTCAAATCCACAAATTTTCTAGCTTGTTTTTCTGTACCTAAACAATTTTCTGTCCATTTTTCTTCCACACAAACAAGTTCATGCTGCTAATTTGGTTAACTGCAAAGAGGTTGATAAGCTTAAAATGTTCGTTATCTGATGTTTTATAGGAGAATCACCGATATGGCTGGCCCGAAGTCCGAGTTTCCGTCTCTGCTGTTCAACCAGACGGAGATTGTTTTGTATGAAACTAACTTGATCTATATGTAACGAATTGTTGATATACAAATATTATGTGCTATTGCAGATCTGTTGAAGTAACTGGTAGAAAACTTTTTTCAGGGTATTGAGAAACGTCAATTTATCTGGAACCATCCCGACTGAAATCTGGGAAAGTATCTCCTCGATGACCATGCTGTAAGTTATTTAAATTCCCTTCTTTGAATATTGCTTGAAGGGGACTTACTGAATGTCTTTGCATCTAAAGTGTTAGTCTACGCTTTTTTGTCTTTTGTGTTTTGCTAAATTTAACTTGATATTAGGATCAATCTCACCTATGCTAGCTCCAGAATTTTATTATCATTCTCACTTTATCCCCTAAACTATAAAAACCCTCATTTGGCTTTCTAAATTTTTGAATTTGTCTCACCTTAGACCCCTTCTATAATTAGAATTTCGATCGTTAAAAACTGAGGGAAAGGGAACACCTAACCCCTTTTTGTTAGAGTTTTTATTGAAAAAATGTAAAAGATACCACGTGACCATACTAATTAAAAGCCCTCTTTTAATTTTCAATGTGTTTCTAATAAAAATTCTAACAGAGAGAATTAGGTGAGATTAATTTCGAAATTAATTAAGAGATGAAATCTTTAAAATTCAAGTAGCTAGATGACAATGAACCTAAAATTTAAGACTCAGATTAGAACAATCCCGATATGTTTTACAAATGCTTTTCTAATCATTGTGCGTATCTTATAGTTGGTTTAGAAATTCTACAAGTAATTTATTCCTCCATGCAACAAAATTCCTTGATCTTATATTTCTTCCTCTTCTTCTTTTTGGCAACTTTTGCTCAGAGATGTAAGTTTTAATAACTTGGAAGGACAAGTACATGATAGAACCGAAACAACAAAGTTCATGTAAGCTTTAACTCTTGATGTTACTTTCTTGTCTTTTGTTGTGATAGTTGATTTTTATTGTTACCCTGTTTAGTCTCGGCTGAAATATTGAATATTATCTCATTAATATCAGATTTTTGGCGGGCAACAAGTTCAACGGAAGTGTACCCAACTCATTCCTTGTCAATTCCAAGATTGACAATATGTATGTTCTTATCTATATAGGTTTAGTTTCAATTCAAGCTTTCTTTTTTGTAGCATGCCACGTATATATAACTAGTAGTCACTCCAAAATAAAAAAAAAAAAATTAATCACAACATTTTCAATGACACTTGTAATCACAACATTTTTATGTTAGTCACAAGGTTGTAACTAATATGTAACCACAAATTTTTATTGTGACTAAAACTTTTGTCCGCAAGAATTTAAGCTACGGTGTGACTAAAACTTTTCCGTGACTGAAAATCCCATGGCTAAAAGTTTTAGTCATGATAAAAATTTGTGACTGATTGCATATTATTCACAATCTTGTGACTGAAAGTGATATTAGTTAAACAAAAATATTGTGACTAAAAGTGTCATAAGAAAATATTGTGACTAAAAGTTCTTTTTTTTTTTTTGTAGTGAATTCATTCTTGAGCAATGATACACATCATGAAAAGTTTAATCATGAATATCATGAATTGTCAAGTGTCCAAATTCTGTAGATTTTGTAAAACTATAATGACTACTGTGTCCCTATTTTTTCACTCATAACAAGTTACTCTTTAGTCTTTCTTGATATGAATCATTTTCGTTAATTATTATATGGTAGAAGACAATTAATTAGGTGAGTAGTATTAGAGTTGCATTTACCTAGCTGGACTAACTCAATGGATAAAAAGGGGTTCAAGTCTTAAGTCACAGATTTAAAATCGGCTAGGATTTCTTTAAATATAAGGCCTCCTTAGGGGGAAAAAAGGAATACTTTCATTTATTCTTTCAAATGTACTAAGGATAATTTTGTAATTTTCTTTTCAGTGATCTGTCCTATAATGACTTTACTTGGTCAGATACCTCGTGCAATAGGGGCAGGTGATAATACACTTTTAATATTGCCGCAACTATTTGGTTAATTTTCTAGTATAATATAATTGCAAAATTAGCTTAGCTATTTCTTTTCTAAATCTTTCAGCCTTGAAACAGTAAACACATACCGGAGTTCCTCCTTGAACAGCCAGTAAGATTGTTATTCTCAATGTCTTCCGTTTATAAAATTACGAAAATTATTAAGACTGTCCAAATTTATTTCAGCATATCAATAGGACACTTCTACTCATCCTGAGTTAGTATGAATTGTGTTGTAACCATTTCTTACTGACGCAATATTATGTTCCTCATGATTTCAAATAGAAAGAGGCTTCTTCCTTGCTCGACTACACCCAATTGTCAAACATGTAAGATTAATTCTTTTTTTTTTTTCCGTTCATTTGTTTTTTTTAATTGTTTTTTTTTTCTCCCTTAATATAATAGAGATAGAATAACAAACAACGGAGAAGCTTAGTACATTCCAATTAGATTGGTATTCACTAACTTAAATTATGGATATTTGTAATAGATTGTAGATCATCACTTCACATAAACTGTGGTGGGCCGAGTGTAACTATCAAAATGACAATGGAAGCCTTTCATATGATGGTGACATCACCGATGGATATGCCGCTGCAAAGAGTTACACTGGAAAATATTGGGGGTTTAGTAGTACCGGAGATTTTATGGATGATGGTGATGATATACGTAACTATATTGTAGAAAATAAGGATCTATTTGGGGATTCAAAGCCTTTGTATACCACAGCACGTAGATCTCCTTTATCTCTTACCTACTTTGCTTGTCTAGAGAACGGAACGTACACAGTGAAACTGCACTTTGCAGAACTCATATTTAAGAACTTCAGCGGACTTGGCAGACGCTTGTTTGATATTCACATTCGGGTATGAGCTGAGGTATTCTCTGAAAATGACCAGTTATTTGATCTACTTCTTGTCTTTTATTTTAATAACGATGAGAGAAGATAACTAGCATCAATCTATACAAACAAGTCTGATCTACTTACGTAGGAGAGAATGAAAATAAATCTTTGTAACATCGACTTCTCAGGCTGTTAAATAACATGAATAAAAACTTAACTTTGGACCTTTAATTAAGTTCTTTAAAGTTCAGGATTTTTTATTTTTTTTTTAAAGTTCAACACTTAAAACACTTTTCTCAAGCACTTGTATAAAAAGTAAAATCTTTCAACTCTCTACCCAACATAATATGATACAGAACATAACTTAAAGTCGAGGGTTCAAATTAAACGAGCATATCATAGTAAGTCAAACATATATGTAAAGTGTATAAGACACATAAAACAAGTACTATTAGGTTAAACGAAATCAACCCACTACTTAGCCATAAGCTTACACGCAGGTTTCAAATTTATAGAATACTTGATCATCATCAAGTTAAACTACTAATAATATTAATAACCATCAAGTTAAACTACTAATTATAAAATTAGGGGTAAATTACTAGGTTGATCACTGAACTTTTAACTTTATGCAAATTTGATCCCCGAACTTTTTTTTTGGTAGTTAGAACACTCCTAAACTATTAAAATGTTGTTGATAGTATTTCACGTTAAGTTTTGGATGAAATTCATTAGTTTGCATCACTTTTCGACTAAATTAATAACGGAGTCCATCAATAATTCACTGAAATGAATATTATAGCAACATTTTAATAATTTAAAAGCATTCATTGTTCTTTTTCCCATAGCTAGAATAACTATAAACTATTAAAAACGTTATTACAATAGTCATTTCCTTTACTTTATAGATGAAATCCGTAGTTAGTATCACTTTTTGACCAAATTACTAACAAAAATTTCGTACAAAAATTAACGAAAGAGACTATTATAATAACATTTTAATAGTTTAGAGGCATTCCAACTATAAAAAAAAGTTCAGGGACCAAATTACACAAGATTAAAAGCTTAAGGACTAAGTGAGTAATTTATCTTAAAATTAATAACTTTCAAAGTTAATTTGTGGAAAAATTAGTATAGTAGTATCCCATATCATTTGCCTCCACCGCGCACCCATTTCTACTGTAATAACCAAAATTTTAGAACTCATGATTTTCTTGTAAATAAGAAATTCAAAGTTCGTACTATATGTTTATGTGTAATTTTATGAAAATTATGAATACTAATACAAAATTCATAATTTTATAGTATATGATTGATTTCTCAGTAAATTAATTACGAGACTTCATGATAGACCTTTTAAGGAAAAAGGTATGATGAAATTTCATAAATTTATGTTGGTCAAAGTTTGGCCAGAAAAGTCAATGTTTGACCAGAGCGGTCAAATATAAGACGGTACTGTGAAATGTTAAGCAGTATGGGAAATATACTACGAAAACCGTCCTTACAGACAAGATAGCATAATTAAAGTTTAAAACCACCATAGAAAAATCAAGCACCTAAAATAGGATATTAAAGGCCAAATGGCTTTAAATAAAAAGAAAAAGTTATATACAGTCCAACTACACACAGATAAATTTTGGACTGCAGTTCAGTATAACAGTACTGAATTGTACTGTGTATTAGTGAACACAGTATTAGAAATATCTGCGTTGGTTTTAAAGTGGACTACATTAAGGAAAATAGCCAAACAAGCCTTAACTAGGCTTAGGTCATCACATTTTGATTTATGACATCATTAAGGCTTTAAAAAAAAATTATTATTAGAAGATTATGAAGTGTTCTAGAACCACTAGGTGGCCGGCCATGGGGGGGGTCAAAATATAATTAATTTTGCTCTATGGATTTATGAGCAAAAGTTGAACAAAAATTTTTGCAAAAAGGTCCCATTTTTCACCTATAAATAGGCTCATGGGGGGATCAGTTTTGGCTGATAAAAAATTCAGAAAAGCAGCCAAATTATGCCCATTTTCCCTCTCCAAAAATCTGCAATCTCAAGTGGGTGATTGAGTGAAGAAAAAAATTGAGAAACTTAGGGGTTTTGATGTTTGTAGTCTTCAGTTTCCCCTAGTAAGTACAAGCAAAAATTTTGGCAGTTTTTGTGCCCAATTTTGGGGCCAACAGCCGGCTGCCAAGGGGGGTGAGTGAGTGAGAAAATTTGGATTTAAGGGAGCTTAGTTTAGGTGCAAGCAGCCACCAAGAATCAGCCAATTTTGGTGCCAATTGGTGCAACAAAACCGGCCTTGGGTGGTGTCCTAGGAGGAAAAGTTTTGTGAGCCAAACCCTAACCAATTTTTGGAGATAAATCAAGGTAAATCATTCTAGACCTTAATCTCTTTCAATTAAGCATTCAATTTGAAATTTACATGTATTTCAAGTTGAAATTGTAAGAGCATAAGCTCAATTTATTTTGTGCCCAAAGTTAGGAATCTAGGGTTGTGCTTGATCTAGAATTAGGGGTGGTTTGATTTTTATGTGCATGCTTGCTTTAATTTTCTTAATTTGCATACTAAATACTAGTTTATTATATGTCCCCAATCTGCCCTAGTGTTGGTGAATGATAATTTTGTGCTAGGTTGCTAGAATTTAATTAGTATGCTTGTTAGGTTTTGTGCAACCGAAATCATGCAACTTAGTTGATCCAATATCAATTAGGTTTGCATGGTGATGTTAGAAATTGTGATTAAAGAAAATTTACTCTAGAAAATCGCTGCATGTGTGTATTAGGGCTCCCGCGGTGGCTGGTTGAGCTAGATTCCACGTCTAGGACGTAAAACAAAAATCAAAACCGAAAACTGCCATTTCGGGTAGAAATTGGCCAGTCTCGGGAAAATCAGATTTTGAGGCCTTTAGAGGCAGAATTTGGAAAAACTTAAAACACAAAAGTTGTTCAGAACAGTTTTTCCTAGAGGGCAACGCGGATGGATTTGTAAAATGAGGCTCCAATGGCCTCCGTTTTTACGAAAATCCGAGACTAAACTGCCCAGACCTAGTTTACACGACCAGTGGGTTTCAAATTAAAACTGGTACGAATCCAAGCAGAACTGGGTTTTTCTTAAAACATGAAATTTTTGAATTTCTCAAGAGCAAGAACTTTCGTGAAGACAAGTTTTTCAAATTCCATTTGGATTTTTAAATACAACCTGAACTATAAAAACTGTGCAGAGAACAAGAAATTCCTGTACAGGATTTTCTACAAACATACAGAAAAACTGTATTTTTACATCAACATTTCCTGTTTTGACTATGAAAACTATTTCAAAAGCAGTTTTCAGCCTTAAATGAGTTTTATAAAGTTTTACTTTGAAAACCTCGAATTTTGAAGTAAAACAAAAGATTTTCTAGCCAATTTTCCAAATTGGATTTAAAAGCTAAAGTGTAAAAACAAAAGATGACGAGTGGTAACCGGGAAGGATAACCGAGTTACTAAGGCTTAGGCTCGATAATAAGAATAGTAATTTAATACTAATCATATGGGTTTAATACCCAAGGTTATCTTAAGTAACCTAATGGGTCAAGATAATTAACCACAATCTCTAGGGTTACAATTAGTAACCTAGTAGTTGATCAAGGCTTGTAAAAGGACATATAACCATAATGTTGGAAAGGTTACCAACATTTTATAGGATCCTTATCCTATGTTCTTTCTAATAGCAGGAAGTAACCTGCAGTCGAGGTCAGAGTGGAAATCAACGAAGCCTGGATTACAATAAGTCAGGCAAGTATCGAACCTCACCTACAGTATGAAAATAGTAAATACTATTTTCATATATGCTATGTTAAAATGTACATGCTATGTTGTATGATGTTAAATGATGTTATGTGATGATATGCTATAACATGTTACATATTATGCCATGTTTTCTAAAATGTCATGGTTTTAAAAATGTCATGTTTTCAAGAATGCCATGATATGGCAAATGTTAAAGTTTGAATTTGACATAGTGACATCATGAAGCATGTTCACTAATGTTAAATCATATGGTAAGATAACCAAGGAATGTGTCGTACCAACCTCCCGTGATCGAGGAGGATACATGTTTAAAACCAGTTGTGACATTTACCTCTCGTTGATGCGTGAGGGTCACGTTTTAATTCCCAGAACTGTTAGGGCCTTGCAAACCCTAGCTTTGTCTGGAGGCTGCGCGCTTTCGGTACGTACACTATGGGCCCACATGTTGAGACAAGATAAGTTAAAGATTGAGTCTAAAATGAAGCATAAGACTTTCAATCAATCATAAATGGCTCATGCATAAGTTACATGATGATTGACATGTTTTAAGATGATTAAATTATTTTTGTGAGATTATGTTTGTACTTGCTGGGCGAAAGCTCACTCTTATATTTCATACTGTAGGTAAAAAGCCTGCAATTTAAGTGGTGGGCTATGCAGACGATGCGGCGAGTGAAGGGCGGTGTGGGATACCACTACGCATGATTTTCCGCATTCGATGTTAAGAAAATATTTTAATATTCTAAAGTAAATTATGTTTTGTTATATGTATAAAGTTTGAAGACATGAGAAGGTATTCTCAGTTTAATATATATATATGGGTGACATATTATTCTCCGCAAGATAATTTATGTGAATATGTTTTAAAGAAAAAAAAATTTCTCTCAAATTTTCAAGTAAAGAACAAGTATGTATGGTGTCGACCTGGCTTGGGAAGTCGGGGCGTCACAGTTTGGTATCAGAGCGGTATCCTGCCAGCCTACTTCACTTCGCCTCACATCGCTTCTGCAACGGCCCAAGTAAGTTATGTTACTTTCTTACGATTAGGATTAGTTAAGATTTTATGTGCGTAGTAAGTATTTTCTTCAACGGCCATGCTGAAGAATGTTGGATACAGGGATGACGTTGGGTGGTGTCTTAGCTTGGTGGTGGCAACTAGGTGACGTACGGAAATGATGGGAAAGTTTTATATCTTCCCCAAATGTTATGGTTAGGTACTCCTGTTGTGAAGGAGATACGAACGAGAACATGATGAATTCAGATATGTTCATGTTATGCTTTTATATGGAATGAAGATTATGGTTCTATATAAAAGGCATGATTTCAAGAAGCTGAATTTATTTCCTTATTTCCGTATAGAACCATGCCACCAAAGCGTAGAAGAGTACCGACCCAAGACATTGACCTTGCGGCTCAGCTGAATGAGCTAAGACAGATGATGTTAGCCCAACAGCAAGAGATAGGGGGGCTTAGAGCTCATATAGCTCAACAGAATCAGGGACCTCCTGATGCCAGGGTACCACCAGCACCTATGAATCAGCCTGCTGCACCGGAAATTCCTGATGATGTCCCGGTGATCCCAGAGAACCCCATAGCCCCTGAAGTACCTGTTGCGCCTGCAGCTGTGCCACCAGCACCTCTGGTTCGAACTCCAGAAGAACTATATGACAGATTTCGGCGAATGAAGGCACCGGAATTCGAGGGGTCCACAAACCCAATTGAGGCCGACAACTGGTTGATTGACCTCCAGGTCGCCTTAAATTTCCTCAGACTTAATGATCAGGAGAAAGTCCTCTGTGCAACTTTTATGCTACGGAAAGATGCTCGCCTCTGGTGGGAAACAGTTCAAATCCAGCGAGATGTGACTCAGATGACTTGGGAGGACTTTGTGGAGGAATTTAAGGAAAAGTACTTCAATACTGAGGTCATGGAGCCTCAACAAGACGAGTTCGACAAGTTCCGCCAAGGAAATCTGTCAGTAGCCGAAGCTGTCAAAAAGTTTGAGCAGCTAGCACGTCTCTGCCCTCACCTCATCAGTTCTGAAAGGGACAAAGTTAGAAGAATGATGAGAATGTTCCGCTCAGATTTAGCAGTGGTAATCAGCAGTGGCCCCCATCCACCACTCACTGTTGCTGAATGTGTCAGCATGGCAATTCGAGCTGAATATTGGGTGGGTCAGAACATGGAGCAAAGGGCTAAATTTTTCCAGGAGAAGAGGGAAGAAAAAGCCCAGGCCAAACAGAACCAGACCAAGCAGGGCCAAGCTTCACAACAAAAGGGTCAAGGAGGACCTTCGGGCCAGAACAACAACAACAGACCGTACGGCAACAACCAGCAGAAGAGAAGGTGGAATTCAGGAGGACAGGGGAATCAACAGAATTTTCCCCAAAAGAGAAATACTCCTGATAACAACAATAATCCCACTTGTCAGAAATGTGGGAGAAAGCACCCGGGAGAGTGCCGTGTTGGAAGCGGTCGCTGTTTTCTTTGTGGCAAGGAAGGCCACTATGCGAGAAGCTGCAATCTCAATCCTCAGAGTCCACAGAACCAACAGAGAGGACAGGGATCTCAACTTCACGCTGCACAGATGAAGCTCGAGGGACCCGAAATCTCCCAAGGCAGGTTGGAAGCTCCAGAACCGCAAGGACGTATTTACGCCTATACAAAGGAGGATGCTCAAGCTGGACCTTCCACAGTGGTGACAGGTCAGCTTCCTTTCGCTCAACAAGATGCCTATGTGTTAATTGATTTTGGAGCTACGCATTCATTCACATTGCCTAGATTCGCTAAGAAACTAGGTAGAGCAAGTGATAGGATCGGAAAAACATTTAGGACTGCATTGCCCTCCGGGGAGATTCTGTTATCTGATTATTGGGTACGTCACATTCCAATAATTATATGTGGTAGGGAAATGTATGTCAACCTGATCATCATAGACCTATTCGACTACGACGTCATCTTGGGAATGGATTTCTTGGGGAAGTACAACGCAATTATCGACTGTCCACGGCGTACTGTCACGTTCAAGCCAATTGGAGGCGAGGAGTTTATTCTTAGAGGATCAACTCCAAAACAGCCGAAAATGTTCATTTCTGCGTTACAGGCTAGGAAATTGTTGGCAGAAGGATGTATGGGATTTCTAACCAACATGGTGGACAAGACGCAAGAGACCAAAAGCAGGCCGGAAGAAGTACCGATAGTCAAGGAATTTATAGAGGTTTTTCCTGAAGAGTTGCCAGGACTGCCACCAGAACGAGAGATCTCCTTTGAGATTGAGTTACTTCCTGGATCAGCACCAGTATCCAAGGCTCCGTATAGGATGGCGCCTGCCGAACTTAAGGAACTGCAGATTCAGTTACAAGAGCTTCTGGATCGAGGATTCATTCGTCAGAGCTACTCGCCATGGGGAGCTCCAGTTCTATTTGTTAAAAAGAAGGACGGCACTCTTAGGATGTGCATTGACTATCGGGAATTGAACAAGATAACTATCAAGAACAAGTATCCCTTGCCTCGGATCGACGATCTGTTTGATCAGCTGAGAGGAGCTTCAATTTTCTCGAAGATTGACCTGCGATCCGGATATCACCAGCTTCGAATTAGGGAAGGAGACGTTCCCAAGACAGCTTTTCGAACACGATATGGACATTACGAGTTCCTCGTTATGCCATTCGGACTGACAAATGCTCCAGCAGCCTTTATGGACCTGATGAATCGAGTATTCAAGGATTACTTGGATAAATTTGTTATTGTCTTTATAGATGATATCTTGATTTATTCAAGATCAAAGGAGGAGCATGAGGAGCATTTAAGGATTGCTTTACGAATTTTAAAGCAAAACCAGCTCTACGCTAAATTCACAAAGTGTGAATTTTGGTTGAAAAAGGTCCATTTCTTAGGACATGTGGTCTCCAAGAACGGCATATCTGTAGATCCGGCCAAGATTGAGGCAGTAAGTGAATGGCCAGCTCCGAAAAATGTCACCGAAGTACGTAGTTTCCTCGGCTTGGCGGGCTACTACCGACGTTTCGTCGAAGGATTTGCTAAAATTGCAGCGCCACTCACTGCACTTACACGGAAAGGAAAGAAGTACGAATGGACTGCAAAGTGTGAAGAGCACTTCCAAGAGCTGAAAAAAAGGCTGACTCGCGCTCCGATTCTCATAATTCCGAATGTGGAAGAAGGAAACTTCGTGATATACAGCGATGCTTCTAAAATAGGATTGGGAGCCGTGCTCATGCAAAATGGAAAGGTGATCGCTTATGCTTCACGCCAGCTAAAGGATCATGAGAAGAACTACCCGACGCATGATTTGGAACTTGCGGCGGTAGTATTTGCGCTCAAAATCTGGAGGCACTACCTTTACGGCAGTAAGTGTGAAGTCTACACAGATCATCAGAGTTTGAAGTATATCTTCACACAAAAGGAGCTTAACATGAGGCAAAGAAGATGGCTCGAATTGGTGAAGGATTATGACATAGACATCTGTTACCATCCAGGGAAGGCTAACAAAGTAGCTGATGCCCTCAGTCGGAAGTCGTTTTCTTCATTAATGTCCATGCAGTCGTTAATCGAACCTCTTCAGAAGGAGCTAGTGGAAGCTGGGATAGAGCTCATCACAAGAAGTTTAGCTGCCCTAACTTTCCAACCTACCATTTTGGATAGCATGAAGGAGCGACAAGAAGGAGATGCCTCACTGCTCAGGACAAGGAACGAGGTCTTAGAAGGAAAGGAGTCGGACTTCAACATATCAGATGAGGGCATACTCTATCGGAAAAATAGATTATGCATCCCTAATAAGGATAAGTTGAAGGAGCAGATCATAAAGGAGGCTCATGAGACTCCGTATTCCGTCCATCCAGGAGCTACAAAGATGTACCAAGACTTGAAGGAAAGTTTTTGGTGGCCCAGAATGAAGAATGACGTCGCTACATTCGTCAGCAAATGCCTTACATGTCAAAGGGTGAAGGCAGAACACCAACGTCCGGGGGGAGAGTTGCAGAAAATTTCCATCCCAGAATGGAAATGGGACCAAGTGACGATGGATTTCGTGGTTGGACTACCCCGAACTTCCAGTGGCAATGATGCTATATGGGTGATTGTTGATCGTTTGACGAAGTCTGCACACTTCATCGCCATCAAGCTTAGCTTTTCGGTGGAACAGCTGGCGGAACTATACGTCGCGCAGATTGTTCGCTACCATGGGATTCCAAAGACAATCATCTCTGATCGTGATGGTCGTTTCACTTCTAAGTTCTGGAGAAGTGTACATCAAGCCATGGGTACCAAGCTTACCTTTAGTACAGCTTTTCATCCTCAAACGGACGGGCAATCCGAGAGGACCATTCAGACCTTAGAAGACATGTTGCGAGCGTGCGTGATGGACTTCAAAGGAACTTGGGATAAAAAGCTTCCTTTGATTGAATTCTCGTACAACAACAGTTTCCAAGCTTCAATTGGAATGGCTCCTTACGAAGCTCTGTACGGAAGAAGGTGCAGATCTCCAGTCCATTGGTACGAGACCAGGGAAAAGGAACTTGTGTCCACAGATTTCATTCGGAAAACCACTGATGCCGTCAAACTTATACGCCGACGAATGGAGACTGCATTTAGTCGACAAAAGAGCTATGCCGACAAACGCAGAAGGCCTCTAGAATTCCAAGTAGGAGACTTGGTCTTTCTCAAAGTTGCTCCATTCAAAGGGGTTATGAGATTCGGAAAGAAGGGGAAATTAAGTCCACGATACATAGGGCCATTCGAAATACTGGAAAGAATTGGTAATGTGGCCTACAGGTTGGCTTTGCCTCAAGAATTAGCATATGTACACAATGTATTTCATGTGTCAATGCTAAAGAAGTACATCTCGGACCCATCGCATGTATTGGACCCCGAACCAATTGAGGTCCACGAAGATCTGACATATGAGGAGAAACCGGTTCGAATTTTGGCACGAGAAGAAAAGGTGCTAAGGAACAAGGTTATACCATTAGTCAAGGTCCTATGGCGAAATCATGAGATTGAGGAGGCAACCTGGGAACGCGAGGAAGAAATGAAGAAAAGCTACCCCGAATTGTTTTGATTTTCGAGGACGAAAATTCTTTAAGGAGGGTAGATTGTAATAACCAAAATTTTAGAACTCATGATTTTCTTGTAAATAAGAAATTCAAAGTTCGTACTATGTGTTTATGTGTAATTTTATGAAAATTATGAATACTAATACAAAATTCATAATTTTATAGTATATGATTGATTTCTCAGTAAATTAATTACGAGACTTCATGATAGACCTTTTAAGGAAAAAGGTATGATGAAATTTCATAAATTTATGTTGGTCAAAGTTTGGCCAGAAAAGTCAATGTTTGACCAGAGCGGTCAAATATAAGACGGTACTGTGAAATGTTAAGCAGTATGGGAAATATACTACGAAAACCGTCCTTACAGACAAGATAGCATAATTAAAGTTTAAAACCACCATAGAAAAATCAAGCACCTAAAATAGGATATTAAAGGCCAAATGGCTTTAAATAAAAAGAAAAAGTTATATACAGTCCAACTACACACAGATAAATTTTGGACTGCAGTTCAGTATAACAGTACTGAATTGTACTGTGTATTAGTGAACACAGTATTAGAAATATCTGTGTTGGTTTTAAAGTGGACTACATTAAGGAAAATAGCCAAACAAGCCTTAACTAGGCTTAGGTCATCACATTTTGATTTATGACATCATTAAGGCTTTAAAAAAAATTATTATTAGAAGATTATGAAGTGTTCTAGAACCACTAGGTGGCCGGCCATGGGGGGGGGTCAAAATATAATTAATTTTGCTCTATGGATTTATGAGCAAAAGTTGAACAAAAATTTTTGCAAAAAGGTCCCATTTTTCACCTATAAATAGGCTCATGGGGGGATCAGTTTTGGCTGATAAAAAATTCAGAAAAGCAGCCAAATTATGCCTATTTTCCCTCTCCAAAAATCTGCAATCTCAAGTGGGTGATTGAGTGAAGAAAAAAATTGAGAAACTTAGGGGTTTTGATGTTTGTAGTCTTCAGTTTCCCCTAGTAAGTACAAGCAAAAATTTTGGCAGTTTTTGTGCCCAATTTTGGGGCCAACAGCCGGCTGCCAAGGGGGGGTGAGTGAGTGAGAAAATTTGGATTTAAGGGAGCTTAGTTTAGGTGCAAGCAGCCACCAAGAATCAGCCAATTTTGGTGCCAATTGGTGCAACAAAACCGGCCTTGGGTGGTGTCCTAGGAGGAAAAGTTTTGTGAGCCAAACCCTAACCAATTTTTAGAGATAAATCAAGGTAAATCATTCTAGACCTTAATCTCTTTCAATTAAGCATTCAATTTGAAATTTACATGTATTTCAAGTTGAAATTGTAAGAGCATAAGCTCAATTTATTTTGTGCCCAAAGTTAGGAATCTAGGGTTGTGCTTGATCTAGAATTAGGGGTGGTTTGATTTTTATGTGCATGCTTGCTTTAATTTTCTTAATTTGCATACTAAATACTAGTTTATTATATGTCCCCAATCTGCCCTAGTGTTGGTGAATGATAATTTTGTGCTAGGTTGCTAGAATTTAATTAGTATGCTTGTTAGGTTTTGTGCAACCGAAATCATGCAACTTAGTTGATCCAATATCAATTAGGTTTGCATGGTGATGTTAGAAATTGTGATTAAAGAAAATTTACGCTAGAAAATCGCTGCATGTGTGTATTAGGGCTCCCGCGGTGGCTGGTTGAGCTAGATTCCACGTCTAGGACGTAAAACAAAAATCGAAACCGAAAACTGCCATTTCGGGTAGAAATTGGCCAGTCTCGGGAAAATCAGATTTTGAGGCCTTTAGAGGCAGAATTTGGAAAAACTTAAAACACAAAAGTTGTTCAGAACAGTTTTTCCTAGAGGGAAAAGCGGATGGATTTGCAAAATGAGGCTCCAATGGCCTCCGTTTTTACGAAAATCCGAGACTAAACTGCCCAGACCTAGTTTACACGACCAGTGGGTTTCAAATTAAAACTGGTACGAATCCAAGCAGAACTGGGTTTTTCTTAAAACATGAAAGTTTTTGAATTTCTCAAGAGCAAGAACTTTCGTGAAGACAAGTTTTTCAAATTCCATTTGGATTTTTAAATACAACCTGAACTATAAAAACTGTGCAGAGAACAAGAAATTCCTGTACAGGATTTTCTACAAACATACAGAAAAACTGTATTTTTACATCAACATTTCCTGTTTTGACTATGAAAACTATTTCAAAAGCAGTTTTCAGCCTTAAATGAGTTTTATAAAGTTTTACTTTGAAAACCTCGAATTTTGAAGTAAAACAAAAGATTTTCTAGCCAATTTTCCAAATTGGATTTAAAAGCTAAAGTGTAAAAACAAAAGATGACGAGTGGTAACCGGGAAGGATAACCGAGTTACTAAGGCTTAGGCTCGATAATAAGAATAGTAATTTAATACTAATCATATGGGTTTAATACCCAAGGTTACCTTAAGTAACCTAATGGGTCAAGATAATTAACCACAATCTCTAGGGTTACAATTAGTAACCTAGTAGTTGATCAAGGCTTGTAAAAGGACATATAACCATAATGTTGGAAAGGTTACCAACATTTTATAGGATCCTTATCCTATGTTCTTTCTAATAGCAGGAAGTAACCTGCAGTCGAGGTCAGAGTGGAAATCAACGAAGCCTGGATTACAATAAGTCAGACAAGTATCGAACCTCACCTACAGTATGAAAATAGTAAATACTATTTTCATATATGCTATGTTAAAATGTACATGCTATGTTGTATGATGTTAAATGATGTTATGTGATGATATGCTATAACATGTTACATATTATGCCATGTTTTCTAAAATGTCATGGTTTTAAAAATGTCATGTTTTCAAGAATGCCATGATATGGCAAATGTTAAAGTTTGAATTTGACATAGTGACATCATGAAGCATGTTCACTAATGTTAAATCATATGGTAAGATAATCAAGGAAGGTGTCGTACCAACCTCCCGTGATCGAGGAGGATACATGTTTAAAACCAGTTGTGACATTTACCTCTCGTTGATGCGTGAGGGTCACGTTTTAATTCCCAGAACTGTTAGGGCCTTGCAAACCCTAGCTTTGTCTGGAGGCTGCGCGCTTTCGGTACGTACACTATGGGCCCACATGTTGAGACAAGATAAGTTAAAGATTGAGTCTAAAATGAAGCATAAGACTTTCAATCAATCATAAATGGCTCATGCATAAGTTACATGATGATTGACATGTTTTAAGATGATTAAATTATTTTTGTGAGATTATGTTTGTACTTGCTGGGCGAAAGCTCACTCTTATATTTCATACTGTAGGTAAAAAGCCTGCAATTTAAGTGGTGGGCTATGCAGACGATGCGGCGAGTGAAGGGCGGTGTGGGATACCACTACGCATGATTTTCCGCATTTGATGTTAAGAAAATATTTTAATATTCTAAAGTAAATTATGTTTTGTTATATGTATAAAGTTTGAAGACACGAGAAGGTATTCTCAGTTTAATATATATATATGGGTGACATATTATTCTCCGCAAGATAATTTATGTGAATATGTTTTAAAGAAAAAAAAATTTCTCTCAAATTTTCAAGTAAAGAACAAGTATGTATGGTGTCGACCTGGCTTGGAAGTCGGGGCGTCACATCTACAGCCCATAACCTACTAAAGTAAAGCTTATGGCATGGATTACCTACAACAAGAGAAAACATGAGTGAGCTAACGCTAAGCAAGTTAAATCTAAGCATGAATTTGGTTTGCTATTTGGAGATAAAATTTTAAGTTGGAATTTATTGACTTTTTAAAAATTAGTTATAAATTTTATTACTTTTCAGAAAAAAAAAAAACAAAAAATGATATAAAATAGTACAGTTTAGTTTAAGTCAAACTTAAATGTCAAACAAAGCATAAATATCACAACATAAGGATATAACTATGGTCATGACTCAGTAAAACATATATAAAAAATCTCATGATTGGCGCATAACTACTTGAGATTTAAATTATAGTATACACAGTTATGCGCGTATAATATCATAATGCGGACACACCAACAATCAAAGCTCATGTCGTACGTGAGGGTTGTTTTTACAGAAATTACAAGCTTAGCAATTTCAAGTAGTGTTCCTTGTCTGTACAATACCTTCGTTACGATGTCAAAATTAAATGGGAAGCTGCCAATTAGAAAGGTGCCTTAGCTAGTTTTGTTGTGAAATGAGGTTTTATGGACTTGGACTCTATTTTAATATCTAACAATTATCTATATTTATATTAATAATTAGTAATTAATAAACTAAGTAACTAATTGATCTTAATTTATCATCTTAATTTCATCAGCCGACTTGATTAGTTTCTAATGTTGGCCATCTTGGTCACCATTGGTAAA
>CM046361.1:10856797-10875106 GCA_025413025.1 Ficus hispida
GATGATTGACATGTTTTAAGATGATTAAATTATTTTGTGAGATTATGTTGTACTTGCTGGGCGAAAGCTCACTCTTATATTTCATACTGTAGGTAAAAAGCCTGCAATTTAAGTGGTGGGCTATGCAGACGATGCGGCGAGTGAAGGGCGGTGTGGGATACCACTACGCATGATTTTCCGCATTCGATGTTAAGAAAATATTTTAATATTCTAAAGTAAATTATGTTTTGTTATATGTATAAAGTTTGAAGACATGAGAAGGTATTCTCAGTTTAATATATATATATGGGTGACATATTATTCTCCGCAAGATAATTTATGTGAATATGTTTTAAAGAAAAAAAAATTTCTCTCAAATTTTCAAGTAAAGAACAAGTATGTATGGTGTCGACCTGGCTTGGGAAGTCGGGGCGTCACAGTTTGGTATCAGAGCGGTATCCTGCCAGCCTACTTCACTTCGCCTCACATCGCTTCTGCAACGGCCCAAGTAAGTTATGTTACTTTCTTACGATTAGGATTAGTTAAGATTTTATGTGCGTAGTAAGTATTTTCTTCAACGGCCATGCTGAAGAATGTTGGATACAGGGATGACGTTGGGTGGTGTCTTAGCTTGGTGGTGGCAACTAGGTGACGTACGGAAATGATGGGAAAGTTTTATATCTTCCCCAAATGTTATGGTTAGGTACTCCTGTTGTGAAGGAGATACGAACGAGAACATGATGAATTCAGATATGTTCATGTTATGCTTTTATATGGAATGAAGATTATGGTTCTATATAAAAGGCATGATTTCAAGAAGCTGAATTTATTTCCTTATTTCCGTATAGAACCATGCCACCAAAGCGTAGAAGAGTACCGACCCAAGACATTGACCTTGCGGCTCAGCTGAATGAGCTAAGACAGATGATGTTAGCCCAACAGCAAGAGATAGGGGGGCTTAGAGCTCATATAGCTCAACAGAATCAGGGACCTCCTGATGCCAGGGTACCACCAGCACCTATGAATCAGCCTGCTGCACCGGAAATTCCTGATGATGTCCCGGTGATCCCAGAGAACCCCATAGCCCCTGAAGTACCTGTTGCGCCTGCAGCTGTGCCACCAGCACCTCTGGTTCGAACTCCAGAAGAACTATATGACAGATTTCGGCGAATGAAGGCACCGGAATTCGAGGGGTCCACAAACCCAATTGAGGCCGACAACTGGTTGATTGACCTCCAGGTCGCCTTAAATTTCCTCAGACTTAATGATCAGGAGAAAGTCCTCTGTGCAACTTTTATGCTACGGAAAGATGCTCGCCTCTGGTGGGAAACAGTTCAAATCCAGCGAGATGTGACTCAGATGACTTGGGAGGACTTTGTGGAGGAATTTAAGGAAAAGTACTTCAATACTGAGGTCATGGAGCCTCAACAAGACGAGTTCGACAAGTTCCGCCAAGGAAATCTGTCAGTAGCCGAAGCTGTCAAAAAGTTTGAGCAGCTAGCACGTCTCTGCCCTCACCTCATCAGTTCTGAAAGGGACAAAGTTAGAAGAATGATGAGAATGTTCCGCTCAGATTTAGCAGTGGTAATCAGCAGTGGCCCCCATCCACCACTCACTGTTGCTGAATGTGTCAGCATGGCAATTCGAGCTGAATATTGGGTGGGTCAGAACATGGAGCAAAGGGCTAAATTTTTCCAGGAGAAGAGGGAAGAAAAAGCCCAGGCCAAACAGAACCAGACCAAGCAGGGCCAAGCTTCACAACAAAAGGGTCAAGGAGGACCTTCGGGCCAGAACAACAACAACAGACCGTACGGCAACAACCAGCAGAAGAGAAGGTGGAATTCAGGAGGACAGGGGAATCAACAGAATTTTCCCCAAAAGAGAAATACTCCTGATAACAACAATAATCCCACTTGTCAGAAATGTGGGAGAAAGCACCCGGGAGAGTGCCGTGTTGGAAGCGGTCGCTGTTTTCTTTGTGGCAAGGAAGGCCACTATGCGAGAAGCTGCAATCTCAATCCTCAGAGTCCACAGAACCAACAGAGAGGACAGGGATCTCAACTTCACGCTGCACAGATGAAGCTCGAGGGACCCGAAATCTCCCAAGGCAGGTTGGAAGCTCCAGAACCGCAAGGACGTATTTACGCCTATACAAAGGAGGATGCTCAAGCTGGACCTTCCACAGTGGTGACAGGTCAGCTTCCTTTCGCTCAACAAGATGCCTATGTGTTAATTGATTTTGGAGCTACGCATTCATTCACATTGCCTAGATTCGCTAAGAAACTAGGTAGAGCAAGTGATAGGATCGGAAAAACATTTAGGACTGCATTGCCCTCCGGGGAGATTCTGTTATCTGATTATTGGGTACGTCACATTCCAATAATTATATGTGGTAGGGAAATGTATGTCAACCTGATCATCATAGACCTATTCGACTACGACGTCATCTTGGGAATGGATTTCTTGGGGAAGTACAACGCAATTATCGACTGTCCACGGCGTACTGTCACGTTCAAGCCAATTGGAGGCGAGGAGTTTATTTTTAGAGGATCAACTCCAAAACAGCCGAAAATGTTCATTTCTGCGTTACAGGCTAGGAAATTGTTGGCAGAAGGATGTATGGGATTTCTAACCAACATGGTGGACAAGACGCAAGAGACCAAAAGCAGGCCGGAAGAAGTACCGATAGTCAAGGAATTTATAGAGGTTTTTCCTGAAGAGTTGCCAGGACTGCCACCAGAACGAGAGATCTCCTTTGAGATTGAGTTACTTCCTGGATCAGCACCAGTATCCAAGGCTCCGTATAGGATGGCGCCTGCCGAACTTAAGGAACTGCAGATTCAGTTACAAGAGCTTCTGGATCGAGGATTCATTCGTCAGAGCTACTCGCCATGGGGAGCTCCAGTTCTATTTGTTAAAAAGAAGGACGGCACTCTTAGGATGTGCATTGACTATCGGGAATTGAACAAGATAACTATCAAGAACAAGTATCCCTTGCCTCGGATCGACGATCTGTTTGATCAGCTGAGAGGAGCTTCAATTTTCTCGAAGATTGACCTGCGATCCGGATATCACCAGCTTCGAATTAGGGAAGGAGACGTTCCCAAGACAGCTTTTCGAACACGATATGGACATTACGAGTTCCTCGTTATGCCATTCGGACTGACAAATGCTCCAGCAGCCTTTATGGACCTGATGAATCGAGTATTCAAGGATTACTTGGATAAATTTGTTATTGTCTTTATAGATGATATCTTGATTTATTCAAGATCAAAGGAGGAGCATGAGGAGCATTTAAGGATTGCTTTACGAATTTTAAAGCAAAACCAGCTCTACGCTAAATTCACAAAGTGTGAATTTTGGTTGAAAAAGGTCCATTTCTTAGGACATGTGGTCTCCAAGAACGGCATATCTGTAGATCCGGCCAAGATTGAGGCAGTAAGTGAATGGCCAGCTCCGAAAAATGTCACCGAAGTACGTAGTTTCCTCGGCTTGGCGGGCTACTACCGACGTTTCGTCGAAGGATTTGCTAAAATTGCAGCGCCACTCACTGCACTTACACGGAAAGGAAAGAAGTACGAATGGACTGCAAAGTGTGAAGAGCACTTCCAAGAGCTGAAAAAAAGGCTGACTCGCGCTCCGATTCTCATAATTCCGAATGTGGAAGAAGGAAACTTCGTGATATACAGCGATGCTTCTAAAATAGGATTGGGAGCCGTGCTCATGCAAAATGGAAAGGTGATCGCTTATGCTTCACGCCAGCTAAAGGATCATGAGAAGAACTACCCGACGCATGATTTGGAACTTGCGGCGGTAGTATTTGCGCTCAAAATCTGGAGGCACTACCTTTACGGCAGTAAGTGTGAAGTCTACACAGATCATCAGAGTTTGAAGTATATCTTCACACAAAAGGAGCTTAACATGAGGCAAAGAAGATGGCTCGAATTGGTGAAGGATTATGACATAGACATCTGTTACCATCCAGGGAAGGCTAACAAAGTAGCTGATGCCCTCAGTCGGAAGTCGTTTTCTTCATTAATGTCCATGCAGTCGTTAATCGAACCTCTTCAGAAGGAGCTAGTGGAAGCTGGGATAGAGCTCATCACAAGAAGTTTAGCTGCCCTAACTTTCCAACCTACCATTTTGGATAGCATGAAGGAGCGACAAGAAGGAGATGCCTCACTGCTCAGGACAAGGAACGAGGTCTTAGAAGGAAAGGAGTCGGACTTCAACATATCAGATGAGGGCATACTCTATCGGAAAAATAGATTATGCATCCCTAATAAGGATAAGTTGAAGGAGCAGATCATAAAGGAGGCTCATGAGACTCCGTATTCCGTCCATCCAGGAGCTACAAAGATGTACCAAGACTTGAAGGAAAGTTTTTGGTGGCCCAGAATGAAGAATGACGTCGCTACATTCGTCAGCAAATGCCTTACATGTCAAAGGGTGAAGGCAGAACACCAACGTCCGGGGGGAGAGTTGCAGAAAATTTCCATCCCAGAATGGAAATGGGACCAAGTGACGATGGATTTCGTGGTTGGACTACCCCGAACTTCCAGTGGCAATGATGCTATATGGGTGATTGTTGATCGTTTGACGAAGTCTGCACACTTCATCGCCATCAAGCTTAGCTTTTCGGTGGAACAGCTGGCGGAACTATACGTCGCGCAGATTGTTCGCTACCATGGGATTCCAAAGACAATCATCTCTGATCGTGATGGTCGTTTCACTTCTAAGTTCTGGAGAAGTGTACATCAAGCCATGGGTACCAAGCTTACCTTTAGTACAGCTTTTCATCCTCAAACGGACGGGCAATCCGAGAGGACCATTCAGACCTTAGAAGACATGTTGCGAGCGTGCGTGATGGACTTCAAAGGAACTTGGGATAAAAAGCTTCCTTTGATTGAATTCTCGTACAACAACAGTTTCCAAGCTTCAATTGGAATGGCTCCTTACGAAGCTCTGTACGGAAGAAGGTGCAGATCTCCAGTCCATTGGTACGAGACCAGGGAAAAGGAACTTGTGTCCACAGATTTCATTCGGAAAACCACTGATGCCGTCAAACTTATACGCCGACGAATGGAGACTGCATTTAGTCGACAAAAGAGCTATGCCGACAAACGCAGAAGGCCTCTAGAATTCCAAGTAGGAGACTTGGTCTTTCTCAAAGTTGCTCCATTCAAAGGGGTTATGAGATTCGGAAAGAAGGGGAAATTAAGTCCACGATACATAGGGCCATTCGAAATACTGGAAAGAATTGGTAATGTGGCCTACAGGTTGGCTTTGCCTCAAGAATTAGCATATGTACACAATGTATTTCATGTGTCAATGCTAAAGAAGTACATCTCGGACCGATCGCATGTATTGGACCCCGAACCAATTGAGGTCCACGAAGATCTGACATATGAGGAGAAACCGGTTCGAATTTTGGCACGAGAAGAAAAGGTGCTAAGGAACAAGGTTATACCATTAGTCAAGGTCCTATGGCGAAATCATGAGATTGAGGAGGCAACCTGGGAACGCGAGGAAGAAATGAAGAAAAGCTACCCCGAATTGTTTTGATTTTCGAGGACGAAAATTCTTTAAGGAGGGTAGATTGTAATAACCAAAATTTTAGAACTCATGATTTTCTTGTAAATAAGAAATTCAAAGTTCGTACTATGTGTTTATGTGTAATTTTATGAAAATTATGAATACTAATACAAAATTCATAATTTTATAGTATATGATTGATTTCTCAGTAAATTAATTACGAGACTTCATGATAGACCTTTTAAGGAAAAAGGTATGATGAAATTTCATAAATTTATGTTGGTCAAAGTTTGGCCAGAAAAGTCAATGTTTGACCAGAGCGGTCAAATATAAGACGGTACTGTGAAATGTTAAGCAGTATGGGAAATATACTACGAAAACCGTCCTTACAGACAAGATAGCATAATTAAAGTTTAAAACCACCATAGAAAAATCAAGCACCTAAAATAGGATATTAAAGGCCAAATGGCTTTAAATAAAAAGAAAAAGTTATATACAGTCCAACTACACACAGATAAATTTTGGACTGCAGTTCAGTATAACAGTACTGAATTGTACTGTGTATTAGTGAACACAGTATTAGAAATATCTGTGTTGGTTTTAAAGTGGACTACATTAAGGAAAATAGCCAAACAAGCCTTAACTAGGCTTAGGTCATCACATTTTGATTTATGACATCATTAAGGCTTTAAAAAAAATTATTATTAGAAGATTATGAAGTGTTCTAGAACCACTAGGTGGCCGGCCATGGGGGGGGGTCAAAATATAATTAATTTTGCTCTATGGATTTATGAGCAAAAGTTGAACAAAAATTTTTGCAAAAAGGTCCCATTTTTCACCTATAAATAGGCTCATGGGGGGATCAGTTTTGGCTGATAAAAAATTCAGAAAAGCAGCCAAATTATGCCTATTTTCCCTCTCCAAAAATCTGCAATCTCAAGTGGGTGATTGAGTGAAGAAAAAAATTGAGAAACTTAGGGGTTTTGATGTTTGTAGTCTTCAGTTTCCCCTAGTAAGTACAAGCAAAAATTTTGGCAGTTTTTGTGCCCAATTTTGGGGCCAACAGCCGGCTGCCAAGGGGGGGTGAGTGAGTGAGAAAATTTGGATTTAAGGGAGCTTAGTTTAGGTGCAAGCAGCCACCAAGAATCAGCCAATTTTGGTGCCAATTGGTGCAACAAAACCGGCCTTGGGTGGTGTCCTAGGAGGAAAAGTTTTGTGAGCCAAACCCTAACCAATTTTTAGAGATAAATCAAGGTAAATCATTCTAGACCTTAATCTCTTTCAATTAAGCATTCAATTTGAAATTTACATGTATTTCAAGTTGAAATTGTAAGAGCATAAGCTCAATTTATTTTGTGCCCAAAGTTAGGAATCTAGGGTTGTGCTTGATCTAGAATTAGGGGTGGTTTGATTTTTATGTGCATGCTTGCTTTAATTTTCTTAATTTGCATACTAAATACTAGTTTATTATATGTCCCCAATCTGCCCTAGTGTTGGTGAATGATAATTTTGTGCTAGGTTGCTAGAATTTAATTAGTATGCTTGTTAGGTTTTGTGCAACCGAAATCATGCAACTTAGTTGATCCAATATCAATTAGGTTTGCATGGTGATGTTAGAAATTGTGATTAAAGAAAATTTACGCTAGAAAATCGCTGCATGTGTGTATTAGGGCTCCCGCGGTGGCTGGTTGAGCTAGATTCCACGTCTAGGACGTAAAACAAAAATCGAAACCGAAAACTGCCATTTCGGGTAGAAATTGGCCAGTCTCGGGAAAATCAGATTTTGAGGCCTTTAGAGGCAGAATTTGGAAAAACTTAAAACACAAAAGTTGTTCAGAACAGTTTTTCCTAGAGGGAAAAGCGGATGGATTTGCAAAATGAGGCTCCAATGGCCTCCGTTTTTACGAAAATCCGAGACTAAACTGCCCAGACCTAGTTTACACGACCAGTGGGTTTCAAATTAAAACTGGTACGAATCCAAGCAGAACTGGGTTTTTCTTAAAACATGAAAGTTTTTGAATTTCTCAAGAGCAAGAACTTTCGTGAAGACAAGTTTTTCAAATTCCATTTGGATTTTTAAATACAACCTGAACTATAAAAACTGTGCAGAGAACAAGAAATTCCTGTACAGGATTTTCTACAAACATACAGAAAAACTGTATTTTTACATCAACATTTCCTGTTTTGACTATGAAAACTATTTCAAAAGCAGTTTTCAGCCTTAAATGAGTTTTATAAAGTTTTACTTTGAAAACCTCGAATTTTGAAGTAAAACAAAAGATTTTCTAGCCAATTTTCCAAATTGGATTTAAAAGCTAAAGTGTAAAAACAAAAGATGACGAGTGGTAACCAGGAAGGATAACCGAGTTACTAAGGCTTAGGCTCGATAATAAGAATAGTAATTTAATACTAATCATATGGGTTTAATACCCAAGGTTACCTTAAGTAACCTAATGGGTCAAGATAATTAACCACAATCTCTAGGGTTACAATTAGTAACCTAGTAGTTGATCAAGGCTTGTAAAAGGACATATAACCATAATGTTGGAAAGGTTACCAACATTTTATAGGATCCTTATCCTATGTTCTTTCTAATAGCAGGAAGTAACCTGCAGTCGAGGTCAGAGTGGAAATCAACGAAGCCTGGATTACAATAAGTCAGACAAGTATCGAACCTCACCTACAGTATGAAAATAGTAAATACTATTTTCATATATGCTATGTTAAAATGTACATGCTATGTTGTATGATGTTAAATGATGTTATGTGATGATATGCTATAACATGTTACATATTATGCCATGTTTTCTAAAATGTCATGGTTTTAAAAATGTCATGTTTTCAAGAATGCCATGATATGGCAAATGTTAAAGTTTGAATTTGACATAGTGACATCATGAAGCATGTTCACTAATGTTAAATCATATGGTAAGATAATCAAGGAAGGTGTCGTACCAACCTCCCGTGATCGAGGAGGATACATGTTTAAAACCAGTTGTGACATTTACCTCTCGTTGATGCGTGAGGGTCACGTTTTAATTCCCAGAACTGTTAGGGCCTTGCAAACCCTAGCTTTGTCTGGAGGCTGCGCGCTTTCGGTACGTACACTATGGGCCCACATGTTGAGACAAGATAAGTTAAAGATTGAGTCTAAAATGAAGCATAAGACTTTCAATCAATCATAAATGGCTCATGCATAAGTTACATGATGATTGACATGTTTTAAGATGATTAAATTATTTTTGTGAGATTATGTTTGTACTTGCTGGGCGAAAGCTCACTCTTATATTTCATACTGTAGGTAAAAAGCCTGCAATTTAAGTGGTGGGCTATGCAGACGATGCGGCGAGTGAAGGGCGGTGTGGGATACCACTACGCATGATTTTCCGCATTTGATGTTAAGAAAATATTTTAATATTCTAAAGTAAATTATGTTTTGTTATATGTATAAAGTTTGAAGACACGAGAAGGTATTCTCAGTTTAATATATATATATGGGTGACATATTATTCTCCGCAAGATAATTTATGTGAATATGTTTTAAAGAAAAAAAAATTTCTCTCAAATTTTCAAGTAAAGAACAAGTATGTATGGTGTCGACCTGGCTTGGGAAGTCGGGGCGTCACATCTACAGCCCATAACCTACTAAAGTAAAGGCTTATGGCATGGATTACCTACAACAAGAGAAAACATGAGTGAGCTAACGCTAAGCAAGTTAAATCTAAGCATGAATTTGGTTTGCTATTTGGAGATAAAATTTTTAAGTTGGAATTTATTGACTTTTTAAAAATTAGTTATAAATTTTATTTACTTTTCAGAAAAAAAAAAAAACAAAAAATGATATAAAATAGTACAGTTTAGTTTAAGTCAAACTTAAATGTCAAACAAAGCATAAATATCACAACATAAGGATATAACTATGGTCATGACTCAGTAAAACATATATAAAAAATCTCATGATTGGCGGCATAACTACTTGAGATTTAAATTATAGTATACACAAGTTATGCGCGTATAATATCATAATGCGGACACACCAACAATCAAAGCTCATGTCGTACGTGAGGGTTGTTTTTACAGAAATTACAAGCTTAGCAATTTCAAGTAGTGTTCCTTGTCTGTACAATACCTTCGTTACGATGTCAAAATTAAATGGGAAGCTGCCAATTAGAAAGGTGCCTTAGCTAGTTTTGTTGTGAAATGAGGTTTTATGGACTTGGACTCTATTTTAATATCTAACAATTATCTATATTTATATTAATAATTAGTAATTAATAAACTAAGTAACTAATTGATCTTAATTTATCATCTTAATTTCATCAGCCGACTTGATTAGTTTCTAATGTTGGCCATCTTGGTCACCATTGGTAAATTTTGCCTCCTTTTATCATTGAGCTAGCTTATTGGACTCTTGAGGCTTATTTATAGTTTTCGAATGGACTTTTTTCACCTAAGGCCCAATTCTACACTTGGTTAGAGCTAGAACATACAAGCCAGTCATTTTATTCCTTAACCAGCCCATAGACTATTTTAGCATGCTTCTTGCATAGGGGGTATTTTGAGTCGAAGTTATTTAATTTTTTAAAAATTAGTTTAAATTTTTATTGATTTTTCAGGAAAAAAAATAATAATAATAATGAGTTAGAGTTTTTTTTTTTGGATTGGAGTTGTTACCCCAAACACATAGACTATACGTGGACGGTCTCGAGACCCAGTGACCGTTCTTACAGGTTGTTGATAAAGTTTTATGCATTAGATTTTGTTCGGGCAGTCTAACTCTATTTTTAGCTTGGAATGTATCAAGACTTAGAATACATTCCTAAACTCTTTAATTTTTCTTTTAAGGTCAAATCATAGTTTTCTCCCTAGTAAACTTCCCAACAATCGCCGTGAACCTCATTTATGACCGCTATAACTATAATAACAGTGTATAGAAAAAGCCTTAAATGGTATCGCAAAAATATTTACATTTCAACACTAGTAGTTCAATCTCTTACGTTTCAGTTACCGTTTTAACTCTCTAGGCGGACTAATTAGTCCAAGTCTTAAGCCAACTCTTTCACATCTCTTTATGTCTTGTATGCTATTTTAACATGTTCAAACATTCATTTCACTAGCAGGTTTTCTACATTCACATTTTGGTCCCTAATTTTGACAATATTTGCATTCTAATCCCTAACAGATGTCCCGCAACATTACTAACCCAGCCCTTTGGCTTTTTATTTTTATTTTTTCATCTATAATCTCTGTTGAAGAGTTTTGATCTACTGCCCAAAAAACATCCGTTTCACCATACTAACAAAAAAAATTTTACATTTTTCACATCAAAATAACAATTTCTACAAAAAATTTGTTATTTCATTACTAGTCAATTTCTTCACTTCTTACGAAATTTTGACATATATCATATTTTAAGTTGTAGAACACAACTGGAAAATTTGGGGCCAAATTTCAAAACTTGAGTCCATCGTTCGCACGTTTTAGTCCCGGTAATGCAAATTTTGACATGTTTGTACTCCGGTCCATTTTGGTCCAACTTTAAGGCTTTTTTAGAAGCTTTTATTTTTTAATTTTTTAGTTTTTTGCGAGATTATTCTGTTTTCTTTCATGCTATCATTATCCTCAAAGATTTTGTCATCTGTATATCCATTGATATGTGATCTGAGTCTAATAAACTGTGACACCATTAATATGGGTAAATTCCTAAAATTGCAGTATCAGTTCTAATTGACTAATTGTCAATTTAATCAAATATGGAATTTAGCATGTTTTCCACCTTATGGTTGGCATTCAAATACTTTAATATGGTGTTTAATTAAATGGGTACACATTCAATTTTGGAGACATAACGAAAATATTCATGGGATACTACTAATTTAATTACTGGTCTATGTAGGATTAAATTAACTTGAAAGATCATAGTGGATTATTTGAGCTTAATTATCATTTTCATATTCTTAAATTGAGTTGCCATGGTCATGGAGGAGTTAAAAGCACCCTGTTATGTAATTCAATGCCCCGACGTCTTTGGAGTTTTCTAATCAAGATATAATTAACACCATATATAATATAATGAGATTTCATCATAAGTACAAGCAAATTTTAAATATTATATTGTGATTTCATGGACGCAATTAGAGTACGAGAATTCTTAATTTAATTCTTGATGAATCACAGGAAATATCGTTGAGAATTTCCGGTCATTAACACTTTGGTTTATTTGTTTTGTTTTTCAGGGACAGAGAATGTCCAAGGATTTCAATATAGAAGAGGAAGCCAATAAAACTGGAAATAAAGCTGTTGTGAAGCAGTACTTGAACGTGAATGTGATCGATAATACCCTGGATATCCGCTTTTATTGGGCGGGAAGAGGCACCACTGTTGTCCCTAAGAGGGGCGACTATGGTATTCTTATATCTGCTATTTCCGTGTGTTCAAGTAAGCTTGTTTCTCTTCCAAATTGCACTTTTTTTTTTTAATTATTAATATTGAACTTGAAAGTGAGGATTTGAACTCTATAAGTTCCGTCAAAGTTAGCCAAACACAGGGAAAAAAAAAATGTTACAGCCATTGATTTGATAATAACTTTATCGATATCCTATAGTTCTAAACTGTCATTTCAGTAGTTCTAGAAATGTCGTATACTGAAATATGGTTTCTGGTTTATGCATTTTCAGGTTCAAAATCTCATTGTGAAGGTGACGAATTTAATTCATACAGTTCTCTTGGGCTTTACTAGCGATTGGTATTTCCTCTTTGTTTTGGTTGTTTAATTCCTTTCTGGGCATACATATCTCCCAAATGTAGAACATACAAAAACGTGGATACCTTTGGTGGTTGGTATAATTGCTTCCATCTGCCTAATCTTCCTGGTAATCGGTGTCCTTGGTTGGAGAAGATACCGCCGGAACAAGTATAGAAGAGAAAAATCAGGTGTGCAATTAATCGCTTTAATTAGCGGTTGAAGTGTCAAACTAAGTTGATGGTCGACTCGTTTTCTTTATATGAAGAATTACTTGCATAATATTTCCTAATGGTTGCTCCAATTTCATCATCAGATCTTACAGGGCTAGAGCTGCTAACAGGTTCCTTTAGTTTGAGAAAACTAAGAGTTGCAACTAACAATTTTGACTCCGAAAACAAGATTGGAGAAGGTGGGTTTGGCAGTGTTTACAAGGTAATTAACTCACGCCAAGTGCAACGCTAAACATATATACATATATATATTTTTTTTGAATTTAGAGATAGGAGATTCGAACTATACACTTTGTGTTGAAGTCAGATATGAAATTACTGCTAAACTATGCCTGCAATCCCGCTAAACATACATTTTTTGATCATTCCTATTGCATGTTGAATTTGGCTTGGAAATATTAAATGACAACTTGAAGATGCAGATTTGACTTGGTAAAGTATATTTCCATGCAGGGTCAATTATCCGATGGTACAGATTGACCCCGATGGTACAGTGATTGCTGTGAAGAAATTGTCTTCAAAATCCAGCCAAGGAAATCGGGAATTTGTAACTGAGATAGGCATGATATCTGGTTTGGAACATCCAAATCTAGTGAAGCTTTATGGATGTTGTATTGAAGGCGATGAGCTACTGCTTGTCTACGAATACATGGAAAATAATTGCCTTGGCCGTGCACTTTTTGGTAATTTACCATTTCCCTCTTCGTGAAATTTGTCATGTATTACTACTATTGTAGCCAGCGTAGTTGGAATGTTTGTTTTGGAATCATGACATTACGGTGATGACCGTGTCATCTATAGGTCCGGGAACAAGTAGTCCGAAATTGGATTGGGCAACGAGGTTCAACATATGCGTCGGAATAGCCAACGGTCTCTACTTTCTCCACGAAGGGTCACCTCTGAAGATTGTTCATAGAGACATCAAGGCTACAAATGTGCCCCTTGATAGGGATCTTAATGCTAAGATTTCAGATTTTGGATTGGCTAAGCTTCATGAAGATAACAACACCCACATCAGTACCCGAGTTGCTGGAACTATGTGAGTCAAAATTTTCATAATTTCTAATTAGATGAATTTGCTAATAAACATATGTATTGAATTCCCTTTTTTATTTTTTTTTTCTGTTGCTGTTTTGTTATATTTTTAGTGGATACATGGCTCCAGAATATGCACTATAGGGTTATTTGACCGAAAAAGCAGATATTTACAGCTTTGGAGTGGTTGCTTTAGAAATCGTTAGCGGGAAGAGTAATACAAATTACAGGCCTCAAAATGGATGTATTTGCCTTATTGATTATGTAAGTAAATGGATAGTTTCTTTGGTTACTATATATATACACACACACACACACACAAATCTTGTCCATTCATATGCAAAAGTTGAAGTCTTCCGTGATTCTTAACTAGTTCATTCCCTTGCAGGCTTTTGTCATGCAACAAGAAAAAGAATTGTTGGAGATTGTAGATGAAAATCTAGACGAAATCAACAAGGAACAGGCTGAAAGAGTTATAAAAGTGGCTCTTTTATGTACCAATGCATCTCCGATGATGAGGCCTACAATGTTCGATGTGGTCGGCATGCTTGAAGGGCGAATCGAGGTTCAGGAAGTGGTCTTTGATCCCGGTATCTATGGTGATGTTTTGGGAGAGGATTTAAGGTTTAAAAGCCTCAAAGCCTACTATCAGCAAATTCAAAACAAGGATACAATTGAAGCCCAAGGTTCCAAATTAACTTCGGACAAACCTTCCACAAGTACTTCTGCTAATGATCTCTACCCGATAAATCCTGAATCTTTAACTATATCTGGTCATGATCTCTATGAAATCAATCTCGAGTCCAGAAACATTAACAGTGATTTCTTCTCTAATGTCACATCATAGTTCTTCAACCTTGCATTAAGTTTTCCGAATAGCAACGACGAAGTGCTTTGTTCTTTGTGGGGATGCAAATCATCTTTCCAACTCTATGAATGAAAAGTAGAGTGGAATATTGTTTTGGTCATGTTCATTCGATAGTGGTTGTATTGTATTATATCGCATTAGAACGTTGTATTATCATTAGACAATAGGATGTTTGATTCCATAGCGCGTATTAAAAATGTAGATATCTTAATGCAATGATTATTGTGAGACTATTATGATTTGAGATATTGTGTTCTGTTATGTAATTATAATTTGCTGTTGTGCGTAGTTCTCATCATTCCCTCCTATTCTAGTATTGTGATAGAAATTAAGCCAACAAAGATGGAGGAGACAGATTACGAGAAAGAATTGAGGAGAGAGAAAGTGAACATATAGACAAATGAGGACAGAAACAGAATTAAGAGAAAAAATAGGATGAGAGAAAGTATGCCAAAGGAAAATTAGCACTGTCACATCTCAAACTCATGATCCTAAGACCATCTCGAGTGTAAAAAAATAGGATGAGAGAAAGTATGCCAAAGGAAAATTAGCACTGTCACATCTCAAACTCATGATCCTAAGACCATCTCGAGTGTATACATAGATGTTAGTACTACATTTGTTATCCTAGATCAACCACCTGAGTTAATAATATGAAAAATAACAATATTCTATTATGTTCTTCAATATGTAATGTTATTTTTCATACTATATCTATCTTTTGTCATCATTATCGTTCTTTTAAATTCGAAAAGGTGAACTTTTAGTATTTAAATAATGTTAAAGATGAAAATATTATAATGGTTACATAAAAAATTTAAGGCACCAATTAATAAAAATCAAACATTAAATTTGATATTAGATATGCAGTGAAATAAATTTCTCATCAAATTTAACGTATGAAAAATTTGGTATTAAAGATACTCATTGGGGAATACATTTCGCAGAGAAATACCAAAATTTATCGTTAAAACATTAATTTAACAATACGTTAGAAATGCTCTAAGCATTGCGTTAGAAATTGGTTTAACGTATTAAGCATTATTACATGGAATGATCGATGCTTAATACCAATACACTCCATTAGAAAATGGTTGTTGGAGCAAACATACCTAGGTAGAAAAACAAATTACAAATTGATGATAGTAGCTTGTTATAAATCAATATTCAATAAAATAGAACTATAAATTTGGAATTCGATATTTTCCAAATTAACGACTTAGCCCCTGTGATTAAGTCCACATTTACCACACTTGCCCATACATTTACCACACTTGCCCATGCGGCCAAAGTCCACATTACTATATATATTTAAACCTTTTATGTAGGTCCATATTTATTGCACTTGATAAATTCATTCACTAGTAGAAAAAGCGAATTACAACTGTCGTCAAAAGATACAATCTACAACGCCATCGAAGGCCCAGTGGATCCCACACTCAACTTTTTTTTCTCTCAAGACAAGTTATTAGGCACATTTGGGATGAGATCTCTAGATAATAAAATACCATCTGAATTTTAAAATCTCAATTTTATATCAAATTTTTCTCTCTTCTATTTTTTAAAAAAATCAAATTTTAAAAATCTATAAATTTTTCATTTCAAATTAAAATGTGATAATTTTTATATCAAAATACTTGTAAAATGAGATGAGCAAGATAAGAACTATTTTTCATTTTTTTTTTTCAAATACATCTCAAATTTTTTGTACTATTTTCTATAATACATAACTTTTTTCAAAAATTTTCATTCCAAATATATATTTCTTACTTAACATTCAAAATACTATTTTCATATGTCTATATATTTCTAACTTAACATTCAAAATACAATTTTCAGATAGCTTCTCAAACGGGTCCTTAATTGAGACATCCTGGGATTCTTTACCTTGGGATTAGAGTATGCACATGCTGCTTCAGTTTTGACGGGGCCCTTGTAATTTTCTTTTTGTTTTTTGTTTATAGGGCGTTTAACCCCTTTGTACTCTGGTGAGTTGACTTGCATCCGTACGTTGGTAGCAACTAAGAAGTAGCGTAATTTGGCAGCTAAGAAGTTGATGGTAACTTATGGATAAGGGGTGTGTTATCAGAACTACAAGTATATAATATAGACCCTATAATTTATAAAATAAAATTAAAATAAAAAAACTAGATGTATATGGATATGTATATATATAATCAAATCAAAGTCAAAGTCAAAGTATATTTCCAACGAGTGAGTTGCCAGCAAAGTAGAAACTAATCAAGGGACTCCTTGTAAAATTAAACCTAATTAAAAAAAAACGTACAATTTTTATTTATTTGTTTTTCTTTTCCCAACACATGCAAGTGGCCCCGTTTGACCGGAATTATTCAAGCATTCAAGGTCGTTAATACATCACACACACACACACACACACACACACACACACACACACGCATATAGAAAAGATATCCAAAGCTCAAGCGAGCTTCAACATGCACATACAATGGAGAACATGAAAAACATATCAATTATATTCCCTGGTCTTGTAATGTTCATATTACTTGTCTTTTTTGGAGCAGTCAACGTTAGAGCTCAAACCGAAAATCTTCCCAATGATGAAGGTATTTAACCTCGCCTTCTCTTCTTCTATCTTTATAAAATTTTTTTTAACTATTCTTAAATTTTTAATTCATGTTAATCATGAAGAAGATATAGAATCCACCATGATACCTGAAAATTAAAGACTGATTAGAGTTTTAAGTCCTGTTAGTATTTGAGATATATATAACCATTGTGACTTACGATTGAAATTATGAACTTTTCTTTAACTAATTACTTCTTATAAAAATAACGGCCTCCACCGACTTTGTGACAACCAGGCTTATGAGGCAAATCTAATTTTTTTTTTTAGTTGTTTTAGGCGATAGATTGATGATAATTTTTTTCTCTAAATTTAATGAAAGTAATCGTATATACATAGTTGATAATTTATTTTCTCAAAATAAAAGTTCAAAAATATTTCTAAAAAATGATTAATAAAATGAAAAATCTTCTTTTTTACTTTCCGCTGAAAATCCCCCCTTTTTTGGAAAGAAAGATTCCGTTGGAAATCTTTAAAAACTGGACAGTTTATACTTATCGTTATTATTTCTAAATATTCCTTAAAAATGCACACACACAAATATATATTCAAGTTATCGTGTATTGCCTCCATAAACTTTTAAAAACTTTTAATAAATGTCTTAAGTTTAATTAAAATAGAAAAAAATGGTTATTTTATAAAAATGAATGTTAATCGCTTTTTAACTTACTGCACATTGCTTATCAAGAATTCTAAAAATAGGAAATTAATTCTAGGAAAAAAATAATTAAATTACACGAAATAAAATTCCAGAATTAGATTAAAGTGTTTAATAAAACTATCAAGGAATCTATTTACTTAAGGAATTAAATTCCTATTATGCTGTTTACTTTCTAAAAAATTATAAGGATTGGAAATATAATTATTGTAGTTACAAAATTATCCTTATTTGAAAAAAATAATTAAATAAGAATAAATATATATTTGGTATAGAGTTAGTTACTTCTTATTTTTTAGGGGAAGTAATTTATTTTCGTAGGTAGTAGGTGAGAGACAAGTTCCCCCTATCAAGAAAATTAATTCCTTATTTTTAGGTGGGATCCATGTCATTTAATTTCCTAATAAAAAAGTAAACACTAGAATTTAAAATTATGAATTTAATTTCGTTTTCTAAATTGGATTACCCATTAATAAACACGTCCTTAGTGATAATCAATGATTAATGTATGTCAATTATTGATTTACATGTTAATCAGTTATATACTATAATCAATAAGTCATGGATCATAGTCAACTAGTAATAGACCATTAATTTCAAATTCCATTACCTAGCCTTCTTAATCGAGGTTCGCATGATTGAGTATCGACGACC
>CM046361.1:10875206-10923266 GCA_025413025.1 Ficus hispida
AAGTGGTGGAACGATTGTGAAATTCATGGGGTATATGTGAGAATAGCCCTTTAATATGAAAAAGCAGAGTGCGACGTATTTGGGCTAGTTTGGTGTATGGGATAGAAAAATATTAGATAGGATAAGATCGAATTATAATTCCATCCAATGCTTGATGATGTGGTTTTAGGATTGATAGGATTTTAGATTTTAAAAGAAAAATTAGCAAACTTAGGATTTTAGGATAGATTTGACTCGGAGATTTTTGACCATCTATGTTGAAAACTTAAAATATTCTATAAGAGTATGCATTATACTTTACTTGAGTATGGACTATACTCTGCTATAATATGGACTATACTCTGCTAGAATATTTTGACGGCCAGAGCCGGAGACATATGACCATCTATGTTGAAAACTTAAATTATTCTAGTAGAGTATGCACTATACTTTACTAGAGTAAGGACTATACTCTACTAGACTATGGACTGTACTCTACTAGAGTATTTCGGCAGCCGAAGCAAGAGACATCTGGCTATCCATATTGAAAACTTAAAATATTTTAATAGAATATACACTATACTCTACTAGAGTATGACTCGTATTCTACTAGTGTATTCTAATGACTGGCATCGGTGGCCGAAACCAGAAACATCTGGCCATCCATGTTGAAAATTTAAAGTATAGTAGAGTATACACTATACTCTACTAGAGTATGGATTGTATTGTACTAGACTATTCCGATGACCAGTGTCGATGGCCAGAGCGGAGACATCCAGTAATCCATGTTGAAAACTGAAAATATTTTAATAGAAAATCCAAAATTCTAGTAGAGTACGCATTATACTTTACTAGAGTATGCCAACTACAAGCTCCAGTGATCGAAGCCGGAGATATCTAGCCATACATATTGAAAACTAAAAATTTTTTAGTAGGATATCCAAAATATTTTAGTAGAGTATGCATTATACTCTATTAGAGTACATCGGTGATCATCAGCCAGAGCCAGAGATATCCGGATATCCATGTTGAAAACTGAAAATATTCTAAATGTCCAAGTTAATGTATAACAAAGATTTTCTAAGTAACATGGGCAATTTGAGTAAAACATATTAGATTGACGTTTCACTTTGTCGGTTGATCTATGAATAGAACCATTTTGTGTCATATTGATAAAGTGATCAAATTTTGTATTATATTAGTAAAGTGGTGTCAAAATTTGTGATATTTTGGTGCTTTCCTCAAATATTAAATTAATCTTATCTAATCATGTCCTTTTATCCTTGCTATAAAACAGGCCGTACGTACGTTCATGCACAATTTCCCAATTAATTCCTGCGACGTTGAGGGTTCATCGGCCATGGCCACAAACTAATTGCTTGGTCCGATGTGAAGACTGACCAGCCTGATTAAGACACAAGATGAGAAACTGCAGGCCCATTCTGGTCCATTTCAACGGCATATTTTTACTGCTCGTTTTTTCCCCCTCTTTTATTTGATTGTTGTTTGTTGTCGGAATAATGGATTTTCTTTAGCTTTGCTTTATTACATCCATTTTCGTCACTAATTCAAAATCGACAATGAATTTTTTGAAAGAAAAATTGGGCGAGATGTTCAGATTTGATCGTCTCTTTAAATCAATACCAGAATAAGGCATGGAAAGCTTGTGTCACAGATATATGGATTATGGGTTTAGGGTGATAATTGGAGACGATGTTTGGAGGTTGGTTTGGAAATGTTTGTTTGGAGATGTGTGAGTTGAAAATAAACGGTGATATAAAAAATAGTATAAAATTGTAAAATGTGTTCCGAAAAAAATATGTAAGATTGATCTTGTTTCTTTATTTTGTTTTTTTTTTTTTTTTTTTTGTACGATTTGAGAAAAAAATAATCTAAATTAAATTAAGAAGTTATAGACATTTAGAATTTGAGTTCTTTAAAACAGGAGGATAGAGAAAGTGATATATAGATTTAGGAGTTTCGGAGTTGATTAATGAAAACTCCATCTGGAGTTGTTTTTCCAAATAGAAGCTAAATAACGGAGATGCAGATAGGGTTGCAACAGAGTTAGGTGTGAGGGTGCTTATGCTTTGGCAATGTGAGGTCGGCATCGGTACGAGAGGCCGCTAATGTTACTTTGGATTGGTGATGGCATGAAGGTGATGGCGTGAGCCTGTGCTTGGTGAAGGAGATCTCCCAAGCAAATATGACAACATAGGGCTCCGACAAGCTTTGAGATCTCCTCTCCTCCTCCACCACCACACCAAAAATGTGTTGTCGTTGCTCTATCAGGCAAACCTCGATTAAAGATAAATTGATTATAATCTATATCACTGATTGATATTAGTTTCTAGCACTGATTGACGAGTAAATCCCTTATTGATATTAGTCTGTCATTGAATTATGATTGACACTGATTAATAACTATCAAACAATTATGCAAACAAAGTTAATCAGTGAATTACCTTTATGTTTATAAATATCTTTATTAATGATTGACCTCTAACTGATTGACCAACTTCATAGAATAACAATTTTTATTACTGATTGACATTATATATGACGGCATTCGTCGATGATAATTACAAAGCATGGCCTTTTTTTTTAATAGGAAAATGACTTTTTTTTTAATTAAATTGTTCATGACTAGTTGATGGTCTATCAATGATCAACATCTTGACGGATTAACCAATATGAGGTATATTATTATCCTGGTCTATCAATTATACACCAGTAGTCCATCATATCAACATGATCTACATTTGGTACTCCATTTGTTGATCACATAAAATCTAATTAAAAAAAAAAACCCGGTTATTTTGATTCACTAATAAAAATTGTGGATTACACGACGGTTATTTACCGTCATGTAATCCAACGTCGTGGAAGATAGCACGACGGTTATATAACCGTCGTGGTATCTCAATGTTACACAACGGTTAAAACCATCGTCGAAATAAGAAATACAGAGGCAAAATGGCTACATTACACGACGGTTTAGTCTGAACCGTCGTGTAATATATTGTAATTTATTTTGGAAAAATTTTAAAAGTTATTTATTGGTGGGTATTATACTTTCAATTAAATTTAAATTTATAAATTAAATTTTATCCAAAAAAAAAAAGAGTTAAAATAACAATCATACAATGCTTAATATTCAAAGGCTACAGGGTTTAGAACTCTTAATTACGATAATATCATTCTCTCTCTCTCTTTTCCTTCTTTATGGAAGATGATATCTGTGACGACCCGTCTTGTACAGGCCGTCACTACTTGACTTACTTGAACTTAAACTTGTTTTATCCCATTTTTCATCATGAAATTAGTGGGGATTTTTTTTTTTTTTTTTTATAATAATAATAGCGGAAACATTATACTTAGAAAATATTTACATACATTTATACATAAATAAAATAACCGTCTGTTTTCTCAAAATAGATATGTTAATTAAATCCTTTTTGAGTTGTGAATCCCAACCCGTTCATCATTTCACAGCCACCGGCTTCACCCTCCACCATGCAGTTAATTCATGACAGGCTGTTTACCTACAGCATAAACTTCAAACAATGAGCGAAAGCTCAGCAAGTACAACTCCTATACCGCGAACCAATTACATGAAACATACATAACCTTTTCATGACATCTTAAACATGAACACATAAACATGGCATCATATCATCTTAAACATGAAAGCATAACATGGCATCATATCATCAATTTCTTCATCTTAACATGAAAGCAAAACATAGCATCATATCATCGATTTCTTCATCTTAAACATGAAATTCTGTCGTGAAATGCATGAACCGTTTATGTCCAATTATGCTTGTTTCTTTGAACACACTTTAGCTTGTTGATTTTACATGTGGGCCCGTTAACTTGATGTGCATGTACCCGGCGCGCAGCTTAAGGAAATTACCCAAGCTTTCGACCCGATCGTCATCAGGGGCACAACACTGGCTCTTGTGGCCTTTTCTCAAACATTCTGTTTGTAGGTCTTTCTTGACATCTTTTCACTTGATAGATTAGTGAGCATAGTTATATAATGTCTCCTAATCTCATGTTTTATCAATGCATGGACAGTCGAACTTTTTCATGTAAGCATAATAACAATACTTGAAACATTCATCATACAATAAGCATATTGCAACTATCGATCAAATCATCAATTAACACTTAAACAGTGTAAAGTAAGCATGTTAAGTAAACATACAACTTTAGCCTATGCTGTAGGCGGCGTTGTACTTACCTTATCTTCGTTGTTCGCGTGATCGACTTTCCTTTCCCGAGCACGCTCGCAGATCACCTCCTGCCCATGGACGTTTACACGTGAGGTCTTATTCTAAGATCGATTAATGTCGGATTAAACCAACATAAATATTTTTCGGTTATAAGACCTCTTCTAACACAAGCGAAGGGGTCACACGGCGTAACCCACAACGGAAATATTAATTAAGGGTTCATGTAGAGGATCATAATCTTAACTTAAACCTCAATCCGCATGGTTAACTCTGGGCTTGGGCAAGGCCCTAGTAACTCGAAATAATTTTCCGGCTATAACGCAGTATCTTATTCATTTTAATCTTGAAAACCTTGAACTTGCTTAAAAATATCATTTTCTTGCTTATTTAAGTAAGTTTGGTGAATAGCACCCAAACTTGTCTTGAAAATTACAAAACACTTGAAAACATTTCTATAAAACATTTGGGGATCGAAAACCGCCTTTGGAACGGTTTTCGGGTTTGAAATGATGTTTGCAAGTTAGAAAAAACGTTTTTCCTAGTCATTGGTCTAGAAAATCCCGTGCATGAGATTTTGCTCACTGCGCGGATTTTGTTTGAAAATTCATAACTTAAAATGTAAAACGAATTTGGAAACACTTTCTTCACGAAAGTTATAGTAACAAAAGATCTAAAACTTTCATGTTTTGAACATTTTCTGATTCTGGCTCAGTTAATACCAGTTTTTGTTTGAACACATGTGAATCGTTGGAACCTGGTCACCCTGACCAGTTCTCGGTTTTTCTTCAAAACAAAGGCCATTGAAGCCTTATTTTTAAAATCTGTCCACTTTACCCCTAGGAAATACCCTAACGAACAACTTTTGTGTTTTAAGTTTTTACCCATTCTGTAATAACCGAAAATTTATACGGACTCATGATTTCCTTGTACATAAGAAATCTATGCTCGTATTATGTGTTTTTGTAATGTTTCATGAAAATTATAAATATCAATACGAAATTCATAATTTTATTAGTAAATGTTTGAGTTCTCATTTAATTAGCTATGAGACTCAATAAGCAAATTGCTTAGCCAAGCAAGTAACCTTTTTAGTAAAAAGGGGGTACAAAAATGTTATGATTTTATGTTGATCAAAGCTTGACCAATGAAGACAAGGTTGACCCGATAGGTTAAAGATTGACTGAAAAGGGTCAACTAGGTGACAATAATGAAGTATGATGAGCAGTATAGGAAGTATACTGCGAAAAACCATTTTTCTGATAAAATGGATCATGTTATTTTTAAAACCACCATAGAGTAAAATCAAGCACACTAAGTAGGTAATTAAGGGCCTAAGAGTTCTAAGCGAAAAGAGAATTTTTCGTACAGTCCATTTTTAAACAGATAAATTTTGGACTGCCAAATATACTACAGTACTGTGTATTAGTGAACACAGTATTAGAAATATATGTGTAGCTCAAAAATGGATTGCATATTGAAGAAAAGAGCCAAACAAGGCCTTATGGTGACATCACCTTGATGACATCACCTTATCCATTAATTATGACATCATTTTGGAATTAAGAAAATTTGGAAAGTAATTAGGAAGATTCTAGACACTTCATGGCCGGCCACCTTGCATGCAATTTGTGCAAAATCTTGCTTCTTGAGGGACTAATTTAGCAATTTTGCAAAGTTTCAAATGCCTATAAATAGGGGTGCATTTTATTCAAAAAAAAAATCAGAAAATTTGGAGAGGTTCTGCCCATTTTCCAGCTCCAAAAACCGCCCTTGATCAGCCAAGAAAAACAAAACAAAAACCAAAATCCAAGTGTGGGAATTATGGTGAAGTTCGGATTTCACCTAGGAACCAAGAGGAAAAGCTGAAAAATTTTTGGAGAACCATTTTGGCCAAGGGGGCCGGTTGTGGGTGAGCTGAAAAGGAAGAGAAAAACTGATTGGGAACAAGGGGGAGTGGTCAGATTTTTGGTGAAAATCAGCAGCCAAAAGAAACCAAAACTTTCGGGTAGGCTAGGGGGAGGCCGAATTCACCAAGGAGCCAAGGAAAGGAGAAAATTCTTGGAACCAAACCCTAACCATTCTTAGGGTCAAGAAAGGTAATCTCCATGGCCTTAAGCTTTTTCCATTTGGTTCAATTTGAAATTTAATTGTATTTCAAGTTGTCAAATTGTATGAGCATAAGCTCAATTTTTACTAATTGCTTTAGTTTAGGAAGTTAGATATGTGCTTGATTAGGACTTAAGGGTGGTTTGAATTTATTAAGTTTTGCATGATTTAATTGATGCTTGATTTAATTATGTGGTATGTATGTTAGCTGCTGCCTAGGGTTATATGTCCCCTAAGTGAATTTAAGTTGAGCTAGAATGGTTAAAAAGGTTGCATGGCTAATGTAGATCAAATTATGCAACTTTGGAAATTAAGCATACCCTAGAATTCTAGAAAAGAATAATGGGTTGCATGGCTGAATTTTTTAAATGTGTTTAAAGAAAATGTACGTTAGAAAAAGCGATGTGTGTTGATGTTAAGCTCCCGCTGTGGTCGGTTGAGGTAGTGTGCGCGATTAGGACGTAAAACAAAAATCGAAACCGAAAACTGCCATTTCGGGTAGAAATTGGCCAGTCTCGGGAAAATCAGATTTTTGAGGCCTTTAGAGGCCGATTTTGGAAAAAGTTAAAACACAAAAGTTGTTCAGAACAGTTTTTCCTAGAGGCCACGCGAATGGATTTGAAAAATGAGGCTCCAACGGCCTCCGTTTTTACAAAAATCCGAGGCTAATCTGCCCAGACCTAGTCTGCACGTCCAGTAAGTTTCAAATTAAAACTGACAAGAATCCAAGCAGAACTGGGTTTTCTTAAAACATGAAAGTTTTAGAATTTTTCAAGAGCAAGAACTTTCGTGAAGACAAGTTTTTCAAAATCAGTCTGGATTTTTAAATACAACCTGAACTATGAAAACTGTGCAGAGAGCAAGAAATTTCTGCACAGGATCTTCTAAAACAAAACAGAAAAACTGTATTTTTCACAAAACCCATTGTTTTGACCGCTAAAACTGTTCCAATGGCAGTTTTCAGCCCTTAACAATTTATAAAACGTACTCATAAATTTTCAAGGATTTTTGAAAGAAAAACCTAAGTTTTCTAAAAAAAAAAAAAAAAAAAAAAAAAACAAAACAAAACAAAGCAAGAAAGGATTTTAACCAAGTTATTGGTTTGGGCCCAAAACCTAAAGGTTTTCCAACGTAAGCCAATAAAGGACTAAGCCTTTTGATTTCAACCCTTATCTCGAGAGTTATTTACGGGATTACGAATAGTAATCCGTTTACGATATTTTTCCAAGATAATGATATGGGGACATATAAGCCTAATTAAGTATGAATGTTGGTTTGGTTACCAACATTTTATAAGTACCGAATTCTTATCCTATGTCCTTATTATAACAGGAGATAACCTGCTGTTGTGTCCGGAATTAGAGCGACATATTAGTGGACATAGTAGACGAGGTAAGTACAAACCTCACCTACAGTATGGAAAATAGTAATCTATTTTCAAGTATATGACATGTTTACACGTTATGCCATGTTATGCTATGTCATGCTATGTGATGCTATGCCATGTTAAGTTATGTTAAACCAGGATACATTAAGTATGCCATGTCTAGTTCATGTACATTATGACTATTAAGATCACATGTAAAGACTCTTAGTCTTGGAAATATAACAAGACTAAGACTAAACCAAGACAAGTAAGGTGTCGTACCAACCTCCTGTTGATGTAGGAGGATCATGTATGTTTCAAGTTATAATTATCAACCTTCCGTTGATGCGTGAAGGTCATGTTCATGTTTTCCAGAATGGTTAAGGGCCTTGCAAACCCTGACGTTCTGAGGCTTGCGCGCTTTTGGTACGTACACTAGGGGCCCACATGTTAAACAAGATAATAAGTTCAAGTCAATAATTGGTTATAAAAGACTCATAATTAATTCATGCATGAGTTGCACGACATTGTTATATTTTGTGAGATTATGTTTGTACTTGCTGAGCGAAAGCTCACTCTTATATTTCATACTGTAGGTAAAAAGCCTGCAGTTTAATTGGTGGGCCAGGTGGATGATGCGGCGGGTGAAGGGCGGTGTGGGATACCACTACGCAAAATCTTCTGCGAAGTTATGATAAGTTTAGGTTTATATATATTTTAAAGACAGTTATGTTGTATAAAAATTATGAGGATTTAAAGACATGAAAATTTTGTAAGAAGTATGTATGTTTTTATCTTAGTATGTATGTATGATAAGTTTCCATATGAGTAACTCTATTTTATATGTAAGTTTGAAAAAAAAAAAAATTTATTCTCGATTTTCCAAGCAAGTTTAAGCAGTGTTATAAGTCCAAGTATGTATGGTAACTGCCCTACGTAGGTTGGGGCGTTACAAGTTTGGTATCAGAGCGGTATCCTGCCAGCCTACTTCACCTTGCCTCACATCACTTCCGCCACGGCCCAAGTAAGTTAAGTTATTTTTCTTATGCTTAGAAATTAGTTAGAAGCTCACGTGCGTAGTAAGCATCTGTCGTCAACGGTCATGTCGGGAACTTCTCGCATTATGGAATTAGCTCGACGTTATGGAAGTTATATGTGGTATTTGTGGAACTTTGCCACATAAGAAAAATATTAGATATGAGGATAATGTTGGGTGGTGCCTTCGCTTGGTGGTGGCAATTAAGTGACATATGAACATGATGGGAAAGTTTTACACCTTCCTAAATGTTATACTTATACATTTATGTTATGAAGCAGATATGGATAAGATTATGATGGATTCAGATATATTCCATGATTATGTTATATGGAATTAAGATTATGGTTCTATATAAAAGACATGATTTTATTAAACAAGGAGCTTATTTCATAAATTTTTTTTATGTAGAACCATGCCACCCAAGCGTAGAACGGCTCAGACCCAGAACGTTGATCTTGCGGCCCAGATGAATGAATTAAGACAAATGATGTTAGCCCAACAACAAGAGATAGGTGGGCTTAGAGCTCAGTTGGCTCAGCAAAATCAGGGACCTCCTAATGTCGGAGTACCACCAGCACCTGTGAATCAGCCTGCTGCACCGGAAATTCCTGATGCTGACCCGGTGATTCCAGAAAACCCGATAGCTCCTGAAGTGCCTGATGTGCCTTTGGCTGTTCCGCCAGCAGTTTTGGTTCGAACTCCGGAACAATTATATGACAGATTTCGGCGCATGAAGGCACCGGAATTCGAAGGATCAACAAACCCAATTGAGGCCGACAACTGGTTGATTGACCTCCAGGTTATCTTGAACTTTCTCAAGCTCGATGACGAAGAAAAAGTTCTCTGTGCATCCTTTATGCTGAGGAAAGATGCTCGCCTCTGGTGGGAAACAGTCCAGATCAGGCGAGATGTTACCCAAATGACTTGGGAGGACTTTGTTGAGGAATTTAAGGAGAAGTACTTCAACACTGACGTTATGGAAGCTCAACAAGACGAATTCAATAATTTTCGTCAGGGTAATCTATCGGTAGCTGAGGCGGTGAAAAAGTTTGAGCAACTAGCACGTCTTTGTCCTCACCTTATCGGCTCCGAGAGAGACAAGGTAAGAAGGATGATGAGGATGTTCCGCTCGGATTTGGCCGTAGTAATTAGCAGTGGCCCCTACCCACCAATCACCGTTGCTGAATGTGTCAGCCGGGCGATACGAGCTGAGTATTGGGTAGGTCAGAACAAAGAACAACGGGCTAAGTTTTTTAAGGAAAAGAGAGAAGAGAAGGCCCAAGTTAAGCAGATTCAAGCAAGACCAAGTCAACCTCCGCAGCAGAAAGGGCAGGGAGGATCTTTTGGGCAGCACAGCAACAACAGGCAGTACAACAGTAATCAACAGAAGAGGAAGTGGAATGGAGGGGGTCAGGGGAATCAACAAAATTTTCCCCAGAAACGGAATGCCCCTGATAGCAGCATGAATCCCACTTGTCAGAAATGTGGAAAGAAGCACCCGGGAGACTGCCGTGCTGGAACTAATCGTTGTTTTCTGTGCGGTAAGGAAGGCCACTATGCTAAGGACTGCAATGCTAATTCCCAGAATCCGCAGCACCAACAAAGGAGTCAGGGGTATCAGCTTCATGCAGCACAGATGAAGCTCGAAGGACCTGAAATCTCTCAAGGCAGGCTTGAAGCTCCAGCAACTCAAGGGCGCATTTATGCCTATACTAAGGAGGATGTTCAAGCAGGCCATCTACAGTGGTGACAGGTCAGCTTCCTTTCGCCCAGCAAGATGCTTATGTGTTAATTGATTCTGGAGCTACGCATTCATTCACATCACCTAGGTTTGCTAAGAAACTAGGTAGAGGAAGCGATAGGATTGGAAGAACTTTCAGAACTGCTTTACCGTCCGGAGAAGTTCTGTTGTCTAATTATTGGATACGTCATGTTCCAATAATTATATGTGGTAGGGAAATGTATGTCAACTTGATTGTCATTGACCTGTATGACTACGACGTCATTTTGGGTATGGATTTCTTGGGGAGATACAACGCGGTTATAGAATGTCAACGTCGGATAGTCACGTTCAAGCCAATGGGAGGCGAGGAATTTATTTTTAGAGGATCGACTCCGAAACAGCCGAAAATGTTCATTTCTGCGCTAAAGGCTAAGAAGTTGTTGGCAGAAGGATGTATGGGATTTTTAGCCAACATGGTGGATAAGGCTCAAGAAACTAAGAGCAGGCCGGAGGAAGTACCGATAGTCAAGGATTTTATTGAAGTTTTTCCTGAGGATTTACCAGGATTACCACCGGAGCGAGAGATCTCTTTTGAGATCGAATTGCTTCCTGGATCGGCACCAGTATCCAAGGCACCTTATAGGATGGCCCCCGCCGAACTTAAGGAATTGCAACTTCAGCTGCAAGAGCTCCTGGACCGAGGATTCATCCGTCAGAGCTATTCGCCATGGGGAGCCCCAGTTTTATTTGTTAAAAAGAAGGACGGCACTTTTAGGATGCGCATTGACTATCGGGAATTGAATAAGATCACCATTAAGAACAAGTATCCACTACCCCGGATCGATGATTTGTTCGATCAATTGAAAGGAGCTTCAATTTTTTCGAAAATTGACCTGCGATCGGGATATCATCAGCTTCGAATAAGGCAAGAAGACATTCCCAAGACGGCCTTCCGTACGCGATATGGACATTACGAGTTCCTCGTTATGCCATTTGGATTGACAAATGCACCAGCTGCTTTTATGGACCTGATGAATCGAGTATTCAAGGACTACTTGGATAAGTTTGTTATCGTCTTTATAGATGATATCTTGATTTATTCAAGATCTAAGGAGGAGCATGAGGAGCATCTAAGGATTGCCTTACGGATTTTAAAGCAAAACCAGCTTTATGCTAAATTCACCAAGTGTGAATTTTGGTTGGAGAAGGTCCATTTCTTAGGACATGTGGTTTCCAAGGAAGGCATATCCGTAGATCCGGCCAAGATTGAAGCCGTCAGTAAATGGCCAGCTCCGACAAGTGTCACTGAAGTACGTAGTTTCCTTGGCTTAGCAGGCTACTACCGACGTTTCGTCGAGGGATTTGCTAAGACTGCAGCGCCGCTCACCGCACTTACACGGAAAGGAAAGAAGTACGAATGGACTGCAAAGTGTGAAGAACACTTTCAAGAGCTAAAAAGTAAGCTGACTAGTGCTCCAATTCTTACGATTCCAGTGGTAGAGGAAGGGAACTTCGTGATATACAGCGATGCTTCCAAGATAGGATTGGGAGCCGTCCTCATGCAAAATGGAAAAGTGATTGCGTATGCTTCCCGACAGCTTAAGGATCATGAGAAAAACTATCCGACGCATGATTTGGAACTTGCGGCGGTAGTATTTGCACTTAAAATTTGGAGACACTACCTTTATGGCACTAAGTGTGAAGTTTATACGGATCATCAGAGTTTGAAGTATATCTTCACCCAGAAGGAGCTTAACATGAGGCAAAGAAGATGGCTCGAGCTGGTAAAGGATTATGACATCGACATCCGCTATCATCCGGGGAAGGCCAACAAAGTAGCCGATGCTCTAAGTCGGAAGTCGATTTCCTCGATGAGATCAATTCAGCCATTGATCGCGCCCCTTCAAAGAGAGCTAGTAGAAGCTGGAATAGAGCTCATTACGGGAGGTTTAGCTGCCCTAACCTCCAACCTACCATTTTGGATGGCATGAAGGAACGTCAAGAAGGAGATGCCTCACTGCTTAGGACGAGGAACGAAGTCCTAGAAGGGAAGGAGTCGGACTTCAACATATCTGATGAGGGCATACTCTATCGGAAAAATAGACTATGCATTCCTAATGAAGACGAGTTGAAGGAACGGATCTTGAAAGAAGCTCATGAGACTCCGTATTCCGTTCATCCTGGAGCCACAAAGATGTACAAAGACTTGAAGGAAAGCTTTTGGTGGCCCAAGATGAAGAATGACGTTGCCACGTTCGTTAGTAAATGTCTTACATGTCAAAAAGTGAAGGCTGAACACCAACGTCCCGGGGGAGAATTGCAGAAAATTTCCATCCCAGAATGGAAATGGGACCAAGTGACGATGGATTTCGTGGTTGGTCTACCCCGAACTCCCAGCGGCAACGATGCTATTTGGGTGATTGTCGATCGATTGACGAAATCCGCACACTTCTTGGCCATCAAGCTTAGCTTCTCAGTGGAGCAGCTAGCGGACCTGTACGTCGCGCAGATTGTTCGCTACCATGGGATCCCCAAATCGATCATCTCAGATCGTGATGGTCGTTTCACTTCGAAATTTTGGAGAAGTGTACATCAAGCTATGGGTACAAAGCTTACTTTTAGTACAGCCTTTCACCCACAGACGGATGGACAATCAGAGAGGACCATTCAGACTCTAGAAGATATGTTACGAGCATGTGTGATGGACTTCAAGGGAACTTGGGATAAAAAGCTTCCTTTGATTGAATTCTCGTACAACAACAGTTTCCATGCTTCGATTGGAATGGCCCCTTATGAAGCTCTCTATGGAAGAAGGTGTAGATCTCCAGTCCATTGGTACGAAACAAGAGAGAAAGAACTTGTGTCTACGGACTTTATACGGAGAACCACGGAGGCCATAAAGCTTATACGTCGACGGATGGAAACGGCATTTAGTCGACAAAAGAGTTATGCCGACAAACGCAGAAGGCCTCTAGAATTCCAAGTAGGAGACTTGGTTTTCCTCAAGATTGCTCCGTTCAAAGGAGTCATGAGATTTGGAAAGAAAGGAAAACTAAGTCCGAGATATATAGGACCATTCGAAGTACTCGAAAGAGTTGGTAATGTGGCCTATAAGTTGGCTTTGCCCCAAGAATTAGCATATGTGCACAATGTATTTCATGTGTCGATGCTAAAGAAGTACATCTCAGATCCCTCACACGTATTGAACCATGAACCAATTGAAGTTCACGAGGATTTGACTTATGAGGAGAAACCGGTTCGAATTTTGGCACGAGAAGAAAAGGTGTTAAGGCACAAAGTTATACCTTTAGTCAAGGTTCTTTGGCGAAATCATGAAGTGGAGGAAGCAACATGGGAACGTGAAGAGGATATGAAGAGAAGCCACCCTGAATTATTCTAATTTTCGAGGACGAAAATTTTGTAAGGAGGGTGGATTGTAATAACCGAAAATTTATACGTACTCATGATTTCCTTGTACATAAGAAATCTATGCTCGTATTATGTGTTTTTGTAATGTTTCATGAAAATTATAAATATCAATACGAAATTCATAATTTTATTAGTAAATGTTTGAGTTCTCATTTAATTAGCTATGAGACTCAATAAGCAAATTGCTTAGCCAAGCAAGTAACCTTTTTAGTAAAAAGGGGTACAAAAATGTTATGATTTTATGTTGATCAAAGCTTGACCAATGAAGACAAGGTTGACCCGATAGGTTAAAGATTGACTGAAAAGGGTCAACTAGGTGACAATAATGAAGTATGATGAGCAGTATAGGAAGTATACTGCGAAAAACCATTTTTCTGATAAAATGGATCATGTTATTTTTAAAACCACCATAGAGTAAAATCAAGCACACTAAGTAGGTAATTAAGGGCCTAAGAGTTCTAAGCGAAAAGAGAATTTTTCGTACAGTCCATTTTTAAACAGATAAATTTTGGACTGCCAAATATACTACAGTACTGTGTATTAGTGAACACAGTATTAGAAATATCTGTGTAGCTCAAAAATGGATTGCATATTGAAGAAAAGAGCCAAACAAGGCCTTATGGTGACATCACCTTGATGACATCACCTTATCCATTAATTATGACATCATTTTGGAATTAAGAAAAATTTGGAAAGTAATTAGGAAGATTCTAGACACTTCATGGCCGGCCACCTTGCATGCAATTTGTGCAAAATCTTGCTTCTTGAGGGACTAATTTAGCAATTTTGCAAAGTTTCAAATGCCTATAAATAGGGGTGCATTTTATTCAAAAAAAAAATCAGAAAATTTGGAGAGGTTCTGCCCATTTTCCAGCTCCAAAAACCGCCCTTGATCAGCCAAGAAAAACAAAACAAAAACCAAAATCCAAGTGTGGGAATTATTGGTGAAGTTCGGATTTCACCTAGGAACCAAGAGGAAAAGCTGAAAAATTTTTGGAGAACCATTTTGGCCAAGGGGGCCGGTTGTGGGTGAGCTGAAAAGGAAGAGAAAAACTGATTGGGAACAAGGGGGAGTGGTCAGATTTTTGGTGAAAATCAGCAGCCAAAAGAAACCAAAACTTTCGGGTAGGCTAGGGGGAGGCCGAATTCACCAAGGAGCCAAGGAAAGGAGAAAATTCTTGGAACCAAACCCTAACCATTCTTAGGGTCAAGAAAGGTAATCTCCCATGGCCTTAAGCTTTTTCCATTTGGTTCAATTTGAAATTTAATTGTATTTCAAGTTGTCAAATTGTATGAGCATAAGCTCAATTTTTACTAATTGCTTTAGTTTAGGAAGTTAGATATGTGCTTGATTAGGACTTAAGGGTGGTTTGAATTTATTAAGTTTTGCATGATTTAATTGATGCTTGATTTAATTATGTGGTATGTATGTTAGCTGCTGCCTAGGGTTATATGTCCCCTAAGTGAATTTAAGTTGAGCTAGAATGGTTAAAAAGGTTGCATGGCTAATGTAGATCAAATTATGCAACTTTGGAAATTAAGCATACCCTAGAATTCTAGAAAAGAATAATGGGTTGCATGGCTGAATTTTTAAATGTGTTTAAAGAAAATGTACGTTAGAAAAAGCGATGTGTGTTGATGTTAAGCTCCCGCTGTGGTCGGTTGAGGTAGTGTGCGCGATTAGGACGTAAAACAAAAATCGAAACCGAAAACTGCCATTTCGGGTAGAAATTGGCCAGTCTCGGGAAAATCAGATTTTTGAGGCCTTTAGAGGCCGATTTTGGAAAAAGTTAAAACACAAAAGTTGTTCAGAACAGTTTTTCCTAGAGGGCCACGCGAATGGATTTGAAAAATGAGGCTCCAACGGCCTCCGTTTTTACAAAAATCCGAGGCTAATCTGCCCAGACCTAGTCTGCACGTCCAGTAAGTTTCAAATTAAAACTGACAAGAATCCAAGCAGAACTGGGTTTTTCTTAAAACATGAAAGTTTTAGAATTTTTCAAGAGCAAGAACTTTCGTGAAGACAAGTTTTTCAAAATCAGTCTGGATTTTTAAATACAACCTGAACTATGAAAACTGTGCAGAGAGCAAGAAATTTCTGCACAGGATCTTCTAAAACAAAACAGAAAAACTGTATTTTTCACAAAACCCATTGTTTTGACCGCTAAAACTGTTCCAATGGCAGTTTTCAGCCCTTAACAATTTATAAAACGTACTCATAAATTTTCAAGGATTTTTGAAAGAAAAACCTAAGTTTTCTAAAAAAAAAAAAAAAAAAAAAAAAAAAAAAAAAACAAAACAAAACAAAGCAAGAAAGGATTTTAACCAAGTTATTGGTTTGGGCCCAAAACCTAAAGGTTTTCCAACGTAAGCCAATAAAGGACTAAGCCTTTTGATTTCAACCCTTATCTCGAGAGTTATTTACGGGATTACGAATAGTAATCCGTTTACGATATTTTTCCAAGATAATGATATGGGGACATATAAGCCTAATTAAGTATGAATGTTGGTTTGGTTACCAACATTTTATAAGTACCGAATTCTTATCCTATGTCCTTATTATAACAGGAGATAACCTGCTGTTGTGTCCGGAATTAGAGCGACATATTAGTGGACATAGTAGACGAGGTAAGTACAAACCTCACCTACAGTATGGAAAATAGTAATCTATTTTCAAGTATATGACATGTTTACACGTTATGCCATGTTATGCTATGTCATGCTATGTGATGCTATGCCATGTTAAGTTATGTTAAACCAGGATACATTAAGTATGCCATGTCTAGTTCATGTACATTATGACTATTAAGATCACATGTAAAGACTCTTAGTCTTGGAAATATAACAAGACTAAGACTAAACCAAGACAAGTAAGGTGTCGTACCAACCTCCTGTTGATGTAGGAGGATCATGTATGTTTCAAGTTATAATTATCAACCTTCCGTTGATGCGTGAAGGTCATGTTCATGTTTTCCAGAATGGTTAAGGGCCTTGCAAACCCTGACGTTCTGAGGCTTGCGCGCTTTTGGTACGTACACTAGGGGCCCACATGTTAAACAAGATAATAAGTTCAAGTCAATAATTGGTTATAAAAGACTCATAATTAATTCATGCATGAGTTGCACGACATTGTTATATTTTGTGAGATTATGTTTGTACTTGCTGAGCGAAAGCTCACTCTTATATTTCATACTGTAGGTAAAAAGCCTGCAGTTTAATTGGTGGGCCAGGTGGATGATGCGGCGGGTGAAGGGCGGTGTGGGATACCACTACGCAAAATCTTCTGCGAAGTTATGATAAGTTTAGGTTTATATATATTTTAAAGACAGTTATGTTGTATAAAAATTATGAGGATTTAAAGACATGAAAATTTTGTAAGAAGTATGTATGTTTTTATCTTAGTATGTATGTATGATAAGTTTCCATATGAGTAACTCTATTTTATATGTAAGTTTGAAAAAAAAAAAAATTTATTCTCGATTTTCCAAGCAAGTTTAAGCAGTGTTATAAGTCCAAGTATGTATGGTAACTGCCCTACGTAGGTTGGGGCGTTACACATTCGGCCTCTAAGGACCTGTAAATCCTACTTTTCCGAGCTGCCGGGTGTTGGACCCGAGAGCAGTTTTGGTGTTAGTCCAAATTTTACGTCCCTATACGTTGCTCTAGCTCGACCGCCCAATGCGGGACCTAATAACACATGCACATCTTCTAACGTCCCTCATACACATAAAATTTTAAATCCCGTGATTTCGGATTCAACTCAAGGCCGAGACCTCCCTTTGGTCCACGGTTTTGGAGAGAAAAACACACATTCAACAAAACTCAACCAAACATCATACAAACCCTAGAACATGCATCTAAAAATTTGATAAACGTAATAGAGACATGAAACCCTTAAATATAAACCCTAGCATGCATCTCTAGCACACAAAAATCATAGAGCATTACTCCAACCAAACATGCAAAATAATCACCTCAAAAACCTAAATCAAGCATAAAAATATAACCTAAGCTATTTAGGGCCAAAACCGAAAATTATGAGCTCAAGCTCTTACAAATTTTTGTGCTTGAAATACATAGTAAAATCCTTGAGAAAGTGAACCAAAAATTTGAACCAAGAACTAGAGCAAGGTTCGGATTTTTTACCTCAAAGAAATCCGGTTGTTCCTAGCTTGATCCTAATCGAAATTTTGCCTCCAATGGTGCACGGTTTGGACCTCAACAATGGTCACAAAAATTTTGTTAACTTCCTCCCCCAACCAACCTTGGAAAAGAGAAGAAAAATACTCAAAAACCTTACCTTAAAATCTCTTGAATCTCCTTAGGAAGCAACTCACAAAAGGGTAGTTTCTTCACAACTTTTTGGCTTGATTTTCTCTTGGTTTCTTAGCTTTCTCTCTCTCTTCTCTCTCTCTCTCTCTCTCTTTCTCTCGGATTTTTTGGAGTGAAAGTGCCGAAGGATATGGCTGAGAAAGGGGTTAAGGGAGGCTGAAATATTGGGGTTTGAAATCCCTACAAATAGTGTTTCTAGCTAGGGAAAATATTAGGCTTTCTTTTCCAAGAAAATTTGGTTCAAAACTTGCCAATTGGTCCTCCAATTTTTGCAAGCTATTGCTCACAAGGGCTTGGGTGGCCGGCTGCTATGGGGAAGAAAAGGGAGAGTGGTTGACAACTCATAGATGAGGTGTCACAAGCTCATTGGTCCATGTGTGTGTAGGGTTAAGTCCTAACTTAGCTTAATTGTGATGTAATTAAGCTTAGAGGCTTGTTTGGTTCAATCTTTTTGAAAAATTGTGTAATTTCAACACATTGCAATAAATTTTTAATACTGAGTTGCTTAAATACTCAGTATCGAAAATTACATTGCATTAAAATTTTCGATCTGTGAAAAACTCGATCGGAAAATCTTTTCTCTAATTTTTCCGAATCCTTTCGCCCTGAACTCTAATTTAGTATGCTTGATTTTTCTAAGGTGATTTCAATTCTTATTCAAACTCATTTTGATCACGAAATGAGTTTTTAACAGTAATTTCACTTATACTGTGATCTTAAAAAAAAAATATTCTTGTTTGACGTTTTCGACCGTTTCGGTCTAACCGACTTAATGGTCAACGTCGACTTGTCTTGAAATGTGCAAATACGACCTCCTTCACTCATAAAGGTCTTTTGCGAGTTCATGTAATTTGTTTTTGAGTCTTAATAAATCTTAAGAACTCGCTAAACAAATTAAGTTCTAAAACGAACTTCCGCATGAAATACCGATTACGGTAAACATTTACACGAAATTTCTATAAAATATGTACCGAAGAAATTCGGGTGTTACAATATCATTCCTATATAATGGAAAAATTAATAAACAAAATAATGAAAGAAAGAAAAAAAGAAAGAAGAAAAGGGTGTATATATATCCTTTTTTTCTACATCTAAAGATTGCTTTACCGTGTACATATATATAATAGAATAGTCTTCCATCTAACAATCGGATAAGTTCGCCAGTAGTAATTTTTTTAATAAACAACTTGTAACTTTATGCAAAATCTTATATAACATAGTACTATTTAACAATTATTATTGATATTGTGAAAGACACGTATCATTGAAAAATATTACAATATAATTAATTGATTGTTAAAATAACATAAAGATCGGTTGTGTTGAATAAAATTTGTAAGAGTTACTACATACTGACCTTCATCAGGAGGCAATGGTTGAGCAGTACATATTAGGAATCCAAAGCAACTACTCCACCAAATCAAATGAAATAGAAGACACCGTTGCAGCTTCTTACTAAACATAAACATGATCACTGGAAAGTGGAAAACAACTATTTATTAATATTGCTGTGGAAAGTAGTATCTATATTGGAGTAAGTTCTTTTGTGCTACTAGTTACCAAAAAAAAAAAAAAAAACAAAAACAAAAAAAGGTTCTTTTATGCTAATCTCGTAGCGATATATATATATATATATATATGTATAAAAATAAATATGCAGAGTGTGTGCGTGTGTGTGTTTGTGTGTATTTTTATGTTCTTCTGAAGAGAATGGCGTCTGTGTCTATCTCTTTCATTCTGTACATGGGACCTCATAGTTCCGATTCCCGAAGTCAATTTCTCCACCAATTACTAAACACCAAAAAAGTCAACACTAACAGATGTTAGATTAATATATTTCAATACTAATAAATGTTAAAATATGACTAGTCTTCGGCCAAGCTAGATATTCCATTGATACTTTACTGTGGAATTTCTTACGTGACGAAGAAATTTTCCACAAAACAATCAAGTACGATTTTGTGTACCGGGCCTCATTTCTTAATATGAACACAAATGGCCCGGTTGAAGATTCTCCAATCACCTAATAGGATTAGCTCAACAGATAGGGGCAGAGGATTGGATAAGGAGTTTCTATATTCAAAATTTTGGATAAGGAGTTTCTATTAATAAAAGTCTAAGATATCAAAAAAAAAAAAAAAAAAAAATCTCCAACTTGAAGTCCGTTGCTAATGCTTATTTTGCCCCGTGATTTCTGTGTTCATGTAGCGAATGTGTCTCATATAACATGAGACTTGTACACAGAGTTCACTTTCTATCAAGTAATTTAATCAGCACGGGTGATACCCTCAACGTTTTAATTTTCTACTAAAATATTTCACTAATACATTTATATATGTTAGCACTATTTTAGGACCACATATATATTCCTTTAGTAGTTTTCATCCAAAACTGTTTTTTTGCACATCGTACTTGGCAAAATTGTTTTCCTTTATCCTGAGCAATAACTAGAGATTTCAGGTTGTTGATTTGAAACCGCAGACGATCAAGGGATCAGACACAAGCTTCCTTGCATAGCAAACTAGTTTTTTTTAGTACAAGCAGCCAAGAAGGAGGAGCAGTACTAGTGCTTAATTACGTAAAAAATCATAAACGAATAGTAATTGCAAGTGTGGTCTAACATTAATTTATATTTGACTTTGTCATAAGATGTATGGAGTTCAAATTCACCACTCCTAAATTAAAACAAAAAAATTTTTTTTTGTAAAAGCATGTGCACATGCTTAATTATTCAAAAAGTGAGATATATGTGTTGTTTCTTGGCAATGGATTCTTCTCTAATAGCCACTTTAACCACTTTTATAATTTAAATCATTCGGATCACATGGTTTATATCAGAGCCCATTCAAATGTAAAGATTCGAATTAAAGCACAAAGATACAAAGGTTATTAACGACATTCATTTGAATATTTGAATTTAAATTTAAATATAGACTAAAATAAACTTTTAGAGGGTTATAAATAGGCCCTCATGCCATATAGAAAACCCTAAGCACTTTCTGGTATACATAAATGTTTGGTGTAATTTCTCTACTTAGTGAAATTCTTCCTGGCTCCAATCTCCGTGTTAATTATTTTTCTATATTTACTTTTACTATTTCCCTTTGAGTTATTTGTAAGGCGATTAATTAACTCTAATAACTTGTCAGGCGAGATTTAACCGTCAACAAAAGTCACGGGCAGGAATTGCATGGACATGTGAGCTTCTCGGACGTGGCCATCTTTTCTGACTAATTCTAGTCGTGATAAATAGCTATAGATTGATTAAAGCTCGGTTGATGTAGAATGAGGAAAACAGGAGACAAGGACAGAAATAAATATTTTGATTTGTTGCATGTTCCATAGATGACTCCACTTTATTTTTTGCTTTAAAAAAATAAGGTCATTTTCAATAATTTGCATCTCTTGATTTTTCACTCATATACTATCCTTCTCTCAATATTCAAATGGCGTGCCACCGACGCTTTAGTCTATGAAAGATTATCCATTTCACACCCACACCAATTCCATCACTTGTATTAATTCGTTTTGTTCAATTATTACTAAATAAATATACACGTAACATCTTAAATTATTGCATTTGTGATTTTTTTCTCTTCAAACAATTCTTCACCACATAATGCCAATGCGAATAATTTTTCGTATCCTACTGTAGCGAATCAATCCTGATCCCATCCATTTTGAATAGCCACTGAGAAAAGAAACTAATTTGTGAGCCAAATCAAGAGTCAAAACGAAAGCGACGGAACGATAAGGAAGTAAACGAAAGCCAAGAGTTAGCCCAGCCAAATTGAACGAACTCCAAGATGCCATTCCTTTTTCTTTAACTCCTCCCCTCCCTCCCCCCACCCCCCCGCCCCGCGCCCCCCCCCCCCCCCCCCCCCCCCCCCTTCTTTTCTTTTATTTATTTTTTAAAAGGAAAAACACTACCAAAAACATTAGCTCAGAAAGAAACACCGTAGAAGGATTTGTAGAAAAAATAAAATAAAATAAAAACACCGGACACGCCAATTAGCCCTAAGATTAACTTGCGTTGATACCATTTGTGAAATATCCAACGCAAAATAGGGAAAAAGAAAAGAGAAGAAGAGAGAAACGGAGGTTAGCGTTTCACATTATTACAAAAATGCATTAAAAATAAGGTTTATAATAGTCCTCCAAGCAAATAATAAAAGGCCAAACTCCCCAGTAATAAAATACTAAATTTATCCTGACTAATAAAGAAAATAAATAAATCTAATAATAATCCTAATATAATTCTTAACAGTATCATGTCAAGGAATGATTAAGGCTCCTAATTTAACTAATTAATGACATAATTAGGACTTGGACGACTTCTAGTTTATTTCAATAATTACGATCTATGGTAGTACTAAAGGTATACTATGTGCAAGAATGCATAATAATTATGATTTAAGCCTCCATAAATTTGAGAATTCGTGTGTAATCCAAATTCCCAAATAATTAAAGAAAGATCATTAAACACAGCTATATTATGAATCTTACTTTTACAAGAGAAATAGATTAAGCCATCGATGATTAAATTTGTAATATTTACACAAATGAGAGTTTTAGAAATAGATTCGAGGTTGAAACACTTATTATTATTATTTTTTAAAGTAATCACATCTTGATTCTACGATTAACAAGTTTACGCTTTTCTTGTTTTTTTTTTTTTTGGTTTTTTGGTTTTTTGGTTTTTATTTTCAAGAAATCACATCTTGATTCTACGAATAAGAAGTTTTGTGATTAAATCCAACAAGTCCTAAAACCTGGCAAGTTGAACCCTAGAGTTTCTTTGACTACGGATATGATCCAAATAAAACAATAAATGGGATTTTTTAAACATGCCTAGAATAATTTTTGCCATTAGAAAAGGGTTAGTGTTGACGGGTAAAAACTTGCCCAAAAAGTCCCACGGTGATGGGAATCCCTGAGAACTATCACGACCACAAGAACACACAAAACAATAAAGTACAATAATACAGAAAATTAATAGAGAACACCTAAATGCATAGAGTTTCACTGTCAATATGCTAGTTGCATCCTCTTTGTCGCTTGGGGGTTTCACTATCTTTTTCAGAGGTACAACTAATATAATCTACTAAGTTCTGAATTCGCTTTACCATATATTTATAGTCCCAAACTGATATTTATAAATACAAATATAACATATTTGAATTTAAGTATAGAGATAATCTTCAAAATCATAGATTCTGGCTATAAATATTTGATATTCTTGACAAATATTTGAGACTTAAATATTTGAAACCGTGTCTCAGGGATTCTCGGGTGCCGGTACTGCTACAAGCGTATCCAGTCACGCCAAGGAGCTGAGCTATCCGGTATCTCGGCTACCTACCAATAGTTAGATTTTAAGGTTTCAATAATTTATGTTCAGTTCAATGAATTAGGATTCATGGATAATTTCTTGATTAAAAATAAGAAATTTGGAGCAAAACTTATAGAATTAAATCCTAAATTGAATTTGTAACAACAAAATCTTAATTAGAGCGGCGAATTTGTTTAAGAGGGAACTGTTTTTTGTTAAATTCTATGCTAGGGGTAAAATTTGTAAAAGTTTAAAAGTACAGCATCTACTATTTATAGCTTAATGAGAGAAAGACCAAAATAACATATTGGACTACCATTCTTTTAATCATAGTAGAAATAAAAATATTAAAACCAAATAACATGATTAAGTCAAAATATCAAAGTGAAAATATGAAAAATACTCTTTAATTAGAATCCCCCAAGGCCCAAACCTTTAAAAACATAAAATCTGCTATAATTTTACAGTAACAAAAAAATATGTTATATATTTAAACTATGCCTTTATAATATGCTATGTATTATAAATTATGTAGCTTAAGGACCTTTTTTTTAAGAAGTTTTTTAAATAAATAACCGAAGTTTTATAAATTAAGAAAATGGTCCCTTTTTTGAAAAAAAAAAAAGATCAATTAGTGATTAACTAATTGTCTGATTGATTATGATTAGTGATTGAACAATATTAATATGTTTTTTCATTCATTGACAATAGTCAATAATTGATTAACGGTTATTTTTCCTAAATAAAAAATTATCAGAACAATATTTATTATTTTCTTAAATAAGTGTCTTACAACTATATATTTAATTTTTCTTTTTGAGAAATACAGGATCTACGATTTAATTTTAGTAAACTGTGCATTCATCTCTGAAAATATTTTGAATTATAAATGGGAATGTGTGGTGAGGCCTTCCCATTCCACCCATCAGAGGAAAGGACACTATGGTCATTTAAAAAAAATAGAAATTGAAAAATTTTAATGGGCAAGGGCGATTAGAACTTATCGGACCATTATTCTTATCGAAACACTCTTCTCATCACCCCTTTCTTTCTCTAATTCTCTCAAAATAAATAAATAAATAAGAAAAAAATATATATATTTAAAAAAAAAAACCCTAGCTACCCTTCCTTCAAACATCAATTTTCTTCCTTCTTCCTCTTCCCATCAATAGTTGAACCAAACCCAAACTCTTTTCCTTGTTTTACAAGCTTTTCAAAACCCAAAAATGGGGAAAGACCTTGAATGATACAAATTTAAAGATTATTATACTAATATGACACAAAAAATTAATAGTAGACTAATACGACACAAAATTAAACTAAAGTTAACTACAATTTGTGTCATGTTGGTCAAATTTTGAGAATTTGTAACATGTTCGTCAATAGATAAAAAAACAAGTAGATATTTAGGTAATTTTCTCTTTAAGTTGATCTTCTTAGAGTGGAAATTTGAATTTCTCGAAGTTATGGGTTGTTTTTGGTATGATTTCTCATCTAACTATAATGTAAGGTATTTTCTTCTCTCGGATGGCAACTCACATTAATTCTTTTTGCGTCATGTTGCAAAAATTTCACCTTAACCCTAGTATAGCTCATCACGACATTTATCCTCTTCAATGCCATGGATTTGCTTCCTAAAAATCTTCATTAAATCTTCAAGTACTGTAAGGTTTTCAGATACTTAAGCCCTAGTTTGGATCACCAATCAAAATACAAAAATTTCAACTAATTTTTGTCTTTTTTTTTTTTTTGAAAAGTCAACAAGTTTTTTAACTAGTTTTTGAAAAGTACTCGAACAACTTCAATCCAAATATTTTAGTTCAATCCTACCAACCAAACGTATGTTAAGAGTTGAACATCCTTGAGGTTGAAACCAAACACCATATCGTATGATGATAATAAACCATCCTAGTATGATACAATACAATTCATACTATCTTGTAACATGGCCAAAAGAATATATTCAATATGTATTCATTCATAATGTTGGAAAAGGGTGATTTGTCGTTGTTACGTTGAAAATTTAATGGAAGCTTGAAGAACTATGATGTGACGTCAGAGAAGAAATCACTGTTGTTTCTGGAATTGAGATTGATTTCATAGAGATCATGACCAGATGTGGCCAAGGATACTTGAGGAGTCGACGGGTAGAGATCATATGAAGAGGTACTTGCGGAAGGCTTATCCGAAGTACTAAATTTGGAACCTCGGGTTGCCATTGTTTCCTTGTTTTGAATTTGTTGATAGTAGGCTCTGAGGCTTTTAAATCTCAAGTCCTTTGTTATAACATCACCATAGATACCGGGATCGGAGACCACTTCATGAATCTCGGTTTGGCCGGCAAGCATGCCTATCACATCGAACATTGTAGGCCTCATTAACGGAGATGCATTGATACATATAACAGCCACTTTTATTACTCTTTCAGCCTGTTCCTTGTTGATTTCATCTAGATTTTCATCTATTATCTTCAACAATTCTCCTTTCTGTTGCAAGACAAAAGCCTGCAAGAGAATGAACTAATTATGAATCACCGAAACTTCAATTTTTGTATATGAACGGACAAGCTTGATATCATTTAAAAATTTTTTTTAAAAAAAAAGGAAAGAAAAGAAAAGATAGTTAAAAAAAAATAAAAAGAAAAAACAATTCCTTTACTTACATAATCAAGAAGGCAAACACAATCATTTTGAGGAATATAATTTGTATTACTCTTCCCACTAACGATTTCTAAAGCAACCACCCCAAAGCTGTAAACATCTGCCTTTTCGGTCAAATAACCCCATAGTGCATATTCTGGAGCCATGTATCCACTAAAAACATAACAAAACAGCAACCAAAAAAGAAAAAAAAGCAGGGAGTTCAATACATATTGTTAAAAAATTCATCAAATTAGAAATTACTGTAAATTTTGACTCACATAGTTCCAGCAACTCGGGTGGTGATGTGGGTGTTGTCACCTTCATGAAGCTTAGCCAATCCGAAATCTGAAATCTTAGCATTAAGATTCCTGTCAAGGAGCACATTTGTAGCCTTGATGTCTCTGTGAACAATCTTCAGAGGCGACCCTTCATGAAGAAAGTGGAGACCGTTGGCTATTCCGACGCATATGTTGAACCTCGTTTCCCAATCCAATTTCGGACTACTCGTTCCTGTACCTGCAGATGACACGGTCGAGGCCGTAAGTCTAAGAATTCTAGAGTGAACATTCCAACTAAGCTGGCTACAATAAAAGCAATACATGAAAATCTTACGAAGAGGGAAATGGTAAATTACCAAAAAGTGCACGGCCAAGGCAATTATTTTCCATGTATTCGTATACGAGAAGTAGCTCATTGCCTTCGATACAACATCCATAAAGCTTCACTAGATTCGGATGTTGCAAACCAGATATCATGCCTATCTCAGTTACGAATTCCCGATTTCCTTGGCCAGATTTTGAAGACAGTTTCTTCACAGCAATAACTGTACCGTCGGATAATTGACCCTGCAGCGGATTTAATACTTTCCTAAATCAAATGTGCATCTTGATCATCCAAGGCACGCTCAACATAAGCAAATATATATATATGACTTTAGTGTTGCCTAGTAAGCATAATTACCTTGTAAACACTTCCAAAACCACCTTCTCCAATCTTGTTTTCGGAGTTAAAATCATTAGTCGCGGCTCTTAGTTGTCTCAAACTAAAGGAACCTGTTAGCAGCTCTAGCCCCGTAAGGTCTGACAATTAAATTAGAGCAACCATTAGGAAGTATTCTTTGTATAAAGAAAATGAGTTGGCCATCAAGCAAGTTGACACTTCAACTGCAAAAGCGATAAATTGCACACCTGATCGTTCGTTTCTATTTTTATTCCAGCGGTATCTTCTCCAAGCGAGGACACCGATCACCAGGAAGATTAGGCATAAGACAGAAGCAATTATACCGGCCACAAAAGATATGCTTTTTTTTATATGCTCTACAAAGGGGAGATAAAATATGCCAAGAAAGGAATTAAACAACCAAAACTACGAGGAAAAAAATCCACTAAAACGGAAGATAAACTATATGATTAGTATTCCTCACCTTCACAATGAGATTTTGAACCTGAAAATGCAGAAACACGAGGCCTATTCAATATATACACATTATTGAAACCACAAATAATAGCTAATAAATGGTTGTAAGAAGGACACTTGTTTGGTGAAGATAAGAACATGGGAAGTGTAATACAGAAGGCCGTGGATGACCTTACTAGAAAAAATATAAGTGGGTTGTTCTTCTTCCTTCCTCTGTTTTGCTCTTTTCTAATTAGATGCAGAGTTCACATATTTTGGCATTACTCGTCAGCTATTAAAAAGAATAGTTGGTATGACATGATCCTAACGTACAACATCTTACAACACTATATTAATATATATATATATATATATATATATAGATAAGCTTCAGCCCATAAGATGCAATTTGGAAGGTGGTTGCAGGCATATAACCTAATGGTAGCTCCACACACGACTTTATCAAAAGGGCATAAAGTTCGAAACTCCCTACCTTAAAGTTCAAAAAAAAAAAAAATTGTAAGTTGTGAGAGAAACAAACTTACTTGGACACACGGAAATAGCAGATATAAGGATACCATAGTCGCCCCTCTTAGGGACGACAGTGGTGCCTTGTAACACCCGAATTTCTTCGATTCATTTTTATAGAAATTTCGTGTAAATATTTACCGTAATCGGTATTTCATGAGAAAGTTCATTTTAGAACTTAAATTGTTAAACGAGTTCTTAAGATTTATTAAGACTCAAAAACAAATTTGCATGGACTCGCAAAAGACCTTTATGAGTGAAGAAGGTCGTAATTGCACATTTCAAGACAAGTTGACGTTGACCAATAAGTCAGTTAGACCAAAACGGTTGAAAACGTCAAACAAGAATATTTTTTTTTAAGATCACAGTATAAGTGAAATTACTGCTAAAAACTCATTTCGTGATCAAAATGAGTTTGAATAAGAATTGAAATCACCTTAGAAAAATCAAGCATACTAAATTAGAGTTCAGGGCGAAAGGATTCGGAAAAAATTAGATAAAAGATTTTCCGATCGAGTTTTTCACAGATCGAAAATTTTAATGCAATGTAATTTTCGATACTGAGTATTTAAGCAACTCAGTATTAAAAATTTATTGCAATGTGTTGAAATTACACAATTTTTCAAAAAGATTGAACCAAACAAGCCTCTAAGCTTAATTACATCACAATTAAGCTAAGTTAGGACTTAACCCTACACACACATGGACCAATGAGCTTGTGACACCTCATCTATGAGTTGTCAACCACTCTCCCTTTTCTTCCCCATAGCAGCCGGCCACCCAAGCCCTTGTGAGCAATAGCTTGCAAAAATTGGAGGACCAATTGGCAAGTTTTGAACCAAATTTTCTTGGAAAAGAAAGCCTAAGATTTTCCCTAGCTAGAAACACTATTTGTAGGGATTTCAAACCCCAATATTTCAGCCTCCCTTAACCCCTTTCTCAGCCATATCCTTCGGCACTTTCACTCCAAAAAATCCGAGAGAAAGAGAGAGAGAGAGAGAGAGAGAGAAAGCTAAGAAACCAAGAGAAAATCGAGCCAAAAAGTTGTGAAGAACCTCCCCCTAAAGCCTCGGTTTTTAGTGAGTTCAAAGGTAAGATTTTGGGCATTTTTCTTCTCTTTTCTAAGGTTGGTTGGGAGAGGAAGTTAACAAAATTTTTGTGACCATTTTTGAGGTCCAAACCGTGCACATTGGAGACAAAATTTCGACTAGGATCAAGCTAGGGACACCCGGATTTTTTTGAGGTAAAAATCCGAACCTTGCTCTAGTTCTTGATTCAAATTTTTGGTTCATTTTCTCAAGGATTTTACTATGTATTTCAAGCACAAAAGTTGTAAGAGCTTGAGCTCATAATTTTCGGTTTTGGCCCTAAATAGCTTAGGTTATATTTTTATGCTTGATTTAGGTTTTTGAAGTGATTATTTTGCATGTTTGGTTGGAGTAATGCTCTATGATTTTTGTGTGCTAGAGATGCATGCTAGGGTTTATATTTAAGGGTTTCATGCCTCTATTGTGTTTATCAAATTTTTAGATGCATGTTCTAGGGTTTGTATGATGTTTGGTTGAGTTTTGTTGTATGTATGTTTCTCTCTCAAAACCGTGGACCAAAGGGAGGTCTCGGCCTTGAGTTGAATCCGAAGCACGGGATTTAATTTTATGTGTATGAGGGACGTTAGAAGACGTGCATGTGTTATTAGGTCCCGCATTGGGCGGTCGAGCTAGAGCAACGTATAGGGACGTAAAATTTGGACTAACACCAAAACTGCTCTCGGGTCCAACACCCGGCAGCTCGGAAAAGTAGGATTTACAGGTCCTTAGAGGCCGAATGGGTAAAAACTTAAAACACGAAAGTTGTTCGTTAGGGTATTTCCTAGGGAGCAACGCGGACATATTTTAAAAATAAGGCTTCAATGGCCTTTGTTTTGAAGAAAAACCGAGAACTGGTCAGGGTGATCAGGTTCCAGCGATTCACATATGTTCAAACAAAAACTGGTATTAACTGAGCCAGAATCAGAAAATGTTCAAAACATGAAAGTTTTAGATCTTTTTGTTAGCTATAACTTTCGTGAAGAAAGTGTTTCCAAATTCGTTTTACATTTTAAGTTATGAATTTTCAAACAAAATCCGCGCAGTGAGCAAAATCTCATGCACGGGATTCTCTAGACCAATGACTAGGAAAAACGTTTTTTTTTACTTGCAAACATCATTTTCAAACCCGAAAACCGTTCCAAAGGCGGTTTTCGATCCCCTAATGTTTTATAGAAATGTTTTCAAGTGTTTTGTAATTTTCAAGACAAGTTTGGGTGCTATTCACCAAACTTACGTAAATAAACAAGAAAAATGACATCTTAAACAAGTTCAAGGTTTTCAAGATTAAAATGAAAAAGATACTGCGTTAGTAGCCGAAAAATTATTTCGAGTTACTAGGGCCTTGCCCAAGCCCAGAATTAACTATACGGATTGAGGTTTAAGTTAAGATTATAATCCTCTACATGAACCCTTAATTAACATTTCCGTTGTGGGTTACGCTGTGTGACCCGTTTGCTTGTGTTAGAAGAGGGTCTTATAACCGAAAAATATTTATGTTGGTTTAATCCGACATTAATCGATCTTAGAATAGAGACCTCACGTGTAAACGTCCATGGGCAGGAGGTGATCTGCGAGCGTGCTCGGGAAAGGAAAGTCGATCACGCGAACAACAAAGATAAAGTAAGTACAACGCCGCCTACAACATAGGCTAGAGTTGTATGTTTACTTAACATGTTTGCTTTACACTGCTTAAGTGTTATTTGATGATTTGCTCGATGATTGCAATATGCTTAATGTACGATGAATGTTCAAGTATTGTTATCATGCTTACATGAAAAAGGTACGACTGTCCATGCATTGATAAAACATGAGATTAGGAGACATCATATAAGTATGCTCACTAATCTATCAAGTGAAAAGATGTCAAGAAAGACCTACAAACAGAATGTTTGAGAAAAGGCCACAAGAGCCAGTGTTGTGCCCCCTGATGACGATCGGGTCGAAAGCTTGGGTAATTTCCTTAAGCTGCGCGCCGGGTACATGCACATCAAGTTAACGGGCCCACATGTAAAATCAACAAGATAAAGTGTGATACAAGAAAGCAAGCATAATTGGACATAAACGGTTCATGCATTTCACGACAGAATTTCATGTTTAAGATGAAGAAATCGATGATATGATGCTATGTTATGTTTTCATGTTCAAGATGAAGAAATCGATGATATGATGCCATGTTATGTTTTCATGTTTAAGATGATACGATGCCATGTTTTTGATTTCATGAAAAAGGTTATGTATGTTTCATGTAATTGGTTGCGGTATAGGAGTTGTACTTGCTGAGCTTTCGCTCATTGTTTGAAGTTTATGCTGTAGGTAAACAGCCTGTCTTGAATTGACTGCATGGTGGCGGGTAAAGCCGGTGGCTGTGAAATGATGAACGGGTTGGGATTCACAACTCAAAAGAATTTAATTAATATATCTATTTTGAGAAAACAAACAGTTATTTTATTTGTGTATGAGTGTATGTAAATATTTTCTAAGTATAATGCTTCCGCTATTAAAAAAAAAAAAAAATCCCCACTATTTTCATGATGAAAAATGGGATAAAACAAGTTTAAGATCAAGTAAGTTAAGTAAGTCAAGTAGTGACGGCCTGTGCAAGGCGGGTCGTCACAGATTGGTATCAGAGCGGTTCCCTGCGACATCATTTCACGGTCTGCCTGCCATCGCAACCACCATATGTAAGTTTAAATTTACTTTGTGTTTTATATATGTATGCTTATAGTTAAGCATTTTGTGTTAGATACGGTACGATGGACCCCATGATGACCGAAGAGGATAGAGACGCCGTTACGGTTTTCTTCCGCGCACACCCCCTATCCTTTGACAGCACGAGGCGTACTGTACACGTCGAGGCGTGGCTCCACGATATGGAGCAAACATTCTTGATGTGTCACATCCCGGACTACCTGGAAATCATGCTCGCTGCCAAATGTCTTTACGGAGATGCGCGGATATGGTGGATCGATGCTGGTGAGCGTCAGGTGCCTAGTCGCACCTGGGCGCAGTTTCATATGGTGATGTTAGAGCGCTACGGACCACTCCCACCCAGGGATGAGGGTGCACCTGCTAGAGATCCGGATATTTACCGTGATATGCGTCATACACGGTACCAGATGTTATCCCAGGCCTGGCACGCATACCCGGGCGAGACGATGAGCCACTACTGGTGGAGGTTTGAGGAGATGATGCATCCCCATGTACCCCAGGATATTCCAGAGCCCCAGCTGGAGGCAGTGACTCTACTAGTGAACGGAATGCCGCCTTACATCAGACAGCATGTTCCGCAGCCTACCCTCCACTCGACCATCGCTGGAACCCTCGACGATATTTTAGCGGCAGAGATCATTGCTCAAAACGCCGGGAATGACGCTCCCGTGAACCCTGAGCAGCCCCCAGTCGATGATGCTGATGAGCCCGAGCCACAGTACGAGGTCGGACCACTTGAGGAGGAGATGGAGCACGCCCAGGTTCCCCTCATCATCATATCTAGTGATGATGAAGATGAGGAAGACGAAGACATGGAAGACAATGACGATTTTTCATAATAATCGTCGTATTTGTGAGATATAATGACGGTTTTTAATAAAAACCGTCGTGGTATTATCACCGACAATAATTTAAATTATTGTTGAGCATTAGTAATAATCCCACAGGCGGCCACAACTGTGTGTTATGTATAAACCTGCACATCAATATATATAACTCTTGTTCTTGTTTTGTTTAACAAAAAGGCATATAAAAAAAATATAATGTGCATAATTAACATACAACTTATAAATTATATACAACGCGAAATTAAAAAACAATGTCATTTTTTTTCTTTTTTTTTGGTCTTCTCAACACTTGTCCACTCGATATCTAAACGAAGCAAGTATGAGGCATCATCGTCCAAATCATCAATCTCCTCAATTGATGGCAATCCGTTTGTGAAAGATGGAATGTCGGTGCAATCTTCAACATCTTCTTGGCCATCCCCGATTATTTTTGGCTTCATCAGCATAACTAAAGATAACTCTAAATTATCGGGGTCCGTTGTGAAAAATACTTATACCGATTGTAAAGCCAAAATGAAAGGATCATTTTTGTATCCCAACCGCCTAAAGTCCACCACTGTCACACCGTCCCTATCTATTTTAACAAAATTATTATCCGCCCACTTATATTTAAACAGTGCTATCTGTAAGCCGCAATAATCAAGTTCCCAAATATTTTCAATAACCCAAAGTAGTTCATGGAACCGTAAACTGGGTTCTTATCTTTTGCGGATGAAATATGCAAAAACTCGACACGAAGGCTGATAACACTATTTTGGACGGGATGCTTCTCATCTCTTCCGCAAGTGTAGAAGGTGTAGCCAGTGACAAAATAAGATGTATATTTTGTGACTGTCGATGACGGTCCTCTCGCTAGCTTAATTAAGTCTTTGGAATGGCCAGCCTGCATATGCAAATATTTTCTTATCCACTCCCGAAATGTCCGGTTGTGCTCATCTTGAATCCACTTCTCACATCTTGTTTTTCTTGGGTTCGCATCTCGTACTTTCGTCATGTTAACCTCAATAAAAGGATTCACTTCCTTAGCATTATGCAAAACATAAAGACAAGCTTTTTCCCATTCATCTTAATTAATTGGTGAATGAACGCCAACTCGATGGCAACCCTATTGGGTTTGCGTTGGACAAATACTCAGAGCAAAATTCAACTGATTCCTCGGCTATGTAGTTTTCCACTATAAATCCCTCCGGCCTATTTTGATTCTTCACATAATACCACTTTCACATCTTTAACCATCTCGAATACATCTTTACCAGACAAAATCCGAGGAGGGGGTCTTTCTTCGGTATTACCATCAAAAGCCTCTTTTGTTTATGGTAGCGATGATTTTTTGGCAAGAATCTCCTGTGACCAAGAAAAATGATTTTCTTACCATGCTTCAACCGAATGGAAGATGTGTCCTTCATATAAACTGGACAACCTATAGAACTCTTCACAGGATAACCAGATAGATTGCCAAGTGCAGGAAAGTCATTAATTGACCAAATCAACATTGCATGAACATTGAACGTGTCTTGACAGTGAGAATCTTTAACTTGTAAACCATCTTCCCACAAGCTTTTTAGGTCATCGATTAATGGTGCCAAGTACACATCAATGTCATTCCCCGGTTGTTGAGGGCCTGAGATTAGTAATGTCAACATTAAGAACTTCCGCTTCATACACAATTCTGGAGGGAGATTGTAATTGACTAGTATGACTGGCCAGGTACTATGCCGACTACTCATGTTGCTATGTGGGTTCATTCCATCTGTCGACAAACCGAGACGTAAATTCCTTGGTTCCGTATTAAAATCTAGATGATTGTCGTCAAAAGTCTTCCATTATGGTGCGTCGGCCGGATGCCTAAGTTTGCCATCGTCAATACGTTTATCATGGTACCATGTCAAATTCGTAGCATGCTCTTCATTATGGAATAAATGACGCAAACGTGGAGCCGGTGGAATATACCATAACACCTTAACCGGCACTTATTTCCTACCATTCGATGGCATCTTGCCCTTCTTCTATCTTGACTCGTTACAAATCGGACATTCATCTAAATCTTCAAATTCTTTCTGGTAAAGGACACAATCATTTGGACAAGCATGTATCTTTTTATATTTCATTCCCAAAGTATTCAACGTCTTCTTCGCCTCGTACAGACTAGGTGGCACTTTGTTATCATCCGATAGAAAATATTTTAGAAATTCTAAAAGAGTCGTGAAACTAGAATTCGTCCACCCTCCCGACGCTTTCAGATTCCATAATTTAACCAATGCCCCTAATTTTGTATATTTTGTACACTCGGCATACAAGGGCGTTTCGGCATCATTAATCATTGCCTCAAATACGTAATTATCTTGAATATAGTAACTATTTCCTTATCTTCCGATCGCCTGGAAGGGACAAAAGAAACATCTTGTTAACTCCGGCCGTTTCACAAAGTTTTCTTCCAAATCATTTATCATATTGACCATATCATCATGAACGTCTTCCTCAACAATAGGCTCTTTACCTTTAGTACTCGTCGATGTATATTTAATATCGAAAAAATCTTCACCATGTAGATACCATGTTTGGTAAGAACAAATAATCCCATAAGCGCACAAATGCCCTCTAACATCATCAATAGAATGAGATCTATGATTACCACATATTTGACACAAACACGGAATCTTATCATCTTGTATGTGAGATTTGGCAAACGATAAAAATTCTTCAACACCAGCTTCATATGCTTTAGACAATCTATCAAACCATATCCACTTGCTATTCATGATTTGTAACTCCTAAATAAAAAAAATTACAATACTTATTTAAAAGTGAAAGTACTCTACCATATTCATTAATTAACACCGGCTCATTAATTGATCAACAATTAAAAATCAAAAGAACATATCATAAAACTAATTAAAATAAAAAAACACCATGTAAAGTCATAATATAAATAAGTCTAAATACGGGGGAAAATTAACATGTATTGATCATTTGATTTAACACCCATTGCACAATTACTCTAAATCGATCCCACAACATATATACATTAAACACATACAACAAGAATTAATATGTTTATTATTTATCACTTACAGAGAGATGGCGAATATATTGGCGTACTGACTGTGTTCAGAGCTATCTTGAATTATATTTTAGGATATGTGATGTGAAAAACTGAAGGCAACAACTCTCGGTGTTTTATGTAAAAAAAGTAAGCTTCTACGATCGTTTCCAAAAAAACCATCGTGGAAGCATAAAATTCCACGACGGTTTTCCCAAAACGGTCGTGGAAAGCTCACGCTTTCACGACGGTTTAGTCAAAACCGTCGTGGAAGCATGCAAGCTTCCACGACGGTTTCGTCAAAACCGTCGTAGAAGTGGCTCGCTTCCACGACGGTTTTAAATAACCGCTATGGAAGCATCACGTTTCCACGACGGTTACAAATAACAGTCGTGGAAGCGTGCGCTTCCACGACGGTTTTCGGAAATACTTTTCCGCTCCGTGTTTTTGAGTTTTTTTAACAACGGTTTTTAAAAAAATGGTCGTCGAAAGACAGTCATGAAATCCCAATTTTGTAGTAGTGTACTCCAAAAACACAGCGTGGAACTAGGTTTTTGAAAACGGTCGTCGAATGATAACATACCAAAAATGGTTGTGGAACAATAATTTTCCATGACGGTATTTTTGTAAAAACCTTCATGGAATAGCCTTATTTACCTCGTATTTGGTATCAGTTTTGTCTATTTCACTATAGTTAAAAAACCATTGTGGAATCTAAATAGATTCCACAACCCTGTATATCACGACGGTTAAAAAATCGTTGTAGAAAATATATAACAACAGTTAAAAACCATCGTGGTATCCTCTTTTTATACTAGTGTGTGGTTCTGGTTAGGTTTTCTTTACTTTATTAGATTTGTAAAAGGAGGCAAGAGATGTTTGTGAAGTCCGTGCCTTCTGTATCACCACATGACTTGTTGTTCTTGGGTAGATCCCACTCATAGACATTAGCGATATGGGGAAGGTACAAGGCATATAAGAACATTCTAAATGGTAATAGAACATTCTAAATGGTAATAAAAAGGGTCAAATCCTATCATATAAATAATGAATGTGAGATTATAGGATGAAATTCTTAATTTCATCCTATTTCATTAAGACCTTTTTTTTAAAATTTTATTATATCATCTTTATAATAATTACAGTTTTTAATTATTGAATTGACTTTTTAACTGTCTAACATATGATTATTTGTATTAACTATTACAACCTGCGAAACAAAATTAGTCATATTCATAATTTATACTATTAAAGAATTAATTTAACAAATAAAATTGTAATATATACAATATATAGATGTGTCAAAAAAATTTACCATTCCACCTACTTTCAATCAAAACTCCCTGTTTTGGTTGAAACTTTTTTTTAAAATTTTTTTCTTTTCTTTAAAATTACACTTTGTTTTTTTTCTTTTTTTATAACTTCCATTTTTTTTTCCTCAACTTTTATACCCCAATATTTTATTTATTTTAAATTTCATTTTCTCCACTTTTTGGCTAATAGAAGTGTCTTCTTTTTACCCATTAAAAAAAAAGTTATTTTACATGAATGTTTAAGTTGGAGTCTATGATATTTAGGATCTATTTGACAGAGTTTTTGCTTTCGCTTCTAGCCAGTAAAAGAGTAGAAGCAAATTCTATGAATTCTCAGTAAATGTTTAGAACCAAAGAATTTTTAAGATCAAAATGATCTTTAAAATGTTATAATAAATACAAATGTTAAATACAGTTTATAATATCTAATTTAAATTTTGTACCAACTACCAATTTCTTTTGGAATTCCAACCGTCTGTGGAGTTACAGAGTCTGTCCATTGATTTCTCTTTACGTAACAACATCTTTTATTTTATTTCATTTTTTAAATGCATGCAAATCAGCCTCTATAAATTCTCACCCGTCTCAATACCAATTTTTCATCTTTAGTTTACAAACTTCTCTTCTTCTCAAGCACATTCTCTGTCTCTAATTTAAGTGAAAAATCGCAGACGGCGGACAAGACCGGTGAGAGGACTCTCGCTGTCGTGACGAAGGCGGACAAGGCTCCCGAAGGGCTTCTTGAGAAGGTAACTGCTGATGATGTGAATATTGGACTTGACTATGTTTGTGTTAGGAACAGGGTTGGTGATGAGTCTTCTTATGAGGCGGCGAGGAAAGAGGAGGCTCAGCTTCTCGGAGCACATCCTCTGCTTTCGAAGAACGATAGATCGATTGTGGGGATTCCGGTTTTAGCTCAGAAGTTGGTGCAGATTCAGGCTTCTATCATTGCTAGAAACTTGCCGGATATTGCGAAGAAGATTAACGACAAGTTGAACATGAACCTCGGTGAGCTCAATAAGCTACCGAAGAACATGTCCACCATTGCTGAAACCATGACTGCTTTGATGAGGATTCTTGGTTTTGTGAAAGAGTATTTGAGGAAGGTTCTTCTGAGAGGATAATTTGATTGAGTATCGGAATGAGAAGCGCATGCATTGCACGGCGAGACTGGTCTGAGATGTTGAATCAGTACTCGGATAAGCTTCACAAGTGTGCTGAGAGTGATCCTATCAGGAACTTTCTGATGGAGGAGATCAGGAACTTGGAGGAGGAGAAAGAGATTGTGCTGCCGAACTTCCTTCCTCGGTCGTCATTTCTAAGTGTCTTGCAAGGCAAGGTGAATGGCATAGCAAGCATTCCATTAGCCTTTGTTGAGAGACTCTGGCACTACATCGGGTTGGTGGTTATTGCTGTTTTGATGCGCCATGTCGAGGACTATTACCAACTTCAGCTTTCCACAAGGCGTGCGAGCCACAATCTCATCGCGAAGATGAAGGAGAGATCAGTGAAGTGGATGATGGAGGTGGTGGAGAAGGAGTAGCTGACTGACTACACTTGCAATCCGGAGTCTCTCTGAATGGAACAGGCTTACGTCGCAGGATGGGTTCTTGCACGATAAGAACAAGCCGTCGAGGATGCATTTGGACGGTTTCGGGGACGTTGATGTGGAGCGTCTGAGGCAGTATCTGCATCTTCTCCATCAGGCATTTGATTTAAGGATGAGGATGATTGCATGCTGCGAAGGATTGTTGATGTCATGGCTTTACACTTGCAGTACAATGTTTTCAACTTAGTGAACAATGATCTGGAGGCAGAGATTGTGAACAATGATCTGGAGTCAGAGATCGTGACCGAGCTGATGACACCTCACGGTGGTGGGATTGAGAGGCTGATGGAGGAGTTGCCTTCAGTTGCAACGAAGCGCTTGAAGCTGAACGGAAGTGTCAAGAAGCTCCAAGAATGCAAGAAGGTTTTAGCTAACATCATGGACAGTGTTGCTTCTTATGGAGATTAGGAAGCTTTCATTTTCTTAGTACTTCTATGGGTTTGGTGGAGCTCAGTAATGTGTTTTCTGGTGTGTGTTTTTTCTATTTAAGTTTGTTGAATTGTACAGCTGTCATAGCCCAATTTTAGGAAACAAATCAGATTGTATATATTTTGATAGGAAGTTATTTCTTTCCCTTTTAATCATAGGATTTGTACCGTAGGCTATTTTGGGTAGTTTCCTATTTGTTTCTTCCTAGAGTTGCATATATAGACATGTATACCACAGATTCAATTAAATAAAAAATATTCGTTCTCTTCTATTTTTCTTCATGGTATCAGAGCTTTAGGCTCTTTTCTGGGTTTCTTTGTGCAGCCTTCATTGCTGTGGTTTTCTTGAAAGTTATCTACTGTTTTTTCTTGTCTTCTTCTCTGTTTTTCTGTTCTTCCTCCGACCATAATGTCCTCCGAAACCACAAATACCTCTGTCCAATCAGAAGAAGTTAATTCAAACCCAATGACTGGAGATCTGCAGAATGTTCGGACTACATACAGGCTGACTGAGAAAAATTATCTCAAATGGTCTCAATTTGTCAAGACTTACCTGAAGGGTAAAGGGAGACTGAGTCATCTTCTGGGAACAGGACCGAAAAAGGGAGACTCATGTTTTGAAGCGTGGGATGAAGCAGATTCTATGGTTATGTCATGGTTATGGGACTCGATGGATCCTGCAATCAGTGATACTTGTATGTTTCTAAAAACTGCAAAGGAGATTTGGGACTCCATTCGACAGACTTATTCGAAAGCTTGTGATGCAGCCCAAGTGTATGAGATAAAGGTGAAGACAGGAGCTTCTAAACAGGGAGACAAAACTGTGACAGAATATGCAAATTCATTGAAGAATTTATGGCAAGAGCTCGACCACTACCGGGTATTTGAGATGAAGTGCTCAGAGGATGCTGCCATCTTGAAGAACTTTATTGAGAAGGACCGAGTATATGATTTCTTGGCTGGGCTCAATCCTGAATTTGATCAGGTTCGGGTTCAGATACTTGGCAGAGAGGAGATACCGTCAGTGGAGGAGACAATTTCTCTAATAAGGGCAGAGGAGAGTCGAAGGAGTGTGATGTGTGACGACCCGCCTTGCACAGGCCGTCACTACTTGACTTACTTAACTTACTTGATCTTAAACTTGTTTTATCCCATTTTTCATCATGAAAATAGTGGGGATATTTTTTTTTTTTTTTTAATAGCGGAAGCATTATACTTAGAAAATATTTACATACATTCATACACAAATAAAATAACTGTTTGTTTTCTCAAAATAGATATATTAATTAAATCCTTTTGAGTTGTGAATCCCAACCCGTTCATCATTTCACCGCCACCGGCTTTACCCGCCACCATGCAGTCAATTCAAGACAGGCTGTTTACCTACAGCATAAACTTCAAACAATGAGCGAAAGCTCAGTAAGTACAACTCCTATACCGCAAACCAAATACACGAAACATACATGACCTTTTTCATGAAATCATAAACATAGCATCGTATCATCTTAAACATGAAAACATGAACATAGCATCATTTCATCTTAAACATGAAAACATGAACATAGCATCATTTCATCTTAAAAATGAAAACATAAACATGGCATCGTATCATCGATTTCTTCATCTTAACATGACATTCTGTCGTGAAATGCATGAACCGTTTATGTCCAATTATGCTTGCTTTCTTATATCACACTTTATCTTGTTGATTTTTACTTGTGGGCCCGTTAACTTGATGTGTATGTACCCGGCGCGCAGCTTAAGGAACTTACCTAAGCTTTCGACCCGATCGTCATCAGGGGGCACAACACTGGCTCTTGTGGCCTTTTCTCAAACATTCTGTTTGTAAGTCTTTCTTGACATCTTTTCACTTGGTAGATTAGTGAGCATACTTATATGATGTCTCCTAATCTCATGTTTTATCAATGCATAGACAGTCGTACCTTTTCACGTAAGCATGATAACAATACTTAAACATTCATCGTACAGTAAACATATTGCAACCATCGAGCAAATCATCAAATAACACTTAAACAGTGTAAAGCAAACATGTTAAGAAAACATACAACTTTAGCCTATGCTGTAGGCGGCGTTGTACTTACTTTATCTTTGTTGTTCGCGTGATCGACTTTCCTTTCCCGAGCACGCTCGCAGATCACCTCCTGCCCATGGACGTTTACACGTGAGGTCTCTATTCTAAGATCGCTTAATGTCGGATTAAACCAACATAAATATTTTTCAGTTATAAGACCCTCTTCTAACATAAGCGAAGGGGTCACACAGCGTAACCCACAACGGAAATGTTAATTAAGGGTTCATGTAGAGGATTATAATCTTAACTTAAACCTCAATCCGCATGATTAACTCAGGGCTTGGGCAAGGCCCTAGTAACTCGAAATAATTTTTCGGCTACTAACGCAGTATCTTATTCATTTTAATCTTGAAAACCTTGAACTTGATTAAAAATATCATTTTCTTGTTTATTTAAGTAAGTTTGGTGAATAGCACCCAAACTTGTCTTGAAAATTACAAAATACTTGAAAACATTTCTATAAAACATTTGGGGATCGAAAACCGCCTTTGGAACGATTTTCGGGTTTGAAAATGATGTTTGCAAGTTGGAAAACGTTTTTTCCTAGTCATTTTCTAGAAAATCCCGTGCATGAGATTTTGCTCACTGCGCGGATTTTGTTTGAAAATTCATAACTTAAAATGTAAAACGAATTTGGAAACACTTTCTTCACGAAAGTTATAGCTAACAAAAAGATCTAAAACTTTTATGTTTTGAACATTTTCTGATTCTGGCTCAGTTGATACCAGTTTTTGTTTGAACACATGTGAATCGTTGGAACCTGGTCACCCTGACCAGTTCTTGGTTTTTCTTCAAAACAAAGGCCATTGGAGCCTTATTTTTAAAATCTGTCCACGCTGCCCCCTAGGAAACACCCTAACGAACAACTTTCGTGTTTTAAGTTTTTACCCATTCGGCCTCTAAGGACCTGTAAATCCTACTTTTCCGAGCTGCCGGGTGTTGGACCCGAGAGCAGTTTTGGTGTTAGTCCAAATTTCACGTCCCTATGCGTCGTTCTAGCTCGACCGCCCAATGCGGGACCTAATAACACATGCACGTCTTCTAACGTCCCTCATTCACATAAAATTTTAAATCCCGTGATTTCGGATCCAACTCAAGGCCGAGACCTCCCTTTGGTCCACGGTTTTGGAGAGAAAAACACACATTCAACAAAACTCAACCAAACATCATACAAACCCTAGAACATGCATCTAAAAATTTGATAAACATAATAGAGACATGAAACCCTTAAATATAAACCCTAGCATGCATCTCTAGCACACAAAAATCATAGAGCATTACTCCAACCAAACATGCAAAATAATCACCTCAAAAACCTAAATCAAGCATAAAAATATAACCTAAGCTATTTAGGGCCAAAACCGAAAATTATGAGCTCAAGCTCTTACAACTTTTGTGCTTGAAATACATGGTAAAATCCTTGAGAAAATGAACCAAAAATTTGAACCAAGAACTAGAGCAAGGTTCGGATTTTTACCTCAAAGAAATCCGGTTGTTCCTAGCTTGATCCTAATCGAAATTTTGTCTCCAATGTGCACGGTTTGGACCTCAAAAATGGTCACAAAAATTTTGTTAACTTCCTCTCCCAACCAACCTTAGAAAAGAGAAGAAAAATGCCCAAAATCTTACCTTTGAACTCACTAAAAACCGAGGCTTTAGGGAGGTTCTTCACCACTTTTTTTTTGGCTTGATCTTTCTTGGTTTTTCTTAGCTCTCTCTCTCTCTCTCTCTCTCTCTCTCTCTTTTTCGGATTTCTTGGAGTGAAATGCCGAATGGTATGGCTGAACATGGGGTTAAGGGCTGCTGAACTTTGGGGTTTGAAATCCCTACAAATAGTGTCTCTAGCTAGGGAAAATCCTAGGCTTTCTTTTCCAAGGCAAATTTGGTTCAAAACTTGCTAATTGGTCCTCCAATTTTTGCAAGCTATTGCTCACAAGGACTTGGGTGGCCGGCTGCTATGGGGAGAAAATGGGAGAGTGGTTGACAACTCATAGATGAGGTGTCACAAGCTCATTGGTCCATGTGTGTGGAGGATTAAGTCCTAACTTAGCTTAATTGTGATATAATTAAGCTTAAAGGCTTGTTTGGTTCAATCTTTTTGAAAAATTGTGTAATTTCAACACATTGCAATAAATTTTAATACTGAGTTACTTAAATACTCAGTATCGAAAATTATATTGCATTAAAATTTTCGATCTGTGAAAAACTCGTTCGAAAAAATCTTTTATCATAATTTTCCGAATCCTTCGCCCTGAACTCTAACTTAGTATGCTTGATTTTTCTAAGGTGATTTCAATTCTTATTCAAACTCATTTTGATCACGAAATGAGTTTTTAGCAGTAATTTCACTTATACTGTGATCTTAAAAAAAAAATTCTTGTTTGACGTTTTCGACCGTTTCGGTCTAACCGACTTAATGGTCAACGTCGACTTGTCTTGAAATGTGCAAATACGACCTCCTTCACTCATAAAGGTCTATTGCGAGTTCATGTAATTTGTTTTTGAGTCTTAATAAATCTTAAGAACTCGTTTAACAGTTTAAGTTCTAAAACGAACTTCCGCATGAAATACCGATTACGGTAAACATTTACACGAAATTTCTATAAAATATGAATCGAAGAAATTCGGGTGTTACAATCTACCCCCCTTAAAAATTTTCGTCCTCGAAAATCAGAACAATTCGGGGTAGTTTCTTCTCATGTCGTTCTCGACTTCCCATGTCGCTTCTTCAACCGCATGATTCTTCCACAAAACCTTGACCATAGGAATCGTTCGGTTCCTCAGGACCTTATCTTCCCTATCGAGGATTCTGACAGGCTTCTCCTCGTATGTCATATCGGTCTGAACCTCTACCGGTTCCCGATGAAGTATGTGGGAAGGGTCTGAGATATACTTTTTGAGCATCGAAACGTGGAAAACGTCGTGCACTGCTGATAGCTCTGGCGGTAAAGCGAGTCTGTACGCGACCTTCCCAACCCTTTCCAGGATCTCGAACGGTCCTGTGTAGCGCGGGCTCAACTTTCCTTTCTTACCGAACCTCATTACTCCCTTCATCGGAGCAATCTTTATGAAGACTGCGTCCCCAACTTGAAATTCCAAAGGTCTGCGACGCTTATCAGCGTAACTTTTCTGCCGACTGAAAGCAATGTCGAGCCTTCGTTTGATTTTCTGGATATCCTCGGAGGTCTTCCTGATGAAGTCTGTCTTTTGTAGCTGCTTCTGGCCGACTTCTTGCCAATTAATTGGCGATCTGCACTTTCTCCCATACAATGCTTCGAACGGTGCCATGTCAATCGAAGAGTGATAGCTGTTGTTGTACGAGAATTCAATCAACGGAAGCTTCTGATCCCAATTTCCTTTGAAGTCCAAGACACACGATCGCAGCATATCTTCAAGGGTCTGGATAGTTCTCTCCGATTGACCATCGGTTTGGGGGTGAAATGCAGTACTGAACTTCAATCTCGACCCCATTGCCATATGAACACTGGTCCAGAAACGCGAAGTAAAACGCCCATCACGGTCGGATATGATCGATCTTGGCACTCCGTGCAACTTGAGGACTTGATTTACGTAGAGTTCGGCCAATTTTTCTACTGAAAAGGTGGCTTTGATGGCGATAAAATGGGCTGATTTGGTCAATCTGTCGACAATGACCCAAATCGTATCATTCCCACTTGTCGTCCTTGGCAATCCTACTACGAAATCCATCGTAATTTGCTCCCATTTCCATTCTGGGAGTTCAATTTTCTGTAGTTCGCCTCCGGGATGTCGGTGCTCTGCCTTAACTTTCTGACAAGTTAAGCAAGTTGATACGAATTCTGCCACGTCATTCTTCATGTTGGGCCACCAGTACGTCTCCTTGAGGTCCTTGTACATCTTGGTAGCTCCGGGATGTACTGAGTATGGCGTCTGGTGTGCCTCCTTTAGGATTTCTTCCTTTAAATCCTTCACTTTTGGAACCCAAATCCGTCTCTTGAAGTGGATTATTCCGTCTGCAGAAGTCGTAAAATCTTTGCTGTCCTGATCAGCGAGTCGCGCCTTTCTTAACGAGGAATCTTCTCCCTGATACGCCTTGATTCTATCCAGCAAATCTGAGTGAAGAGTCAGGGAATCCAATCTCCCGGTGATTATTTCCAGTCGATAGTTACTGATCTCTTTCTGCAATGCCTTGGGAAGTGCTTCAATGGACATCAGTGTGCCTACTGATCTCCTACTTAGCGCATCGGCTACCCTGTTGGCCTTTCCAGGGTGGTAAAGGATTTCGCAGTCATAATCCTTTACTAACTCCAGCCATCTTCTCTGCCTCATATTCAGCTCCTTCTGAGTAAAAATATATTTGAGGCTCTGGTGATCTGTGTAGATCTCGCATTTGTTTCCATACAGATAATGTCTCCATATCTTAAGTGCGAAGACCACAGCTGCTAGCTCCAAATCGTGCGTAGGATAATTCTGTTCATGATTTTTCAGCTGTCTTGATGCATAAGCTACCACCTTTCCGTCCTGCATCAGAACGGCTCCTAATCCAATCTTAGAAGCGTCACTGTAGATTACGAAATTTCCCGCATCAACATTAGGAATGATGAGCACCGGGGCACTTGTCAACTTTCTCTTCAGCTTCTGGAAGTTTTCCTCGCACTTTGGAGTCCATTCGAACTTTTGGTCCTTCCTGGTGAGGGTCGTGAGGGGTGCTGCTATCCTGGAGAATCCCTCTACGAAGCGTCGATAGTATCCAGCGAGCCCTAGGAAGCTTCTTATCTCAGTAACGTTTCTGGGGGTCGGCCATGAGCTAACCGCTTCAATCTTCGCTGGATCTACGGAAACTCCCTCTTTTGATACTACATGCCCCAAAAAGTGAACCTTATCCAGCCAAAATTCACACTTCGTGAATTTGGCGTATAGCTGATGTCGCCTTAACATTTCCATTACCAGTTTGAGGTGCCGCTCGTGCTCCTCTTTGGATCTTGAGTAGATTAAAATGTCGTCGATGAAAACTATGACGAATTTGTCCAAGTATTCCTTGAAAATTCGGTTCATGAGATCCATGAATGCAGCTGGGGCGTTTGTCAATCCGAATGGCATTACTAAAAACTCGTAATGCCCATAGCGCGTCCTGAAAGCTGTCTTGAACACATCCGACTCCTTGATTCGAAGTTGGTGATAACCTGATCGCAAGTCCACTTTGGAGAACACTTCTGCTCCTCTAAGCTGGTCGAACAAATCGTCGATCCTGGGCAGTGGGTATTTGTTTTTGATCGTCAGCTTGTTCAATTCTCTGTAGTCGATGCACATGCGCAACGATCCGTCCTTCTTTTTAACGAACAGGACAGGTGCTCCCCATGGAGAGTGGCTTGGTCGGATGAATCCTCTGTCGAGTAACTCCTGCAACTGTACTTGGAGTTCTCTTAGCTCGGCTGGTGCCATTCCGTACGGCGCTTTTGACACTGGTGCAGCTCCGGGTAGCAACTCGATCTCGAAGGAAATCTCACGCTCCGGTGGAAGTCCGGGTAGATCCTGTGGAAAGATGTCCAGATAATTCCTAATAATAGGAACTCCTTCCGGTGTCAATTCTTCTTGCTCCTTGTCCACCAAATTAGCCAAATAACCCTGGCATCCATTGGCTATCATTTTCCAAGCTTTCATTGTGGAGATGAGCTTTGTGGTGGAACGTCGGGACTGTCCTTGAAAACTGAAATCCTCATCGTCGCAGGGGCTGAACGTGACGTTACGCTTCCGACAATCGATCCTTGCGTTGTGACGACCTAAGAAGTCCATCCCCAAGATCACATCGAAATCTTGCAACTTGATTGCGATGAGATCTGCGAGTAATTCTCTGCCATTGATCCTAATAGGAACATTTCGGATCCAAAAGCTGGACCACAAAACTTCTCCCGATGGCAAAGATGCAGAAAATGTTTGCTCTACTCTACTCCCGACTCTGCGTAGCTTCTGAGCGAACTCCATCGATATGAACGAGTGGGTAGCGCCAGAATCAAATAGGGCAATTACATCATAGGTGGCGATAGAAAGCTGACCTGTCACCACGTTGGAGGTGCCCGCTTCTGCATCTCCCCTTGTATAGGCGTAGATCCTGGCCCGTGGCTCGGGTGCCTCCAATCTACCCTGGGCAATCGATGGACCTTCGAGTGCAGCCTGGACTGCATGTAATTGCTGGGGTTGGGGGTTTCTGTTCGGATAGGGCTGGTACTGCTGCTGTGCGTTCTGAGGACAGCTTCTCGCATAGTGCCCTTCCTTGCCGCAGACATAGCAAGTGTTGGTCCCCTGACGGCAGACACCCGGATGCTTTTTACCACACTTGTCGCACTGGGGGTAATTATTCTTGTCCCTCTCGTTGCCTTGGTTATTCCTTTTCTGGGGGAAATTTCTCTGCTGTCCCTGGTTGTTGAAATTCCCCTTCCGCTTGTTCTTTCCGGGTTGTCGGGAACCTTGTGCATTGGGGTTGCTGGCCTGGGCTTGTGTAACGCCCCGACCCGTCCACGTAGGGGCATACTATGTAAACGTGGGCCGTTACCAAACTGCTAGACTTAAATCTTTGTTTTATCGAAAATTTCAGGATAAAATTTTTTTTTTTTTTTTTTTTTTTTTTTTAAACTTTAAAACTTTAAATTTTATTTTAAAAATCATAACTCGAAACTCAACTTAAAATTAACTTGTACTGACGGGTAAACTTCATCATGTCTACCCCTTTTACTTGTTATGCCGATTATAAGGTTACCATGACCTTTTAAATCGGACCTTGGAAACATTACATCACATCCATATACAACATCATACTTAAAACATTTGCGGAAAATATTGCGTAG
>CM046361.1:10923366-10993019 GCA_025413025.1 Ficus hispida
GGGATCGAAAACCGCCTTTGGAACGGTTTTCGGGTTTGAAAATGATGTTTGCAAGTTGGAAAACGTTTTTTCCTAGTCATTTTCTAGAAAATCCCGTGCATGAGATTTTGCTCACTGCGCGGATTTTGTTTGAAAATTCATAACTTAAAATGTAAAACGAATTTGGAAACACTTTCTTCACGAAAGTTATAGCTAACAAAAAGATCTAAAACTTTTATGTTTTGAACATTTTCTGATTCTGGCTCAGTTGATACCAGTTTTTGTTTGAACACATGTGAATCGTTGGAACCTGGTCACCCTGACCAGTTCTTGGTTTTTCTTCAAAACAAAGGCCATTGGAGCCTTATTTTTAAAATCTGTCCGCGGTGCCCCCTAGGAAACAGCCTAACGAACAACTTTCGTGTTTTAAGTTTTTACCCATTCGGCCTCTAAGGACCTGTAAATCCTACTTTTCCGAGCTGCCGGGTGTTGGACCCGAGAGCAGTTTTGGTGTTAGTCCAAATTTCACGTCCCTATGCGTCGTTCTAGCTCGACCGCCTAATGCGGGACCTAATAACACATGCACGTCTTCTAACGTCCCTCATTCACATAAAATTTTAAATCCCGTGATTTCGGATCCAACTCAAGGCCGAGACCTCCCTTTGGTCCACGGTTTTGGAGAGAAAAACACACATTCAACAAAACTCAACCAAACATCATACAAACCCTAGAACATGCATCTAAAAATTTGATAAACATAATAGAGACATGAAACCCTTAAATATAAACCCTAGCATGCATCTCTAGCACACAAAAATCATAGAGCATTACTCCAACCAAACATGCAAAATAATCACCTCAAAAACCTAAATCAAGCATAAAAATATAACCTAAGCTATTTAGGGCCAAAACCGAAAATTATGAGCTCAAGCTCTTACAACTTTTGTGCTTGAAATACATGGTAAAATCCTTGAGAAAATGAACCAAAAATTTGAACCAAGAACTAGAGCAAGGTTCGGATTTTTACCTCAAAGAAATCCGGTTGTTCCTAGCTTGATCCTAATCGAAATTTTGTCTCCAATGTGCACGGTTTGGACCTCAAAAATGGTCACAAAAATTTTGTTAACTTCCTCTCCCAACCAACCTTAGAAAAGAGAAGAAAAATGCCCAAAATCTTACCTTTGAACTCACTAAAAACCGAGGCTTTAGGGAGGTTCTTCACCACTTTTTTTTTGGCTTGATCTTTCTTGGTTTTTCTTAGCTCTCTCTCTCTCTCTCTCTCTCTCTCTCTCTTTTTCGGATTTCTTGGAGTGAAATGCCGAATGGTATGGCTGAACATGGGGTTAAGGGCTGCTGAACTTTGGGGTTTGAAATCCCTACAAATAGTGTCTCTAGCTAGGGAAAATCCTAGGCTTTCTTTTCCAAGGCAAATTTGGTTCAAAACTTGCTAATTGGTCCTCCAATTTTTGCAAGCTATTGCTCACAAGGACTTGGGTGGCCGGCTGCTATGGGGAGAAAATGGGAGAGTGGTTGACAACTCATAGATGAGGTGTCACAAGCTCATTGGTCCATGTGTGTGGAGGATTAAGTCCTAACTTAGCTTAATTGTGATATAATTAAGCTTAAAGGCTTGTTTGGTTCAATCTTTTTGAAAAATTGTGTAATTTCAACACATTGCAATAAATTTTAATACTGAGTTACTTAAATACTCAGTATCGAAAATTATATTGCATTAAAATTTTCGATCTGTGAAAAACTCGTTCGAAAAAATCTTTTCTCATAATTTTCCGAATCCTTCGCCCTGAACTCTAACTTAGTATGCTTGATTTTTCTAAGGTGATTTCAATTCTTATTCAAACTCATTTTGATCACGAAATGAGTTTTTAGCAGTAATTTCACTTATACTGTGATCTTAAAAAAAAAATATTCTTGTTTGACGTTTTCGACCGTTTCGGTCTAACCGACTTAATGGTCAACGTCGACTTGTCTTGAAATGGGCAAATACGACCTCCTTCACTCATAAAGGTCTATTGCGAGTTCATGTAATTTGTTTTTGAGTCTTAATAAATCTTAAGAACTCGTTTAACAGTTTAAGTTCTAAAACGAACTTCCGCATGAAATACCGATTACGGTAAACATTTACACGAAATTTCTATAAAATATGAATCGAAGAAATTCGGGTGTTACATGATGCTTGAGCCTCAAATCTCAGACAGTTCTGCCTTGGTGACTAAGTCTGAACAGCCGCAGATACAAGACAGAGGGAGGGCAGACATGTCAAAGCTCTCGGAAAAAGACAATAAGAATCATTACCGGTCAGATAGCAAGGACAACTTATGGTGCAACTACTGTAAAAAGCCAAGGCATACCAAGGAGAACTGCTGGAAATTGCATGGTAAGCTGCCAAGCCGAGAATAGGGAAACCGTGGAGGTCAACAGCGATTTCAGTCTCAAGCACACATGACAGAACAAACCAATCAAAGTGAGGGACAAGAAAAAGGAGGACTCAACAGTGAAGAGGTTGAAAAACTAAGGGGCTTGATTGGTTCCCTTGATAAGCCTTCTAGTGCATGTTCATTGGCACTCTCAGGTAAGTCCTCATTCCCTTTTGGATTACATGTTTCAGATAAGTGTTTAACCAACTCCTGGATAGTTGATTCAGGAGCAACAGATCATATGAGTCATACCTCATAATTTTTTAGTTCTTACACTCCATGTCCTAGTAGTAGAAAAATTATTGTTGCAAACGGTTCCCTAGCTACAGTTACAGGATTAGGGGATATCCAAATAGCACCATCTCTTGTTCTTAAAGATGTTCTTCATGTCCCAAAATTGTCAGCAAATCTTGTTTCCATTAAAAAACTCACAAAAGACCTCAGATGCTATGCAATTTTCCACCCCACTTATTGTGTTTTTTAGGAACAGGATTCGGGGAGGAAGATTGGACTTGCTAAGGAAAGGAATGGGCTCTACTATCTTGAAACACCGAGTAATTCAAAAAGAGTCATGAATAATCTTTCATTGTCTTTTCTTAGTTCTTCAAATAAAGAAGCTATTTGGCTTCATCATTTTCGTTTTGGTCATCCATCGTTTAGAGTCTTGAGTGTCATGTTTCCTTCTTTGTTTAAAGGATTGAATATTGCAGATTTTCATTGTGATGTTTGTGAGTTTGCAAAACACACTCGTGTACCCTTTCCCATTAGTAATAAAAGAAGTTTGCATCCTTTTGAATTGATTCACAGTGACATTTGGGGACCTTCTACAATTCCAAATATTTCGGGGTCTAGATGGTTTGTTTCTCTAATTGATGACTGTACTAGGGTTCATGGATTTTTTTGCTCAAACATAAATCTGATGTAAGTCGTGTTATCCCTAATTTCGATTCCATGATTCAAAACCAGTTTGGGGTAAAAATTAAAGGTTTCAGATCTGATAATGCACGAGATTATTTCAACCAAATCTTGACACCCTACTTTCAAAAGGAAGGCATTATTCATGAATCATCATGTATAAACACACCACAACAAAATGGGGTAGCTGAGAGGAAAAATGGCCATTTACTTAATACCACTCGGGCATTGTTATTCCAAGGGAATGTTCCTAAATCTTATTGGGGGGAGGCTGTCCTTAATGCCACATACCTAATCAATAGACTACCTTCAAGAACATTAGATTTCAAAACTCCCATGGAAAATCTTGCAAAATTCTATCCACATGTTCGAACTTCAAATGATCTCATACCTCGAGTCTTTGGTTGTACTTCCTTTGTCCATATTCATAGTCACAATAGAGGAAAATTAGATCCCCGAGCAATTAAATGTGTGTTTCTTGGCTACTCATCTACACAAAAAGGGTACAAATGTTATCATCCTCCCTCTAGAAAATTTTATCTGTCAGCCGATGTCACCTTTGTTGAAAATAAACCATTCTTCTCACAGTCTTATCTTCAGGGGGAGATCTCTCTTACAGAAGACAAAGACTGTGATCTTGGTCCTCTTGATCTGCCCGCCACTAAGTTTATTGCCCCAGAGTCAGCCGAACCTGTGTCAGCCCCAGAAACAGAAACCGAACCTTTGTCTTCTTCCATACCAGCCGTATTTATGATTCTGTGAGATTTCCTCAGGTGTATTCATGAAAACCAGCTGTTCCAGACCTGACACAAGTTCAAGCTGACAATCCGAGTCCTGCTAATGAAGACATGGTAAGTTCTGACTCTTATTTGCCTGTACAATCTGTTGAAACACCAAAACAGGATCTTGAACTCCCTATTGCTGTTAGAAAAGGTACTAGACAGTGCACAAAACGTCCTTTATATCCTTTGTCTCACTATGTGTCTCTTAAGCGTTTTTCACCACTTTATAGAAACTTTATTGTGAGTCTACACACTATATCTGTTCCAAACACTTTATCTGAGGCATTGTCTAAAAGGGAATGGAGGAATGCTATGAGAGAGGAAATGGATGCATTGGAAAAAAACAAAACATGGGAGATTGTGGAGAAACCAAAAGGAAAGAATTTGGTGGGGTGCAAATGGGTCTTTGCTTTGAAATACAAGGCTGATGGTTCTCTTGAGAGGTATAAAGTGAGGTTAGTTGCTAAGGGTTATACTCAGACTTATGGAGTTGATTATCAGGAGACATTTGCTCCTGTGGCAAAAATGAATACCGTGAGGATCTTGCTATCTCTGGCAGCTCATTTCAATTAGCAGCTTCAACAGTTTGATGTGAAGAATGCATTCTTGCATGGTGATTTGGAAGAAGAAATCTATATGAGCATCCCACAAGGATTTGAAGGAAAGGAGACAGCTAACAAGGTGTGTAGATTGAAGAAGGCTCTATATGGATTGAAACAATCACCTAGAGCCTGGTTTGGGAGATTTGCTAAAGTAATGAAGACAACAGGCTACAAACAGAGTCAAGGAGATCATACCCTCTTCATCAAACATCCGGCCACAGGGGGAGTGATAGCCCTCCTAGTATACGTTGATGATATTATTGTCACAGGAAATGATGAAAAGGAGAAACAGGATCTAAAACAGTGTTTATCGAAGGAGTTTGAGATAAAGGAGCTTGGAAGACTAAAGTATTTCCTTGGCATTGAAGTTTCTTACTCAAGACAGGGAATTTTTATCTCTCAGCAGAAGTATGTGACAGATCTCTTGAAGGAAACAGGGAAGCTTGGCTGTAAACCAGTAGCTACACCTATAGAACCGAATCAGAAGTTGGGAGATGTAAAGGAGGAACCGGCTGTAGATAAGGAGATGTATCAGAGATTGGTTGGAAAACTCATCTACCTGGCTCATACTCGACCAGACATCGCATACTCGGTAAGCGTGATTAGTCAGTTCATGCATGATCCAAGAGAATCACACCTTCAAGCTGTCCATCGGGTGTTACACTACTTAAAAGGTAGTCCTGGAAAAGGAGTTCTCTTCAAGAGGGACAATGCACTCACATTGGAAGCCTACACAGATGCAGACTATGCAGGTTCATCATTAGACAGGAGATCAACATCTGGTTATTGCACATTTCTTGGTGGAAACTTAGTAACGTGGAGAAGTAAGAAGCAGAATGTGGTAGCACGGTCTAGCGCTGAATCTGAGTTTAGGGCAATGGCCCAAGGAGTGTGTGAATTATTGTGGCTTAAGATTATCCTAGATGACCTGAGAATCCAATGGGTAGGACCTATGAAGCTGTATTGTGACAACAAGTCAGCAATAAACATTGCTCATAATCCAGTACAACACGACAGGACAAAGCATATCGAGGTTGACAGACATTTCATCAAAGAAAAACTAGAAGACGGCCTGATCTGCATGTCTTATGTGCCCTCAGGAAGTCAGCTAGCAGATGTTTTGACTAAGGGACTCAGTAGTGCAACGTTTCATGGAGTTATTTCCAAGCTGGGAATGGAAGATATCTATTCTCCAGCTTGAGGGGGAGTGTTGAATTGTACAGCTGTCATAGCCCAATTTTAGGAAACAAATCAGATTGTATATATTTTGATAGGAAGTTATTTCTTTCCCTTTTAATCTTAGGATTTGTACCGTAGGCTATTTTGGGTAGTTTCCCATTTGTTTCTTCCTAGAGTTGTATATATAGACATGTATACCACAGATTCAATTAAATAAAAAATATTTGTTCTCTTCTATTTTTCTTCAAAGTTGTCTATTTGTGTTTCTGGGAAGGGTTGTTTTTAGCTTCACGATCAGTGACTTTTTAAGTCTAATCAAGTAATTCGGTGTTCATTTGCTTTACCATTGCCTGTTACATATTTTGTGCTATTTCCTTATCATACCTTGCTTGTTTACATTGGTATGGCACACATTTTTTTTTTATTTTTATTTTTTTACAATGTCATCTGTATGGATATTCAAAAAAAATTTACAAAATGGTCGTGTTATTTTGTACGAAAGAGTGAAAATTGTTTAACGACCTTGTTGTTTTGCACAAAAGAAGTGAGTATTGTTTATTAACCAGAAATCGAGTCGATAAATAAATACGCACACTCACTGAGCATGAGAGGCTGATGTAGAGGAAGATTGAGTAGACGATGTGCTTGATAAACGAGTGCTGAAGCTCGGAGGCTGACTTGAGCTTTTTTGTGAAATCTGATCAAACTTGTCTCTCAAGGCATTGAACCTTAACGGATCACCATGGTTACTTGCATCCATGACCAGTTCATCAACAGGAGTTCGGCCTTCGAGCATGCTCACTACTTCATACATGGTGAGGGCGAACCGCCGGCGATGGATTTGCACACAACAGAGCTACCTTTATCATTTATTTGCCTCTCCCTTGTCGAATTCTGACCCCAAGTTTGGATCCCCCAGCTATTTCCTTTTTTGTTGCAAGAAAATGGCCTGCATCAATGTCAACGTCGATACTTTCCACCGACATTTCCCTAAACCCGAACACTCATTATTTTTGTCAACATCGACATTTTTATCCTTGCTTATGTGGGTATTTGATCTTAGGCTTTTGGACTCAATTGCAAGCTAGAAAACAAACATCTCTAGATATTTTCTAAAGGATCACTACTAATATTCATCATCGTTACTGATATAATGTTCCGATGCATATGCAACAACAGAATAAAAGGATCACAGAAACGAAGTAAAATCCTTTCGCTGCACACTGCTATGTGGTGATTGCCTCACCAATGATGATAAATAGTAGTCGTCTACATATCAAGGTCAAATAAGCCCAAAATGCGCATTCTCGTTGCATCTAAGCCAATTGAGGCTAGCTCAATCGGTGTTTAGTGGGTGCGTGAGTTGTTTTCAACATATTTGAGTTCTGGATTTATGTTCCTGGGGGATAGTAAAATTTTTTTTGCTTCGCGTTGCATCTTGCTAATCACTCATTGCAGTTTCAGACATACGTGATTTTAACATGCAGAGATGAATATCATCTAGCTTACAGCCATAAAAGCACACATGAACTGCATTTATACTACAAAAAGATGCATGATATATTTTTGTTTTTAAAATTTTTCTAAGGTAATGATAGGATATACAACAGAGAAAAAATCAAACTAACCTAATTATCTGCCTACTTGTTGTGCAAGAAGGAGCGGGGGCAGCTTGCCAAGGCTTGTTGGAGAATCTCCGAATCAGTTTGCTTGCCCCATAGATTTAACCTCACGCAGATGGGGCTGATGAAGAGGAGGAGCCGAATCTTGCGGTACTTGATGAATTAAGGAGGCTCTCAGACTCTTTTGAACTTGGTGTTCTTAGGTGATCGATGTATTCAGTTAAGGCCTGGAACCTTAACTGGTCACCGTAAACACTTGGATCCATAATCAACTCGTGGACCAGAGTCTGGCCTTCGAGCATGCTCACTACTGCAGACATGTTAGGCCGAAGTGCTGGCGACGGGTTAGTGCATTGTAGAGCTACTTTGATCATTCTAGCAACCTCTTCCTTGTTGAAGTTGGATCCAAGCTTTGGATCCACCAGCCCCATTAGATTTCCCTTTTGTTGTGAAACAAGAGCCTGCAAGTAGTATGGAGAATGTCCAAACCAACAAGTCAATTAAGATACAAAATTTTTGGTCTTGGCGTGTCTCTGGAAAAGTTTTATTAGTTATATCTTACCCAATCTAGGAGGCAAACATAATCCTCATCTGGGCGAAATTTTGTGTTGCTTATGCCAGCCACAATTTCCAATGCAACGATTCCGAAGCTGTAAACATCTGCTTTATGTGTTAAATAGCCCCATAATGCATACTCTGGTGCCATGTATCCTCTGCAAAATAATGCCTCTCAATGACTTCTGTCTTAATTTACTGTTAAAGATATCCGAAATCATTTCTGTCTTAATTTACTGTTAAAGATATCTTCGTTACGATTGCAGTTAGAAATCGTAACGAAGAAAATAAAGAAATAAGGGGGCTCACATGGTTCCGGCAACTCTGGTGGTAATATGGGTGTTCTCGTCTTCATCCAGTTTAGCCAGACCGAAGTCGGAAATTTTGGAGTTAAGGTCCCTATCCAGCAGTATATTCGACGCTTTGATGTCCCGATGAACAATTTTCAGTGGTGATTCCTCGTGAAGGAAAGCTAGTCCTTTCGCGATTCCAACACATATTTTCTGCCTTGCTGGCCAGTCTAATTTCAGTGGGCAATCTTTTGGACCTTTTATCAATAAAGACATTGAAATCAATGAAATACATGAAAACTTGTAATTTAGATGTGGCGGCAAAGTTTTAACTAGTTAAGCTCACCAAATAAGGAGTGCCCAAGATCATTGTTCTCCATGAACTCGTACACCAACAACAATTGCTTGCCTTCAATACAGCACCCGTACAACTTAACAAGATTTGGGTGTTGCAAAGCTGAAATCATGCCTATTTCGTTCACAAATTCCCGATTGCCTTGCTTTGATCTTGCAGATAGTTGTTTAACTGCAATGATTGTACCATCTAATAACACACCCTGTGATGAAAATAGGAGTCATTTCAGGTTTATATATAGATTTTTGGGACAATCAAACAAAATGAAGTCATAAATACCTTATACACAACTCCAAATCCACCTTCCCCGAGCTTGTTTGCAGCATCAAAATTATTAGTGGCCGCTTTAATTTGTCTGAACGTAAAGAAACCAGTTTTCAGGTCTAATCCTTGCAGAACTGTCAAAGTAGCAAGTTTATACCATATGTTATTAGACAGTTCTTAAATTAAGAATTTGTGTCGGTAGAGACCAGACAACATATTGAAAAGACATTGTTACAGCAGCAATGGGGAATTTAAATGTTTGCAGTTAGTTATGATATTTTTTTTACAACAAAGTTTTTAAAGTACAGGCTTACCTTGATCTCTTGATGGCCTACCGCCAAGATAGCCTTTCCTCCAGAGAGCACCCAAGATCAGGAAAATAAGGCATAACGTTGAAAGAACTACAGCCACGATGATTTTTGCGGTTTTACTTTTGTCCGGAGGTTTGAAATCTACACAATAGAGGAAAAGAACGAATGTACGGAGTGGTGGTTAACATCTACTCTAAACTAGCTTCACTGCATTTTTCTTTTAGTGAACATAAGTTACTTACCAGCCTCCACTGAGATAGCTGATATAAGAGAACCATACACTCCTCTCTTCGGAGCACTTGTTGTCCCTTTCCCAGTCCATTGGAAGCGGATCTCTAACGTCTTATTACTCACATTTGCTTTAAATACTTCAATCACTGCTTTATCAACTCCATTTGCCGCCTCTTCAATATTAAAATCCTCCAACACACGTTTTCCCTATGATTTGAAATCACCTTTAATAAGAAACATATACTATAAAGAACGAATACTAAAACACATTACAAGCTTGTTAAGCAATAGAGAGAGAGAGAGAGAGAGAGAGAGTGATGTACTTCAGAGTATGTCAAATTCTACCTGGATATAAACATCAAATATTCGCCTTCCAACACTGTAATAAGATCTGTTGTCTCTAAATACTATCTCAGAAAAGTGAAGTTTCACAGTGTAGTTTCCGTTGGCTAAGCAACGAGCATAATACGTTAGTGAAAGAGGAGAGAGGCGTGCAGTTGTGTATAGCTCAGAATCATTCATTCTGAGGACAGACACATTATTTGCTATATAGTCCTTTGAGCTACTCCGAATGCCCCAAAAGTCACCAGTGCTGCTAAATCCCCAAGTCGGTTGGCTATGGACAAACATTGCCGGGCCCCCAGAATCTTCATCACTTTCGTACTTGATTTTTCCGATAGTGGTTTGTTTTCCACCACAATTAATATGCAATGAATATTTGTCTACATCAAAATGGTGATTAAACATCAATGGGACTTTAAAATAATCTTTCATTTATTTGCTCCAGGTATGTTAGTTATTTTGGGGAATAAATGGAGGGATTTGATCACCTTTTGGACATGGACTAAGGCATGGGCTGAGTAACCTACATTTACGTGGTGAAGGAAGAAAGCATTAGTACATATGAGATTTATCATCAAAAGGAATGCTCTTCTCGTTTTAGTCAAGTTTGAAGCTTACGGGTCGCTGAGTTTGGAAAAGCTCCGGTATAGATTGCTGATAAAACAAAAAACAATGACTTCCACCATTTATCCACCATTAAAAAAAAGCAGAAGTTAGGAGCAAAGAAAGAATAAAGAGTAACTCTTACTATGTTTCTCGACAAGTTCCCGGAACAGAATCCTCAGAAAAATTATTGTAAGAAAGATCAATAACGCTGCACATAAGTATTCTTATATAACTACACATACCGTAATTTGCTCACAAACAAAAAAAGTACATAATCATAGTTCATATGATTAAAGTTGATCAAAAATAAAAAATAAAAACAAAAAAATAAAAACAAAGTTCGTTGTAACATATGGATCGAAAACATACTAGCGATTATCTCTGCTATTGACCCAGTTTGGAATGCGCCCAATGAGCTGGTTACTTGTCAGATATCTGTAAGTGGGGGAAACATAATAGGATGTCAAAGTTTTTGCTTGTGTTAATGTCCATCTCTCCGACTATATAAAATGATTCTTCAAAATTTAACAGAATTTAAGAATAATGAATTAAGGAAACGATTCATGTTCCTGGTATTAAGAATTCATTACCACATTACTTTATACTTACAATGTGTCTAGTCCCACTAAATCTTCAAGATTGGGAATGTTTCCTTCCAATCTGTTATAGCTAACATCTCTGCAAAACAATTGAGATTTCTAAAATATGTGAGACCCTAAAACGTGTGTTTCATCAACAATACGGATTTATTACAGCTATCGCATGAACTTGAGTAGACGTGTTGGCCAATAAAATTGGAGAAAAAGTAGAAGGAAACATTACAAGGTTTTGAGACCAGTCAAATTAGATAAATCTGAAGGAATTCTTCCTCTTAGATTACAGCCTCTCAACACCCTGCGATTTCAACAAAACCCCTGTAATCGTAAGCACAATATTCCAACATTTTCCTACTAAGAAAGCATACTAGAATATAAATATGGCTTACAATCGTTGTATGTTTTTCATGTTGCTCACGTCTGGAAATTCTGAGCTCTGACCAGATAAGTCACTAATATATCTGCAAAGATTCATATCATGATAGCCGTGAGGCACTTAAGTCTCTTAACTTCTCAGTGCCAAAATCATATAAAGATCTAAATGACATTAACGACAATATAATTAAGAACTCACAGTTCCAGTAAAGTACTCAGTACAGAAAGATTGGAGGGAATTGGCCCTTCAAAACCAGTTGATTGCATCTCTCTATTAGCAACACAATTAAAGTATAAAGGTCAAAACATTTTTCAGACTTAAGAACTTGGAGGAGAAAAAAAAGCACTTTAGAATGAAAAGCTCTTACAAATACTTAAGTTGTTTCCAACTCTGGAAAAAGTCAGGCATTCTTCCAGTAAAGTTGTTACTGTTAGTCTTACTGCAAATGAGCCAAAAAGAAAATGATAAGAGACACAAATCCCAGGCTTTTCTTGGCAGGATCTTTTCAGGTACTCAAGAACACTTACAGAGTTTGTAACTTGGTCAGATTAGCGAGAGAAGCAGGCCATTCTCCACTGAGATTGTTAGCACTAACATGACTGCAATTTTCCATGGGCAAGACAACCGACAACCGAAAACCTTTAACATCTAGTTAACTTACAATTTGCAAGAAATTGAACAAAAGATCGATTTTTATACAAGTTAAAGGACGAAGTGAAAAGGGAATACAGAAAATTCAAACTTACATACTGTCCAAGTTGACCAATCTCCCAAATTCAGGTGGAATTGGTCCAGAAAACAAGTTGCTCTCCAGACCCCTGAAAACAAAGTTCTCTTAAGGTTATGGCAGGAAAAACCGAGAGGGAAGTTCATATTCGGTTATAAACAAGTATAAATGGCTTAAAAAGAAAGGATTCTGATCATACAAAGCTGTGAGAGTGGTTATGTTTCCCAAGAAGGCAGGTACTGGTCCAGATAAATTGTTGGTACCAACGACCCTGCATTAGATTATTTCCGTTAGTAACAATCACTATATAGCTAACCTTGAATATGAAGGGGTGGGCTCGGAGAAATTTACAGCAATTCCAACTTTGTAGAAGCCCATTCAGGAGGTATTGAGCCACTGAGGTAGTTCCGTTTCAAATTACTATAAACAAGAAGAAAGGACACTATTAGTGTGAACAAGGTATAAAAGGTTTGAGGTGGAAAATAAACGAAACGAACAAGTTCACACAGTTGCTTAAGGTAAGGTAGTTTAGCCGCTGATGACGGAAGCACGCCATCAAGATCCTGCCCTGCAAACGTGCTGCATAATACGATAAGAAAACGTGTGCGTCAAAACTTTGAAACTAAGGAAAAATCGCTGACAAAGACTCTCTTATGTGCCGTGTTGTTTCAGTTAGGCATCATAATCATGATCTTAATGTTAAGAAAATTTTCACACAACTGTGCAAAAGATAAGGAAAAGGGAGAATTACATGCTTTGGATATGGCAAAAATTGAGAGAGATGGAACAATTGCAGATGATGGTATTGGCGTACTGATCCGTACGCGGGCGATTAACGGTTGTCTGATTACTACACGGATCGTTGAAATTCCAGTCTGTTTTATTCAGCTGAGCTGCTATTTCTTTAATGGCTTCCACTACATGTACACATTAAAACTTGTCATTTTCATTTTTTCCTTGCGTTGTTTCCACTGCTAATTTAAGATTTCTACTAAGACAGTTCTTTTGTCAAATTGAAACAAAACAAACTCATGCTTACTAACAGCAGGAGAAATTTTTTGTTTCAAATCATTTTCCTAAGAAAATGTATGAAACTTTAAAAAAAAAAAAAAGAAAAAAGAAAAAAGAAAAAAGAAAAAAGAAAAATCTTTCCTGCTAAGCACAATTAACATTATTATTTTTTTAAACAACAAAACATTAATTATTATTTCTACATAACTTTAGACAAATCTAATCATTTTCTACATTCGAAAATTAACAGAAGCCCATATTACTAGGAGACAATCAAATCAAATCATCTTCCATTGAATAAACAGCTTCCAAAAAATAAAAACCATTTAAGTACCTTCATAATCAGGAAGAGTTGCAGTTTGAGCTGCGGATTTTGAGGGCCCCAGTTCCATAGAGAAAAGCAGAAAGAGGACTACAATTACATGGCTAATGGTGAAGAAGGTCTTCTTCTTCAACTTCTTAACTTTTTCAGCACAAGAAGAGATTTCTACAGTAAACATGTTTTTAGCTAAAAACGGGTAAAGTGAGAGGCAAGACAGAAAGAAACCAGTTCTGCTTTTATAGAACAAATTTATAAAAAATAAATAAATAATAAATAAATAAACTGACGGAATTCAACCCAACTTACCCTGTCAAACATTATCAAGATGGATAGAGCACCAACTTCTTTTTTTTTTTTTTTTTTTTTGGATATTAACCCCTCTCTGTCTCTCTGTCTCTCTCTGCATGTCAGCGGATTATTGTTTTCCAAGGAAAAACAATTAATTTTAATCTTTAGCGCCACAGTGAAACAGACGCTAGTTTGTTTCACTTTAAATTAACAAAACGCCGTCCACAAAATATCGTATAGAAATCAAAATCTTAATTCCAAATAAAATTTTTTATTTTTTTATTTTTAAAAATTCAAATTTTAAGATTTTATAATTTTTTTATTTTAAATGAAAATGAAAAGAATTTTATGTCAAAATATTCAAAAAAAATTTAAATTTTAAAAATTTATAATTTTGAAACGATGGCTTAATCAGTATATATGTGTTTATGTACATACATATATATAATATTAGTAGGATAACAATAATCTCTAAATTTTCTTGTTATTGTGATAGCAGAGTAAAAAGTGTAATCAAATGAGTACGGAGAAGATTAACGTTGTCATATAAAGAAAAGAGTAACCTTGTCCTAGAAATAGTTTTCTTTTCCCCATGGAAAAAAGTTTGGCTATAGACACTTTCTGGAAAAAGGTGATGTTAACAATGCCAAAATAATAATAATAATAATAAAATAAAAAATAAAAGTAAAAATAAAAAGTGAAAAAAAAAAAATCAAATATTAGAGTAGTACAAACACGTTCGGTTATTAATATCATGCTGTCAAACTTTAATATGTTTGGGTCCACAATAAAATTGGAATTGGAATTATATGACACCAAAATCTTAAATTCACACGTACCTGGGGCATATCATGTTGAATTGAGTAGCACTTTTAAACAATTTAAACGTAGAATTTCATTTCACATCATCAATTTTAATTCTTATTTTAATCATTTTATTAATTTTTAAGGGTCTGATTTATGTTTTGCACCGTTAATTATTAATATGGATATTCATAAATTAAGCTTACGTTTTGTATTCGAGTTTATTTTAAACTTAATTATATTTTTATAGTTAATTTTTGTCATTTTATTTTTAAAATAATCAATAAAATTATAACTAATTTTTAAAAAATTTAAAAACTTTCAACCTAAAAATTTTATTTTATTTTAAATTCAACCTAAACACAAATCAGGTTTTAAATTTTTAAAAATAAAAACAAATGAAGGTAGTTTAACCAGAAGTCACTTCAATTTATATAGTTGCTTCTTTATTTTATTACTTTATTATGATTTTTTTTGCAGGTATAAACTGAATTAAAAGTTGCCTCTAAAAGTCATGGTTGACGCTTATGCATGCACCACACAGGACACACTGAGGAATCCAAGGGGACCGGTTAATTCTAGCTGGGTCCGGATAGCGACTGAGTGTGACGTTGTCCAACCAACGTACAAATAATGTTTTTTTTTTTTTCCTTCTTCTTCTTCTTAATCAGAGACAAGAACGCACGTGCATTTCTTAGAGAATAAATGGATCACAAACATCTTCAATGTATAAATAGTTATTCTTTAGATATAATCCAATATTAAATTCTGAGGAAATCCTTCAGAAAATAAAATATAAAAAAAAACAACTCTAAGAAAATTAATCAATAGGTTTTGAGAAAATAAAAAATAAAAACAAGGATCATTTCAAATATGTTCTTCAACTTTAACATCATTCTTACTTTATCTCTAATTTTTAAAATTTTCACTTTGCACCTAAAATTTTGAACTAGTTCCACTTGATCTTTATTAATTTTTTTTTTATTTAAAACGACAGAAGAAGAGTTTAACGGTGGTAATGAGATATTTTTTTCATTTTTTTTAATTGAAATTCTAATAAAAGAGGATTAAGTGTGATGATTTTTTTTTTGGGTCTTGTTTTTAATATAAATTCTAATAGAAGAGATTAAATAAGACTAATTCTAAATAAAAAAGATAAAATGAGTTTTTGAAATTTAAGGATTAATGTGACAGCAGCTTAAAATTAGAGATACTTGTGAGACTGATCTAAAAAGTAAAATATGGTCAATTCTACTGGTTGATTATTCTCATTTCTTATATTTTCCTTCAACACCCTTCCTTGATGAACTTGCCTTTCTAGACAACCTTAATTACATACGGTATAATAATAATTATTTTTTTTTATGAAGTTACTATTTACTACGCAATTATTTTTGGTTAAAAGGTTATAATTCTTTAAAAGAGTATAAAATTATCCTTTATGTTAATTTAAAAATTTAACAGAAAATATCATATTAATCATACATGATTTATTATTTATTTAAGGGTAAGTAAGAAAAAATTACATAATTCAAATTATACGTATTATACACGTGATCTACTCAATCTAAATTTTAATATTTATTAATAAAAATTTAAAAGAGCTTAACAATTTTTTAACAAAAAGATAGGGATCAAATTGTAGATTATAAAAAGTTTAAAAATCAAAGAGTAATTTATTAATTTGTTATTTTCTTATGGGAACTGGTTTTGAAGTTCACCAGTTCGTCGTAGATAATGTCGGTCGCTTTGGTAACTTTTTCTGTTCTTTTCTTTTCTTTTTTCTTTGGAAACGAAGTATAGGTTTTTTTTCATTTTCTTAAAATATTTTCTTCTAATTCCTCCTTTTTTTTAATTATTTTATTTTATTTTATTTTTTGCGATTGAAGTTTTAGGGTCCGTTTGGGATCACATTTGAATACGGTGTTTTAGAGGTTGGAGATGGTTTGAGGTTTAGGAAGGTGTGGTTGGTGAAAATGAAGTGTTTGGAGTGAAAAAGTATAAAAACTTATAATATATTATTCAGAAAAAAATTAACAATATGGATCTTATTTCGTTTCTCATGAAATTCTATACAATTTAAAAACAAAAAAATCATTTAATTTTAATTTAGAATGATAAAGTTATGAATTTTTAAATTTAATTTTTTTTGAAGATATTTTAAAAAATAAATAATAAAATGACCCAAAAAAAATTTTTGGAACTACTTTTCTAAATTCCAACCCATTGGGCCTTAAACTATTTCTTTAATTAGTCTCTTGTGTCCTTGTGTCGGCAGGCACGATAGTTTTATTGACCGAGACAATAAAATGCCGGTCAATTTGTGTATAGAGGGGGAAAAAAAAAACCAATACAAAAAAAAAAAAAAATTGCTAAACCAAAATAAATGGGTCACTGGCTGCTTTTACTTCATAAACAGAAGACAAGTAAGGTAAATTCCATGGTTAAATTATTAAGTGAAACGAAGACCAAGATTTGTTTTAGATGATATCAAAAGCAAGCTATGATCAAACCTTTTAAAAATATCAATTCCGTCGTCACTTGAATTGTAAATATATGAATGTGATGAAATAACAAAGCAACTTTATCGTGGACCGCTAATGAATCACCATCTCTATGAATTATTATTGTTTATGGTTAATTTCGAAATATATGAGGCTTTGTTTATTTATTTAGGTCCATTTGACCCTTAAATCCAGATCTAAGTTTCAGTTTTGTTTTTATTTTTTTTTTTTGAAAAATCAATAAAAATTATAACTAATTTTTGAAAAGTCAATTAACTTCGATCAGAAAATTATATTTCAAACGGATATTCTAAATGCAAACTTAGTTAGCACCTCACATCTTCGGTTTGAGGCGTGACAATATACTCATTCTTTTTTGGCATATACTTTCTCTTATCTCATTTTCTAACTTAACCATTTCAATCCTCATTTATCTATCTTTGCTTTCTCTCACCTCATTCTCTTTTCTCGTAACATTTTTTTTCCTCCATCTTTCTTGGCTTAATTCTATCACTTATATATTCTCCGTAACTTCTCTCTTTATTTTTTTTTATCTCTAATTTAATTTCACAACCTTTTTCTCTTATGCTTCTCTTTCTTCACTTTCATCTGGAGTGGTAGAAAGTTAAGAGAGAGAATCAAAATGGGAAGTGGGAGACAGAGAGAGAAGGTGAGACGGAAAAAAAAAACGACGTCATCAAGAGATAAGCTAGGAAAAGAGAGCCCGAGGTGCTGACCCACAGCGAGGCAGGCCGGAGAAAATTCCTGTTGCTAATATATCCTTAAGCCCTTCTGTGTGTGATCCGATGAAGAAGATCTTGACTTGCTTGTCAAAGAGAAAGAGTCTTTCTATAATGACCGTAGTAGCCATGTCGAAGTGCCAGATTCCCCTCACTCGAGAATTATATGAAAGTATATAGATTCTATTCCTCACTCTCTCAATGGGAGTTGGGCCGATCGAAGCAACTTATTTTATTTTATTTTTATTTTTATTTATTTTTTTTTTGTGAATTGAGAGACAAGATAATTAATTAGTATCAAGATCAGCTACGATATCCTGATTTAGTTGACACCTTTAGCTAAACCAATCCTCTACCAGGCCAGTATGAATTTAGTTAAAAAAACAAAAAAACAAAAGAGTGTATGGAAACAACACAAATAGCAACAAACAGAAATAAAAGAAATAACCACAAAAGAAAAATCTGTTGATCTAACAACCGCGGGAGAGCAAAAGAACTGCCCAATGAAACGAAGAAGAAGAAAAACACTATTGTGTCTAAGCAAGAGCATGCTCTACTCATTTTACCTTGTACTCGTAAAATTCAATCGGAAAATCTCCACAAAATGAAAAAAGTCGATGCTCAATACTAGAATAGGAGGGAATGATGAGAACTGCACCATTACAAATTGTAGTTAAATAACATAATATGTAATAACCAGACTTTTTACAAATTTCGATTTCCTTTATTTGAAATCAAAGTTTGTATTATGTATGTTTATATGAAATGTCTGATATGATTTTATCAGAATTAGAATTTATGTATGATTTTCTTCCGGTCAAAGTTTGACCAGGAAATTTAAGATATGATTGAGACGGTACTGCAGTATAATCAACGGTACAAAATTATACTGTGAAAAATCGTCATTATGAATATAGAAGTGAGAATAAGGTACGAGACTATTATAGAAAAATCAAGCTCAATATTTAGAGTATTAAGGCCGAGAGGTTTCAAGTTCGGAGAAAAATTTTTACACAGTCCAGTTAAGCAGAGATGAATTTTGGACTGCAGTTTAATATAACAGTACTGTTATTAAATATAAACAGTACTAATAATATCTAAATTAGTATGATATTGGACTGTATTTTGGAAATCAAGCCAAATGGGTTTTAATTGGGAGACACCTCACCAAAAGATAATTAATGTGATTTTTTTGGAATTTTAGAAAATTATGTAAAGAATTCCAAAAGTAAGCATTAAACATTTACTTAGTCACCAAGCCACCTCCCAATGGCCGGCCACCTTGCATGAATTTTGTGCAATTACTTCATTTTTGGGGGATTATTATGCAACTTTAGAAGAGATCTAAATCACCTATAAATAGGTGAAGTATTAGTTCAGTTGACCATTTAGTTCCACTAAGACTTTTAGTTCACCTTTTTAGTTACAAAAAATCCCCACAAAGGCCGAACACAAAGGGAGAAGGAAGAGCAAGGCTTGGTTGGATTTTTGGAGAAGGAAAACAAAAAGAAATTTGTTGGATTCAAGTTTAAAGATCATCTCCCAAGTCCTTGAGGTAAACCCTCTCAATCCTTAAGTTTTTATTCAAGTTTGAAGTAAGATTATTTTTAAGTGTATTTCAAGTATGGAATGTAAGAGCATAAGCTCATCTTCTTTCTTTTTCTTCATGTAATGGTTTTATTGAGCTTGATCTGTGCATAATAGGGTTTAGAGAGTGATTATATATGGTTGTATGTGTTTTTTTTTTTTTAGTTATGCTTTAGATGGCATGTGCTAAGGGTGTATGCTCACTAAGTGTTTGTTATATATTCCCAAGATGTTTAAGAATGATCTTTAGATTATTGACAATAGATTTATACTGCATGATATGTGGAGGGTTTGAATAACCCCAAAAACCCTAGTAATGGTAGTATTTACCATTAAGGTTTATGTGTAAATAGTATGGTATGTATGAGATGTATGGCATGGAAAACATTAGTAAATATGCTGCATGTTTGTCATAGGCTCACGGTTTTAACCGTTTCAGGTAGTGTACACGTAATTTTTGGTACGAACCAACGAAACCGAAAACTACCAGTTTTGGACTAAAACAGGACAGCAATTTGGAATCTGAGTTTTGAGGCCTTTAGATGCCGAATTTGAAGAAAGTCAAAACATGAAAGTTGTAGAAAAAAGAAAATCCTAGGGGATAGCATGGACCGTTTAAAAAATAAGACTCCAACGGCCTCAGTTTTAGTAAAACCCGAGCCTGGTCTGGGCAATCCAGTGTTCACGGCCAGGTAATTTCAACAAGGTAAATGGGTAAGTTAAGGGCTGAATTGGGTTTTGGGCAAAACATGAAAGTTGTAGGAATCCCTAAGATCTACAACTTTTATGAGAATACGTTTGCAAATTCAAAACTAATTTTTAAAGTAAAACTGAATTTTTAAACTGGGCAGGAGAACAGGAAATTCCTACACAGGATTTTCAAAACAGTGCATGATTAGATAGTTTATGCACATACACTGATAACTAAGTTTTTGGGAATATTTTCAGAAAAGGTTTTTAGAATTTCATAGTTTTACTATTTTTGAAAAATAGATAATGATCAGTAAGGATTTATAGTAAAGAAATAATTAATTGGGCCAGGTAGTAAAAGGATACCCATAGTAATCACAAAGAGGTTACTAATTTTTATATGACAAGCTTTGGACTCAAGGTTACTCATAGTAACCTAATTAAATACTATTGGACCTTGTAATCAAGATTTTGTTATGAGAAAGTAAACCAAATAGTGTTTGGTTGTTGATTGGATTATGAGCCCTAAGGTTACATTTGGTAACCAAATGATGTATCAACATTTGTATGTGGGGGGGGGGGGGGGGGGGGGGGACATATAACTAGGATCATAAATAAATGTTGGGTTAGATACCAACAATGAATGTGATAAGTTATGATAAGATATGATGATTCTTATCTTACGTCTTTTTATATCAGGTAACTAACTGTTATTGCAACTCATTGGAGTAGCAAACCTCCGATCTAGTAAAACTCGTAAGTACAACTCCGCCTACAGCATAGGCAGATTGTTTGATTGAATGCATATTTTTAAAGCCCTACATTTTTGTATAAATGTATATGATTTATGATTTTCATTGTGACATCATGAAGTATGTTCGCTATTGATAACTCATATGGTAAGAATAAGACTATATTTCAAGTAAGAAACTATTTTAAGAATATGATGTTTATGAAAGATGATGAGTAAGTTCTGTATCGTACCGACCTGCACTAGGTCAGGTTTGGTTCGTGGTTTGAGTTGGATTGGGCTGGCTGCCCCAACCATTCCATAGCAGCGCGTCACGGTACGTACACTATGTTAAGGGCCATAGTATGTTAAGTTAAGAAAGAATAAGAAAGCATAATCAAAACATAATTTGTTCATGCATTGTTTTGCTATGAAATGTTTTGCGGATGAATAGTTATACTTGTTGAGCGAAAGCTCACGACTTACGTCTATGCTGTAGGTAAGCTCCCTACTAGCAATGTTTGATACAAGACGATGGAGCGCAGCAGAGCTATCTATGAGATTACGGGCTGGGAACCACTACACGTTTTGTCGTTATATATGTATGCAGTTTTATATGTTTTCCGTTTCAAACTCGAGTGCTTGAATTAGTACTTATACCTATATGTATATATGTATGTCTATATGTAAGTGTATGAATCAAGTGAAAAAAAAAAAATCTAATCCGAATTTCCGCTTAATAAATAAGTAAGTACTTATGTATGCCATATACGATGTAACGGCCTACGTAAGGTGCTCGTTACATAACATGAGGAATGCAAGATGTATATCACAATATTGCATGAAGTTATCTACACATTTAATACACTACGAAATCAGACACCCTAATGTCTAATCATGACAATACAACGTATGCGAAACAATACAATATACCACTATCGAACATGGTCAAAACAAATATTCCACTCGTATCTTTTAATTCATAAAGTTTGAAAGATGATTTGCATCGCCACAAAAGAAACGAAGCATGGCGTCGTTGTTATTTTGGAAACTTATTTTTAGGCTGAAGAGTACTTATGATGTGACATCAGAGAAGAAAGCACTGTTGTCTTTGGACTCGAAATTGATTTCATAGAGATCATGACCAGATATAGTTAAGGATTCAGGATAGAGATCATTGGCAGAAGTACTTGTGGAAGGTTTTTCCGAAGTGCTAAATTTGGAACCTTGGGTTTCAATTGTGTTCTTTTTCGGAATTTGTTGATAGTAGTCTTTAAGGGTCTCAAATCTCAAATCCTTTGTCAAAACATCACCATAAATACCAGGATCAGAGACCACTTCCTGAACCACGGTGTGCCCTTCAAGCATGCCGATCACATCGAACATTGTAGGCCTCATCATTGGAGATGCATTGGTACATAAAAGAGCCACTTTTATAACTCTTTCAGCCTGTTCCTTGTTGATTTCGTCTAGATTTTCATCTACAATCTCCAACAATTCTCCTTTCTGTTGCAAGACAAAGCCTGCAAAGGAATGAACCAATCAAGAATCACCAAACGTTTCAACTTTCGCATATGAATGGAAAATTGATATCATTAAAAAAAAAAAAAAAAAAAAGTAGTCGAAGAAACAATCCCTTTATCACTTACATAAGCAAGAAGGCAAACACATTCATTTTGAGGCCTGTAATTTGTATTACTCTTCCCACTAACAATTTCTAAAGCAACAACTCCAAAGCTATAAACATCTGCTTTCTCAGTCAGATAACCCCACAGTGCATATTCTGGAGCCATATACCCACTAAAAACATAACAAAACAACAACAACAAAAGTAGGGAATTCAATACATTTTGTTAGGAAATTCATCCAATAATTTATGAAAATTTTGACTTACATAGTTCCAGCAACTCGAGTACTAATGTGGGTGTTCTCATCTTCATGAAGCTTAGCCAATCCGAAATCTGATATCTTAGCATTAAGATCACTGTCAAGGAGCACATTTGTGGCCTTGATGTCTCTATGAACAATCTTCAGAGGTGACCCTTCATGAAGAAAGTAAAGACCGTTGGCTATTCCAACGCATATGTTGAACCTCGTTGCCCAGTCCAATTTTGGACTACTCGTTCTTGGACCTACAGATGACATGATCAGGGCCGTGATGCAATCGAAAAAAATATTTACCATAACGTCATAATTCTAGGTTGAGCATTCCAGCTAGGCTGGCTAGAAAAATGGTACACATGAACATCTCATAAAGAGGGAAATGGTAAATTACCAAAAAGTGCACGACCAAGGCAATTATTTTCCATGTACTCGTATACGAGCAGTAGCTCATTGCCTTCGATACAACATCCATAAAGCGTCACTAGATTTGGATGTTGCAAACCCGATATCATGCCTATCTCGGTTACGAATTCCCGATTTCCTTGGTTGGATTTTGAAGACATTTTCTTCACAGCAATAACTGTACCATCGGACAATTGACCCTGCACGATGATACGCTTTACCAAGTCAAATCTACATCTTAATAATGGCATGTGTGATATATCCAAGGCAAGATCAGCGTGCAGTTGTGATGGTCCAATGTATGTTTAGTGTTACCTAGAAGTTCGTTAATTACCTTGTAAACAGTTCCAAAACCACCTTCTCCAATCTTGTTTTCGGAGTTAAAATTATTAGTCGCAGCTCTTAGTTGTCTCAAAGTAAAGGAACCTGTTCGCAGTTCTAGCCCCGTAAGGTCTGACAATGAAATTGAAGCAACCATTAGGAAACACTAAAATGAATTGATCATCAAGTAAGTTGACACTTCAACTGCAAAAGCGATTAATTGCCCACCTGATCCTTCTTTTCTATTCTTGTTCCGGCGATATCTTCTCCAAGTGAGTGCACAGGTTACCAGGAAGATTAGGCAGAAGATAGACGCAATTATACCAGCCACAAAATATATGCTCTTTTTTATATGTTCTACAAATGGGAGATGAATATGCCCAGAAAGGAATTAAACAATCAAAACTAGGAGGAAGAAAATCTTATAAAATGAAAGATGAACTATATGAGTTGTATTCCTCACCTTCACAATGAGACTTTGAACCTGAAAATGCAGAAACCCGAAGACTTACTGAATATACAAAATTATTAAAACTAATGAAATAACAATTTAGAAATATATGTTAAATTAATAGCTGATCAATGGTTGTAAGAATGCTGCGGATTTCCTTTTGGACCCATTCGAAAAAGCTTTTGCTTTTACTTTATTTATTTAATCAGCAGAAGAAGAGAAGCAAAAACTGTGGTTTTTTATTGACTGCTTGGAGCCCAAGAGCTTATAAGGTTAAAATAATTTTAAAATTTTTAATAAGTAATCAGACTCTAATACAAGTTTTAAAATCTATTGAGAAGAGCTTTTATTGGAAGTCACATTTTCTGGCTTTGACAAGAAACTCTTTTGGAGATTATGAGCTATCTGAAAAATCAACTAAACACTTATGGAAAAAAAATTGAATCTAAGAAGCTCTACCAAATAGGTTCTTTGTATGCAGGAAAAAAAAAATCTAAGTGGGTTGATCTTCTTCTTTTCACTATTTTGCTCCCCGTATGCATTTCTTTCTAGCTGCTGCATTTTTTCCCCCTCCGTTTTGGCTAACATGACGGAACTTATAAATTGCAAAATGTTTTAAAATATATCGATTTGCTAGTCATTTTTGTATGTAATAGTTTTCTTATTAGATGTAGAGTTGACACAATTCTGACACTACTCTTCTTTAGGGAAAAAGACAAGATGGTGTGACATTATCCTAACTAATAACGATATGTTACAACACTACGTATATGTAAATATATATCATCTTTAGTCAGTTAAATGATATAGTGGAAAGACAAACAAACTTACTTGGACACACAGAAATAGCAGATATAAGAATACCATAGTTCCCCCTCTTAGGGACAACAGTGGTGCCTCTTCCTGCCCAATAAAAGCGGATATCCAGGGTATTATCGATCACACTCACGTTAAAGTACTGCTTTACGACAGCTTTGCTACCAGTTCTATTGGCTTCCTCTTCTATATTGAAATCCTTGGACATTCTCTTCCCCTGAAAAAAAAAATAGAAAAAGAAACAAAAAGAGAAAGATACTGTTTTCAGCTCAAGAGTTATTTTTTCTCTCTCTTAGCTAAGTAGATCCGAGTTATTTTTCTGCCTTGATGCTAGCTATCTCCTCTCACCATTTGCTTAAAAAAAAAAAAAAAAAAAAAGGAGTAGATCATGCTCGTCAGTTTGAGAGAATTCTCTGTACGTACCTGAATGTAAATATCAAATACACGTCTGCCAATACCGCTGAATTTTCCAAATATGAGCTCTGCAAAGTGCAGTTTCACTGTATATGTTCCGTTCTCTAGACAAGCGAAGTAGGTAAGAGACAATGGAGATCTACGCGCTGTGGTATACAAAGGCATCGAATTCCCAAACTGATCCTTATTTTCTACAATATGGCTACGTATATCATCACTGTCGTCCATGAAATCTCCGGTGCTACTAAACCCCCAATATTTTCCAGTGTAACTCTTTGCAGCGCCATATGTATCGGTTATGTCACCATCATATAAAAGGCTTCCATTGCCATTTTTGACAGTTACACTCGACCCACCACAATTTATATGAAGTGATGATCTACGATCTGTTACATACATTTATAATAAAAATTAATGGATGCCAAACTAATTAAAATGTGGTATGCTTCTCTAATATCAATTAACCTCTTTCTTCACTTACATTTAAAAAACAAAGCAAAGCAAAATTTAAAAAAAAATTAAAGAAAAAGAAATCCTACTGGTTTGACAATTGGGTGCAGTCGAACAAGGAAGAAGCCTCTCTCTGTACGAAGTGATAACCGGAACGTATTAGCAAGAAATATTGACAGTATTCATCCCAAGTAATCGCAACTCGAGATTAATAGAACTGCTCACCCCGAATCATAGTGCCCTACACATGCTAGATAATGAAATAAATTTGGAAAATACTGATAATAACAATCTTACAGGCTCTGGAAGGATGAACTCCGGTATGTGTTTAGTGTTTCAAAGCTGAAAGATTGAGAAAAAAGAAATTTATAAGCTACTTTTTGCAATTAATCTGCAAACTTAACTAGGAGATGCGGCATTATTAAAAGTGTATTATCACCTGCTTCTATTGCACAGGGTATTATCTAACCAGGTAAAGTTATTATAGGAGAGGTCACTGAAAATATATATATATATATATATTTATATTTCATTAGTACAAAATGAAAAGAAAAGAAAAAGCAATGTTAAACTGAAATTCCACCATATAATATATAAGAACATACATATCGTCGACCTTAGGATTGACAAGGAATGAGTTGGGAACACTTCCGTTGAACTTGTTGCCCGCCAAAAATCTGATATTTATAATGAGTTAATATTCAATATTTCAGCAGAGACCTTTTAATGTATGCTAATAATATAATCAACCATCATAAGAAATTACAAAAAAGGGACTTCAAGAGTACTCCAGAAAGCTTACATAAATTTTGCTGTGTTGGTCTTAGCATAAGGTTCTCCTTCCAAGTTATTAAAGCTTACATCTCTAAGAAAAACAGCCAAAAAACGAGAAGAAAATATATAGATCAAAGAATTTTGTTGCATGCATGAGCATGTCTCACATTATATAGAAAACATGGAGGAAAACTTTTCTTGTAGAACTACTTTTCCAACTATAAGATGGGCAAAGAATAGAAAAGCATTTGTAAAAAATATCAGTTCATCTTATCAAAAAGCGGACAAAAAAGCGTAGCCTAACACTTTAGCTGCCAAAACCATACTCGAGTTCAGATTTTATGTCCCGTTGTCCTATCTCATTGGTTGTTTCTCTAATTAAATTTTAACCTAAGTGAATTGCCTAAGTATTTTCAGTATTAGTTTATCTCCTATTTATGTGGCTAACTTGTTCAATTCAAATGATATGGCAAATAAAGAGTGGAGGGACATGATCTGAATTTTTCAGAATGTCACTATATCATTTTACCTCTTCAAGCAATCAAAGAAGGGAAATTAACTAACTTACAACATGGTCATCCTGGGGATCATTTCCCAGATTTCTTTCGGGATAATTCCAGATAAATTCACGTTTCTCAATACCCTGAAAAATGGTTCTCATAGGTTACTTCAACTGTTTAACAGTAGCACGTATTTTGCATATCAATAATTCATAAACATCTAGATAGATCAAGGTAGTTTCATACAAAAATATCTCCGTTTGGTTGCTGCGTAGAACCGGAAAGTCGGACTTTGGGCCAGCCATATCGGTGATCGTCCTATCAGAAATCAGGTGACAAACATTTAAGCTACTCATCAACTTCTTTTCCATTAACCATACTGGGAGTAATGCATGACCTTGTTATTGTGGAAAAAAAAAAAAAAAGGATAGGAAACTGTTTAGGTGTAGAAAAACATTATATAAAGGTGGTGGATTTGAGGTGTAATGAGAACTTTTTATAAGATGTTATTTACCTCCACTAAAAATATTTGCTAACAGCATTTCACAAAGAAGAAATTAGGTAGATAGATAGTTTTTATATACTTATTTAAAAGAATGACCGAACTTTTTTTATTTAAGAAAATGACCAGTGGTCATTAATTAAAACGTTGATTGAGTCATTCGGTTAATTAGTGATTAATCATGACCTCTGTGATTAATTGGTAAAAACACATATTGATGTATTCTAATAGCATGAACTCACCCACATACAACTAATATCATTTTACACATGTTTAATGTTAACCTCTTTGCTTGCTTTTATCTTTCCAACGTAGAATTTTTGGCTTTTCAATTAATTCTAACTTATATTAAAATATATCTATAACAATAACTTCGTGAAATTATACATAAATTCATGAGTTATAGATTTGCTCACAGGTCTTTCAAGTTCCCAAGATGTTGAAAAATGCCAACAGGGATAGGTCCTTCGAATCCAGTTGCATACAGTTGCCTGTATTTTCCAAACATATATCATTTATACAAAAGAAGATTTACATTTATATTTCACTTCATATAATGGTCTTGACATCAATAAAATTTCAAGGTTAGAGAGAGAATTACAGTCTGGTAAGTGTAGTGAAGTTCGCAATGAATTCTGGTATAGGGCCTTCAAAGTTATTATCGCTTAGCCGGCTGTATGTAACAGTGCAAATTAGAAACTTAATGCTTCTAAAAGTATTGAGTTATTTTCATCTATGCTCCCTGAATAATAGGATCACTCACATTTAATTACTTGAATTTCAGAAATTCTCACTTTGTCTCCTGAAATTTGAATTTAAACTCATTTGCCTCTTATATTAGAATTTTAATTAAAAATAGATGTAAAATGAGGGAAATTAGTCTTATTAAGCCTTTTTTATTAAGATTTCTGTTAAAAACATATAGAACAGACCACATGAATGCACTTACAGCTCACCTTTTTTTTTTTTTTTTTTTTTTTTGCGTTTGTTTGTAATTGAAATTCTGATGGAAAGGTAAAGTATGATTAAATTAAAAGTTCAAGAGACAAGTGAGGGTGACCCTAAAGTTCAGGGGTATAGAGACAAAAATAATTCAGAAATATTTAAAGGTATATGTATTGCACCAATATAAAATGTAAACAGCTATATCAGAACTTACAAATCCTTCAACTTATTCAGGTTTGCAAGAGACTTCGGCAACCTTCCCACAAACTTATTGGAGGAAAAGAACCTATATATATTTTTTTACAATGATAGTAAAGAAAAAAGCGAAATTATTTGTCTTAACTGTAATTTCCATTTTGACACCAAACATAATAAAGAGTACTCTTTTGGTAAGATAATAAGTAAAGAGTACTTGTACTCATTCAATAAACATAAGAGTACTTGAAAATTTACAAAATGACGTACAGGTGAGTTAGGTTGACCAAATTACCAAGCTCCTTGGGAACATTACCAGAAAAATAGTTGCCTTCAAAGCTCCTGCATTTCAGTTTTTGACATACTAGAATTCACACGCGTTCAATGTAAAAAAAAAAAAAAAAAAAAAAAAAAAAAAAAAAAAAAAAAAACACAGTAATTTGAACAGATTGAAACATAAATTCTTAGAATTAAGGAAATAAATAAATAAATTAAAGACGTACAAGTAAGTAAGACTAGGAAAGTTTCCCCACTCTTTCGGAATTTCCCCCGATAAGCGATTGGCAGTGAGAGAACTACACGAAATTAGCTCCTACATTAGGAAAGGTAGAACAAAACAACTGAAGAAGAGCAAAAATTGTGCTTACATGAAGTTCAAGAATTTCATTGTACTCCATATTGCCGGAAGTGAGCCATGAAGAAAGTTGCGAGCGAAGTCACTGAAAAGTCCACATTAATGAATCATCGTTGCAGTTCTTCACGCAAGACGTAATTCAGCATGAAAAGAATGTAAATCCTAATAAAGTCATTTTCACCTAACAGTTATCTTGCATACATTTAACATATGGAGAAAATGCAGCTGAATTTCGGTTCAAAATGTACTGATTTGCAACTATTATTATTATTATTATTATTTTGGTAAATCAACAAACATATGTAGAAGATTGAAAAGCCAATTGAACGAAAAAAAAAAACTCACACTTTTTCAAGATATGTAAGATTGACTAGTTCAGGTGGAAGCGTCCCCGGAAGGAGTAGGTTTTTCAGACGCCTGTCAAACAAGAAGAAAGCTAGAGAATTTTTACTTTTAACTAAAAATGCATTTATAATTAAGTGATTTAGGAAAATGGTAAGCATTTACAACTCAGTAATGTGATAGACACCGTCGTCGGTCAATGTACAGGTTATATTCACGTTCTCGTTGGCAGAGGAGCTGCAAGGGTCGTCTAAATTCCAACTCGAACTTTGTACCCCCATTGTCTCTGCCATTTGCTTTAGAGTCCTTACTGCAAATTTGTACATGACAAAGCAGAGATTTTATTATTATTATTTGTTAGTTGTTAATTGCTTCATTCCAGGACTGTATCATTGTAGTGCTTTCAATAATTAATAATCCAGAAACAATTTATCAATTCGATCGAAAAATATTCATTGGATAAATTTGCCAAAAACCCTTCAAATTTGGTATGTAGGTTTTCAAGGAACTTGGGTGAATCCGGCAGTTACCCAAGTAACTTTTGACTACTGAAGAGGTTATTGTTAATGTTGATAGGTATTCGAAATCCTCGGGATCTTGGCCCCTTGACGTGGCCTGAGTCACGAGAGATGATTTTGGTGCCTAAGAATCTAGGGTACACGGTTTTAGATCTTTGAATGTCAAATAGTCAAAAGTATTCGATAGTTACAATGGGAATCTAAAATATTGAAGATTATCTGTACATTCAAATTCAAATATGAAATATATTATATTTTTAATATTAGCTAAGGATTATCTTTTAAGAGGCTATAAATACATAATCAAATGGCTTAAAAAAATCCTAAGTCATATTTTACAGACTACACACTTGTAACTCTGTAAAAGATAGTGGAGCCACAAGCTCTAGAGATGACGTAACAAGTCAACTTACAGTAAACCTCAATAAATATCAGTATTCTCTATTTATGCATCTCTTACTTTTACTTTTATTGTTTTGTGCTTTCTCATAGCTATGATAGTTCTCGAGGATCCCCAATATCGCAAGATTTATTAGCCAAGTTTTATCCATTAACAGTTGAATACTTTAGGGAAGGGTTTGGACTTTGCTCAAAGAAAAGTAGATTTTCGTAGTGGAAATAAGACATAAAAACATGAATCGGAGAAACATATTGGTATATCTTTCAATATGAAAATGGAGTACTCATGCACATTTTCCTATTTTCGTTGATGGTTAATCGGCCATATTTAGGGTGCCGCGCTACGGCAGCATAAGGCTGGTATTTGGGCAGCAAGAGGCCAACATTGCTTTTGGTTGGTGGTGGTGTGAGGCCAGTGTCGATTGGGTAGGCAATGGCGTGAAGCCAACTTTTCATGAAGGAGATTGCCTGAGTGAAAAATTAATGACAGTGTGTAGCTCATTCGAGCTTTGAAATACCACGACACTTAAATGGGTCGTCGATACTCAATCATGCGAACCTCGATTAAGAAGGCTAGGTAATGGAATTTGAAATTAATGGTCTATTACTAGTTGACTATGATCCATGACTTATTGATTATAGTATATAACTGATTAACATGTAAATCAATAATTGACATACATTAATCATTGATTATCACTAAGGACGTGTTTATTAATGGGTAATCCAATTTAGAAAACGAAATTAAATTCATAATTTTAAATTCTAGTGTTTACTTTTTTATTAGGAAATTAAATGACATGGATCCCACCTAAAAATAAGGAATTAATTTTCTTGATAGGGGGAACTTGTCTCTCACCTACTACCTACGAAAATAAATTACTTCCCCTAAAAAATAAGAAGTAACTAACTCTATACCAAATATATATTTATTCTTATTTAATTATTTTTTTCAAATAAGGATAATTTTGTAACTACAATAATTATATTTCCAATCCTTATAATTTTTTAGAAAGTAAACAGCATAATAGGAATTTAATTCCTTAAGTAAATAGATTCCTTGATAGTTTTATTAAACACTTTAATCTAATTCTGGAATTTTATTTCGTGTAATTTAATTATTTTTTTCCTAGAATTAATTTCCTATTTTTAGAATTCTTGATAAGCAATGTGCAGTAAGTTAAAAAGCGATTAACATTCATTTTTATAAAATAACCATTTTTTTCTATTTTAATTAAACTTAAGACATTTATTAAAAGTTTTTAAAAGTTTATGGAGGCAATACACGATAACTTGAATATATATTTGTGTGTGTGCATTTTTAAGGAATATTTAGAAATAATAACGATAAGTATAAACTGTCCAGTTTTTAAAGATTTCCAACGGAATCTTTCTTTCCAAAAAAGGGGGGATTTTCAGCGGAAAGTAAAAAAGAAGATTTTTCATTTTATTAATCATTTTTTAGAAATATTTTTGAACTTTTATTTTGAGAAAATAAATTATCAACTATGTATATACGATTACTTTCATTAAATTTAGAGAAAAAAATTATCATCAATCTATCGCCTAAAACAACTAAAAAAAAAAATTAGATTTGCCTCATAAGCCTGGTTGTCACAAAGTCGGTGGAGGCCGTTATTTTTATAAGAAGTAATTAGTTAAAGAAAAGTTCATAATTTCAATCGTAAGTCACAATGGTTATATATATCTCAAATACTAACAGGACTTAAAACTCTAATCAGTCTTTAATTTTCAGGTATCATGGTGGATTCTATATCTTCTTCATGATTAACATGAATTAAAAATTTAAGAATAGTTAAAAAAAAAATTTATAAAGATAGAAGAAGAGAAGGCGAGGTTAAATACCTTCATCATTGGGAAGATTTTCGGTTTGAGCTCTAACGTTGACTGCTCCAAAAAAGACAAGTAATATGAACATTACAAGACCAGGGAATATAATTGATATGTTTTTCATGTTCTCCATTGTATGTGCATGTTGAAGCTCGCTTGAGCTTTGGATATCTTTTCTATATGCGTGTGTGTGTGTGTGTGTGTGTGTGTGTGTGTGTGTGTGTGATGTATTAACGACCTTGAATGCTTGAATAATTCCGGTCAAACGGGGCCACTTGCATGTGTTGGGAAAAGAAAAACAAATAAATAAAAATTGTACGTTTTTTTTTTAATTAGGTTTAATTTTACAAGGAGTCCCTTGATTAGTTTCTACTTTGCTGGCAACTCACTCGTTGGAAATATACTTTGACTTTGACTTTGATTTGATTATATATATACATATCCATATACATCTAGTTTTTTTATTTTAATTTTATTTTATAAATTATAGGGTCTATATTATATACTTGTAGTTCTGATAACACACCCCTTATCCATAAGTTACCATCAACTTCTTAGCTGCCAAATTACGCTACTTCTTAGTTGCTACCAACGTACGGATGCAAGTCAACTCACCAGAGTACAAAGGGGTTAAACGCCCTATAAACAAAAAACAAAAAGAAAATTACAAGGGCCCCGTCAAAACTGAAGCAGCATGTGCATACTCTAATCCCAAGGTAAAGAATCCCAGGATGTCTCAATTAAGGACCCGTTTGAGAAGCTATCTGAAAATTGTATTTTGAATGTTAAGTTAGAAATATATAGACATATGAAAATAGTATTTTGAATGTTAAGTAAGAAATATATATTTGGAATGAAAATTTTTGAAAAAAGTTATGTATTATAGAAAATAGTACAAAAAATTTGAGATGTATTTGAAAAAAAAAAATGAAAAATAGTTCTTATCTTGCTCATCTCATTTTACAAGTATTTTGATATAAAAATTATCACATTTTAATTTGAAATGAAAAATTTATAGATTTTTAAAATTTGATTTTTTTAAAAAATAGAAGAGAGAAAAATTTGATATAAAATTGAGATTTTAAAATTCAGATGGTATTTTATTATCTAGAGATCTCATCCCAAATGTGCCTAATAACTTGTCTTGAGAGAAAAAAAAGTTGAGTGTGGGATCCACTGGGCCTTCGATGGCGTTGTAGATTGTATCTTTTGACGACAGTTGTAATTCGCTTTTTCTACTAGTGAATGAATTTATCAAGTGCAATAAATATGGACCTACATAAAAGGTTTAAATATATATAGTAATGTGGACTTTGGCCGCATGGGCAAGTGTGGTAAATGTATGGGCAAGTGTGGTAAATGTGGACTTAATCACAGGGGCTAAGTCGTTAATTTGGAAAATATCGAATTCCAAATTTATAGTTCTATTTTATTGAATATTGATTTATAACAAGCTACTATCATCAATTTGTAATTTGTTTTTCTACCTAGGTATGTTTGCTCCAACAACCATTTTCTAATGGAGTGTATTGGTATTAAGCATCGATCATTCCATGTAATAATGCTTAATACGTTAAACCAATTTCTAACGCAATGCTTAGAGCATTTCTAACGTATTGTTAAATTAATGTTTTAACGATAAATTTTGGTATTTCTCTGCGAAATGTATTCCCCAATGAGTATCTTTAATACCAAATTTTTCATACGTTAAATTTGATGAGAAATTTATTTCACTGCATATCTAATATCAAATTTAATGTTTGATTTTTATTAATTGGTGCCTTAAATTTTTTATGTAACCATTATAATATTTTCATCTTTAACATTATTTAAATACTAAAAGTTCACCTTTTCGAATTTAAAAGAACGATAATGATGACAAAAGATAGATATAGTATGAAAAATAACATTACATATTGAAGAACATAATAGAATATTGTTATTTTTCATATTATTAACTCAGGTGGTTGATCTAGGATAACAAATGTAGTACTAACATCTATGTATACACTCGAGATGGTCTTAGGATCATGAGTTTGAGATGTGACAGTGCTAATTTTCCTTTGGCATACTTTCTCTCATCCTATTTTTTTACACTCGAGATGGTCTTAGGATCATGAGTTTGAGATGTGACAGTGCTAATTTTCCTTTGGCATACTTTCTCTCATCCTATTTTTTCTCTTAATTCTGTTTCTGTCCTCATTTGTCTATATGTTCACTTTCTCTCTCCTCAATTCTTTCTCGTAATCTGTCTCCTCCATCTTTGTTGGCTTAATTTCTATCACAATACTAGAATAGGAGGGAATGATGAGAACTACGCACAACAGCAAATTATAATTACATAACAGAACACAATATCTCAAATCATAATAGTCTCACAATAATCATTGCATTAAGATATCTACATTTTTAATACGCGCTATGGAATCAAACATCCTATTGTCTAATGATAATACAACGTTCTAATGCGATATAATACAATACAACCACTATCGAATGAACATGACCAAAACAATATTCCACTCTACTTTTCATTCATAGAGTTGGAAAGATGATTTGCATCCCCACAAAGAACAAAGCACTTCGTCGTTGCTATTCGGAAAACTTAATGCAAGGTTGAAGAACTATGATGTGACATTAGAGAAGAAATCACTGTTAATGTTTCTGGACTCGAGATTGATTTCATAGAGATCATGACCAGATATAGTTAAAGATTCAGGATTTATCGGGTAGAGATCATTAGCAGAAGTACTTGTGGAAGGTTTGTCCGAAGTTAATTTGGAACCTTGGGCTTCAATTGTATCCTTGTTTTGAATTTGCTGATAGTAGGCTTTGAGGCTTTTAAACCTTAAATCCTCTCCCAAAACATCACCATAGATACCGGGATCAAAGACCACTTCCTGAACTCGATTCGCCCTTCAAGCATGCCGACCACATCGAACATTGTAGGCCTCATCATCGGAGATGCATTGGTACATAAAAGAGCCACTTTTATAACTCTTTCAGCCTGTTCCTTGTTGATTTCGTCTAGATTTTCATCTACAATCTCCAACAATTCTTTTTCTTGTTGCATGACAAAAGCCTGCAAGGGAATGAACTAGTTAAGAATCACGGAAGACTTCAACTTTTGCATATGAATGGACAAGATTTGTGTGTGTGTGTGTGTATATATATAGTAACCAAAGAAACTATCCATTTACTTACATAATCAATAAGGCAAATACATCCATTTTGAGGCCTGTAATTTGTATTACTCTTCCCGCTAACGATTTCTAAAGCAACCACTCCAAAGCTGTAAATATCTGCTTTTCGGTCAAATAACCCTATAGTGCATATTCTGGAGCCATGTATCCACTAAAAATATAACAAAACAGCAACAGAAAAAAAAATAAAAAAGGGAATTCAATACATATGTTTATTAGCAAATTCATCTAATTAGAAATTATGAAAATTTTGACTCACATAGTTCCAGCAACTCGGGTACTGATGTGGGTGTTGTTATCTTCATGAAGCTTAGCCAATCCAAAATCTGAAATCTTAGCATTAAGATCCCTATCAAGGAGCACATTTGTAGCCTTGATGTCTCTATGAACAATCTTCAGAGGTGACCCTTCGTGGAGAAAGTAGAGACCGTTGGCTATTCCGACGCATATGTTGAACCTCGTTGCCCAATCCAATTTCGGACTACTTGTTACCGGACCTACAGATGACACGGTCATCACCGTAATGTCATGATTCCAAAACAAACATTCCAACTACGCTGGCTACAATAGTAGTAATACATGACAAATTTCACGAAGAGGGAAATGGTAAATTACCAAAAAGTGCACGGCCAAGGCAATTATTTTCCATGTATTCGTAGACAAGCAGTAGCTCATCGCCATCAATACAACATCCATAAAGCTTCACTAGATTTGGATGTTGCAAACCAGATATCATGCCTATCTCAGTTACAAATTCCCGATTTCCTTGGCTGGATTTTGAAGACATTTCTTCACAGCAATCACTGTACCATCGGGTCAATCTGTACCATCGGATAATTGACCCTGCATGGAAATATACTTTACCAAGTCAAATCTGCATCTTCAAGTTGTCATTTAATATTTCCAAGCCAAATTCAACATGCAATAGGAATGATCAAAAATGTATGTTTAGCGGATTGCAGGCATAGTTTAGCAGTAATTTCATATCTGACTTCAACACAAAGTGTATAGTTCGAATCTCCTATCTCTAAATTCAAAAAAAAAAATATATATGTATATATGTTTAGCGTTGCACTTGGCGTGAGTTAATTACCTTGTAAACACTGCCAAACCCACCTTCTCCAATCTTGTTTTCGGAGTCAAAATTGTTAGTTGCAACTCTTAGTTTTCTCAAACTAAAGGAACCTGTTAGCAGCTCTAGCCCTGTAAGATCTGATGATGAAATTGGAGCAACCATTAGGAAATATTATGCGAGTAATTCTTCATATAAAGAAAACGAGTCGACCATCAATTAGTTTGACACTTCAACGCTAATTAAAGCGATTAATTGCACACCTGATTTTTCTCTTCTATACTTGTTCCGGCGGTATCTTCTCCAACCAAGGACACCGATTACCAGGAAGATTAGGCAGATGGAAGCAATTATACCAACCACCAAAGGTATCCACGTTTTTGTATGTTCTACATTTGGGAGATATGTATGCCCAGAAAGGAATTAAACAACCAAAACAAAGAGGAAATACCAATCGCTAGTAAAGCCCAAGAGAACTGTATGAATTAAATTCGTCACCTTCACAATGAGATTTTGAACCTGAAAATGCATAAACCAGAAACCATATTTCAGTATACGACATTTCTAGAACTACTGAAATGACAGTTTAGAACTATAGGATATCGATAAAGTTATTATCAAATCAATGGCTGTAACATTTTTTTTTTCCCCTGTGTTTGGCTAACTTTGACGGAACTTATAGAGTTCAAATCCTCACTTTCAAGTTCAATATTAATAATTAAAAAAAAAAAAAAAGTGCAATTTGGAAGAGAAACAAGCTTACTTGAACACACGGAAATAGCAGATATAAGAATACCATAGTCGCCCCTCTTAGGGACAACAGTGGTGCCTCTTCCCGCCCAATAAAAGCGGATATCCAGGGTATTATCGATCACATTCACGTTCAAGTACCGCTTCACAACAGCTTTATTTCTAGTTTTATTGGCTTCCTCTTCTATATTGAAATCCTTGGACATTCTCTGTCCCTGAAAAACAAAACAAATAAACCAAAGTGTTAATGACCGGAAATTCTCAACGATATTTCCTGTGATTCATCAAGAATTAAATTAAGAATTATCGTACTCTAATTGCGTCCATGAAATGACAATATAATATTTAAAATTTGCTTGTACTTATGATGAAATCTCATTATATTATATATGGTGTTAATTATATCTTGATTAGAAAACTCCAAAGACGTCGGGGCATTAAATTACATAACAGGGTGCTTTTAACTCCTCCATGACCATGGCAACTCAATTTAAGAATATGAAAATGATAATTAAGCTCAAATAATCCACTATGATCTTTCAAGTTAATTTAATCCTACATAGACCAGTAATTAAATTAGTAGTATCCCATGAATATTTTCGTTATGTCTCCAAAATTGAATGTGTACCCATTTAATTAAACACCATATTAAAGTATTTGAATGCCACCCATAAGGTGGAAAACATGCCAAATTCCATATTTGATTAAATTGACAACTAGTCAATTAGAACTGATACTGCAATTTTAGGAATTTACCCATATTAATGGTGTCACAGTTTATAAGACTCAGATCACATATCAATGGATATACAGATGACAAAATCTTTGAGGATAATGATAGCATGAAAGAAAACAGAATAATCTCGCAAAAAGCTAAAAAATTTAAAAAATAAAAGCTTCTAAAAAAGCCTTAAAGTTGGACCAAAATGGACCGCAGCACAAACATGTCAAAATTTGCATTACCGGGGCCAAAATGTGCGAACGATGGACTCAAGTTTTGAAATTTGGGCCCAAATTTTCCAGTTGAGTTCTACAACTTAAAATATGATATATGTCAAAATTTCGTAAGAAGTGAAGAAATTGACTAGTAATGAAATAACAAATTTTTTGTAGAAATTGTTATTTTGATGTGAAAAATGTAAAAAAATTTTTGTTAGTATGGTGAAACGGATGTTTTTTGGGCAGTAGATCAAAACTCTTCAACAGAGATTATAGATGAAAAAATAAAAATAAAAAGCCAAAGGGCTGGGTTAGTAATGTTGCATGACACCTGTTAGGGATTAGAATGCAAATATTGTCAAAATTAGGGACCAAAATGTGAATATAAAAAACCTGCTAGTGAAATGAATGTTTGAACATGTTAAAATAGTATACAAGACATAAAGAGATGTGAAAGAGTTGGCTTAAGACTTGGACTAATTAGTCCGCCTAGAGAGTTAAAACGGTAACTGAAACGTAAGAGATTGAACTACTAGTGTTAAAATGTAAATATTGTTGCGATACCATTTAAGGCTTTTCTATACACTGTTATTATAGTTATAGCGGTCATAAATGAGGTTCACGGCGAATGTTGGGAAGTTTACTAGGGAGAAAACTATGATTTGACCTTAAAAGAAAAATTAAAGAGTTTAGGAATGTATTCTAAGTCTTGATACATTCCAAGCTAAAAATAGAGTTAGATTGCACGAACAAAATCTAATGCATAAAACTTTATCAACAACCTGTAAGAACGGTCACTGGGTCTCGAGACCGTCCACGTATAGTCTATGTGTTTGGAGTATCAACTCTAATCCAAAAAAAACTCTAACTCATTATTATTATTATTATTTTTCTGAAAAATCAATAAAAATTTAAATTAATTTTTAAAAAGTTAAATAATTTCGTGTCAAAATACCTCCTGTGCAAGAAGCATGCTAAAATAGTCTATGGGCTGGTTAAGGAATAAAATGAGTGGCTTGTATGTTCTAGCTCTAACCAAGTGTAGAATTGGGCCTTAGGTGAAAAAAGTCCATTCGAAAACTATAAATAAGCCTCAAGAGTCCAATAAGCGAGCTAAATGATAAAAGGAGGCAAAATTTACCAATGGCGACCAAGATGGCCAACATTAGAAACTAATCAAGTCGGCTGATGTAATTAAGATGATAAATTAAGATCAATTAGTTACTTAGTTTATTAATTACTAATTATTAATATAAATATAGATAATTGTGAGATATTAAAATAGAGTCCAAGTCCATAAAACCTCATTTCACAACAAAACTAGCTAAGGCTCCTTTCTAATTGGCAGCTTCCCATTTAATTTTGACATCGTAACGAAGTATTGTACAGACAAGGAACACTACTTGAAATTGCTAAGCTTGTAATTTCTGTAAAAACAACCGTCACGTACGACATGAGCTTTGATTGTTGGTGTGTCCGCATTATGATATTATATGCGCATAACTTGTGTATACTATAATTTAAATCTCAAGTAGTTATGCCGCCAATCATGAGATTTTTTATATATGTTTTACTGAGTCATGACCATAGTTATATCCTTATGTTGTGATATTTATACTTTGTTTGACATTTAAGTTTGACTTAAACTAAACTGTACTATTTTATATCATTTTTTTTTATCTTTTTCTGAAAAGTAAATAAAATTTACAACTAATTTTTAAAAAGTCAATAAATTCCAACTTAAAAATTTCATCTCCAACCAGCAAACCAAATACATGCTTAGATTTAACTTGCTTAGCGTTAGCTCACTCATGTTTTCTCTTGTTGTAGGTAATCCAGGCCATAAGCCTTTACTTTAGTATGTTATGGGCTGTAGAAATGGGTGCGCGGCGATGGAGGCAAATGATATGGGATACCACTATACTAATTTTTTCACAAATTAACTTTGAAAGTTATTAATTTTAAGATAAATTACTCACTTAGTCCTTAAGCTTTTAATCTTGTGTAATTTGGTCCATAATCTTTTTTTTTTATAGCTGGAATGCCTCTAAACTATTACAATGTTTTTATAGTAGTCTCTTTCGTTAATTTTTGTACGAAATTTTTGTTAGTAATTTGATCAAAAAGTGATACTAACTACGAATTTCATCTACAAAGTAAAAGAAAGGACTATTGTAATAACGTTTTTAATAGTTTATAGTTATTCCAGTTATGGGAAAAAGAACAATGAATGCTTTTAAATTATTAAAATATTGCTATAATATTTATTTTAGTGAATTATTGATGGACTCCGTTATTAATTTAGTCGAAAAGTGATGCAAATTAATGGATTTCATCCAAAACTTAACATGAAATACTATCAACAACATTTTAATAGTTTAGGGGTGTTCTAACTACCAAAAAAAAAAGTTCAGGGATCAAATTTGCATAAAGTTAAAAGTTCAGTGATCAACTTAGTAATTTATCCTTAATTTTATAATTAGTAGTTTAACTTGATGATGATCAAGTATTCTATAAATTTGAAACCTGCGTGTAAGCTTATGGCTAAGTAGTGGGTTGATTTCGTTTAACCTCATAGTACTTGTTTTATGTGTCTTATACACTTTACATATATGTTTGACTTACTATGATATGCTCGTTTAATTTGAACCCTCGACTTAAGTTATGTTCTGTATCATATTATGTTGGGTAGAGAGTTGAAAGATTTTACTCTTTATACAAGTGCTTGAGAAAAGTGTTTTAAGTGTTGAACTTTCAAAAAATATAAAAAATCCCGAACTTTAAAGAACTTAATTAAAGGTCCAAAGTTAAGTTTTTATTCATGTTATTTAACAGCCTGAGAAGTCGATGTTACAAAGATTTATTTTCATTCTCTCCTACGTAAGTAGATCAGACTTGTTTTTATACAATGATGCTAGTTATCTTCTCTGATCGTTACTAAAATAAAAGACAAGAAGTAGATCAAATAACTCGTCATTTTCAGAGAATACCTCAGCTCATACCTGAATGTAAATATCAAACATGCGTCTGCCAATCCCGCTGAAGTTCTCAAATATGAGTTCTGCAAATGCAGTTTCACTGTGTACGTTCCGTTCTCTAGACAAGCAAAGTAGGTAAGAGACATAGGAGATCTACGTGCTGTGGAATACAGAGACTCTGAATCCCCAAACAACCCCTTTTTTCCAACAATATGGCTACGTATATCGTTACTGTCGTCTATAAAATCTCCGGTGCTACTAAACCCCCAATATTTTCCAGTGTAACTCTTTGCAGCGCCATATTCGTCAGTTAAATCACTATCATATGAAAGGCTTCCATTGTCATTTTTGATAGTTACATTCGGCCCACCACAATTTATGTGCAGTGACGATCTACGATCTATTACAAATATGTATAAATTTAAGTTAGTGGATATCAATCTAATTGGAATGTACTAAGCTTCTCCATTGTTTGTTATTCTATCTCTATTTATATTAAGGGGAAAAGGGACAATTAAAAAAAAAAAACAAATGAACGGAGGAAAAAAAAAAGAATTAATCTTACACGTTTGACAATTGGGTGTAGTCGAGCAAGGAAGAAGCCTCTTTCTGCTTGAAATCATGAGGAACATAACATTGTATCAGTAAGAAATGGTCAGTCTTAATAACTTTTGTTAACACTGAGTAGAAGTGTCCTATTGATATGCTGAAATAAATTTGGACAGTCTTAAGAACTTTTGTTATTTTATAAACGGAAGACATTGAGAACAACAATCTTACTGGCTGTTCAAGGAGGAACTCCGGTATGTGTTTACTGTTTTTAGGCTGCAAGATTTAGAAAAGAAATAGCTAAGCTAATTTTGCAAGTATTTTATACTACAAACTTAATCAAATAGATGCGGCAATATTAAGAGTGTATTATCACCTTCCCCTATTGCACGAGGTATCTGACCAAGTAAAGTCATTATAGGACAGATCACTGAAAAGAAAATTACAAAATTATCGATAGTACATTTGAAAGAATAAATGAAAGTCTAATTCTTTTTTTTCCCTCTAAAGAGAGCTTATTTCTAAAGAAAACCTAGCCGATTTTAAATCTGTGACTTAAGACCTTGAACCTCTTTTCATCCATTGAGCTGGTCCAGCTAGATAAATGCAACTCTAAAACTACTCACCCAATTAATTGTCTTCTACCATATAATAATTAAGGAAAATGATTCATATCAAGAAAGACTAAAGAGTAAGTTATGGGTGAAAAAATAGGGACTAAGTAGTCATTCCAGTTTTACAAAATCTACATAATTTGGACACTTGACAATTTATGATAAAACTTTTTATAATGTATATCATTGTTCAAGAATGAATTCACTATAATATATATATATATATATATATGTGAAATTTTAGTCACAATATTTTTGTTTGGCTAAATATCACTTTTAGTCACAAGATTGTGAGTAATATGCGATCAGTTACAAATTTTAATCATGACAAAAACTTTTAGCCACGGGGTTTTAGTCGCGGAAAAATTTTAATCACACCATGGCTAAAATTCTCGTGGATAAAACTTTTAGTCACAATAAAAATTTGTGATTACATATTAGTTACAACCTTGTGACTAACATAAAAATATTGTGATTATAAGTGTCATTGAAAATGTTGTGATTAAAAATTCTTTTTTATTTTTTTTATTTTTTTATTGTGTAGTGATTACTAGTTATATATACATGGCATGCTACAAAAAAGAAAGTTTGAATTGAATCTAAACCTATATAGATAAGAACATACATATTGTCAATCTGGGAATTGACAAGGAATGAGTCGGGTACACTTCCGTTGAACTTGTTGCCCGCCAAAAATCTGATATTAATGAGATAATATTCAATATTTCAGTCGAGACTAAGCAGGGTAACAATAAAAATCAACTATCAGAAGAAAAGACAAAAAAGTAATGTCAAGAGCTAAAGCTTACATGGACGCTGTTGTTTGGGTTCTATCATATACTTGTCCTTCCAAGTTATTAAAACTTACATCTCTGAGCAAAAGTTGCCAAAAGGAAGAAGAGGAAGAAATATGAGAGCAAGGAATTTTGTTGCATGGGGGAAATAAATTACTCGTAGAATTTCTAAACCAACTATAAGATGTGCACAAAGATTAGAAAAACATTTGTAAAACATATCGGGGATTATTTTATTCTGTGTGTGAGTATTTAATTTTAAGTTCATTCTCATCTAGCTACTTGAATTTAAAGATTTCGTCTCTTAATTAATTTTGAAATTAATCTCCCCTAGTTCCCTGTGTTAGAATTTTTATTAGAAACAAACTGAAAATTAAAAAAGGGCTTTTATTTAGTATGGTCACGTGGTATCTTTTACATTTTTTTTTCAATAAAAACTCTAACGAAAAGGAGTTGAGTACCAATTCCCCTTTCCCTCAGGTTTTAACGATCGAATTCTAATTATAGAAGGGGTTTAAGGTGAGACAAATTCAAAAATTAGAAAGCCAAATGAGCGTTTATATTTGTTTAGGGGATAAAGTGAGAATGATAATAAAATTCTGGAGCTAGCATAGGTGAGATTGATCCTAATATAAGTTAAATTTAGCAAAACACAAAAAGACAAAAAAGCGTAGACTAACACTTTAGATGTAAAGACATTAAGTTAGTCCCCTTCAAGCAATATTCAAAGAAGGGAATTTAAATAACTTACAGCATGGTCATCGAGGAGATACTTTCCCAGATTTTAGTCGGGATGGTTCCAGATAAATTGACGTTTCTCAATACCCTGAAAAAAGTTTTCTACCAGTTACTTCAACGGATCTGCAATAGCACATAATAGTTGTATATCAACAATTCGTTATATATAGATCAAGTTAGTTTCACACAAAACAATTTCCGTCTCTTTGAACTGCAGAACCGGAAATTCGGACTTCGGGCCAACCATATCGGTGATTCTCCTACAAAACATCAGGTAACAAACATTTTAAGCTTATCAACCTCTTTGCAGTTAACCAAATTAGCAGCATGAACTTGTTTGTGTGTAAGAAAAATGGACAGAAAATTGTTTAGGTACAGAAAAACAAGCTAGAAAATTTGTGGATTTGAGGCGTAATGAATAAGTTTTATATTGTGTTATATACATTACAAAACTTTAATCTCTTTGCTTGCCTTTATCTTTTTAATGTGTGATTTTTGGCTTTTCAACTTCCAACAAATATTACAATATCTCTAATAGTTACCGCTTATGGTTTAGTGAAATATATAAGTTCATAAGTTAGGTTTGCTCACAGGTCCTTCAAGTTCGCCAGTTTTTGAAAAATGCCAGGAGGGATAGGTCCTTCAAATCCAGCCGCATACAGTTGCCTAATTTTGCAAACATATATGTATACAAAAGAAAGTTATATATAATTCCATTTATATATAATGTTCTTGACAATATATCTATGAAATTTATAAGGTTGTATAGGGAAAGATTACAGTTTGCTAAGTTGAGTGAAGTTCGCAATGAAATCTGGTATAGGGCCTTCAAAGTAATTATCAGTTAGACGGCTGTACATCACAAAGCAAAAGAAATTTAATGTGCATCTTCAAATATTTAAATGTATACATATATTATATCATAACTACTTACAAATCGGTCAAGTTTTTCAGATTTGCAAGAGACTTCGGCAACGTACCCACAAACTTATTGGAGGAAAAGTGCCTGCATATATTTTATCTCACGTGTAATCTCTACTTTGAAACGAAACCTAATGTTAGTCAATAAAAAAAAATAAAATATATATATATATATTAGGGCGTTACAATGAGGTTCAATACTACAATTAATAGAGATTCTATTTATTGATCCTGTATAATAGATCGGAATCCATTATCTATTAATATGGTGTTAAACATTATTGATGCTTATTTTAGCGTCATCATGGTCAATAAATAAAGGGTGCTTGAAAATCCATGAAATGACTTACAGGTGAGTTAGGTTGACCAAATTACCAAGCTCCTCGGGAACCGCACCAGACAAATTGTTGGCTTCAATGCTCCTGCATTTCAGTTTTCGACCAGAAAGAAGGATTGATTACAGGGAATTCACACGGGTTCTACGTTAAACAAGTAGTAATTTAAACAAATTAAATTGACATACTTATAAAAAAAAAAAAAAAAAGAAGAATGGAAAAAGAAAGAAAGAAAATACATACAAATATGTAAGACTAGGAAAGTTTCCCCACTCTTTCGGAATTTCCCCCGACAAGCGATTGGCAGCGAGAGATCTACACAAAATCAGCTCCTATATATGTTAGGAAAGGTAGAATAGAACCCCTGAAGAAGAGCCAAATTGTGCCATGCTTTTTAGAACTCTTGTAAGAGCCAAATTATGCTCACATGTAGTTCAAGTACTTCATCGTACTCCATATTGCCGGAAGTGAGCCGTGAAGAAAGTTGCGGGCGAAATCACTTCAAGATCCAAATTAATGAATTATCGTTGTAGTTCTTCGCTAAAACGTCATTCAGCATAAAAAGACTAATCGTTTTCACCTAACAGTTATAACGTACCAAGAAAATGCAACTCGATTTCTTGTGTGGTAGAATATTTACCGAAATTATAATTTTTTTAATTTTTTTTATGATCAACAAATATATATATATATATATATATATATATATATATATATATTGAAAAGCCAATGAACCGGGCGGGAGGCGGGGCGGAAACTTACACTCTTTCAAGGTATGTAAGATTGACTAGCTCAGGTGGAAGCATTCCCGGAAGGAGTAGGGTTTTTAGATTCCTGTCAACCGAGAAGAAAGCTGGGTAATTTTTTTTTTTTTTTTTTTAATTTTGAATCAAAAGCCGGATAATTTTTACTTTTAACTAAAAATAGCATTTATAATAGAGAGTTTTAGATGGCAACTAAATTTTGTGGTATATTTATAAGATTATAATGACCTCCTTTTTGGGTCTAAAAAATAAATTGCTTTTAGTCAATTTAATTTTTTTAAAACTAAATAAGTGCGAAGGTTATTTTTAAAAACAGATCCCAACATTCGATTAAACACAAAGCAGTTTTTATCTTTGACAATATTTGACAATATTGTCAACTGGTTATTTGACAATATTGGATGGCACCACATTTCCCTTGATAAATTTGGTTTAGTAAGATTTTTTTTTTTGTTCTCACAAACCTTTAGCTAACCTTTTTTATTTTGAAATAGTTCACAACTTTCTTGACATTCAAACTGAGTAGTATGTCTAAATAACAATCTTAGAAAGTAAAATTAGAGAACTGACTGTCTTATATCCTAGACAGTGTATAGTTATTTTGCAAACAAAAATTTTTTACATTATTTTTCCAAAGCATTCCAACCAATCAAACATATACAAAAGCCGAAAAGTGAGAAGGAACGTACAATTGCGTAATGTGATAGAACCGTCGTCCCTAAAATCACACGTAAGATTGACAGTCTCGGTGGCAGAGCTGCAACTGTCGTCTAAATTCAAAGTCAGCCCCATTGTGACTGCTATTTGCTCAAGGGTCCGTACTGCAGTTTGTACATGACACAGCTGAGTTATTATTATTATTAGTAGTAGTAGTAGGTAAATATGTAATTTTTGAATACTTATTTAAATAAATGTGTGAAATTTTTTATTTAAAAAATCATTAATCAATAATTTATCATAATTAATTAATTTTAAATAAAAATATATATTAATATTGACCAATCACTTAATCAATAATTTATTGATATTTTTTTAAAACGGCTATTGTACTAATTTTACAAAATTTAGACCAATTATTAAAAAACTATTTTAAAAAATCATTTACTCGCATGTCCTTATTGTTAGTATTATTATTAGTTCAATATGGGATTGTACCAATATTTATTGAGAACCCCAGTTTTTCAAGGCATGCACTTGGGTAACTCCGGCAGTTACCCAAGTGATTGACTTTAGACAACCGGAGAATGTGATTGTTGAATATTTTTAGGGGAGGTTCTGTAATAACCAGTCCTTATGCAAATTACGATTTCTGTTATTTGAAATCAAAGTTTGTATTATACATGTTTATAAGAAATGTCTGATATGATTTTATCAGAATTAGAATTTATGTATGATTTTATTCCGGTCAAAGTTTGACCAGGAAAATTTAAGATATGATTGAGATGGTACTGCAGTATAATTAACAGTATGAAATTATACTGTGAAAACCGTCATTATGAATATGGATGTGAAAATAAGGTACGGGACTACTATAGAAAAATCAAGCTTAATATTTAGAGTATTAAGGCCAAGAGGTTTCAAGTCCGGAGAAAATTTTTTTACGCAGTCCAGTTAAGCACAGATGAATTTTGGACTGCGGTTCAGTATAACAATACTGTTTTTATTTGAAAACAGTATTTATAATATTCATATTAGTATGATATTGGACTGTACTTTGGGAGACAAGCCAAATGGACCCTAATCAAGGGACACCTCATCAAAAAGGATAATTAACTAATTTTGGATTTTTTGAAATTATTGAAAGTATTATAAGTAATTATGAAAAAAAATATTCTTGCCCACTAAGCAAGTCTCCCTTGGTTGGCTACCTTGCATGGAATTGTGGGAAATTACTCCTCTTTGGAAGGATTGAATTGCAAATATGAAGAAAGTAAAATCACCTATAAATAGGTGTTGTATGAGAATTTGACCATTTTGTTTTCTTTAACCTCTTTAGTTCACAATTTAATTCACAAACCCCCACAAAGGCCGAACACAAAGGGAAGATAGAGAACAAGTCTTGGTCGGATTTTTTGGAGAAAGAAAATCAAGAAAGAAAATTTTGGATTCAAGCTTAAAGATCATCTCCCAAGTCCTTGAGGTAAATCCTCTAAATCCCTAAGTTTTTTATTCAAGTTTGGAGTAAGATCTTTAAGTATATTTCAAGTATGAGATGTGAAGAGCATAAGCTCATTTTCTTTCTTTTTCTTCATGTAATGGTTTTATTGAGCTTGATTTGTGCATGTTAGGGTTTAGAAAGTGTGATTGTATGGTTGTATGTGATTTTTTTTTTTTTAAGTTATGCTTTAGATGGCATGTGTTAAGATAGGATGATTCTTATCTTATGTCTTTTTGTATCAGGTAATTAACTGTTGTTACAACTCGTTGGAGTAGCAAACCTCCAATTTAGTAAAATCAGTAAGTACAACTCCGCCTACAGCATAGGCAATTTGTTTTATTGATTACATGTTTTCAAAGTCCATGCATTTATGAATACAATGTGTATGATTTATGATTTATATTGTGACATCACGAAGCATGTTCACTATCGATAACTTATATGGCAAGAATAAGATCAAGTTTCAAGTAAGAAACTATTTTAAGAATATGATGTTATGAAAGATGATAAGTAAGTTTTGTGTCGTACCGACCTGCACTAGGTCAGGTTTGGTCCATGGTTTGAGTTGGATTGGGCTAGCCGCCCCAACCACTCCATGGCAGCGTGCCACGGTACGTACACTTATGTTATGTAAGGGCTTAGAAATAAGCTAACTTAAGAAAGCATAATCAAAGCATAATGGGTTCATGCATTGCTTTATTATGTTATGTTTTGCGGATAAATTGTTGTACTTGCTAAGCGAAAGCTCAAGACTTACATCTATGCTGTAGGTAAGCTCCCTACTAGCAATTTTTGATACAAGACGATGGAGCGCAGCAGAGCTATCTATGAGATTACGGGCTGGGAACCACTACGCGTTTTGTCGTCATATATGTATGTAGTTTTATATGTTTTCCATTTCAAACTCAAGTGCTTGAATCAGTACTTATACCTATATGTATATATGTATGTCTATATGTAAGTGTGTGAATCAAGTGAGGAAAAAAAAAATATAGTCCGAATTTCCGCTTAATAAATAAGTAAGTAATTATGTATGTTATGTAAGATGTAACGGCCTATGTAAGGCGGGTCGTTACAGAGTTGGTATCAGAGCGGGTGCCTGCCTTCTGGCCTCATAGTCTGCCTGCCAGCGTGCCACAGTCATTGTAAGTTAAATTAAATTTTATGTATGGATATTTATTTAGTAAGTATGATAAGATAGGTATGATATAGATACGAGACTTATGGATGCGGATCGGGATGCTGTATCAGTATTCTATGAGATGCAACCCCTACTCTTCGATGGGACCCCACGGACGGTAGTATTAGCAGGATGACTTCATGACATGGAGTCAATCTTCCGGATTGGTCACATAGAGGCTCGTCTTCAGGTCCTATTAGCTCGCCGATGCCTAGTGGCGGGCGCTCGGATGTAACGCCCCGACCCGTCCACGTAGGGGCATACTACGTAAACGTGGGCCGTTACCAAACTTGCTAAACTTAAATCTTTGTTTTATCGAAAAATTTCAGGATAAAATTTTTTTTTCTTTAAACTTTAAAACTTTAAATTTTATTTTAAAAATCATAACTCGAAACTAAACTTGAATTAACTTGTACTGACGGGTAAACTTCATCATGTCTACCCCTTTTACTTGTTATGCCGACTATAAGGTTACCATGACCTTTTAAATCGGACCTTGGAAACATTACATCACATCCATATACAACATCATACTTAAAAACATTTGCGGAAAATATTGCGTAGTGGTATCCCACACCGCCCTTCACTCGCTGCATCGTCTCCATGGCCCATCAAGTAATGCTGCAGGCGTCTTACCTACAGTATGAAATATACAAATGAGCTTTCGCCCAGCAAGTACAAACATGATCTCACAAAAATCTTTTCAAACATCAAGTAACATATCAATCATCATGTAGTTTATGCATGATCCGATTATGTCCAATTATAAATCTTTTAGGCACTTTTACTCATTATCTTGATTACATGTGGGCCCCTAGTGTCCGTACCAAAAGCGCGCAGCCTCCAGACAAAGCTAGGGTTTGCAAGGCCCTAACAGTTCTGGGAATCATAACGTGACCCTCACGCATCAACGAGAGGTAAATGTCACCACTGGTTTTGAACATGTAGCCTCCTCGATCACGGGAGGTTGGTACGACACCTTACTTGATTTATCTTACCATGTGGTTCAATATTAGTGAACATGCTTCATGATGTCACAAGGTCAAATCCAAACTTAACATTTGCCATATCATGGCATTCTTGAAAACATGACATTTTTAAAACCATGACATTTTAGAAAACATGGCATAATATGTAACATGTCATAGCATCACATCATTACATGGCATCTCATATCATAACATAGCATAGCATCACATAGCATAGCATTATAACATAGCATAGCATTATAGCATAGCATAACATAGCATAGCATGTATACTTGGAAAATATCTTTTATTATTTTCCATACTGCAGGTGAGGTTTGTACTTACCTCTTTTACTATGTCCTACGTAAAGCTGCTCCTCTTCCGGGTAGCCGCAGGCTTCCTCCTGCTTGATGAAGGACATAGGTAAGGGTCTAATTAGTATTGTGGAATGTTGGTGACCATACCAACATGCCTACGAAATTCTAGCTGTAAGTCTCCCTTATAACTTATGATGACTTACTTGGTTACTTAAGGTAACCTTGGGTATTAATCCCAATCATATATGAATAGGGTTAGGTATCATCCTAACCTTGGCCTATGCCTTGTCATTTTTAATTTTAATCCTTTTTGGGTTTTAAGATCAAACTCAATTTTTATACCTTGTTGGGTTACCTTGAGTAACCCTTGAGGTAGTCAAACTTAGTTCAATTATCCTAAGTCAACTTTGAGCTTTGGACTCCATCCCGTAACTCGGGTATCCTTCCCGGTTACCGTCCATCATTGTTTTGTTACCAAAAGTAAGATAACTTTTGAATCAAAAACTTGTTTTTCTCTTTGCTTTGGAAAAACTTAGTTCTCTTTGTTCAAAAATTCTAGTGTAACTTTGAAAAATTGTAATTCTTTGAGAAAGGTTTGTAAAAATTATTAACTGTTGAAAACTGCCTTTGGAGTAGTTTCCCACAGTCAAAACATTGGTGTTGGTGCAAAAATACAGTTTTCCTGTATTGTTTTAGAAAATCCTGTGCAGGAATTTCTTGTTTCCTGCACACTCTTTAGAAATCCGTGTCAGTTTAAAAATCCATTCCGATTTTGAAAAACTTGTCTTCACGAAAGTTTTAGATCTTGAAAAATCCTAAAACTTTCGTGTTTTACGAAAAGTCCAGTTCTGCTTAGATTCGTACCAGTTTTAATTTGAAACTGGCTGACCCTGTAAACTGGGTCTGGGCAAACTAGCCACGGGTTTTTGTAAAAACGGAGGCCATTGGAGCCTTATTTTGAAAAACGGTCCCGTTGCCCTCTAGGAAAAACCCTTATCTACAACTTTGTAGTTTTGAGTTTCTTCAAATTCGGCCTCTAAGGGCCTCAAAATACCATTTCCAGAACACTGCCCAGTCTTGACCCGAGACTGGCAGTTTCGGTTCTTAATTTCGTTTTACGTCCTAAAACGTGCACGCTACCTCAACCGACCACAGCGGGAGCCTAAAGTCACACATGCAATCGTTTCTAACGTTCCAATCCATCATGCATCTAACATGCACCCTAACATTCAATCAAGCATAAACATAACCAAACCACAATTGAGACCTTAGCACCCTAATCAAGCACATAACTTATTGCATGGCATAAGAAAATGAGCTTATGCTCTTACATCCCAAACATGGAAATACACTTAAATTTCCCAAATTTAAGCTCAAATTAGAAAGGTTTAAGGTCATAAGGTTTACCTCTAGGGTTTGGAAGTTGGTTCACAAGCTTGGATTCCAATTTTTCTCTCCCTTTTTCCTTGGCTCCACACAACCGGCCTCCCCTCCAATTGGGTTCCAAAAATTTTGGCCAATTAAATTGAGCCTCACACACTCACATAAGGTCTGGCCATTACCAAAAATCCAGCCAACCATTTTGTTTTTTTCTTCCTAGGGTCGGTTTTGGTGGAGAAAATGGGTGAGGGAAAATTTTGCCATAGTTTGGCTTGTTTTTCTAATTTTTTTGAGCTGAAATCCGCCCCCCCCTTGGCCCTATTTATAGCTGATTTTGAACTTTCAAAATTGCTAAAAAGTCCTTGAATTTGGATTTAATTATTTTTCCAAAATTGCACTTTAGTCCTTGAAGCAAAAATATTTGCACTTTGACCCCTACAAGTGTTGGCTGGCCATTGGTTGCCTTGGAGCCCAAGTTTTGCTTACCTCATCATGATGACATCATCTTGATGACATCATGTGCTTACCTCATGCTTACATCATCATTTTTCTCCAAAATTACACTTTTGCCCCCAAAAGACAAAATATTTACAATTTGACCTTCCAAGTGGCATGTTGGCCGGCCATCACCTTGTTCTCCAAGCAAATGATGACATCATTTTGATGACATCATCTTGCTTACATTACCTATTTTTTAGAAATTGCATTTTGGCCCCGAAAGTTAAAATTCTTGCATTTATGCCCTCTAGGTGGCCGGCCCCTTACTTGGAAATCAAGCCAAGCTTATCTCACCTTGATGACATCATCTTGATGACATCACTTCGCTTACATCATCAATTTTCCAAAATTTGCACTTTTGCCCCAAAAGTGAAAATTCTTACAAAAATGCCCCCTAGGTGGCCGGTCATTATGGTGCTTAGGTGGCAAAGATTTCTTTCCACAATTTCCTTAAATCAAAATGATGTCATAATTCTAAGATAGGGTGATGTCACCATAAGGCCTTGTTTGGCTACTTTTTGAAAAAGCAATCCAATCTTAATCTAACACAGATAAATCCAATACTGTGTTCACTAATACACAGTACAATTCAGTACTGTTATACTTGACTGCAGTCCAAAATTTATCTGCGTAAAAATGGACTGTAAAAATTTTCTTCTTATTTCTGAAAGTCATTAGGACTTTGATATCCAACTTAGTGTGCTTGATTTTTCTAGGGTGGTCTCAAAGCTTATTCCAGCTATCTTGTCCAAAAGATAATTTTCGCAGTATATTTCTCATACTGCTTATCCTATTATGGTACAGTCATACCTTTGACTATTCTTGGTCAACTTTGACTTTTTGGTCAAACTTTGACCAACATGAAATCATGAAATTTGTCATGCCGTTTTTTCTCAAAACGCCCATACCAGGTTAAGTAATCTATCGTTGAGTCTCGTAGCTAGTTAACCGAGAGCTCAAACTTATACTGTTATTTCATTCCAATCTTGATCCAGACTTAGGTTTTCCTTATTTCTAAGGAAATCTAGAGTCATCAAAATTTCGGATATTACATTCTACCCTCCTTAAAAGATTTTCGTCCTCGAAAATTCGAATAATCCTAAATGGCTTTTCTTCAATCCACCATCAATTCTTCACAAGTTACTTTAGATTGAATAACTTGTTCATGTTCCCATTTTAACATCTTAATGGGATCATGTCTCTTATATAGAACCATAATCTTCTTTCTATATCTTCATAATTTATATCCTCATACTCCCATGTTTTCATGTCCTCATACTTTCCTTTCATACTGCATCACAAGAACTATTTACATGAAAAACTGAGCAAGTATATCATATTACTTGCTATATTTGAAAAGTATATATAACTTTTCCATACTTGAAAAGAAAACATATTGTATCTTATAATTAAGATACTTTTCTTTAACTTTATTTGAGGGCTCAGCGAATATATCATATTGAAAATATTTTTCTTTCAATTAACTAAAGCTGAGAACCCTCTGGTACAATGTTAATCTTTTGCTATTAGAACCCTTTTTCTTATCATGATGGCCCCTATCTTGGAAATATTTTTCTTCCTCAAGGATCGGCCCTTTTCTTGACATGATGGCCCCTCTCTTGGAACTCTATCCTCAAGGGTTCAGCCCATAACATATCACAACATAACGTGAGTTGGTTCTAATAAGCATAAGATCAAGCACCATACATAAAATAACTTCTTGGAATCTTTTCCAAGTTAATCATGGAAAACAATAATAAATAGTATTATTGAAACGTATTACTGTTCGAGTGATGCAGTGAAAGATATCCTCATATCAACTAGCTACTTGTTAGCCAGTAGAAGCTTTTCTCATTGCTTCGGACATTTCCTTTATAGCACATAATCATAGCTCTAAGGAATATGTAAAACTTTCCATCATCATTTCATGATTTCCATTACTTAAAAGGTCGTATATAGTCGACATTAGTCAAACCATTATATATCGACTCCAAGGTTGTTACTATTGATCTCAACCTCACTAACTTGATCATCAGACTCATAGCCATCATCATTATTATCATAGCCTAATAAATTGTTGTTGATAGCATCCAACTTATTTTGGCATAATGCCTAGTTGCTACCCCCAAACTAAGGCATCATCAAAATTTTCCCCGTATTTAATAATACTCTTATGGGGTAAAAGTTTCACAATCAGGAAACTTAACTTCCATGGTATTGATCCATTCCTTAGAAGGAAAAGTTCCTTAATCTCACTATACCTGAGATGAGGCAATAGGCTATATGATCTCGAAGCCTATTCTTTTCTTGTTGCTATTCCAGCAATTATCGTTATAACTTATCACTATAGTTGCAAGATTAGACTCTTGAAAAATTTGGTTCGTTCGTATGCACGATGAACCATCTTCTAATTCTAGTTCTTAATTCCTCACATTTCTAATCGACGGAAAAAATAAATTAACTTACTTGGGCACTTGCAGAAACGATGTGAAGTAAAGTGAAGTAGGCTGGCAGGATACCGCTCTGATACCAACTGTAACGCCCCGACCCGTCCACGTAGGGGCATACTACGTAAACGTGGGCCGTTACCAAACTTGCTAAACTTAAATCTTTGTTTTATCGAAAAATTTCAGGATAAAATTTTTTTTTTCTTTAAACTTTAAAACTTTAAATTTTATTTTAAAAATCATAACTCGAAACTAAACTTGAATTAACTTGTACTGACGGGTAAACTTCATCATGTCTACCCCTTTTACTTGTTATGCCGACTATAAGGTTACCATGACCTTTTAAATCGGACCTTGGAAACATTACATCACATCCATATACAACATCATACTTAAAAACATTTGCGGAAAATATTGCGTAGTGGTATCCCACACCGCCCTTCACTCGCTGCATCGTCTCCATGGCCCATCAAGTAATGCTGCAGGCGTCTTACCTACAGTATGAAATATACAAATGAGCTTTCGCCCAGCAAGTACAAACATGATCTCACAAAAATCTTTTCAAACATCAAGTAACATATCAATCATCATGTAGTTTATGCATGATCCGATTATGTCCAATTATAAATCTTTTAGGCACTTTTACTCATTATCTTGATTACATGTGGGCCCCTAGTGTCCGTACCAAAAGCGCGCAGCCTCCAGACAAAGCTAGGGTTTGCAAGGCCCTAACAGTTCTGGGAATCATAACGTGACCCTCACGCATCAACGAGAGGTAAATGTCACCACTGGTTTTGAACATGTAGCCTCCTCGATCACGGGAGGTTGGTACGACACCTTACTTGATTTATCTTACCATGTGGTTCAATATTAGTGAACATGCTTCATGATGTCACAAGGTCAAATCCAAACTTAACATTTGCCATATCATGGCATTCTTGAAAACATGACATTTTTAAAACCATGACATTTTAGAAAACATGGCATAATATGTAACATGTCATAGCATCACATCATTACATGGCATCTCATATCATAACATAGCATAGCATCACATAGCATAGCATTATAACATAGCATAGCATTATAGCATAGCATAACATAGCATAGCATGTATACTTGGAAAATATCTTTTATTATTTTCCATACTGCAGGTGAGGTTTGTACTTACCTCTTTTACTATGTCCTACGTAAAGCTGCTCCTCTTCCGGGTAGCCGCAGGCTTCCTCCTGCTTGATGAAGGACATAGGTAAGGGTCTAATTAGTATTGTGGAATGTTGGTGACCATACCAACATGCCTACGAAATTCTAGCTGTAAGTCTCCCTTATAACTTATGATGACTTACTTGGTTACTTAAGGTAACCTTGGGTATTAATCCCAATCATATATGAATAGGGTTAGGTATCATCCTAACCTTGGCCTATGCCTTGTCATTTTTAATTTTAATCCTTTTTGGGTTTTAAGATCAAACTCAATTTTTATACCTTGTTGGGTTACCTTGAGTAACCCTTGAGGTAGTCAAACTTAGTTCAATTATCCTAAGTCAACTTTGGCTTTGGACTCCATCCCGTAACTCGGGTATCCTTCCCGGTTACCGTCCATCATTGTTTTGTTACCAAAAGTAAGATAACTTTTGAATCCAAAAACTTGTTTTTCTCTTTGCTTTGGAAAAACTTAGTTCTCTTTGTTCAAAATTCTAGTTTAACTTTGAAAAATTGTAATTCTTTGAGAAAGGTTTGTAAAAATTATTAACTGTTGAAAACTGCCTTTGGAGTAGTTTCCCACAGTCAAAACATTGGTGTTGGTGCAAAAATACAGTTTTCCTGTATTGTTTTAGAAAATCCTGTGCAGGAATTTCTTGTTTCCTGCACACTCTTTAGAAATCCGTGTCAGTTTAAAAATCCATTCCGATTTTGAAAAACTTGTCTTCACGAAAGTTTTAGATCTTGAAAAATCCTAAAACTTTCGTGTTTTACGAAAAGTCCAGTTCTGCTTAGATTCGTACCAGTTTTAATTTGAAACTGGCTGACCCTGTAAACTGGGTCTGGGCAAACTAGCCACGGGTTTTTGTAAAAACGGAGGCCATTGGAGCCTTATTTGAAAAACGGTCCGCGTTGCCCTCTAGGAAAAACCCTTATCTACAACTTTGTAGTTTTGAGTTTCTTCAAATTCGACCTCTAAGGGCCTCAAAATACCATTTCCAGAACACTGCCCAGTCTTGACCCGAGACTGGCAGTTTCGGTTCTTAATTTCGTTTTACGTCCTAAAACGTGCACGCTACCTCAACCGACCACAGCGGGAGCCTAAAGTCACACATGCAATCGTTTCTAACGTTCCAATCCATCATGCATCTAACATGCACCCTAACATTCAATCAAGCATAAACATAACCAAACCACAATTGAGACCTTAGCACCCTAATCAAGCACATAACTTATTGCATGGCATAAGAAAATGAGCTTATGCTCTTACATCCCAAACATGGAAATACACTTAAATTTCCCAAATTTAAGCTCAAATTAGAAAGGTTTAAGGTCATAAGGTTTACCTCTAGGGTTTGGAAGTTGGTTCACAAGCTTGGATTCCAATTTTTCTCTCCCTTTTTCCTTGGCTCCACACAACCGGCCTCCCCTCCAATTGGGTTCCAAAAATTTTGGCCAATTAAATTGAGCCTCACACACTCACATAAGGTCTGGCCATTACCAAAAATCCAGCCAACCATTTTTTTTTTCTTCCTAGGGTCGGTTTTGGTGGAGAAAATGGGTGAGGGAAAATTTTGCCATAGTTTGGCTTGTTTTTCTAATTTTTTTGAGCTGAAATCCGCCCCCCCCTTGGCCCTATTTATAGCTGATTTTGAACTTTCAAAATTGCTAAAAAGTCCTTGAATTTGGATTTAATTATTTTTCCAAAATTGCACTTTAGTCCTTGAAGCAAAAATATTTGCACTTTGACCCCTACAAGTGTTGGCTGGCCATTGGTTGCCTTGGAGCCCAAGTTTTGCTTACCTCATCATGATGACATCATCTTGATGACATCATGTGCTTACCTCATGCTTACATCATCATTTTTCTCCAAAATTACACTTTTGCCCCCAAAAGACAAAATATTTACAATTTGACCTTCCAAGTGGCATGTTGGCCGGCCATCACCTTGTTCTCCAAGCAAATGATGACATCATTTTGATGACATCATCTTGCTTACATTACCTATTTTTTAGAAATTGCATTTTGGCCCCGAAAGTTAAAATTCTTGCATTTATGCCCTCTAGGTGGCCGGCCCTTACTTGGAAATCAAGCCAAGCTTATCTCACCTTGATGACATCATCTTGATGACATCACTTCGCTTACATCATCAATTTTCCAAAATTTGCACTTTTGCCCCAAAAGTGAAAATTCTTACAAAAATGCCCCCTAGGTGGCCGGCCATTATGGTGCTTAGGTGGCAAAGATTTCTTTCCACAATTTCCTTAAATCAAAATGATGTCATAATTCTAAGATAGGGTGATGTCACCATAAGGCCTTGTTTGGCTACTTTTTGAAAAGCAGTCCAATCTTAATCTAACACAGATAAATCCAATACTGTGTTCACTAATACACAGTACAATTCAGTACTGTTATACTTGACTGCAGTCCAAAATTTATCTGCGTAAAAATGGACTGTAAAAATTTTCTTCTTATTTCTGAAAGTCATTAGGACTTTGATATCCAACTTAGTGTGCTTGATTTTTCTAGGGTGGTCTCAAAGCTTATTCCAGCTATCTTGTCCAAAAGATAATTTTCGCAGTATATTTCTCATACTGCTTATCCTATTATGGTACAGTCATACCTTTGACTTTCTTGGTCAACTTTGACTTTTTGGTCAAACTTTGACCAACATGAAATCATGAAATTTGTCATGCCGTTTTTCTCAAAACGCCCATACCAGGTTAAGTAATCTATCGTTGAGTCTCGTAGCTAGTTAACCGAGAGCTCAAACTTATACTGTTATTTCATTCCAATCTTGATCCAGACTTAGGTTTTCCTTATTTCTAAGGAAATCTAGAGTCATCAAAATTTCGGATATTACATTCTACCCTCCTTAAAAGATTTTCGTCCTCGAAAATTCGAATAATCCTAAATGGCTTTTCTTCAATCCACCATCAATTCTTCACAAGTTACTTTAGATTGAATAACTTGTTCATGTTCCCATTTTAACATCTTAATGGGATCATGTCTCTTATATAGAACCATAATCTTCTTTCTATATCTTCATAATTTATATCCTCATACTCCATGTTTTCATGTCCTCATACTTTCCTTTCATACTGCATCACAAGAACTATTTACATGAAAAACTGAGCAAGTATATCATATTACTTGCTATATTTGAAAAGTATATATAACTTTTCCATACTTGAAAAGAAAACATATTGTATCTTATAATTAAGATACTTTTCTTTAACTTTATTTGAGGGCTCAGCGAATATATCATATTGAAAATATTTTTCTTTCAATTAACTAAAGCTGGAACCCTCTGGTACAATGTTAATCTTTTGCTATTAGAACCCTTTTTCTTATCATGATGGCCCCTATCTTGGAAATATTTTTCTTCCTCAAGGATCGGCCCTTTTCTTGACATGATGGCCCCTCTCTTGGAACTCTATCCTCAAGGGTTCAGCCCATAACATATCACAACATAACGTGAGTTGGTTCTAATAAGCATAAGATCAAGCACCATACATAAAATAACTTCTTGGAATCTTTTCCAAGTTAATCATGGAAAACAATAATAAATAGTATTATTGAAACGTATTACTGTTCGAGTGATGCAGTGAAAGATATCCTCATATCAACTAGCTACTTGTTAGCCAGTAGAAGCTTTTCTCATTGCTTCGGACATTTCCTTTATAGCACATAATCATAGCTCTAAGGAATATGTAAACTTTCCATCATCATTTCATGATTTCCATTACTTAAAAGGTCGTATATAGTCGACATTAGTCAAACCATTATATATCGACTCCAAGGTTGTTACTATTGATCTCAACCTCACTAACTTGATCATCAGACTCATAGCCATCATCATTATTATCATAGCCTAATAAATTGTTGTTGATAGCATCCAACTTATTTTGGCATAATGCCTAGTTGCTACCCCCAAACTAAGGCATCATCAAAATTTTCCCCGTATTTAATAATACTCTTATGGGGTAAAAGTTTCACAATCAGGAAACTTAACTTCCATGGTATTGATCCATTCCTTAGAAGGAAAAGTTCCTTAATCTCACTATACCTGAGATGAGGCAATAGGCTATATGATCTCGAAGCCTATTCTTTTCTTGTTGCTATTCCAGCAATTATCGTTATAACTTAATCACTATAGTTGCAAGATTAGACTCTTGCAAAAATTTGGTTCGTTCGTATGCACGATGAACCATCTTCTAATTCTAGTTCTTAATTCCTCACATTTCTAATCGAAGGAAAAAATAAATTAACTTACTTGGGCACTTGCAGAAACGATGTGAAGCAAAGTGAAGTAGGCTGGCAGGATACCGCTCTGATACCAACTGTAACGCCCCGACCCGTCCACGTAGGGGCATACTACGTAAACGTGGGCCGTTACCAAACTTGCTAAACTTAAATCTTTGTTTTATCGAAAAATTTCAGGATAAATTTTTTTTTTCTTTAAACTTTAAAACTTTAAATTTTATTTTAAAAATCATAACTCGAAACTAAACTTGAATTAACTTGTACTGACGGGTAAACTTCATCATGTCTACCCCTTTTACTTGTTATGCCGACTATAAGGTTACCATGACCTTTTAAATCGGACCTTGGAAACATTACATCACATCCATATACAACATCATACTTAAAAACATTTGCGGAAAATATTGCGTAGTGGTATCCCACACCGCCCTTCACTCGCTGCATCGTCTCCATGGCCCATCAAGTAATGCTGCAGGCGTCTTACCTACAGTATGAAATATACAAATGAGCTTTCGCCCAGCAAGTACAAACATGATCTCACAAAAATCTTTTCAAACATCAAGTAACATATCAATCATCATGTAGTTTATGCATGATCCGATTATGTCCAATTATAAATCTTTTAGGCACTTTTACTCATTATCTTGATTACATGTGGGCCCCTAGTGTCCGTACCAAAAGCGCGCAGCCTCCAGACAAAGCTAGGGTTTGCAAGGCCCTAACAGTTCTGGGAATCATAACGTGACCCTCACGCATCAACGAGAGGTAAATGTCACCACTGGTTTTGAACATGTAGCCTCCTCGATCACGGGAGGTTGGTACGACACCTTACTTGATTTATCTTACCATGTGGTTCAATATTAGTGAACATGCTTCATGATGTCACAAGGTCAAATCCAAACTTAACATTTGCCATATCATGGCATTCTTGAAAACATGACATTTTTAAAACCATGACATTTTAGAAAACATGGCATAATATGTAACATGTCATAGCATCACATCATTACATGGCATCTCATATCATAACATAGCATAGCATCACATAGCATAGCATTATAACATAGCATAGCATTATAGCATAGCATAACATAGCATAGCATGTATACTTGGAAAATATCTTTTATTATTTTCCATACTGCAGGTGAGGTTTGTACTTACCTCTTTTACTATGTCCTACGTAAAGCTGCTCCTCTTCCGGGTAGCCGCAGGCTTCCTCCTGCTTGATGAAGGACATAGGTAAGGGTCTAATTAGTATTGTGGAATGTTGGTGACCATACCAACATGCCTACGAAATTCTAGCTGTAAGTCTCCCTTATAACTTATGATGACTTACTTGGTTACTTAAGGTAACCTTGGGTATTAATCCCAATCATATATGAATAGGGTTAGGTATCATCCTAACCTTGGCCTATGCCTTGTCATTTTTAATTTTAATCCTTTTTGGGTTTTAAGATCAAACTCAATTTTTATACCTTGTTGGGTTACCTTGAGTAACCCTTGAGGTAGTCAAACTTAGTTCAATTATCCTAAGTCAACTTTGGGCTTTGGACTCCATCCCGTAACTCGGGTATCCTTCCCGGTTACCGTCCATCATTGTTTTGTTACCAAAAGTAAGATAACTTTTGAATCCAAAAACTTGTTTTTCTCTTTGCTTTGGAAAAACTTAGTTCTCTTTGTTCAAAAATTCTAGTTTAACTTTGAAAAATTGTAATTCTTTGAGAAAGGTTTGTAAAAATTATTAACTGTTGAAAACTGCCTTTGGAGTAGTTTCCCACAGTCAAAACATTGGTGTTGGTGCAAAAATACAGTTTTCCTGTATTGTTTTAGAAAATCCTGTGCAGGAATTTCTTGTTTCCTGCACACTCTTTAGAAATCCGTGTCAGTTTAAAAATCCATTCCGATTTTGAAAAACTTGTCTTCACGAAAGTTTTAGATCTTGAAAAATCCTAAAACTTTCGTGTTTTACGAAAAGTCCAGTTCTGCTTAGATTCGTACCAGTTTTAATTTGAAACTGGCTGACCCTGTAAACTGGGTCTGGGCAAACTAGCCACGGGTTTTTGTAAAAACGGAGGCCATTGGAGCCTTATTTTGAAAAACGGTCCGCGTTGCCCTCTAGGAAAAACCCTTATCTACAACTTTGTAGTTTTGAGTTTCTTCAAATTCGGCCTCTAAGGGCCTCAAAATACCATTTCCAGAACACTGCCCAGTCTTGACCCGAGACTGGCAGTTTCGGTTCTTAATTTCGTTTTACGTCCTAAAACGTGCACGCTACCTCAACCGACCACAGCGGGAGCCTAAAGTCACACATGCAATCGTTTCTAACGTTCCAATCCATCATGCATCTAACATGCACCCTAACATTCAATCAAGCATAAACATAACCAAACCACAATTGAGACCTTAGCACCCTAATCAAGCACATAACTTATTGCATGGCATAAGAAAATGAGCTTATGCTCTTACATCCCAAACATGGAAATACACTTAAATTTCCCAAATTTAAGCTCAAATTAGAAAGGTTTAAGGTCATAAGGTTTACCTCTAGGGTTTGGAAGTTGGTTCACAAGCTTGGATTCCAATTTTTCTCTCCCTTTTTCCTTGGCTCCACACAACCGGCCTCCCCTCCAATTGGGTTCCAAAAATTTTGGCCAATTAAATTGAGCCTCACACACTCACATAAGGTCTGGCCATTACCAAAAATCCAGCCAACCATTTTTTTTTCTCTTCCTAGGGTCGGTTTTGGTGGAGAAAATGGGTGAGGGAAAATTTTGCCATAGTTTGGCTTGTTTTTCTAATTTTTTTGAGCTGAAATCCGCCCCCCCCTTGGCCCTATTTATAGCTGATTTTGAACTTTCAAAATTGCTAAAAAGTCCTTGAATTTGGATTTAATTATTTTTCCAAAATTGCACTTTAGTCCTTGAAGCAAAAATATTTGCACTTTGACCCCTACAAGTGTTGGCTGGCCATTGGTTGCCTTGGAGCCCAAGTTTTGCTTACCTCATCATGATGACATCATCTTGATGACATCATGTGCTTACCTCATGCTTACATCATCATTTTTCTCCAAAATTACACTTTTGCCCCCAAAAGACAAAATATTTACAATTTGACCTTCCAAGTGGCATGTTGGCCGGCCATCACCTTGTTCTCCAAGCAAATGATGACATCATTTTGATGACATCATCTTGCTTACATTACCTATTTTTTAGAAATTGCATTTTGGCCCCGAAAGTTAAAATTCTTGCATTTATGCCCTCTAGGTGGCCGGCCCTTACTTGGAAATCAAGCCAAGCTTATCTCACCTTGATGACATCATCTTGATGACATCACTTCGCTTACATCATCAATTTTCCAAAATTTGCACTTTTGCCCCAAAAGTGAAAATTCTTACAAAAATGCCCCCTAGGTGGCCGGCCATTATGGTGCTTAGGTGGCAAAGATTTCTTTCCACAATTTCCTTAAATCAAAATGATGTCATAATTCTAAGATAGGGTGATGTCACCATAAGGCCTTGTTTGGCTACTTTTTGGAAAAGCAGTCCAATCTTAATCTAACACAGATAAATCCAATACTGTGTTCACTAATACACAGTACAATTCAGTACTGTTATACTTGACTGCAGTCCAAAATTTATCTGCGTAAAAATGGACTGTAAAAATTTTCTTCTTATTTCTGAAAGTCATTAGGACTTTGATATCCAACTTAGTGTGCTTGATTTTTCTAGGGTGGTCTCAAAGCTTATTCCAGCTATCTTGTCCAAAAGATAATTTTCGCAGTATATTTCTCATACTGCTTATCCTATTATGGTACAGTCATACCTTTGACTGTTCTTGGTCAACTTTGACTTTTTGGTCAAACTTTGACCAACATGAAATCATGAAATTTGTCATGCCGTTTTTCTCAAAACGCCCATACCAGGTTAAGTAATCTATCGTTGAGTCTCGTAGCTAGTTAACCGAGAGCTCAAACTTATACTGTTATTTCATTCCAATCTTGATCCAGACTTAGGTTTTCCTTTTTCTAAGGAAATCTAGAGTCATCAAAATTTCGGATATTACATTCTACCCTCCTTAAAAGATTTTCGTCCTCGAAAATTCGAATAATCCTAAATGGCTTTTCTTCAATCCACCATCAATTCTTCACAAGTTACTTTAGATTGAATAACTTGTTCATGTTCCCATTTTAACATCTTAATGGGATCATGTCTCTTATATAGAACCATAATCTTCTTTCTATATCTTCATAATTTATATCCTCATACTCCCATGTTTTCATGTCCTCATACTTTCCTTTCATACTGCATCACAAGAACTATTTACATGAAAAACTGAGCAAGTATATCATATTACTTGCTATATTTGAAAAGTATATATAACTTTTCCATACTTGAAAAGAAAACATATTGTATCTTATAATTAAGATACTTTTCTTTAACTTTATTTGAGGGCTCAGCGAATATATCATATTGAAAATATTTTTCTTTCAATTAACTAAAGCTGAGAACCCTCTGGTACAATGTTAATCTTTTGCTATTAGAACCCTTTTTCTTATCATGATGGCCCCTATCTTGGAAATATTTTTCTTCCTCAAGGATCGGCCCTTTTCTTGACATGATGGCCCCTCTCTTGGAACTCTATTCCTCAAGGGTTCAGCCCATAACATATCACAACATAACGTGAGTTGGTTCTAATAAGCATAAGATCAAGCACCATACATAAAATAACTTCTTGGAATCTTTTCCAAGTTAATCATGGAAAACAATAATAAATAGTATTATTGAAACGTATTACTGTTCGAGTGATGCAGTGAAAGATATCCTCATATCAACTAGCTACTTGTTAGCCAGTAGAAGCTTTTCTCATTGCTTCGGACATTTCCTTTATAGCACATAATCATAGCTCTAAGGAATATGTAAAACTTTCCATCATCATTTCATGATTTCCATTACTTAAAAGGTCGTATATAGTCGACATTAGTCAAACCATTATATATCGACTCCAAGGTTGTTACTATTGATCTCAACCTCACTAACTTGATCATCAGACTCATAGCCATCATCATTATTATCATAGCCTAATAAATTGTTGTTGATAGCATCCAACTTATTTGGCATAATGCCTAGTTGCTACCCCCAAACTAAGGCATCATCAAAATTTTCCCCGTATTTAATAATACTCTTATGGGGTAAAAGTTTCACAATCAGGAAACTTAACTTCCATGGTATTGATCCATTCCTTAGAAGGAAAAGTTCCTTAATCTCACTATACCTGAGATGAGGCAATAGGCTATATGATCTCGAAGCCTATTCTTTTCTTGTTGCTATTCCAGCAATTATCGTTATAACTTAATCACTATAGTTGCAAGATTAGACTCTTGCAAAAATTTGGTTCGTTCGTATGCACGATGAACCATCTTCTAATTCTAGTTCTTAATTCCTCACATTTCTAATCGAAGGAAAAATAAATTAACTTACTTGGGCACTTGCAGAAACGATGTGAAGCAAAGTGAAGTAGGCTGGCAGGATACCGCTCTGATACCAACTGTAACGCCCCGACCCGTCCACGTAGGGGCATACTACGTAAACGTGGGCCGTTACCAAACTTGCTAAACTTAAATCTTTGTTTTATCGAAAAATTTCAGGATAAATTTTTTTTTTCTTTAAACTTTAAAACTTTAAATTTTATTTTAAAAATCATAACTCGAAACTAAACTTGAATTAACTTGTACTGACGGGTAAACTTCATCATGTCTACCCCTTTTACTTGTTATGCCGACTATAAGGTTACCATGACCTTTTAAATCGGACCTTGGAAACATTACATCACATCCATATACAACATCATACTTAAAAACATTTGCGGAAAATATTGCGTAGTGGTATCCCACACCGCCCTTCACTCGCTGCATCGTCTCCATGGCCCATCAAGTAATGCTGCAGGCGTCTTACCTACAGTATGAAATATACAAATGAGCTTTCGCCCAGCAAGTACAAACATGATCTCACAAAAATCTTTTCAAACATCAAGTAACATATCAATCATCATGTAGTTTATGCATGATCCGATTATGTCCAATTATAAATCTTTTAGGCACTTTTACTCATTATCTTGATTACATGTGGGCCCCTAGTGTCCGTACCAAAAGCGCGCAGCCTCCAGACAAAGCTAGGGTTTGCAAGGCCCTAACAGTTCTGGGAATCATAACGTGACCCTCACGCATCAACGAGAGGTAAATGTCACCACTGGTTTTGAACATGTAGCCTCCTCGATCACGGGAGGTTGGTACGACACCTTACTTGATTTATCTTACCATGTGGTTCAATATTAGTGAACATGCTTCATGATGTCACAAGGTCAAATCCAAACTTAACATTTGCCATATCATGGCATTCTTGAAAACATGACATTTTTAAAACCATGACATTTTAGAAAACATGGCATAATATGTAACATGTCATAGCATCACATCATTACATGGCATCTCATATCATAACATAGCATAGCATCACATAGCATAGCATTATAACATAGCATAGCATTATAGCATAGCATAACATAGCATAGCATGTATACTTGGAAAATATCTTTTATTATTTTCCATACTGCAGGTGAGGTTTGTACTTACCTCTTTTACTATGTCCTACGTAAAGCTGCTCCTCTTCCGGGTAGCCGCAGGCTTCCTCCTGCTTGATGAAGGACATAGGTAAGGGTCTAATTAGTATTGTGGAATGTTGGTGACCATACCAACATGCCTACGAAATTCTAGCTGTAAGTCTCCCTTATAACTTATGATGACTTACTTGGTTACTTAAGGTAACCTTGGGTATTAATCCCAATCATATATGAATAGGGTTAGGTATCATCCTAACCTTGGCCTATGCCTTGTCATTTTTAATTTTAATCCTTTTTGGGTTTTAAGATCAAACTCAATTTTTATACCTTGTTGGGTTACCTTGAGTAACCCTTGAGGTAGTCAAACTTAGTTCAATTATCCTAAGTCAACTTTGGGCTTTGGACTCCATCCCGTAACTCGGGTATCCTTCCCGGTTACCGTCCATCATTGTTTTGTTACCAAAAGTAAGATAACTTTTGAATCCAAAAACTTGTTTTTCTCTTTGCTTTGGAAAAACTTAGTTCTCTTTGTTCAAAAATTCTAGTTTAACTTTGAAAAATTGTAATTCTTTGAGAAAGGTTTGTAAAAATTATTAACTGTTGAAAACTGCCTTTGGAGTAGTTTCCCACAGTCAAAACATTGGTGTTGGTGCAAAAATACAGTTTTCCTGTATTGTTTTAGAAAATCCTGTGCAGGAATTTCTTGTTTCCTGCACACTCTTTAGAAATCCGTGTCAGTTTAAAAATCCATTCCGATTTTGAAAAACTTGTCTTCACGAAAGTTTTAGATCTTGAAAAATCCTAAAACTTTCGTGTTTTACGAAAAGTCCAGTTCTGCTTAGATTCGTACCAGTTTTAATTTGAAACTGGCTGACCCTGTAAACTGGGTCTGGGCAAACTAGCCACGGGTTTTTGTAAAAACGGAGGCCATTGGAGCCTCAATTTGAAAAACGGTCGCGTTGCCCTCTAGGAAAAACCTTATCTACAACTTTGTAGTTTTGAGTTTCTTCAAATTCGGCCTCTAAGGGCCTCAAAATACCATTTCCAGAACACTGCCCAGTCTTGACCCGAGACTGGCAGTTTCGGTTCTTAATTTCGTTTTACGTCCTAAAACGTGCACGCTACCTCAACCGACCACAGCGGGAGCCTAAAGTACACATGCAATCGTTTCTAACGTTCCAATCCATCATGCATCTAACATGCACCTAACATTCAATCAAGCATAAACATAACCAAACCACAATTGAGACCTTAGCACCCTAATCAAGCACATAACTTATTGCATGGCATAAGAAAATGAGCTTATGCTCTTACATCCCAAACATGGAAATACACTTAAATTTCCCAAATTTAAGCTCAAATTAGAAGGTTTAAGGTCATAAGGTTTACCTCTAGGGTTTGGAAGTTGGTTCACAAGCTTGGATTCCAATTTTTCTCTCCCTTTTTCCTTGGCTCACACAACCGGCCTCCCTCCAATTGGGTTCCAAAATTTTGGCCAATTAAATTGAGCTCACCACTCACATAAGGTCTGGCCATTACCAAAAATCCAGCCAACCATTTTTTTTTTCTCTTCCTAGGGTCGGTTTTGGTGGAGAAAATGGGTGAGGGAAATTTTGCCATAGTTTGGCTTGTTTTTCTAATTTTTTGAGCTGAAATCCGCCCCCCCCCCTTGGCCCTATTTATAGCTGATTTTGAACTTTCAAAATTGCTAAAAGTCCTTGAATTTGGATTTAATTATTTTTCCAAAATTGCACTTTAGTCCTTGAAGCAAAAATATTTGCACTTTGACCCCTACAAGTGTTGCTGGCCATTGGTGCCTTGGAGCCCAAGTTTTGCTTACCTCATCATGATGAATCATCTTGATGACATCATGTGCTTACCTCATGCTTACATTCATCTTTTTCCAAAATGCACTTTTGCCCCAAAGCAAATATTTACAATTTGACCCCTAGGTGTTGGCCGGTTTGCCATGATGTCTTGATGCCTTGCAACATCCATAGATTGATCGAATCATCCTTGATGGACGATCATGCTTTCTGATGACATCACTTTCGCTTACATCATCAATTTTCCAAAATTTGCACTTTTGCCCCAAAAGTGAAAATTCTTTACAAAAATGCCCCCTAGGTGGCCGGCCATTATGGTGCTTAGGTGGCAAAGATTTCTTTCCACAATTTCCTTAAATCAAAATGATGTCATAATTCTAAGATAGGTGATGTCACCATAAGGCCTTGTTTGGCTACTTTTTGAAAAGCAGTCCAATCTTAATCTAACACAGATAATCCATACTGTGTTCACTAATACACAGTACAATTCAGTACTGTTATACTTGACTGCAGTCCAAAATTTATCTGCGTAAAAATGGACTGTAAAAATTTTTCTTCTTATTTCTGAAAGTCATTAGGACTTTGATATCCAACTTAGTGTGCTTGATTTTTCTAGGTGGTCTCAAAGCTTATTCAGCTATCTTGTCAAAAGATAATTTTCGCAGTATATTTCTCATACTGCTTATCCTATATGGTACAGTCTACCTTTGACTGTTCTTGGTCAACTTTGACTTTTTGGTCAAACTTTGACCAACATGAAATCATTGAAATTTGTCATGCCGTTTTTCTCAAAAGCCTATACAGGTTAAGTAATCTATCGTTGAGTCTCGTAGCTAGTTAACGAGAGCTCAAACTTATACTGTTATTTCATTCCAATCTTGATCCAGACTTAGGTTTT
>CM046361.1:10993119-11042906 GCA_025413025.1 Ficus hispida
GATATTCGGATATCCATGTTGAAAACTGAAAATATTCTAAATGTCCAAGTTAATGTATAACAAAGATTTTCTAAGTAACATAGGCAATTTGAGTAAAACATGTTATATTGACCGTTTCACTTTGTCGGTTGATCTATGAATAGAATCATTTTGTGTCATATTGATAAGTGATCAAATTTTGTATTATATTAGTAAAGTGTGTCAAAATTTGTGATATTTTGGTGCTTTCCTCAAATATTAAATTAATCTTATCTAATCATGTCCTTTTATCCTTGCTATAAAACAGGCCGTACGTACGTTCATGCACAATTTCCCAATTAATTCCTGCGACGTTGAGGGTTCATCGGCCATGGCCACAAACTAATTGCTCGGTCCGATGTGAAGACTGACCAGCCTGATTAAGACACAAGATGAGAAAACTGCAGGCCCATTCTGGTCCCATTTCAACGGCATACTTTTACTGGCCGTTTTTTCCCCCTCTTTTCATTGATTGTTGTTTGTTGTCGGAATAATGGATTTTCTTTAGTTGTTATTACATCCATTTTCGTCACTAATTCAAAATCGACAATGAATTTTTTGAAAGAAAAATTGGGCGAGATGTTCAGATTTGATCGTCTCTTTAAATCAATACCAGAATAAGGCATGGAAAGCTTGTGTCACAGATATATGGATTATGGGGTTAGGGTGATAATTGGAGACGATGTTTTGGAGGTTGGTTTAGAAATGTTTGTTTGGAGAGGTGTGAGTTGAAAATAAACTGTGATATAAAAAATAGTATAAAATTGTGAAATGTGTTCCGAAAAAAATATGTAATATTGATCTTGTTTTTTTATTTTTTTTTTTTTTTTGTACGATTTGAGAAAAAAAAAATCTAATTCTGAATTAAATTAAGAAAGTTATAGACATTTAGAATTTGAGTTCTTTAAAATAGGAGGAGAGAGAAAATGATATATAGATTTAGGAGTTTCGGAGTTGATTAATGAAAACTCCATCTGGAGTTGTTTTTCCAAATAGAAGCTAAATAACGGAGATGCAGATATGGTTGCAACAGAGTTAGGTGTGAGGGTGCTTATGCTTTGGCAATGTGAGGTCGGCATCGGTACCGAGAGGCCGCTAATGTTACTTTGGATTGGTGATGGCATGAAGGTGATGGCGTGGCGTGAGCCTGTGCTTGGTGAAGGAGATCTCCCAAGCAAAATATGACAACATAGGGCTCCGACAAGCTTTGAAATCTCCTCTCCTCCTCCACCACCACACCAAAAATGTGTTGTCGGTGCTCTATCAGGCAAACCTCGATTAAAAATAAATTGATTATAATCTATTATCACTGATTGGTATTAGTTTCTAGCACTGATTGACGAGTAAATCCCTTATTGATATTAGTCTGTCATTGAATTATGATTGACATTGATTAATAACTATCAAACAATTATGTAAACAAAGTTAATCAGTGAATTACCTTTATGTTTATAAATATCTTTTAATGATTAACTGATTGACCAACTTCATAGAATAACAATTTTTATTACTGATTGACATTATATATGACTGCATTCGTCGATGCTAATTACAATGCATGGCCTTTTTTTTTAATAGGAAAATGACTTTTTTTTAATTAAATTGTTCATGACTAGTTGATGGTCTATCAATGATCAACATCTTGACGGATTAACCAATATGAGGTATATTATTATCCTGGTCACCAGTAGTCCATCATATCAACATGATCTACATTTGGTACTCCATTTGTTGATCACATAAAATCTAATTAAAAAAAAAACCCGGTTATTTTGATTCACTAGTAAAAATTGTGGATTACATGACGGTTATTTACCGTCGTGTAATCCAGTTCGTGGAAGATACCACGACGGTTATATAACCGTCGTGGTATCTCAATGTTACACGACGGTTAAAAATTGTCGAAACAAGAAATACAGGGTAAAATGGCTACATTACACGACGGTTTAGTCTGAATCGTCGTATAATATTGTAATTTATTTTGGAAAAATTTTAAAAGTTATTTATTGGTGGGTATTATCTTTCAATTAAATTTAAATTTATAAATTAAATTTTATCAAAAAAAAAAAAAGAGTTAAAAAAACAATCATACAATGCTTAATATTCAAAGGCGACAGGGTTTAGAACTCTTAATTACGATAATATCATTCTCTCTCTTTTATGGAAGATGATATCATTCCTATATAATGGAAAAATTAATAAACAAATAATGAAAGAAAGAAAAAAGAAAGAAGGAAAGGGTGTATATATATCCTTTTTTTCTACATCTAGAGATTACTTTACCGTGTAATATATATAATAGAATAGTCTTCATCTAACAATCGGATAAGTTCGCCAGTAGTAATTTTTTTAATAAACAACTTGTAACTTTATGCAAAATCTTATATAACATAGTACTATTTAACAATTATTATTGATATTGTAAAGACACGTATCATTAAAAATATTACAATATAATTAATTGATTGTTAAAATAACATAAAGATCGGTTGTGTTGAATAAATTTGTAAGAGTTACTACATACTGACCTTCATCAGGAGGCAATTGAGCAGTACATATTAGGAATCCAAAGCAACTACTCCACCAAATCAAATGAAATAGAAGACACCGTTGCAGCTTCTTACTAAACATAAACATGATCACTGGAAAGTGGAAAACAACTATTTATTAATATTGCTGTGGAAAGTAGTATCTATATTGGAGTAAGTTCTTTTGTGCACTAGTTACCAAAAAAAAAAAAAAAAACAAAAACAAAAAAAGGTTCTTTTATGCTAATCTCGTAACAATATATATATATATATATATGTATAAAAATAAATATGCAGAGTGTGTGCGTGTGTGTGTTTGTGTGTATTTTTATGTTCTTCTGAAGAGAATGGCGTCTGTGTCTATCTCTTTCATTCTGTACATGGGACCTCATAGTTCCGATTCCCGAAGTCAATTTCTCCACCAATTACAAACACCAAAAAAGTCAACACTAACAATGTTAGATTAATATATTTCAATACTAATAAATGTTAAAATATGACTAGTCTTCGGCCAAGCTAGATAGTCCATTGATACTTTACTGTGGAATTTCTTACGTGACGAAGAAATTTTCCACAAAACAATCAAGTACGATTTTGTGTACCGGGCCTCATTTCTTAATATGAACACAAATGGCCCGGTTGAAGATTCTCCAATCACCTAATAGGATTAGCTCAACAGATAGGGGCAGAGGATTGGATGAGTTTCTATATTCAAAATTTTGGATAAGGAGTTTCTATTAATAAAAGTCTAAGATATCAAAAAAAAAAAAAAAAATCTCCAACTTGAGTCCGTTGCTAATGCTTATTTTGCCCCGTGATTTCTGTGTTCATGTAGCGAATGTGTCTCATATAACATGAGACTTGTACACAGAGTTCACTTTCTATCAAGTAATTTAATCAGCACGGGTGATCCCTCAACGTTTTAATTTTCTACTAAAATATTTCACTAATACATTATATATGTTAGCACTATTTTAGGACCACATATATATTCCTTTAGTAGTTTTCATCCAAAACTGTTTTTTTGCACATCGTACTTGGCAAAATTGTTTTCCTTTATCCTGAGCAATAACTAGAGATTTCAGGTTGTTGATTTGAAACCGCAGACGATCAAGGGATCAGACACAAGCTTCCTTGCATAGCAAACTAGTTTTTTTAGTACAAGCAGCCGAGAAGGAGGAGCGGTACTAGTGTTTAATTACGTAAAAAATCATAAACGAAAGTAATTGCAAGTGTGGTCTAACATTAATTTGTATTTGACTTTGTCATAAGTGTATGGAGTTCAAATTCACCACTCCTAAATTAAAACAAAAAAAAAAAAATTTTTTTGTAAAAGCATGTGCACATGCTTAATTATTCAAAAAGTGAGATATATGTGTGTTTCTTGGCAATGGATTCTTCTCTAATAGCCACTTTAACCACTTTTATAATTTAAATCATTCGGATTACATGGTTTATATCAGAGCCCATTCAAATGTAAAGATTCGAATTAAAGCTCAAAGATACAAAGGTTATTAACGACATTCATTTGAATATTTGAATTTAAATTTAAATATAGACTAAAATAAACTTTTAGAGGGTTATAAATAGGCCCTCATGCCATATAGAAAACCCTAAGCACTTTCTGGTATACATAAATGTTTGCTGTAATTTCTCTACTTAGTGAAATTCTTCCTGGCTCCAATCTCCGTGTTAAGTATTTTTCTATATTTACTTTTACTATTTCCCTTTGAGTTATTTGTAAGGCGATTAATTAACTCTAATAACTTGTCAGGCGAGATTTAACCGTCAACAACGGGCAGGAATTGCATGGACATGTGAGCTTCTCGGACGTGGCCATCTTTTCTGACTAATTCTAGTCGTGATAAATAGCTATAGATTGATTAAAGCTCGGTTGATGTAGAATGAGGAAAACAGGAGACAAGGACAGAAATAAATATTTTGAATTGTTGCATGTTCCATAGATGACTCCACTTTATTTTTTGCTTAAAAAAAATAAGGTCATTTTCAATAATTTGCATCTCTTGATTTTTCACTCATATACTATCCTTCTCTCAATATTCAAATGGCGTGCCACCTACGCTTTAGTCTATGAAAGATTATCCATTTTACACCCACACCAATTCCATCACTTGTATTAATTCGTTTTGTTCAATTATTACTAAATAAATATACACGTAACATCTTAAATTATTGCATTTGTGATTTTTACTCTTCAAACAATCTTCACCACATAATGCCAATGCGAATAATTTTTCGTTCCTACTGTAGCGAATCAATCCTGATCCCATCCATTTTGAATAGCCACTGAGAAAAGAAACTAATTTGTGACCAAATCAGGAGTCAAAACGAAAGCGACGGAACGATAAGGAAGTAAACGAAAGCCAAGAGTTAGCCCAGCCAAATTGAACGAACTCGAAGATGCCATTCCTTTTTCTTTAATTCCCCCACCCCCCCCCCCCCCCCCCCCCCCCCCCCCTTTCTTTTTTCTTTATCTTTCTTTTCTTTTATTTATTTTTTAAAAGGAAAAACACTACCAAAAACATTAGCTCAGAAAGGAACACCGTAGAAGGATTTGTAGAAAAAATAAAAACACCGGACACGCCAATAAGCCCTAAGATTAACTTGCGTTGATACCATTTGTGAAATATCCAACGCAAAATAGGGAAAAAGAAAAGAGAAGAAGAGAGAAACGGAGGTTAGCGTTTCACATTATTACAAAAATGCATTAAAAATAAGGTTTATAATAGTCCTCCAAGCAAATAATAAAAGGCCAAACTCCCCAGTAATAAAATACTAAATTTACCCTGACTAATAAAGAAAATAAATAAATCTAATAATAATCCTATTAAAAATATAATCCTAATATAATTCTTAACAGTATCATGTCAAGGAATGATTCAGGCTCCTAATTTAACTAATTAATGACATAATTAGGACTTGGACGACTTCTAGTTTATTTCAATAATTACGATCTATGGTAGTACTAAAGTTCTACTATGTGCAATAATGCATAATAATTATGATTTAAGCCTCAATAAATTTGAGAATTCGTGTGTAATCCAAATTCCCAAATAATTAAAGAAAGATCATTAAACACAGCTATATTATGAATCTTACTTTTACAAGAGGAATAGATTAAGCCATCGATGATTAAATTTGTAATATTTACACAAATGAGAGTTTTAGAAATAGATTCGAGGTTGAAACACTTATTATTATTATTTTTTAAAGTAATCACATCTTGATTCTACGATTAACAAGTTTACGGTTTTCTTTTTTTTTTTTTTTGGTTTTTTTTTTTGTTTTGTTTTGTTTTTGTTTTTGTTTTTTTTTTTCAAGAAATCACATCTTGATTCTACGAATAAGAAGTTTTGTGATTAAATCCAACAAGTCCTAAAACCTGGCAAGTTGAACCCTAGAGTTTCTTGGACTACGGATATGATCCAAATAAAACAATAAATGGGATTTTTTAATCATGCCTAGAATAATTTTTGCCATTAGAAAAAGGTTAGTGTTGACGGGTAAAAACTTACCCAAAAAGTCCCACGGTGATGGGAATCCTCGAGAACTATCATGACCACAAGAACACACAAAACAATAAAGTACAATAGTACAGAAAATTAATAGAGAACACCTAAATGCATAGAGTTTCACTATCAGTATTGTAACGCCCCCAAAATCTACGTAGGGCCGACTACGTAAACGTGGGCCGTTACCAAACTTGCTAAACTTAATTCTTTGTTTTATCGAAAAATTTCAGTAAAAATTTTTTTTTCTCTTTAAACTTTAAAACTTTAAATTTTATTTTAAAAATCATAACTCGAAACTCAACTTGAATTAACTTGTACTGACGGGTAAACTTCATCATGTCTACCCCTTTTACTTGTTATGCCGATTATAAGGTTACCATGACCTTTTAAATCGGACCTTGGAAACATTACATCACATCCATATACAACATCATACTTAAAAACATTTGCGGAAAATATTGCGTAGTGGTATCCCACACCGCCCTTCACTCGCTGCATCGTCTCCATGGCCCATCAAGTAATGCTGCAGGCGTCTTACCTACAGTATGAAATATACAAATGAGCTTTCGCCCAGCAAGTACAAACATGATCTCACAAAAATCCTTTCAAACATCAAGTAACATATCAATCATCATGTAGTTTATGCATGATCCGATTATGTCCAATTATAAATCTTTTAGGCACTTTTACTCATTATCTTGATTACATGTGGGCCCCTAGTGTCCGTACCAAAAGCGCGCAGCCTCCAGACAAAGCTAGGGTTTGCAAGGCCCTAACAGTTCTGGGAATTATAACGTGACCCTCACGCATCAACGAGAGGTAAATGTCACCACTGGTTTTGAACATGTAGCCTCCTCGATCACGGGAGGTTGGTACGACACCTTACTTGATTTATCTTACCATGTGGTTCAATATTAGTGAACATGCTTCATGATGTCACAAGGTCAAATCCAAACTTAACATTTGCCATATCATGGCATTCTTGAAAACATGACTTTTTAAAACCATGACATTTTAGAAAACATGGCATAATATGTAACATGTCATAGCATCACATCATTACATGGCATCTCATATCATAACATAGCATAGCATCACATAGCATAGCATTATAACATAGCATAGCATAGCATAGCATGTATACTTGGAAAATATCTTTTATTATTTTCCATACTGCAGGTGAGGTTTGTACTTACCTCTTTTACTATATCCTACGTAAAGCTGCTCCTCTTCCGGGTAGCCGCAGGCTTCCTCCTGCTTGATGAAGGACATAGGTAAGGGTCTAATTAGTATTGTGGAATGTTGGTGATCATACCAACATGCCTACGAAATTCTAGCTGTAAGTCTCCCTTATAACTTATGATGACTTACTTGGTTACTTAAGGTAACCTTGGGTATTAATCCCAACCATATATGAATAGGGTTAGGTATCATCCTAACCTTGGCCTATGCCTTGTCATTTTTAATTTTAATCCTTTTTGGGTTTTAAGATCAAACTCAATTTTTATACCTTGTTGGGTTACCTTGAGTAACCCTTGAGGTAGTCAAACTTAGTTCAATTATCCTAAGTCAACTTTGGGCTTTGGACTCCATCCCGTAACTCGGGTATCCTTCCCGGTTACCGTCCATCATTGTTTTGTTACCAAAAGTAAGATAACTTTTGAATCCAAAAACTTGTTTTTCTCTTTGCTTTGGAAAAACTTAGTTCTCTTTGTTCAAAAATTCTAGTTTAACTTTGAAAAATTGTAATTCTTTGAGAAAGGTTTGTAAAAATTATTAACTGTTGAAAACTGCCTTTGGAGTAGTTTCCCACAGTCAAAACATTGGTGTTGGTGCAAAAATACAGTTTTCCTGTATTGTTTTAGAAAATCCTATGCAGGAATTTCTTGTTTCCTGCACACTCTATAGAAATCCGTGTCAGTTTAAAAATCTGCATTGAATTTGAAAAAGTTGTCTTCACGAAAGTTTTAGATCTTGAAAAATCCTAAAACTTTCGTGTTTTATGAAAAGTCCAGTTCTGCTTGGATTCGTACCAGTTTTAATTTGAAACTGGCTGACCCTGTAAACTGGGTCTGGGCAAACTAGCCACGGGTTTTTGTAAAAACGGAGGCCATTGGAGCCTTATTTTGAAAAACGGTCCACGTTTCCCTCTAGGAAAAACCCTTATCTACAACTTTGTAGTTTTGAGTTTCTTCAAATTCGGCCTCTAAGGGCCTCAAAATACCATTTCCAGAACACTGCCCAGTCTTGACCCGAGACTGGCAGTTTCGGTTCTTAATTTCGTTTTACGTCCTAAAACGTGCACGCTACCTCAACCGACCACAGCGGGAGCCTAAAGTCACACATGCAATCATTTCTAACGTTCCAATCCATCATGCATCTAACATGCACCCTAACATTCAATCAAGCATAAACATAACCAAACCACAATTGAGACCTTAGCACCCTAATCAAGCACATAACTTATTGCATGGCATAAGAAAATGAGCTTATGCTCTTACATCCCAAACATGGAAATACACTTAAATTTCCCAAATTTAAGCTCAAATTAGAAAGGTTTAAGGTCATAAGGTTTACCTCTAGGGTTTGGAAGTTGGTTCACAAGCTTGGATTCCAATTTTTTCCTTACTCCCCCTTGGCTGCCATTGCAGCCGATTCTCCTCCCCCAAATGGGTTCCAATTTTCGGCCATTCCTCATGAAAAACAACCACATGAATATCTAGTTTCAATCTCAATAGAGAAACTTAAGGGTTTAGAGATTTACCTAGATCAATCCAAGAGATTGGCTTGATTGATTCCAATTTTTCTCTCCCTTTTTCCTTGGCTCCACACAACCGGCCTCCCCTCCAATTGGGTTCCAAAAATTTTGGCCAATTAAATTGAGCCTCACACACTCACATAAGGTCTGGCCATTACCAAAAATCCAGCCAACCATTTTTTTTTCTCTTCCTAGGGTCGGTTTTGGTGGAGAAAATGGGTGAGGGAAAATTTTGCCATAGTTTGGCTTGTTTTTCTAATTTTTTTGAGCTGAAATCCGCCCCCCCCTTGGCCCTATTTATAGCTGATTTTGAACTTTCAAAATTGCTAAAAAGTCCTTGAATTTGGATTTAATTATTTTTCCAAAATTGCACTTTAGTCCTTGAAGCAAAAATATTTGCACTTTGACCCCTACAAATGTTGGCCGGCCATTGCATGCCTTGGAGCCCAAGTTTTGCTTACCTCATCATGATGACATCATCTTGATGACATCATGTGCTTACCTCATGCTTACATCATCATATTTTCCAAAATTTGCACTTTTGCCCCAAAAGTGAAAATTCTTACAAAAATGCCCCTAGGTGGCCGGTTGCTTTCTTGGTGAACAAGCCAAGCTTATCTCACCTTGATGACATCATCTTGATGACATCACTTCGCTTACATCATCAATTTTCCAAAATTTGCACTTTTGCCCCAAAAGTGAAAATTCTTACAAAAATGCCCCTAGGTGGCCGGCCATTATGGTGCTTAGGTGGCAAAGATTTCTTTCCACAATTTCCTTAAATCAAAATGATGTCATAATTCTAAGATAGGGTGATGTCACCATAAGGCCTTGTTTAGCTACTTTTTGAAAAAGCAGTCCAATCTTAATCTAACACAGATAAATCCAATACTGTGTTCACTAATACACAGTACAATTCAGTACTGTTATACTTGACTGCAGTCCAAAATTTATCTGCGTAAAAATGGACTGTAAAAATTTTCTTCTTATTTCTGAAAGTCATTAGGACTTTGATATCCAACTTAGTGTGCTTGATTTTTCTAGGGTGGTCTCAAAGCTTATTCCAGCTATCTTGTCCAAAAAGATAATTTTCGCAGTATATTTCTCATACTGCTTATCCTATTATGGTACAGTCATACCTTTGACTGTTCTTGGTCAACTTTGACTTTTTGGTCAAACTTTGACCAACATGAAATCATGAAATTTTGTCATGCCGTTTTTCTCAAAACGCCCATACCAGGTTAAGTAATCTATCGTTGAGTCTCGTAGCTAGTTAACCGAGAGCTCAAACTTATACTGTTATTTCATTCCAATCTTGATCCAGACTTAGGTTTTCCTTATTTCTAAGGAAATCTAGAGTCATCAAAATTTCGGATATTACAAGTATGTTAGTTGCGTCCTCTTTGTCGCTTGGGGGTTTCACTATCTTTTTCAGAGGTACAACTAATATAATCTACTAAGTTCTGAATTGGCTTTACCATATATTTATAGTCCCGAACTGATATTTATAAACACAAATATAACATATTTGAATTTAAGTATAGAGATAATCTTCAAAATCATATATTCTGGTTATAAATATTTGATATTCTTGACAAATATTTGAGATTTAAATATTTGAAACCATGTCTTAGGGATTCTCGGGTGCCAGTATTGCTACAAGCGTATCTAGTCACGCCATGGAGCTGAGCTATCCGGTATCTCGGCTACCTACCAATAGTTAGATTTTAAGGTTTCAATAATTTATGTTTAGTTCAACAAATTAGGATTCATGGATAATTTCTTGCTAAAAATAAGAAATTTGGAGCAAAACTTATAGAATTAAATCCTGAATTGAAATTGTAACGACAAAATCTTAATTAGAGCGGCGAAATTAGTTTAAGAGGGAACTGTTTTTTGTTAAATTCTATGCTAGGGGTAAAATTTGTAAAATTTTAAAAAGTACAGCATCTACTATTTATAGCTTAATGAGAGAAAGACCAAAATAACATATTAGACTGCCATTCTTTTAATCATAGTAGAAATAAAAATATTATAATCAAATAACATAATTAGGTCAAAATATCAAAGTGAAAATATGAAAAATACTCTTTAATTAAAATCCCCGAAGGCCCAAACCTTTAAAAACATAAAATCTGCTACAATTTTACAGTAACAAAAAAAATATGTTATATATTTAAACTATGCCTTTATAATATGCTATGTATTATAAATTATGTAGCTTAACGACCTTTTTTTAAGAAGTTTTTTAAATAAATAACCGAAGGTTTATAAAATTAAGAAAATGGTCTCTTTTTTGAAAAAAAAAAAAAAAAAGATCAATTAGTGATTAACTAATTGTCTAATTGATCAATATTAATATGTTTTTTCATTCATTGAAAATAGTCAATAATTAATTACCGGTTATTTTTCCTAAATAAAAAAGTATAGGAATAATATTTATTATTTTCTTAAATAAGTGTCTTAAAACTATATATTTAATTTTTCTTTTTGAGAAATACAGGATCTACGATTTAATTTTAGAAAACTGTGCAGTCATCTCTGAAAATATTTTGAATTATAAAAGGGAATGTGTGGTGAGGCCTTCCTATTCCACCCATCAGAGGAAAGGACACTAAGGTCATTTAAAAAAAATAGAAATTGAGAAATTTTAATGGGAAAGGGCGATTAGAACTTATCGGACCATTATTCTTGTGACGCCCCGACTTCCCAAGCCAGGTCGACACCATACATACTTGTTCTTTACTTGAAAATTTGAGAAAAATTTTCTTCTTTTTTTTTTTTTCTTTAAAACATATTCACATAAATTATCTTGTGAGTTCGTGAAAATTTCGATTATTACAATCTACCCTCCTTAAAGAATTTTCGTCCTCGAAAATCAGAACAATTCGGGATAGCTTTTCTTCATCTCATCCTCGCGTTCCCAGGTTGCCTCCTCAATCTCATGATTTCGCCATAGGACCTTGACTAATGGTATAACCTTGTTCCTTAGCACCTTTTCTTCTCGGGCTAAGATTCGAACTGGTTTCTCCTCATAGGTCAGATCTTCGTGAACCTCAATTGGTTCGTGGTCCAATACATGGGATGGATCCGAGATGTAGTTCTTTAGCATCGACACATGAAATACGTTGTGTACATATGCTAATTCCTGGGGCAAAGCCAACCTATAGGCCACGTTGCCAATTCTTTCCAATATTTCGAATGGCCCTATGTATCGTGGACTCAATTTCCCCTTCTTTCCGAATCTCATAACTCCCTTGAATGGAGCAATTTTGAGGAAAACCAAGTCTCCTACTTGGAATTCTAGAGGCCTTCTGCGCTTGTCGGCATAGCTCTTTTGTCGACTAAATGCAGTCTCCATCCGTCGGCGTATAAGTTTCACGGCCTCAGTGGTTTTTTGAACAAAATCCGTGGACACAAGTTCCTTTTCCCTGGTCTCGTACCAATGGACTGGAGATCTGCACCTTCTTCCGTACAGAGCTTCGTAAGGAGCCATTCCAATTGAAGCTTGGAAACTGTTGTTGTACGAGAATTCAATCAAAGGAAGCTTTTTATCCCAAGTTCCTTTGAAGTCCATCACGCATGCTCGCAACATGTCTTCTAAGGTCTGAATGGTCCTCTCGGATTGCCCGTCCGTTTGAGGATGAAAAGCTGTACTAAAGGTAAGCTTGGTACCCATGGCTTGATGTACACTTCTCCAGAACTTAGAAGTGAAACGACCATCACGATCAGAGATGATTGTCTTTGGAATCCCATGGTAGCGAACAATCTGCGCGACGTATAGTTCCGCCAGCTGTTCCACCGAAAAACTAAGCTTGATGGCGATAAAGTGTGCAGACTTCGTCAAACGATCAACAACCACCCAAATAGCGTCGTTGCCGTTGGGAGTTCGGGGTAGTCCAACCACGAAATCCATCGTCACTTGGTCCCATTTCCATTCTGGAATGGAAATTTTCTGCAATTCTCCCCCTGGACGTTGGTGTTCTGCTTTCACCCTTTGACATGTAAGGCATTTACTGACGAATGTAGCGACGCCATTCTTCATTCTGGGCCACCAAAAGCTTTCCTTCAAGTCTTGGTACATCTTTGTGGCTCCTGGATGAACGGAATATGGAGTCTCATGAGCCTCCTTCATGATCTGCTCCTTCAACTTATCCTCGTTAGGGATGCATAATCTATTTTTCCGATAGAGTATGCCCTCATCTGATATGTTGAAGTCCGACTCCTTTCCTTCTAAGACCTCGTTCCTTGTCCTGAGCAATGAGGCATCTCCTTCTTGTCGCTCCTTCATGCTATCCAAAATGGTAGGTTGGAAAGTTAGGGCAGCTAAACTTCTTGTGATGAGCTCTATCCCAGCTTCCACTAGCTCCTTCTGAAGAGGTTCGATTAACGACTGCATGGACATTAACGAAGAAGACGACTTCCGACTGAGGGCATCAGCTACTTTGTTAGCCTTCCCTGGATGGTAACAGATGTCTATGTCATAATCCTTCACCAATTCTAGCCATCTTCTTTGCCTCATGTTAAGCTCCTTTTGTGTGAAGATATACTTCAAACTCTGATGATCCGTGTAGACTTCACACTTACTGCCGTAAAGGTAGTGCCTCCAGATTTTGAGCGCAAATACCACCGCCGCAAGTTCCAAATCATGCGTCGGGTAGTTCTTCTCATGATCCTTTAGCTGGCGTGAAGCATAAGCGATCACCTTTCCATTTTGCATGAGCACGGCTCCCAATCCTATTTTAGAAGCATCGCTGTATATCACGAAGTTTCCTTCTTCCACATTCGGAATTATGAGAATCGGAGCGCGAGTCAGCCTATTTTTCAGCTCTTGGAAGTGCTCTTCACACTTTGCAGTCCATTCGTACTTCTTTCCTTTCCGTGTAAGTGCGGTGAGCGGCGCTGCAATCTTAGCAAATCCTTCAACAAAACGTCGGTAGTAGCCCGCCAAGCCGAGGAAACTACGTACTTCGGTGACGTTTGTCGGAGCTGGCCATTCACTTACTGCCTCAATCTTGGCCGGATCTACAGATATGCCGTCCTTGGAGACCACATGTCCTAAGAAATGGACATTTTTCAACCAAAATTCACACTTTGTGAATTTAGCGTAGAGCTGGTTTTGCTTTAAAATTCGTAAAGCAATCCTTAAATGCTCCTCATGCTCCTCCTTTGATCTTGAATAAATCAAGATATCATCTATAAAGACAATAACAAATTTATCCAAGTAATCCTTGAATACTCGATTCATCAGGTCCATAAAGGCTGCTGGAGCATTTGTCAGTCCGAATGGCATAACGAAGAACTCGTAATGTCCATATCGTGTTCGAAAAGCTGTCTTGGGAACGTCTCCTTCCCTAATTCGAAGCTGGTGATATCCGGATCGCAGGTCAATCTTCGAGAAAATTGAAGCTCCTCTCAGCTGATCAAACAGATCGTCGATCCGAGGCAAGGGATACTTGTTCTTGATAGTTATCTTGTTCAATTCCCGATAGTCAATGCACATCCTAAGAGTGCCGTCCTTCTTTTTAACAAACAGAACTGGAGCTCCCCATGGCGAGTAGCTCTGACGAATGAATCCTCGATCCAGAAGCTCTTGTAACTGAATCTGCAGTTCCTTAAGTTCGACAGGCGCCATCCTATACGGAGCCTTGGATACTGGTGCTGATCCAGGAAGTAACTCAATCTCAAAGGAAATCTCTCGTTCTGGTGGCAGTCCTGGCAACTCTTCAGGAAAGACCTCTATAAATTCTCTGACTATCGGTACTTCCTCCGGTCTGCTCTCGGTTTCAAGCGTCTTATCCACTATGTTGGCTAGAAATCCCATACATCCTTCTGCCAACAATTTCCTAGCCTTCAGCGCAGAAATGAACATTTTCGGCTGTTTTGGAGTTGATCCTCTAAACATAAACTCCTTGTCTCCAACTGGCTTGAACGTGACCGTTCGTCGTGGACAGTCGATCACCGCGTTGTATTTCCCCAAGAAATCCATTCCCAAGATGACGTCGTAGTCGAATAGGTCTATGATGATCAGGTTGACATACATTTCCCTACCACATATAATTATTGGAACATGACATATCCAATAATCAGACAACAGAATCTCCCCGGAGGGCAATGCAGTCCTAAATGTTTTTCCGATCCTATCACTTGCTCTACCTAGTTTCTTAGCGAATCTAGGCGATGTGAATGAATGCGTAGCTCCAGAATCAATTAACACATAGGCATCTTGTTGAGCAAAAGGAAGCTGACCTGTCACCACTGTGGAAGGTCCAGCTTGAGCATCCTCCTTTGTATAGGCGTAAATACGTCCTTGCGGTTCTGGAGCTTCCAACCTGCCTTGGGAGATTTCGGGTCCCTCGAGCTTCATCTGTGCCGCATGAAGTTGAGGTCCCTGTCCTCTCTGTTGGTTCTGCGGACTCTGGGGGTTAAGATTGCAGCTTCTAGCATAGTGGCCTTCCTTGCCACAAAGAAAACAGCGACCGCTTCCAACACGGTACTCTCCCGGGTGCTTTCTCCCACATTTCTGACAAGTGGGATTATTGTTGTTATCAGGAGTATTTCTCTTTTGGGGAAAATTCTGTTGATTCCCCTGACCTCCTGCATTCCACTTCCTCTTCTGCTGGTTGTTGCCGTACTGCCTGTTGTTGTTGTTGTTCTGGCCCGAAGGTCCTCCTTGACCTTTCTGTTGCGGAGTTTGGCCCTGCTTGGTCTGGTTCTGTTTGGCCTGGGCTTTTTCTTCCCTCTTCTCCTGGAAAAATTTAGCCCTTTGCTCCTTGTTCTGACCCACCCAATATTCAGCTCGAATTACCCTGCTGACACATTCAGCAACAGTGAGTGGTGGATGGGGGCCACTGCTGATTACTACTGCTAAATCTGAGCGGAACATTCTCATCATTCTTCTTACTTTGTCCCTTTCGGAACTGATGAGGTGAGGGCAGAGACGTGCTAGCTGCTCAAACTTTTTGACAGCTTCGGCTACTGACAGATTTCCTTGGCGGAACTTGTCGAACTCGTCTTGTTGAGCTTCCATGACCTCAGTATTGAAGTACTTTTCCTTAAATTCCTCCACAAAGTCCTCCCAAGTCATCTGAGTCACATCTCGCTGGATCTGAACTGTTTCCCACCAGAGGCGAGCATCTTTTCGTAACATATATGATGCACAAAGGACTTTCTCCTGATCGTTGAGTCTGAGGAAATTTAGGGCGACCTGGAGGTCAATCAACCAGTTGTCAGCCTCGATTGGGTTCGTGGACCCCTCGAATTCCGGTGCCTTCATTCGCCGAAATCTGTCATAAAGTTCTTCTGGAGTTCGAACCAGAGGTGCTGGTGGTACCCTGGCATCAGGAGGTCCCTGATTCTGTTGAGCTATCTGAGCTCTAAGCCCCCCTATCTCTTGCTGTTGGGCTAACATCATCTGTCTTAGCTCATTCAGCTGAGCCGCAAGGTCAATGTCTTGGGTCGGTACTCTTCTACGCTTTGGTGGCATGGTTCTGTACGGAAATAAGGAAATAAATTCAGCTTCTTGAAATCATGCCTTTTATATAGAACCATAATCTTCATTCCATATAAAAGCATAACATGAACATATCTGAATTCATCATGTTCTCGTTCGTATCTCCTTCACAACAGGAGTACATAACCATAACATTTGGGGAAGATATAAAACTTTCCCATCATTTCCGTACGTCACCTAGTTGCCACCACCAAACTAAGACACCACCCAACGTCATCCTTGTATCCGACATTCTCCAGCATGGCCGTCGAAGAAAGATACTTACTACGCATATAAAATCTTAACTAATCCTAATCGGAAGAAGAATAACTTAACTTACTTGGGCCATTGCAGAAGCGATGTGAGGTGAAGTGAAGTAGGCTGGCAGGATACCGCTCTGATACCAAACTGTGACGCCCCGACTTCCCAAGCCAGGTCGACACCATACATACTTGTTCTTTACTTGAAAATTTGAGAAAAATTTTCTTCTTTTTTTTTTCTTTAAAACATATTCACATAAATTATCTTGTGGAGAATAATATGTCACCCATATATATATATATTAAACTGAGAATACCTTCTCGTGTCTTCAAACTTTATACATATAACAAAACATAATTTACTTTAGAATATTAAAATATTTTCTTAACATCGAATGCGGAAAATCATGCGTAGTGGTATCCCACACCGCCCTTCACTCGCCGCATCGTCTGCATAGCCCACCACTTAAATTGCAGGCTTTTTACCTACAGTATGAAATATAAGAGTGAGCTTTCGCCCAGCAAGTACAAACATAATCTCACAAAAATAATTTAATCATCTTAAAACATGTCAATCATCATGTAACTTATGCATGAGCCATTTATGATTGATTGAAAGTCTTATGCTTCATTTTAGACTCAATCTTTAACTTATCTTGTCTCAACATGTAGGCCCATAGTGTACGTACCGAAAGCGCGCAGCCTCCAGACAAAGCTAGGGTTTGCAAGGCCCTAACAGTTCTGGGAATTAAAACGTGACCCTCACGCATCAACGAGAGGTAAATGTCACAACTGGTTTTAAACATGTATCCTCCTCGATCACGGGAGGTTGGTACGACACCTTCCTTGATTATCTTACCATATGATTTAACATTAGTGAACATGCTTCATGATGTCACTATGTCATATTCAAACTTTAACATTTGTCATATCATGGCATTCTTGAAAACATGACATTTTTAAAACCATGACATTTTAGAAAACATGGCATAATATGTAACATGTTATAGCATATCATCACATAACATCATTTAACATCATACAACATAGCATGTACATTTTAACATAGCATTTATGAAAATAGTATTTACTATTTTCATACTGTAGGTGAGGTTCGATACTTGCCTGACTTATTGTAATCCAGGCTTCGTTGATTTCCACTCTGACCTCGACTGCAGGTTACTTCCTGCTATTAGAAAGAACATAGGATAAGAATCCTATAAAATGTTGGTAACCTTTCCAACATTATGATTATATGTCCTTTTACAAGCTTTGATCAACTACTAGGTTACTAATTGTAACCCTAGAGATTGTGGTTAATTATCTTGACCCATTAGGTTACTTGAGGTAACCTTGGGTATTAAACCCATATGATTAGTATTAAATTACTATTCTTATTATCGAGCCTAAGCCTTAGTAACTCGGTTATCCTTCCCGGTTACCACTCGTCATCTTTTGTTTTTACACTTTAGCTTTTAAATCCAATTTAGAAAATTGGCTAGAAAATCTTTTGTTTTACTTCCCAATTCGAGGTTTTCAAAGTAAAACTTTATAAAACTCATTTAAGGCTGAAAACTGCTTTTGAAATAGTTTTCATAGTCAAAACAGGAAATGTTGATGTAGAAATACAGTTTTTCTGTATGTTTGTAGAAAATCCTGTGCAGGAATTTCTTTTTCTCTGCACAGTTTTTATAGTTCAGGTTGTATTTAAAAATCCAAATGGAATTTGAAAAACTTGTCTTCACGAAAGTTCTTGCTCTTGAGAAATTCTAAAACTTTCATGTTTTAAGAAAAACCCAGTTCTGCTTGGATTCGTACCAGTTTTAATTTGAAACCCACTGGTCGTGTAAACTAGGTCTGGGCAGTTTAGTCTCGGATTTTCGTAAAAACGGAGGCCATTGGAGCCTCATTTTGCAAATCCGTCCACGTTGCCCCTTAGGAAAAACTGTTCCGAGAAACTTTTGTGTTTTAAGTTTTTCCAAATTCGGCCTCTAAAGGCCTCATAATTGGCTTTCCGTAAAACTGGTCAGGATCCACCCGAGCCTGGCAGTTTTTCGGTTTAGAATTCGTTTTACGTCCTAGACGTGGAATCTAGCTCAACCAGCCACCGCGGGAGCCCTAATACACACATGCAGCGATTTTCTAGCGTAAATTTTCTTTAATCACAATTTCTAACATCACCATGCAAACCTAATTGATATTGGATCAACTAAGTTGTATGATTTCGGTTGCACAAAACCTAACAAGCATACTAATTAAATTCTAGCAACCTAGCACAAAATTATCATTCACCAACACTAGGGCAGATTGGGGACATATAATAAACTAGTATTTAGTATGCAAATTAAGAAAATTAAAGCAAGCATGCACATAAAAATCAAACCACCCCTAATTCTAGATCAAGCACAACCCTAGATTCCTAACTTTGGGCACAAAATAAATTGAGCTTATGCTTTTACAATTTCAACTTGAAATACATGTAAATTTCAAATTGAATGCTTAATTGAAAGAGATTAAGGTCTAGAATAGTTTACCTTGATTTATCTCCAAAAATTGGTTAGGGTTTGGCTCACAAAACTTTTCCTCCTAGGACACCACCCAAGGCCGGTTTTGTTGCACCAATTGGCACCAAAATTGGCTGATTCTTGGTGGCTGCTTGCACCTAAACTAAGCTCTCTTAAATCCAAATTTTCTCACTCACTCACCCCCCCTTGGCAGCCGGCTGTTGGCCCCTAAAATGGACACCAAAAACTGTCAAAATTTTTGATTGAACTTGCTAGGGAAAACCGAAGACTACAACATCAAAACCCCTAAGTTTCTCAATTTTTTTCTTCACTCAATCACCCACTTGAGATTGCAGATTTTTGTAGAGGGAAAATGGGCAGAATTTGGCTGCTTTTTCTGATTTTTTTGGACTAAAAACCGACCACCCCCCTTGGCCTATTTATAGGTGAGGTTTTGGATCACATTGCAAATCTTTTTGGTTCACCTTTTGCTCATAAATCCTTGGAGCAAAAATAATTGCACAAAATTTTGCCAAAAGACCCTCCATGTGGCCGGCCATGCATGGTGCTAGGTGGCTAGGTGTGAGTTGTTTCCACCATTTATGATGTCATAAATCAAAAATGGGATGATGTCATAATTCCAAGCTTAGGTGATGTCATCTTAAAGCCTTGTTTGGCTTTTTCCTTAATGTAGTCTACTTTAAATCCAACACAGATATTTCAAATACTGCTTTCGCTAATACACAGTACAATTTAGTACTGTTATTTTAAACTACAGTCCAAAATTCATCTGTGTAGAAATGGACTGTATAAAAATTTTCTTATACAATCAGACTTCTTGGCCAAAGATAACCTAACTAATGTGCTTGATTTTCTATGGTGGTTTTTGAATCTTAAACATACCATTTTATCCGTAAAAAAATGGTTTTTACACGGTACAATTTTTATACTGAAAAATATTTAACCGTACCGCCTCATTTTCGATTTTTCGGGTCAACCATTGACTTTCTTGTCAAAATTTGACTATCATGAATTCATGAAATTTCGTCATACCTTTTTACTTAAAAGGCCTATCATGAAGTCTCGTAATTAATTTACCGAGAACTCAATCATATACTGATAAAATCATGAATTTTGTATTAATATTCATAATTTTCATAAAATTGCACATAAACACATAATACGAACTATAAATTTCTTATTTACAAGAAAATTGTGAGTTCGTGAAAATTTCGATTATTACAATTCTTATCGAAACACTCTTCTCATCACTCTTTTCTTTCTCTAATTCTCTCAAAATAAAAACGAAATAAAAAAATATATAAAAAAAAAACCCTAGCTACCCTTCCTTTAAACATCAATTTTCTTCCTTCTTCCTCTTCCCATCAATAGTTGAACCAAACCCAAACTCTTTTCCTTGTTTTACAAGCTTTTCAAAACCCAAAAATGGGGAAAGAACTTGAATGATACAAATTTAAAGACTATTGTACTAATATGATATAAAAAAATTAATACTAGACTAATGTGACACAAAATTAAACTAAAGTTAACTACAATTTGTGTCATGTTGGTCAAAATTTGAGAATTTGTAACATGTTCGTTAATAGATAAAAAAACAAGTAGATATTTAGGTAATTTTCTCTTTAAGTTGATCTTCTTAGAGTGGAAATTTAAATTTCTCGAAGTTATGGGTTGTTTTTGGTATGATTTCTCATCTAACTATAATGTAAGGTATTTTCTTCTCTCGGATGGCAACTCACACGAATTCTATTTGCGTCTTGTTGCAAAAATTTCACCTTAACCCACCCAAGTATAGCTCATCACGACATTTATCCTCTTCAATGCCATGGATTTGCTTCCTAAAACACCAATCTTTATTAAATCTTCAAGTACTGTAAGGTTTTCAGATACTTAAGCCCTAGTTTAGATCACCAATCAAAATACAAAAATTTCAACTCATTTTTGTCTTTTTGTTTTTTTGAAAAGTCAACAAGTTTTTTAACTAGTTTTTGAAAAGTACTCAAACAACTTCAATCCAAATATTTTAGTTCAATCCTACCAACCAAACGTATGTTAAGAGTTGAACATCCTTGAGGTTGAAACCAAACAACATATCGTATGATGATAATAAACCATCCTAGTTTGATACAATGCAATTCATACTATCTTATAACATGGCCAAAAGAATATATTCAATATGTATTCATTCATAATGTTGAAAAAAGGTGATTTGTCGTTGTTACGTTGAAAATTTAATGCAAGCTTGAAGAACTATGATGTGACGTCAGAGAAGAAATCACTGTTGTTTCTGGAATTGAGATTGATTTCATAGAGATCAGGACCAGACGTGGCCAAGGATATTTGAGGAGTCGACGGGTAGAGATCATATGAAGATGTACTTGCGGAAGGCTTATCCGAAGTACTAAATTTGGAACCTCGAGTTACCATTGTATCCTTGTTTTGAATTTGTTGATAGTAGGCTCTGAGGCTTTTAAATCTCAAGTCCTTTGTTATAACATCACCATAGATACCGGGATCGGAGACCACTTCATGAATCTCAGTTCGGCCGTCAAGCATGCCTATCACATCGAACATTGTAGGCCTCATTAACGGAGATGCATTGATACATATAACAGCCACTTTTATAACTCTTTCAGCCTGTTCCTTGTTGATTTCATCTAGATTTTCATCTATTATCTTCAACAATTCTCCTTTCTGTTGCAAGACAAAAGCCTGCAAGAGAATGAACTAATTAAGAATCACCGAAACTTCAATTTTTGTATATGAACGGACAAGCTTGATATCATTTAAAAAATTAAAAAAAAAAGGAAAGAAAAGAAAAGATAGTTAAAAAAATAAAAAGAAAAAAGAATTCCTTTACTTACATAATCAAGAAGGCAAACACAATCATTTTGAGGAATATAATTTGTATTACTCTTCCCGCTAACGATTTCTAAAGCAACCACCCCAAAGCTGTAAACATCTGCCTTTTCGGTTAAATAACCCCATAGTGCATATTCTGGAGCCATGTATCCACTAAAAACATAACAAAACAGCAACCAAAAAAGAAAAAAAAGCAGGGAGTTCAATTCATATTGTTAAAAAATTCATCGAATTAGAAATTACCGTAAATTTTGACTCACATAGTTCCAGCAACTCGGGTGGTGATGTGGGTGTTGTCACCTTCATGAAGCTTAGCCAATCCGAAATCTGAAATCTTAGCATTAAGATTCCTGTCAAGGAGCACATTTGTAGCCTTGATGTCTCTGTGAACAATCTTCAGAGGTGACCCTTCATGAAGAAAGTGGAGACCGTTGGCTATTCCGACGCATATGTTGAACCTCGTTTCCCAATCCAATTTCGGACTCGTTCCAGTACCTGCAGATGACACGGTCAAGGCGTAAGTATAAGAATGCTAGAGTGAACATTCCAACTAAGCTGGCTACAATAAAAGCAAGACATGAAAATCTTACGAAGAGGGAAACGGTAAGTTACCAAAAAGTGCACGGCCAAGGCAATTATTTTCCATGTATTCGTATACGAGAAGTAGCTCATTGCCTTCGATACAACATCCATAAAGCTTCACTAGATTCGGATGTTGCAAACCAGATATCATGCCTATCTCAGTGACGAATTCCCGATTTCCTTGGCCAGATTTTGAAGACAATTTCTTCACAGCAATAACTGTACCGTCGGATAATTGACCCTGCAGCGGATTAATACTTTCCGAAATGAAATGTGCATTTTGATCATCCAAGGCACGCTCAACACAAGCATATACATTATATTGACTTTAGTGTTGCCTAGTAAGCATAATTACCTTGTAAACACTTCCAAAACCACCTTCTCCAATCTTGTTTTCGGAGTTAAAATCATTAGTCGCGGCTCTAAGTTGTCTCAAACTAAAGGAACCTGTTAGCAGCTCTAGCCCCGTAAGGTCTGACAATTAAATTAGAGCAACCATTAGGAAATATTATGCAAGTATTCTTTGTATAAAGAAAATGAGTTGGCCATCAAGTAAGTTGACACTTCAACTGCAAAAGCGATAAATTGCGCACCTGATCGTTCGTTTCTATTCTTATTCCGGCGGTATCTTCTCCAAGCGAGGACACCGATTACCAGGAAGATTAGGCATAAGACAGAAGCAATTATACCGGCCACAAAAGATATGCTTTTTTTTATATGTTCTACAAATGGGAGATAAAATATGCCAAGAAAGGAATTAAACAACCAAAACTAGGAGGAAAAAAAACCCACTAAAACGGAAGATAAACTATTGAATATATTCCTCACCTTCACAATGAGATTTTGAACCTGAAAATGCAGAAACACGAGGCCTAATCAATATATACACATTATTGAAACTACAAATAATAGCTAATAAATGCTTGTAAGAATGACACTTGTATGGTGAAGATAAGAACATGGGAAGTGTAATACAGAAGGCCGTGGATGGCCTAACTAGAAAAAATCTAAGTGGGTTGTTCTTCTTCCTCCCTCTGTTTTGCTCTTTTCTAATTAGATGCAGAGTTCACATATTTTGACATTGATCGTCAGCTATTAAAAAGAATAGTTGGTATGACATGATCCTAACTTGCAACATCTTACAACACTATATTAATATATATATATATATAAGCTTCAGTCCATAAGATGCAATATGGAAGGTGGTTGCAGCCATATAACCTAATGGTAGCTCCACACATGACTTTATCAAAAGGGCATAAAGTTGAAACTCCCTACCTTAAGTTAAAAAAAAAAAAAAAATTGAAAGTTGTGAGAGAAACAAACTTACTTGGACACACGGAAATAGCAGATATAAGGATACCATAGTTGCCCCTCTTAGGGACGACAGTGGTGCCTCTTCCGGCCCAATACAAGCGGATATCAAGCGTATTATCGATCACACTAACGTTAAAGTATTGCATTACTACAGCTTTACTGCTAGTTCTATGGCTTCCTCTTCTATATTGAAATCCTTGGACATTCTCTTTCCCTGAAAAAGCAAAAAAAAAGAGAGAGAAAATGGTTTCAGCTCGAGAGTTAGTTTTCATTCTCTCTTTCATAAGTGGATTGGACTTGTTTTTCTACCCTTTGATTTAGTTATCCCTCTCATCGTTTACTAAAACAGAAGACAAAGATCCCATCATTTCAGAGAATTCTCAGTACGTACCTGAATGTAAATATCAAATATGCGCTTGCCAATCCCACTCAATTTTCCAAATATGAGCTCTGCAAAGTGTAGTTTCACTGTGTACGTTCCGTTCTCTAGACAAGCAAAGTAGGTAAGAGACATAGGAGATCTACGTGCCGTGGAATACAGAGACTCTGAATCCCCAAACAGATCCTTATTTTCGACAATATGGCTACGTATATCGTTACTGTCGTCTATAAAATCTCCGGTGCTACCAAACCCCCAATATTTTCCAGTGTAACTCTTTGCAGCGCCATATCCGTCGGTTAAATCACTGTCATATGAAAGGCTTCCATTGGCATTTTTGATAGTTACACTCTGCCCACCACAATTTATGTGAAGTGATGATCTACGATCTGTTGCATATATGCGTAAATAAGGTTAGTGGATGCCAACCTAATTAAACTGTGCTAAGCTTCTCTAATATTATTATCCTATTTCTTCATTGGATACTAAAGTTAAAATAAAAATAAAAAATTCTTACTTGCTTGACAATCGAGTGTAGTCGAGCAAGGAAGTAACTGCTTTCTGTACGAAGTGGAAACGAAATGTATCAAGAAAAATATTGACAGTATTATCTCAAGCCATCACAACTCGGGATAAATAATACTGCACAGCTCGAGTCACCCCTAACTTGGGATGAAGAGAAGTGCCCTATTGACATGCTAGCTAATGATATAAATTAAAAATATACTGAGAATAACAATCTTACGGGCTTTGCAAGGAGGAACTCCGGTATGTGTTTACAGTGTCAAGGCTGAAAGGTTTAGGAAAAAAAATTGGTAAGCTACTATTAAGCCACAAAATTAATAAAGAGATGCGACAATATTAAGAGTACCGTATTATCACCTGCTCCTGTTGCACGAGGTATCTAACCAAGTAAAGTTATTATAGGACAGATCACTGAAAAAAAAAAAAAAAAAAACACATTATTAGTACACCATTATATATACGCTACACAAAGAAATCTTGAATTGAAATTACTCGAAATATATAAGAACATACATATCGTCAACCATAGAATTTACAAGGAATGAGTTGGGTACACTTCCATTGAACTTGTTGCCCGTCAAAAATCTGATAAGGATTTTATGGATTATATTTCAGCAGAGAAATTAAAATCAACCTTAAAAAATAAAAGACAGAAAGTAACGTTAAGAGTTAAAGCTTACATGTATCTTGCTGTGTTGGTTCTATCATATAGTTCTCCTTCCAAATTATTAAAGCTTAAATCTCTGAAAAAAAATTGCCCAAAAAAAAAAGCATAAGAAATATGAGGTATATGGGTAAATGATCTATTTTTTTAATTGATTTTCAAAAAATGTATGAAATTTTTGTAAAATTAGAAAAATGATAGTTTTTAAATGGTCAACTCATGGTGAATCATTGATTGAGACTATGATCAATTACTAATTAATTGGATGGGACAATCAACATTTTAATGGCCACCAATATTTTCCTAAATTAAAAAAAAGTTATATCATTTTTTAAATAAGTGCTCAAAAACAGCATATCTACCTGGTTTCTGAAGAAATATATAGATCCATAAATTTTGTTGCATTAGCATGTCTTGAAATATATAGAAAACACTGGGGAAAAATTAGTTGTAGAATTACTACACCAACTATAAGATGCACAAAAAATAGAATAGCATTTGTGAAACAGATCAGCTCATCTTCTCATGTAAAATTTCATCCCCAAAAAAAAAAAAAAATGTCAAGGACAGAAAATAATAACCTAACACATTAGATGCTAACCCATACTCGAGTTCAAATCCATTGTTTTATTTTCCTGTCTCATTGACCGTAAAATTTGGAGCAATCAAAGAAGGCAATTGAAATAACTTACAGCATGAACATCCTGGGGATCATTTCCCAGATATCAATCGGGATGGTTCCAGATAAATTCACGTTTCGCAATACCCTGACGAAGAAAGTTTTCTGCAGGTTACTTCAATTGATTCTCAGTAGCACGTATTTGTATATGTCAATAGTTCATAAACATGTAGATAGACCCATTCAGTATCTTACAAGAAGATCTGTGTCTGGTTGCTATTTAGAATCGGAAAGTTGGACTCCGGGCCAGCCATATCAGTGATCCTCCTATAAAACATTAGGTGACAAACATTTAAGAAACTCTTCAACTTCTTTGTAATCAACCGTATTGGCGAAAAACAAGAAACAAGTTTGAAAATTGTAGATTCGAGGCGTAATGAATACTTTTCCTAAGATGATATTACCTATCGCAATAGAAGTTTGCAAGTAGGAATTAAAAAACCCGCGAAATATTAAATTCCGAGAACAAAGATAAAACTGATAACCTCGCATGCATTCTGTGTATTCTAATAGCATAAACTCACCTAGATACATGTGATACCATTTTTTCCATGTTTCTATCTTAATTTCTTTGCTTATTTTTATTTTTTTCCAATGTGGGATTTTGGTTTTTTCAACATCCAACAATATTACAAAATCTCTAACAGTCAGTGCAAGGCTTTGTGAAATATATATATATATATATATACACACACACAACACATTATATAACATAGGTGCTCACAGGTCATTCAAGTTCTCCAGTTTTTGAAAAATGCCAGCAGGGATAGGTCCTTCCAATCCAGTTGCATAAAGTTGCCTACATTTTGCAAACATATACAATAAATATATATATATATATATATTTATGACCACACACACACACACAAAAGAAAGTTATATAAATCCCCTTATATAATGTTCTTGACAAGATCAATGAGATTTTAAGGCTGTATGGAGAAATATTACAGTCTGTTAAGTTGAGTGAAGTTCGCAATGAAATCGGGTATAGGGCCTTCAAAGTAGTTATCACTTAGCCGGCTGTACATCACAAAAGCAAAAGAAATTTAATTTGCATCTTAAAATATTTAAATGTTTACATATGTAAACAATTATATCAGAAAAACTTACAAATCGATCAAGTTAATCAGATTTGCAAAAGACTTCGGTAACCTTCCCACAAACTTATTGGAGGAAAAGAACCTGCACATTTTATCTCGAGTGTAATTTCTATTTTGAAATGAAACCTAATGTTAGTCAATAAATAAATAAAGGGTGTTACACTGCAACTAACAGAGATTCCACCTTTTGATCCTGTATTATGGAATGAGATCCATTATCTATTAGTATACAGTGTTAAACATCACTGAAGTCTTTTAACGTTGTTCAATAAATAAAGAGTACTTGAAAATCTAGCAAATGACCTACAGGTGAGTTAGGTTGACCAAATTACCAAGCTCCTCGGGAACCATACCAGAAAAATTGTTGGCTTCAAAGCTCCTGCATTTCAGTTTTTGACCAGTAATTGAATAATAGAGAATTCCCACGAGTACTATAATAAAAAATAATAATTTAAGCACATTGAGACAAACATTTTTTTAGGGGGAAGAAAGAAAGAAAGAAAAGACATACAAATACGTAAGACTTGGAAAGTATCCCCACTCTTTCGGAATTTCCCCCGACAAGCGATTGGCGGTGAGAGAACTACAGAAAATCAGCTCCTATATTAGGAAAGGTATAACATAGCAACTGAACAGAGCCAAATTGTACCATGCATTTCAGAACTTTTGTAAGAGCCAAATTATGCTTACATGAAGTTCAAGTACTTCATCGTACTCCATATTGCCGGAAGTGAGCCGTGAAGAAAGTTGCGGGTGAAGTCACTACAAATTCCAAATTAATGAATTACCATTGTAGTTCCTCGTGTAAGACATAATTCAGCATGAAAAGACTGTAAGTCCTAATAAGAAGTCGTTTTCACCGAACAATTATCTTGTATATATTTGCATACGAAGAAAATTTAACTCGATTGATTTCTATGAGGTAAAAAATGTATAGATAACACCATTTTTTGGAACTCAACAAATACAAACAGAAGGTTTTAAATCCAATGAAAAATAATAATAATAAAATAAAAAACTTACACTTTTTGAAGGTGTGTAAGATTGACTAGTTCAGGTGGAAGCTTCCCCTGAAGGAGTAGGTCTTTCAAACGCCTATCAAGCAAGAAGAAAGCGGAACATTTTTCACTTTTTAAACTAAAAATTTTTATGTATAATTGAGAGATTTTTATATGGTTAACCCAATCCTAGGGGTATAGTTATTTATTTTTAACTAAATAAATCAATGTTTTAAAAACACATAATAGTGCGTTTCGATTAAACACAAGCTGTTTTCACTTAATCCTCGTTGATGGCACTGCAATCTCACTTGATAAATTTGGTTTAGTTGTAGAATGTTTTTACCAAACAAATCTTTAATTTGCAATTTTTTTTTTGGGCTGAAATAGTTGACAACTTTATTAGCAACCAAACATAAGGCCAAAAAGTCTGAAGGCACTTACAATTCAGTAATGTGATAGACACCGTCGTCGGTCAATGTACAGGTAATATTCACGTTCTCGTTGGCAGAGCTGCAAGGGTCGTCTAAATTCCAACTCGAACTTTGTACCCCCATGGTCACTGCCATTTGCTTTAGTGTCCTTACTGCAAAATTGTACATGACAAAACATTTTTATTTTTCTTATTAGTATTTTATTAAATTTTTCATTCTTGGATTCTATCATTGTACCTTCAAATTTAATCATCCAGAAATTTATCTATTCGACCGAAAAATATGCAAGGGATGAAATTGTCAAAAAACCTCAGTTTTTCAAGGTATTTGGGTGACTCAGGCGCAGTTTCCCAAATGACTTTTGACGACAGGAGATAAGGCGATCGTTATATACTTCTAGAGGAGGGTCTATGCTCAAAGAAGACTTGATTTGATAGCAAAATAAAAAGGAAAAAAGCGCCTGTTTGGCAAAATACAATTACAATTTTAAATCTTTTTTAGAGTGTTTTCTCACATAAAAGTTTAAAATTTCTGTTAACATTCACATCGAACCAAATGAACAAAACAAATAATAATAATAATAGTAATAATAATAATAATAAAAAAAACAAAAAAAACAAAAAAACAAAAAAGAATCTTAGACACGTATTGGAGTATCTTTTCTAGGACCAATATCATCTCTATCCCTAAGCTTTAAGATCTTTATTACTTTACACTTAAATTTTAAAAACTGCAACTTTTACTTTAGTTTTGAATTAGTCTCACTTAACCCTTCAATTAAAACAAGACTGGAAAAAAAAAAAGTGAGATCATATGGTTTTTTTTTCATTTGTTTTTAACAGAAATTCTAACATAATATGTTTAGTTCTTTTTTTTTTTTTGGTCCGATTTTAACTAAAAATATAATAAAATGAGTTAAGTAGATTAATTTAAAATAAAAATAAAAAAGAAAAAGCTTAAATGAAAACCACCCTAAAGTTTAAGAATAAGTGAGAATAAACCTTTCAATATGAAAAGATAGAGTACCATTCATGCACTCAATTTCCAAATTTGACATTGATGGCTGATCGACCATATACATTGACAAACTTGCTTTGACCGATATGAACACTGACCAGCCTGATTCATGCACAAGATGACAAAACAGGCCCATGCATAATAGTTTGACCCGCTCATTTAACTTATATTTCAACGGCATATATTATTAATTTATACAAGATCATTCTTTTCCTCTCTAAATTTATTGTCGATTCCTTATAAAAGATTTTCTATAGCTTTAATTACTTTATTATACCCATTTTCGTCTCTAATTTTAAAATCGACAACGAATTTTCAAAAAAAAAAAAAGGTGACGTGTTCATATTTGATCACCACTTTCAATCAATATCAATTTTTTTATGGCTTTTTCCCTTTTTTTTTGTTTTTGGGAAAAGGAAAACAGGCAGTCTTGTTCGCGGTGGTGAATATGGTCTAGGATTGTGAATGGTCATATATCTACATATTTTTGGTGGTCTAGTTGGGTGTCAAAGTACGGAGACACGCAAAGACGCATATTTGGTTGCGTCTGGTGCAAGGGTGTGTTTGTGCTTCGGTAATTTAAGGGCTAAAGTTTCTTCGGTTTGGTGGTGGCATGAAGCCAGTGTGGCTCTGCGTAGGCGACGACATGATGAGCCAGTGCTTGGTGAAGGAGATCGCCTGAGCAAAAAATGACAAAGCTCCGATAAGCTTTGAAATCTCCCCATCTCCTCCACTGCAACACTGAAAATGTGACGCGCCCCGGTGCTCTATTAGGCAAACCTGATAAGAATGATAAGGATAAATTTGAAATTTAATGGTCTATTATCACAGGTTAATTATGATCTATCATTGATTGATATCAATCAGTGATGATATCAAGTTAATCATTGAATAACCTCTAAGTTAAATAATTGACCGCTAATATGTGTTTGGTATGGTGAAAAGAGGAATGTATGAAGTGGGATGAGGGATTATTAGATGGAAAATACTAAATTAACTTCTTTGGTAGAGAAGAAGAGGGGAAGGGAAAATGGTAGTGGGACTTACAAATTTATTCTCTTCAAAAGTGAGAGGAAAACTAAAAATCCACCCAAGAATTACTAAAATTACTTTTTTATCCATATTTTTAGAATAAAATAATGTATATAGGCAAATAAAATAGTAATTATATAATATCTTTATTTTCTTTCCCATCATACCAAACAACACAAAGGAAAAACAAAATTTTCCACTTAAAAAAAATAAAAAAAAAATAAAAAAAAAATCTTTCATCTCTCTCTTATTTTCTTTCACTTCTATTTTTCTTATCCTCTTGTTTTCTTTTTTTCCTACCAAACATAGGCTAGGTGATAGTGATCAATAATTGCTTGATCATTTTTATGAAGTAGCAATTATTTATAGTTTTATGAACCTTAGGATATTTATTTAAACACTTCTTAGAATTTTCCTACGCTATAACTTGAAATTATATATATATATATATATATATTATATGTGTGTGTGTGTGTGTATGTGTGTGTATGAATAATCAACTGAAATAATTAACAACTTTCCTAATTTTCAACTATTTCCAACTGAATTTTTCTAAAAAAGGGACTTTCAATGGAAAGTTAAAAGAATTTCACTTAATTAATTTTTCGGACATTTTAAGTCATTATATGAGTGGTATATGTGATTACTTTCGTTGACTTAAAAAAAAAAAAATCCATCATCAATCTAGCAATTAAAACTGCCAAAAAATTAAAATTAATTAGAGTAATTATACTTTGTAAAAAAGAAGAAGAAGAAGAAGAAGAAGAAGAAGAAGAAGAAGAAATTCAAATACACAATCATCACAGTGCTAATAATTCAAAGACTAACATGATTTAAAACTCTTGATTATGATAATATCTCCTTTCTGTTTAGGGAAGATTATGTCATTCTTTTACCAAGTACTTAATGGAAAATTTAAAAAAAATAATAATAAAGCAAAAGAGAAAGAAAAAGAGAAGAGGTAGATGAAGGTCTATTGAGATATATGCATATATATACACACACACACATATATACAGAAGAAGCAGGCATGGTACCTTCATCATCGGGAAGATTTTCGGTTTGAGCTGTAACCTCGACTGCTCCAAAAAATACAAGCAACATGAACATTACAAAACCAGGGAAAATAATTGCTATCTTTTCCATGTTCTCCACAATGTTGAAGCTCGCTTGAGCTTTGGTTATCTTTTCTACATATACCATATATTAATAACGACCTTAAATGTTTTGAATAATTTTGGTCAAACGGGGCCACTTGCACGCGTTGGGAAAAGAAAAAGAAGTAAACAAACAAAAAACATGAAAGGGCAATTATTAATCTTATTATGAAATAAAATGTACTCTAAACTTATCCTTAATTAGTATTGCTGATTTAATTATTAGATCAGTTTTTTAAACACCTGGTCCATGACTGTAAGCAATTTACATATTGTGTTATAAATTTTTAACGTAAAAAATTGATATAATAATTAAAATAACAATACAGATAGAATAAACGTGCAATTCCTACTATAAATGTGACCACAGGAAATATTGTACGCTTTTTATTATGTTTGATTGGGGAGATTCTTGATTTTCCACCCTTAAAACAATTTGATTAGTTTCTACTTTGCTTCTAACTAACTATTGGAACGGAAGTATACTTTGACTTGGACTTGATTATATTATATAGTTATTAATTCTGTGGTTATTTTTATATATTGTCACTCTGGTCACATTGGGTATCGCACCTTCTTGAGTTGTTCCTAGATGGAAAGCCCCTAATCCAACTTAAATTACTAACAACCTCTTAGTTGTCAAATTAGACTAAGAAATACTACTTTTCAACTTGAATTATACTTTTAGATTCGTAAAGATATGTATTAGTAAAAAATATATATTTTAATTATGACTTCAAATTAATTAGTCGTCGAGAGCACATGTATATATTTTTATTTATCAAAAACTGTATATAAACATTTTTTAGTTGAATATTGAGAAGTAACGGATATCAAAGATTCTCAATACATCCAAATTATATTGTTTATGTTAGATTATGTATTGTCTCATATATATTATTAAGTTTTTAAGCGGTTATGGTGTTTATATATGAATTAAGCTCATCCTTTCTTAATTAGTTTTTGGGATGAGTTCTAACTTTACACGTTTAACAGTTTTTACTAGAAGCCTAATCCAAATTCCCTACTCAAATTTATTTATTTATTTATATTTAAATTAAAATAAAAAATTTGAATTCTACATCTTTTGATTTAATATGATATGAAATATCACTAAATTATATCCATATTTAAATTTATTAATTGATTAAAAAAAGAAATAAAACAAAATACAAAACCAGTCAGGCATGCAAGTCAACTCACAAAGAGTTAAAAGGTGATACTTGCCGCCCGCAAAAAATAAATAAATAAATAAAAACAAAAAACCCTATATCAAGGACCCCGTCAAAACAGACGCCGCATGTGCAATACCTTGTCTAAATCCCAAAGAAAAAATCCCACGGATGTCCCTACAATAACCTGTCTAGCAAAACCTAGTGACATAAACCTATGAACAAGGACAAAAGAGTGCATGATCATTATAATATTATTGATAATGGTAACAAGTAAGGCCCGATCCATTTTTAGCAAGTCGAGCTTAATAAGTTGACCAATATCGTATGCGACCATTATGTATCATCACAAGAAACACCAAAAAATGATTAATTTATCAACAACTTGATTTTCTTCTTTATAGATGTAAAAAACTCTAAAAGTAATTTCTTCTTGATTCGAGATAGAGCTGGAGCCCAATTCAAACGAAGACACCAAGGGATCATGTCAAGAGAAAGATTGTGACGGATATTTATAAGATAAGTCGAATCACTTTTAAACCAATTCAAATTCCATTTGTTTTGATAAACGAATCGAAAAGCTTTAGTTGCACCACGAAGCTTAGCCTCAAAACGAAATTTGCTCCCCAAGTCTAGGAATATACCTCCAAATTCCTACTCTCCCAGGTTTCTCACATACAATACAAGATAAGCTAACATGCTCAGTAAGTAAAAATGTATGCTTGATTATGATTATGGAATGAATTAAAAAGCATCTTTCTTTGTCCATTAGTGTCGCATAAACTTTATATTAGTACTTTTTTTAATAGAAACTTTCTTGTTTTTTTCTCCTTAAGTGCACAAGAGTAAAGTACTGAATCATTGATACTAAAAGTCAATGCTCTAATAAAATAATAAGTAATACGTAATCACATTCAAGTAGTTTTTAATTGAGATAGATTGCCCGTTTGGTCCTAATCTCTTTACAAAATTACAATTTAGACCACAATTTTTTTCTTGGCTAAAAGCTCCCTGTACTCATTAAGACTTCAAAATAGTCTTTTAATTAACTAACGAAAGTTAAAAATAAAATGGAACAAATGAAAATCACCTAATTTTTTTTCATAGTTGTTACCTTAAGTAGGAAATCATGTACGATTCATGTGATATTTTCTGTTATTTTTTTTCCCCTTTTTTACCGTTCTGTTTCTATTATTCTAATAATAATAGTTAAAAAAAAAAAAAAAAAAAAAAACTAATCAAACATCTGATGATAGGTTTCCCCTGCGACGTCCTATTATGTTTGGCTACTCTGAGCCATGCACCAAAAGAGAAATAAAATTGTAAAATTGAAAATTACGACATGATAAGAAAACGAAATGAAAAAATAAAATAAAATACTTATAATGTGAACATGTAGAATAGAAGTAATAACATTGTTTTCTGGGTTACAGTCATCTAAACCTGTGAACAGGTCTAACTGACATTAAAATAAGAAAACGAAACAGAGGTTCTCTTTCCACAACGGATAATAATATAACATAATCCTTCCTGATAATATATACATATACATATATATATATATGCACGCATTATACATATATACATATACATATATATATATATTCTCACAACTGCAAACATTATAGACCTAACCGCATTATAACAATATTTCTCAGAAAATAGAGAAGAAAAGTAAACTTTTTTATTTTTCACTCATCCAAGAAGTTCAAGAGCTATGATTAGATGGCAAGAGAAGAAATGCTGCTGTTATTTGTAGACTCGGAATTGATCTGGTAGAGATCATGACCAGTAATTGTCACAGAAACAGGGTTGACCTCATAGAGATCTTGTGTAGAGTTAATGAGGCTCTGTGAATCAGTTGGGCTGCGTTCTGCCATCTGATTGAGCTGCTCTCTTAAGGCTGTAAACGTTAGCTCATCGCTGTAAATGCTTGGATCCATGATCAAGTCATGAACGGCAGTTCGGCCTTCAAGCATGCTCACAACCGCAGACATGGTAGGCCTAAGCGCAGGCGAGGGGTTTGTGCATGATATGGCTATTTTAATCATTCTAACTGCCTCTTCCTTGTTGAATTCAGACCCCAAGTTTGGATCCACCAGCTCCATTAAATTCCCTTTCTGTTGCAACACAAGTGCCTGAAAACAAAGACAGTCATATATATTTTGAATTTTGGTTCTAGTGCAAATCGAAACAATGAGAAATTTACCCAAGTTTAAGATATTAGGATTTTGCTTGTGTTAAGAATTAAACAACAAGTAACATATGAAAACCAATGCCAAATTTGACTAAAAAGATGGATCAAGAAGTTGAATGAAGAACTTGTAAAGCAACATTTTAATTATACATTTCTAGTTGTATAAAATTGAATAGAAGATCCATCTTACCCAATCGGCGAGGCAGACATAGTTTTCATTCAGTCGACGCTTCATGTTACTCTTCCCAACAACAATTTCTAGCGCAACAACACCATAGCTGAAAACACCTGCTTTGAAAGTTAAGTATCCCCATGATGCATATTCTGGTGCCATGTATCCTCTGCATCATACACATTGTTATTTGTCTGCCAGCCGATCATTCACGTATCACAAGCACAAATACATATCACTTTGTTAAGGAAAAATATGCTTACATAGTTCCGGCAATTCTTGTGCTGATGTGAGTGTTCTCCTCCTCATCAAGCTTGGCCAAACCAAAGTCCGAAATCTTAGGATTAAGGTCCCTGTCAAGTAGTATATTGGTAGTTTTGATGTCTCTATGAACAACTCTCAGTGCCGATTCCTCATGTAAAAAAGCCAGGCCTTTTCCTATGCCTAAACATATTTTATGCCTTGTAGGCCAATCAAGATTCAATCTGTCATCATGGGAACCTGCAATCAAATCCAAATATTATTAATCTGATAAATCAGTTTTGTTAGTTCTTATATAGCAAGGCTTGTTAAGTTACCAAACAAACCGTGGGCGAGGCTGTTGTTTTCCATGTATTCATATACCAACAACAATTGATTCCCTTCAATGCAACATCCGTGTAAAGTTTAACAACATTCGGATTTCATTTACAAGCTCTCGATTTTCTTGCCTTGATTTCGATGAAAATTGCTTGACTGCAATTATGCTACCATCCAGTAATGTGCCCTGCATTGAAATGCAACCGAAAGAGTGAGAAATAATTTAAAGGACAAAAATATTAGAGTAAAAGAAAATGATGGCGTGTTATTACTTATAATTTATACATACGTGGTATCTTGTATACGGATCCGAAACCACCTTCTCCAATCTTGTTTGCGGGATCAAAGTTGTTGGTAGCAGCTTTGATTTGTCTAAATGTGAAAAAACCAGTTTGCAGGTCAAGCCCTCTGAGTTCTGTTCAACGAAAAAGGTTAGTCTAAGGTCAATGAATCTTGGACGAGATAAATGACATCGAAAATGACTGTAAAATCCATGTAATTTTGGGGAAAAATTATACTAAACTACCAGTAACTTCAAGTCTTTTACTAGCACCTTTTTCCCTTGAAGCGCTTCCTTTGAAAAAGCTTTTCCACCAAAGAATGCTTACAATTGCAAATATAAGGCACAACCCCGAAATGACAGCTCAAATCACAATAGGAATCTTTGTTCTTTGAGTACTTGTAGGAGGCTGGAACTCTACATTAGAAAATATTAGTTCAACGAATTCGATGTAAGATTCACACCTCAGAGTACTAGTGTACAAGTTTACTCGAGCATATTTCGGAACATTTTAAACGAAAAGTATGATGGAATACATGGATAAAATTTCTGCTAATGTGGTACGAATTTATGCATGATGCAACCCGTCGTCAACCAATCTATGTCGAAGGATAATCGTGGTTTCATTTGGAATCCTTAAGAATCTCAAACTGTGACGCCCCGCCTTGTACAGGCCGTCACTTAACTACTTGACTTACTTAACTTACTTGATCTTAAACTTGTTTTATCCCATTTTTCATCATGAAAATAGTGGGGATTTTTTTTTTTTTTTTTTTTTTAATAATAGCGGAAGCAGTATATTTACATACACTCTTACATAAATAAAATAGCTGTTTGTTTTCTCAAAATAGATATATTAATTAATTCCTCTTGAGATGTGAATCCCAACCCGTTCATCATTTCACAGCCACCGGCTTCACCCTCCACCATGCAGTTAATGCAAGACAGGCTGTTTACCTACAGCATAAACTTCAAACAATGAGCGAAAGCTCAGCAAGTACAACTCCTATACCGCAAACCAATTACATGAAACATACATAACCTTTTTCATGAAATCATAACCATGGCATCGTATCATCTTAAACATGAAAACATATCATGGCATCGTATCATCGATTTCTTCATCTTATACATGAAAACATAACATAGCATCATATCATCGATTTCTTCATCTTAAACATGAAATTCTGTCGTGAAATGCATGAACCGTTTATGTCCAATTATGCTTGCTTTCTTGTATCACACTTTATCTTGTTGATTTTTACTTGTGGGCCCGTTAACTTGATGTGTATGTACCCGGCGCGCAGCTTAAGGAACTTACCTAAGCTTTCGACCCGATCGTCATCAGGGGGCACAACACTGGCTCTTGTGGCCTTTTCTCAAACATTCTGTTTGTAAGTCTTTCTTGACATCTTTTCACTTGGTAGATTAGTGAGCATACTTATATGATGTCTCCTAATCTCATGTTTTATCAATGCATAGACAGTCGTACCTTTTCACGTAAGCATGATAACAATACTTAAACATTCATCGTACAGTAAACATATTGCAACCATCGAGCAAATCATCAAATAACACTTAAACAGTGTAAAGCAAACATGTTAAGAAAACATACAACTTTAGCCTATGCTGTAGGCGGCGTTGTACTTACTTTATCTTTGTTGTTCGCGTGATCGACTTTCCTTTCCCGAGCACGCTCGCAGATCACCTCCTGCCCATGGACGTTTACACGTGAGGTCTCTATTCTAAGATCGCTTAATGTCGGATTAAACCAACATAAATATTTTTCAGTTATAAGACCCTCTTCTAACATAAGCGAAGGGGTCACACAGCGTAACCCACAATGGAAATGTTAATTAATTACGGGTTCATGTAGAGAATCATAATCTTAACTTAACCTCAATCCGCATGATTAACTCAGGGCTTGGGCAAGGCCCTAGTAACTCGAAATAATTTTTCGGCTACTAACGCTGTATCTTATTCATTTTTCTTGTTTATTTACGTAAGTTTGGTGAATAGCACCCAAACTTGTCTTGAAAATTATAAAATACTTGAAAACATTTCTATAAAACATTTGGGGATCGAAAACCACCTTTGGAATGGTTTTCGGGTTTGAAAATGATGTTTGCAAGTTAGAAAACGTTTTTTCCTAGTCATTGTCTAGAAAATCCCGTGCATGAGATTTTGCTCACTGCACGGATTTTGTTTGAAAATTCATAACTTAAAATGTAAAACGAATTTGGAAACACTTTCTTCACGAAAGTTATAGCTAACAAAAAGATCTAAAACTTTTATGTTTTGAACATTTTCTGATTCTGGCTCAGTTGATACCAGTTTTTGTTTGAACACATGTGAATCGTTGGAATCTGGTCACCCTGACCAGTTCTCGGTTTTTCTTCAAAACAAAGGCCATTAGAGCCTTATTTTTAAAATCTGTCTGCGTTGTCCCATAGGAAATACCCTAACGAACAACTTTCGTGTTTTAAGTTTTTACCCATTCGGCCTCTAAGGACCTGTAAGTCTCACTTTTCCGAGCTGCCGGGTGTTGGACCCGAGAGCAGTTTTGGTGTTAGTCCAAATTTTACGTTCCTATTCGTTGCTCTAGCTCGATCGCCCAATGCGAGACCTATTAACACATGCACGTCCTCTAACGTCCCTCATTCACATAAAATTTTAAATCCCGTGATTCGGATCCAACTCAAGGCCGAGACCCTCCCTTGGTCCACGGTTTTGAGAGAAAAACACCCATTCAACAAAACTCAACCAAAACATCATACAATCCCTAGAACATGCATCTAGAAATTTGATAAGCATAATAAAGACATGAAACCCTTAAATATAAACCCTAGCATGCATCTCTAGCACACAAAAATCATAGAGCATTAATCCAACCAAACATGCAAAATAATCACCTCAAAAACCTAAATCAAGCATAAAAATATAACCTAAGCTATTTAGGGCCAAAACCGAAAATTATGAGCTCAAGCTCTTACAAATTTTGTGCTTGAAATACATAGTAAAACCCTTGAGAAAATGAACCAAAAATTTGAACCAAGAACTAGAGTAAGATTCGGATTTTACCTCAAAAAATCCGGGTGTTCCTAGCTTGATCCTAATCGAAAATTAGCCTCCAATGGTGCACGGTTTGGACCTCAACAATGGTCACAAAAATTTTGTTAACTTTCTCCTCTAACCAACCTTAGAAAAGAGAAGAAAAATGCTCAAAAACCTTACCTTTGAACTCACAAAAACCGAGCTTTAAGGGGGGGTTCTTCACAACTTTTTGGCTTGATTTGCTCTTGGTTTCTTAGCTTTCTCTCTCTCTCTCTCTCTCTCTCTCTTTCTCTCGGATTTTTGGAGTGAAAGTGCCGAAGGAATGGCTGAGAAAGGGGTTAAGGGAGGCTGAAATATTGGGGTTTGAAATCCCTACAAATAGTGTTTCTAGCTAGGGGAAATCATAGGCTTTCTTTTCCAAGAAAATTTGGTTCAAAACTTGCCAATTGGTCCTCCAATTTTTTGCAAGCTTTTGCCCACAAGGGCTTGGGGTGGCCGGCTGCTATGGGGAGAAAATGGGAGAGTGGTTGACAACTCATAGATGAGGTGTCACAAGCTCATTGGTCCATGTGTGTGGAGGATTAAATCCTAACTTAGCTTAATTGTGCTAAAATTAAGCTTAAAGGCTTGTTTGGTTCAATCTTTTTGAAAAATTGTGTAATTTCAACACATTGCAATAAATTTTAATACTGAGTTACTTAAATACTCAGTATCGAAAATTATATTGCATTAAAATTTTCGATCTGTGAAAAACTCGTTCGAAAAAATCTTTTCTCATAATTTTCCGAATCCTTCGCCCTGAATTCTAACTTAGTATGCTTGATTTTTCTAAGGTGATTTTAATTCCTATTCAAACTCATCTTGATTACGAAATGAGTTTTTAGCAGTAATTTCACTTATACTGTGATTGTAATACCCGAAATTTCAATGAACCTATGATTTCCTTTTAGACAAGGAAAATTTCAAGTTTGAAACTTGTATGTGAATATGAAGCTCATGATCTGAGCAGAATATCAGTTCATATGTGAGTTCTCGTTTAATTAGCTACGAGACTCAACAATAGTTTGCTTAAGTCAAGCATGTGGCCTTTTGAGGAAAAAGGGCAAAATGGTAATTTATGATTTTATGCCGGTCAAAGTTGACCAGGTTGATTTTATGTTTGACTGAGGCGGTACTGCAGTACGATTAATCAGTATGAAAATTATACTGCGGAAAACCGTCATTTCGGATAATTAAGTAAGATTAAGCTAGGAGACCACCGTAGAAAAATCAAACACAATTTTTAGAGCGTTAAGGGCTAAATAGTTTTAAGTCCTAAGAAAATCCGTTACGCAGTCAAAATTATGCAAATGAATTCCGGACTGTAGTCCAGTGTGACAATACTGTTTTTGGTGAAAAACAGTATTGATATTATGTAAGTTAGTAAGGAGATGGACTGCAGGATTACGATTATTGGATTTTTAGTGTCCAGTGAATAATTATGCACGAAAGGGAAGCCAAGTGGCTCCGCCATAGTTGGCGACCTACAGGGACTAAATTGCAAATATTTTGTCCGTAGGGGCCAAAGTGCAATTTTAGAAAAGTTAGTAAGGATGGATTAGTATGTAATTATGGAATGATGGATTTTCCTAACCAAGGTTCCAACTAGGCCAAAGTTTGGTTACAAGCCTAGTTACATTGGAACAAGGATTTAAGCTAAGATAAGCTTAGAAAGATTTTTGTTGATTTTCACACTAAATGGCCGGATTTTTACTTGGCTTGGTGAGCAAGTATTGAGCTAGATGATATCATCAAGATGATGTCATCATCGTGATGTAAGCGGATGATGTCACGAGGGTGATGCAAGCCAAACTTGGTGAGCAAGCAAACTTGCCCACCAAGGCATCCAAATGGCCGGATTTTTGTAGCATGCTTGGAGAACAAGTTTTGGCTTGATGATGTCATCAAGATGATGTCATCAAGGTGATGTAAGCAATGAAGTCATCAAGGTGATGTAAGCGATGATGTCATCAAGGTGATGTAAGCAATGATGTCATCCAAGTGATGTCATGGGTGACATAAGCAAAACTTGGTGAGCAAGCAAACTTGCCCACCAAGGAACCATAATGGCCGGCCACCTAGGAGGATCAATGAGCAAATATTTTGCTCTTAGGTCCCTTTATGCAATTGTAGAAACTTGGATTTTCACCTATAAATAGGTGATGTTAGTTCACAATTTTAGAGCAAGTCTTGTAGCCTTAGCCAAACTATGGCAAAATTCTTCCACACATTGCACCCTAGAGGCCGAGCCATAGAAGAGAGAAATTGGAAAGAAAAGTGAGCTAGAGGTTCGGATTTTTCAAGTAGGAAATCAAGAAAAAGTGGAGAAAAACTTTGTTACCCATTGGAGGCCAAGTGGCCGGCCATGGGAGGAAAAGAAAGAGAAAAGAGAAAAATGCAGAAAATTGGGTTCTAGGGCAGCCGAATGTTGTAGGATGAACCACCAAATGACCAATAGGTTTTAGTGCTCAATTGTGGAGCAAAACCGGCTATGGACAGCCAAGGAGATAGGGCAGAAAATCGAACCAATCTCCTAGCCTAGCCTTGTGTTCAATCGAGGTAAATTCCTTTGGTCCCGAGCTTTTAAATTAAGCTTTTACTTTGGAAATTTATGTGTATTTCCAAGTCGGATTGTAAGAGCATAAGCTCACCTATTTTATGTCTATGCTCTAGATTAAGTTTGCTTGATTATGCTTGATTAGGTGGTGGTCTCTAGCTTACATTTTTGATGCATGTTTATGGGTTTTTGAGTTTGCCTACTAAGTGTTTGTTGTATGTTCCCATAGAATTAAAGTGAATGTATGATTATGTGTATGATGGATTGGAACGTTAGAAACGATTGCATGTATGACTTTAGACTCCCGCTGTGGTCGGTTGAGGTAGTGTGTACGTTTTAGGACGAGAAACAAATTTTAGAACCGAAACTGCCAGTCTCGGGTCAAGACTGGGCAGTGTTCTGGAAATGGTATTTTGAGGCCCTTAGAGGCCGAATTTGAAGAAACTCAAAACTAAAAAGTTGTAGATAAGGGTTTTTCCTAGAGGGCAACGTGGACCGTTTTTCAAAATAAGGCTCCAATGGCCTCCGTTTTTACGAAAATCCGAGGCTAATCTGCCCAGACCTAGTCTACACGTCCAGTAAGTTTCAAATTAAAACTGACAAGAATCCAAGCAGAACTGGGTTTTCCTCAAAACACGAAAGTTGTAGCATTATCCGAGATCTACAACTTTTATGAAGAAAGTTTTATCAAATTATGAATAGATTTTAAAGTACAATTTGATTCCCAAAACTGTGCAGGAAGCAGAAATTCCAGCACAGGATTTTCAGAAAAACAGTGCATAAGCAGGAAATTCTTACACATGCACTGATAACCTAAGTTTAAGAAACTGTTTTCAAAGATTGTTTTCAGAGCTTGACAGTTTTTAACTGTCTTTGCTTAAATGTTAAGATTTGATGAAAATACGGTTTTCATTAAGAAAAACTTGACAAAGGTTTGTCAAGAAATAATTGAAATACGCAGGGTCCTATGGTAAACAACTATAGGACAAATAGAATAGTAACCGGGAAGGTTACCTAATTTTATTGGGCCAATAAGTAAGGTTACTCATAGTAACCACTTGAGATACCCGAGATAGCGGGTTGGGCCTTAATAACATTAGCAACCTAATATTATTCATGTATGGTTGGGCTTAGTACCCAAGGTTACCTGAAGTAACCTAATTAGTTATTGTTTAGGTATGTTGGGCCTTGGGCCCTAGGGTTACGGTAAGTAACCGAGCAAGTTATCATTTGATGTTTAAGGGGAACATATAATATAACTAAGGCTACTCACAAATGTTGGTTAGGACACCAACATTTAACGATTAAGATGTTATGGTATGATAGAATGTGTATAGCTCTTATCTTACGTCCTGGTTGGAAACAGGAGTAGGAACTGTTGTCGTGCCACGTTTGGACGATGAACCAAGAGCATAGGACTAAAGGTAAGTACAACTCCGCCTACAGCATGGGCAAAATGTTTTTAAAACTTGATTTTCATACGTTGATAAGCATGATTTATGTTATGGTACTTACGTTATGAAGTTTATGTTATGACGTATTATGATGTTATGATGCCATGTTATGATGTTTATGCTAAGATGTTATGGTATGATGTTATGTTATGATGGTTAAGATACGATGTTTATGTTATGATGATACGATGTTACGTTACGAGGTTTATGCTATGGTAATTTATGTTACGTAGTTTATGTTACGGTTTATGTTATGTTATGTTATATGTTTAAAATAGTGACATCACGTAGCATGTTCACTAATATTTAATTACTTGGTAAGAATATAATTTAAGACAAGCTAAGGTCATTGTGTCGTACCGACTTGCCACGATGGCGGGTTTAAACGGTTTAGTCTATGGTTTGGGTTGAATTGGATTGGCTGCCCCAATCACTCCATGTTAAACGGTTAGTTTCATGGTTTGAGTTGGATTGGATTGCCTGCCTCCAACCACTCTATAGCTATGGACCACGATACGTGCACACATGACATGTAAGCTTTAAGAAAATAGAATCTAGATAATTTATGAAAGTTAAATCGATTCACAAGAAAGCATAATTGGTTCATGCATTCTTTTATGAAAAATGTTTTGCGGATTGAACGTTGTGCTTACTGAGCTTTAGCTCATTACTTACGTTCATGCTGTAGGTTAGCTACCTACCGGCAATCCTTGATGCAAGGCTGTGAAGGCTGGCGCTACAGACTGTGAAACGTGGGATGGACACCGCCGTGAGTTTTGAATTTCCGCTATGGAAAATATATTTTGAAAAATATATTTTAAAGATGTGTTTTATGTTATGTGAGAGTATGGATAAGAAAACGTTTTCAAGAAGAAAACTATTTTTAAGAAATTGTTTTCAAGAACGAGTTAAAGAATGGTTTTCAAGGATGATGGCAACAAGTTGCCTCGTGTTGTACCGAACCGCATTAGGTCAGATTGGTCCACGGTATACTTATGATTAGCTTTCAATATGATTATGAAAGCTCGGTACTCGAGTGAGTACATATGATTATGTATGAAGATAAGTTATGTTCAAGGTAGAGTAATAAAAGAAAAGAAAAAAAAAATTTTCTCAGAATTTTCCGCAACTTTAAAGTTATTTTTAAAGTAAGAATTAAGTTAAGCAAGTAATGTAACGGCCCACGTCTGCGCAGTAGGACGCCCCTACGCGTGACGGTTCGGGGCGTTACAGAGATGGTATCAGAGCAAAGTTTTCTGCCATCCAGTTTCACAGTTCTGCCGCCAAAGCCACAGTTTTGCAAGTAAGTTTTCTTACTCTAGTTTAGTTAGAGTAACAAGTAGCTATGTGAGGTCATAGTATTAGAATAGTAAAGATTTGAACCTGGTGTGAAACCCGGGTACGACTGAAGAGGACCGCAAGACTTAATTCGCATTCGAAGGAATGGAGTCACGCATCTTCGATGGGACTCAAGAAACGGCTGCATTAGCTGAGTGACTGCACGAAATGAAGACGATACGTCAGTTATGTTGCAGCTTGGCGTATTTATCCAGATGAGTTTATGGGCTATGATTGCTAGTGGATCAGAGTTGCGCAACGAAAGCGTGATGAATAAGCTAAGCCTACGGTATGCTATGATGAGATCGTGAGGAATCTCTAGTATGATATGTTAAGATATGGACGAAGGAATGAGTGTTAGACATGTTAAGAATTAGAATTAGAAAGTAGAAAATGGTTCGTTGCTGGTACAACCGAACCAATTTCTGCAAGAGCCTCATCTTGCAACTATGATAGCCAAGTCATGATGATAAATGCTAGAGTAGCAATAAGAAATGAATGGGCTTCGAGATCAGATAGCCTATCGCCTTACCTCAGTAGGGTGATAATCAGGAAGTTTTCATAAAAAAAAAAAAAAATAAGCTAGATGCTATAGAACTTAAGTTTCGTGATTGTGAAACTTATGCTCCCATAAGAATGATAATAGGTATGGAAAGATGTTTGGTAGTGCCTTGATTCGGTGGTAATATCAAGGCAATATACAAGCAATAAGTGGGATAACGGCTATCAGTATGACGATGAAATTAAGGATATGATCCCTCAGTAAGGGGAAATTATGTAATAATTGGGAATTTTTTTTAGACATTCCTAAGGATTACGATCTTGTTCCGTGAAGGAAAAGTTAGAAGCAATGAGAGAAGCTTCTACTATCTAGCAAGCAGCTAGGCGATAAGATATAAGTATGCCATCTATTGCATCACTCGAACGATATTATGTTTCCTCAATTATTGACTTTGAAAGATTCAAAGAAAATATTTATATAAAAGATGCAATATAGCCGAATCCTTGAGGAAGAATTCCAAGATAGGGGCTGTTATGAACAGTAAAGGTTCCAAGATAGGAGCCGTTATGTTCAATGACCGAATCCTTGAGGGACAAGTCCCAAGATAGGGGTCATAGTCATAGGCCGAATCCTTGAGGGACAAGTTCCAAGAGAGGGATGAGTTCCAAGAAAGGGGCCATTATGATAAGAAATGTTTTTCAAAAATGGCAAGTTATATGATATACTTGATCAAATTTTTATGAAAATAGTTCTTGTGATGCAATATGAAAGGAGAATATGATAGCACGATACGTATGTAAGTATGTAAGCTTGTAAGAAAGTATGCAAGTATGTAAGTATGAACGTATGTAAGTAAGAACGTATGTAAGTATGAACGTATGATAGTATGAAGTAAGAATGAATGAAAGCATGTTAGTATGATATGAAAGTAAGAGTATGGTTCTAGATAAGAGACATAATCCCATTAAAGTATAAAAATGGGAATATGAATAAGTTATGATGGATCAATAGTGGATTTGAAGAAAAGCCACTTAGAAGTATCCGAATTTTCGAGAACGAAAATTTCTTTAAGGAGGGTAGAATGTAATACCCGAAATTTCAATGAACCTATGATTTCCTTTTAGACAAGGAAAATTTCAAGTTTGAAACTTGTATGTGAATATGAAGCTCATGATCTGAGCAGAATATCAGTTCATATGTGAGTTCTCGTTTAATTAGCTACGAGACTCAACAATAGTTTGCTTAAGTCAAGCATGTGGCCTTTTGAGGAAAAAGGGCAAAATGGTAATTTATGATTTTATGCCGGTCAAAGTTGACCAGGTTGATTTTATGTTTGACTGAGGCGGTACTGCAGTACGATTAATCAATATGAAAATTATACTGCGGAAAACCGTCATTTCGGATAATTAAGTAAGATTAAGCTAGGAGACCACCGTAGAAAAATCAAACACAATTTTTAGAGCGTTAAGGGCTAAATAGTTTTAAGTCCTAAGAAAATCCGTTACGCAGTCAAAATTATGCAAATGAATTCCGGACTGTAGTCCAGTGTGACAATACTGTTTTTGGTGAAAAACAGTATTGATATTATGTAAGTTAGTAAGGAGATGGACTGCAGGATTACGATTATTGGATTTTTAGTGTCCAGTGAATAATTATGCACGAAAGGGAAGCCAAGTGGCTCCGCCATAGTTGGCGACCTACAGGGACTAAATTGCAAATATTTTGTCCGTAGGGGCCAAAGTGCAATTTTAGAAAAGTTAGTAAGGATGGATTAGTATGTAATTATGGAATGATGGATTTTCCTAACCAAGGTTCCAACTAGGCCAAAGTTTGGTTACAAGCCTAGTTACATTGGAACAAGGATTTAAGCTAAGATAAGCTTAGAAAGATTTTTGTTGATTTTCACACTAAATGGCCGGATTTTTACTTGGCTTGGTGAGCAAGTATTGAGCTAGATGATATCATCAAGATGATGTCATCATCGTGATGTAAGCGGATGATGTCACGAGGGTGATGCAAGCCAAACTTGGTGAGCAAGCAAACTTGCCCACCAAGGCATCCAAATGGCCGGATTTTTGTAGCATGCTTGGAGAACAAGTTTTGGCTTGATGATGTCATCAAGATGATGTCATCAAGGTGATGTAAGCAATGAAGTCATCAAGGTGATGTAAGCGATGATGTCATCAAGGTGATGTAAGCAATGATGTCATCCAAGTGATGTCATGGGTGACATAAGCAAAACTTGGTGAGCAAGCAAACTTGCCCACCAAGGAACCATAATGGCCGGCCACCTAGGAGGATCAATGAGCAAATATTTTGCTCTTAGGTCCCTTTATGCAATTGTAGAAACTTGGATTTTCACCTATAAATAGGTGATGTTAGTTCACAATTTTAGAGCAAGTCTTGTAGCCTTAGCCAAACTATGGCAAAATTCTTCCACACATTGCACCCTAGAGGCCGAGCCATAGAAGAGAGAAATTGGAAAGAAAAGTGAGCTAGAGGTTCGGATTTTTCAAGTAGGAAATCAAGAAAAAGTGGAGAAAAACTTTGTTACCCATTGGAGGCCAAGTGGCCGGCCATGGGAGGAAAAGAAAGAGAAAAGAGAAAAATGCAGAAAATTGGGTTCTAGGGCAGCCGAATGTTGTAGGATGAACCACCAAATGACCAATAGGTTTTAGTGCTCAATTGTGGAGCAAAACCGGCTATGGACAGCCAAGGAGATAGGGCAGAAAATCGAACCAATCTCCTAGCCTAGCCTTGTGTTCAATCGAGGTAAATTCCTTTGGTCCCGAGCTTTTAAATTAAGCTTTTACTTTGGAAATTTATGTGTATTTCCAAGTCGGATTGTAAGAGCATAAGCTCACCTATTTTATGTCTATGCTCTAGATTAAGTTTGCTTGATTATGCTTGATTAGGTGGTGGTCTCTAGCTTACATTTTTGATGCATGTTTATGGGTTTTTGAGTTTGCCTACTAAGTGTTTGTTGTATGTTCCCATAGAATTAAAGTGAATGTATGATTATGTGTATGATGGATTGGAACGTTAGAAACGATTGCATGTATGACTTTAGACTCCCGCTGTGGTCGGTTGAGGTAGTGTGTACGTTTTAGGACGAGAAACAAATTTTAGAACCGAAACTGCCAGTCTCGGGTCAAGACTGGGCAGTGTTCTGGAAATGGTATTTTGAGGCCCTTAGAGGCCGAATTTGAAGAAACTCAAAACTAAAAAGTTGTAGATAAGGGTTTTTCCTAGAGGGCAACGTGGACCGTTTTTCAAAATAAGGCTCCAATGGCCTCCGTTTTTACGAAAATCCGAGGCTAATCTGCCCAGACCTAGTCTACACGTCCAGTAAGTTTCAAATTAAAACTGACAAGAATCCAAGCAGAACTGGGTTTTCCTCAAAACACGAAAGTTGTAGCATTATCCGAGATCTACAACTTTTATGAAGAAAGTTTTATCAAATTATGAATAGATTTTAAAGTACAATTTGATTCCCAAAACTGTGCAGGAAGCAGAAATTCCAGCACAGGATTTTCAGAAAAACAGTGCATAAGCAGGAAATTCTTACACATGCACTGATAACCTAAGTTTAAGAAACTGTTTTCAAAGATTGTTTTCAGAGCTTGACAGTTTTTAACTGTCTTTGCTTAAATGTTAAGATTTGATGAAAATACGGTTTTCATTAAGAAAAACTTGACAAAGGTTTGTCAAGAAATAATTGAAATACGCAGGGTCCTATGGTAAACAACTATAGGACAAATAGAATAGTAACCGGGAAGGTTACCTAATTTTATTGGGCCAATAAGTAAGGTTACTCATAGTAACCACTTGAGATACCCGAGATAGCGGGTTGGGCCTTAATAACATTAGCAACCTAATATTATTCATGTATGGTTGGGCTTAGTACCCAGGTTACCTGAAGTAACCTAATTAGTTATTGTTTAGGTATGTTGGGCCTTGGGCCCTAGGGTTACGGTAAGTAACCGAGCAAGTTATCATTTGATGTTTAAGGGGAACATATAATATAACTAAGGCTACTCACAAATGTTGGTTAGGACACCAACATTTAACGATTAAGATGTTATGGTATGATAGAATGTGTATAGCTCTTATCTTACGTCCTGGTTGGAAACAGGAGTAGGAACTGTTGTCGTGCCACGTTTGGACGATGAACCAAGAGCATAGGACTAAAGGTAAGTACAACTCCGCCTACAGCATGGGCAAAATGTTTTAAAACTTGATTTCATACGTTGATAAGCATGATTTATGTTATGGTACTTACGTTATGAAGTTTATGTATGACGTATTATGATGTTATGATGCCATGTTATGATGTTTATGCTAAGATGTTATGGTATGATGTTATGTTATGATGGTTAAGATACGATGTTTATGTTATGATGATACGATGTTACGTTACGAGGTTTATGCTATGGTAATTTATGTTACGTAGTTTATGTTACGGTTTATGTTATGTTATGTTATATGTTTAAAATAGTGACATCACGTAGCATGTTCACTAATATTTAATACTTGGTAAGAATATAATTTAGACAAGCTAAGGTCATTGTGTCGTACCGACT
>CM046361.1:11043006-11093923 GCA_025413025.1 Ficus hispida
CCGCCATGGGAGGAAAAGAAAGAGAAAAGAGAAAAATGCAGAAAATTGGGTTCTAGGGCAGCCGAATGTTGTAGGATGAACCACCAAATGACCAATAGGTTTTAGTGCTCAATTGTGGAGCAAAACCGGCTATGGACAGCCAAGGAGATAGGGCAGAAAATCGAACCAATCTCCTAGCCTAGCCTTGTGTTCAATCGAGGTAAATTCCTTTGGTCCCGAGCTTTTAAATTAAGCTTTTACTTTGGAAATTTATGTGTATTTCCAAGTCGGATTGTAAGAGCATAAGCTCACCTATTTTATGTCTATGCTCTAGATTAAGTTTGCTTGATTATGCTTGATTAGGTGGTGGTCTCTAGCTTACATTTTTGATGCATGTTTATGGGTTTTTGAGTTTGCCTACTAAGTGTTTGTTGTATGTTCCCATAGAATTAAAGTGAATGTATGATTATGTGTATGATGGATTGGAACGTTAGAAACGATTGCATGTATGACTTTAGACTCCCGCTGTGGTCGGTTGAGGTAGTGTGTACGTTTTAGGACGAGAAACAAATTTTAGAACCGAAACTGCCAGTCTCGGGTCAAGACTGGGCAGTGTTCTGGAAATGGTATTTTGAGGCCCTTAGAGGCCGAATTTGAAGAAACTCAAAACTAAAAAGTTGTAGATAAGGGTTTTTCCTAGAGGGCAACGTGGACCGTTTTTCAAAATAAGGCTCCAATGGCCTCCGTTTTTACGAAAATCCGAGGCTAATCTGCCCAGACCTAGTCTACACGTCCAGTAAGTTTCAAATTAAAACTGACAAGAATCCAAGCAGAACTGGGTTTTCCTCAAAACACGAAAGTTGTAGCATTATCCGAGATCTACAACTTTTATGAAGAAAGTTTTATCAAATTATGAATAGATTTTAAAGTACAATTTGATTCCCAAAACTGTGCAGGAAGCAGAAATTCCAGCACAGGATTTTCAGAAAAACAGTGCATAAGCAGGAAATTCTTACACATGCACTGATAACCTAAGTTTAAGAAACTGTTTTCAAAGATTGTTTTCAGAGCTTGACAGTTTTAACTGTCTTTGCTTAAATGTTAAGATTTGATGAAAATACGGTTTTCATTAAGAAAAACTTGACAAAGGTTTGTCAAGAAATAATTGAAATACGCAGGGTCCTATGGTAAACAACTATAGGACAAATAGAATAGTAACCGGGAAGGTTACCTAATTTTATTGGGCCAATAAGTAAGGTTACTCATAGTAACCACTTGAGATACCCGAGATAGCGGGTTGGGCCTTAATAACATTAGCAACCTAATATTATTCATGTATGGTTGGGCTTAGTACCCAAGGTTACCTGAAGTAACCTAATTAGTTATTGTTTAGGTATGTTGGGCCTTGGGCCCTAGGGTTACGGTAAGTAACCGAGCAAGTTATCATTTGATGTTTAAGGGAACATATAATATAACTAAGGCTACTCACAAATGTTGGTTAGGACACCAACATTTAACGATTAAGATGTTATGGTATGATAGAATGTGTATAGCTCTTATCTTACGTCCTGGTTGGAAACAGGAGTAGGAACTGTTGTCGTGCCACGTTTGGACGATGAACCAAGAGCATAGGACTAAAGGTAAGTACAACTCCGCCTACAGCATGGGCAAAATGTTTTTAAAACTTGATTTTCATACGTTGATAAGCATGATTTATGTTATGGTACTTACGTTATGAAGTTTATGTTATGACGTATTATGATGTTATGATGCCATGTTATGATGTTTATGCTAAGATGTTATGGTATGATGTTATGTTATGATGGTTAAGATACGATGTTTATGTTATGATGATACGATGTTACGTTACGAGGTTTATGCTATGGTAATTTATGTTACGTAGTTTATGTTACGGTTTATGTTATGTTATGTTATATGTTTAAAATAGTGACATCACGTAGCATGTTCACTAATATTTAATTACTTGGTAAGAATATAATTTAAGACAAGCTAAGGTCATTGTGTCGTACCGACTTGCCACGATGGCGGGTTTAAACGGTTTAGTCTATGGTTTGGGTTGAATTGGATTGGCTGCCCCAATCACTCCATGTTAAACGGTTAGTTTCATGGTTTGAGTTGGATTGGATTGCCTGCCTCCAACCACTCTATAGCTATGGACCACGATACGTGCACACATGACATGTAAGCTTTAAGAAAATAGAATCTAGATAATTTATGAAAGTTAAATCGATTCACAAGAAAGCATAATTGGTTCATGCATTCTTTTATGAAAAATGTTTTGCGGATTGAACGTTGTGCTTACTGAGCTTTAGCTCATTACTTACGTTCATGCTGTAGGTTAGCTACCTACCGGCAATCCTTGATGCAAGGCTGTGAAGGCTGGCGCTACAGACTGTGAAACGTGGGATGGACACCGCCGTGAGTTTTGAATTTCCGCTATGGAAAATATATTTTGAAAAATATATTTTAAAGATGTGTTTTATGTTATGTGAGAGTATGGATAAGAAAACGTTTTCAAGAAGAAAACTATTTTTAAGAAATTGTTTTCAAGAACGAGTTAAAGAATGGTTTTCAAGGATGATGGCAACAAGTTGCCTCGTGTTGTACCGAACCGCATTAGGTCAGATTGGTCCACGGTATACTTATGATTAGCTTTCAATATGATTATGAAAGCTCGGTACTCGAGTGAGTACATATGATTATGTATGAAGATAAGTTATGTTCAAGGTAGAGTAATAAAAGAAAAGAAAAAAAAAATTTTCTCAGAATTTTCCGCAACTTTAAAGTTATTTTTAAAGTAAGAATTAAGTTAAGCAAGTAATGTAACGGCCCACGTCTGCGCAGTAGGACGCCCCTACGCGTGACGGTTCGGGGCGTTACAGTGATCTTAAAAAAAAATATTCTTGTTTGACGTTTTCGACCGTTTCGGTCTATCCGACTTAATGGTCAACGTCGACTTGTCTTGAAATGTGCAAATACGACCTCCTTCACTCGTAAAGGTCTATTGCGAGTTCATACAATTTGTTTTTGAGTCTTAATAAATCTTAAGAACTCATTAAACAATTTAAGTTCTAAAACGAACTTCCTCATGAAATACCGATTACGGTAAACATCTTACACGAAATTTCTATAAAATATGAATCGAAGAAATTCGGGTGTTACACAAACGAGGTCAAATGACAGAGTGAGAGACAAAAGGATATTTTGCCTCGTTATATTAGGTTTTTTAGCGGGGAAAGAACAGAACTTGTAATGAGTTACCGGAGCCTATAGAGATGACTGATATAAGAGGATCGTATGTTCCTCTCTTCGGGACCGACTTTGTTCCTTTCCCAGACCAATGAAACCTGATTTCTAGAATCTTATTCTTGACCTCGACATCGTGAAATTCTTGACAACAACCTTATCAACCCCACCTGCTTCCCTCACAATGTCAAAGTCCTTTAACACCAATTTTTCCTGCAACAATCTCGTTTATTAAGAAACTTCTTCTGCAGCATAAATGTTATGTACTAAAATGCTGGGTTAGTTACCTGAATATAAACATCAAATATTCTCCTCCCAAGACTCCTATAAGATCTGTTGCCTCTTATAATGATCTCTGAAAATTGAAGTTCCACTGTGTAGTTTCCATTCCCGAGGCAACGTGCAAAATACGTTAGAGAAAGAGCCGAGAGATGGGCATTGGTGTACAAATCAGAGTTGTTCATACTAAGTATAGATGCATTGTTTGCTCTAAAGATGTTTGACTGGTCCTTGCTTAAATCCCAGAATTCTCCTGTTGAACTAAATCCCCATCTACCATCTCCTACGTGTACCAAATTTCTTCTACCGACTTGGTATTGATCCTCTTCATATTTGATATCTCCAATGGTGGTTTCCTTTCCACCACAATTTATATGCAGATAATAGTAATCTGTACAGAAATAGCATTTGAATTACTATTACTCGTCTTAAGATAGAAACAAATGCTAATTGTACGATTACAAAAAATAAATAATGCTAGTTAGTAATGAAATTAAGTGAATGATACCTTGTGAACATGTGTCATTCAGGCACTTCGAAAGTGAGCTTAATTAATGAGACCGAAAAAACAAAGGGGAAAAAAAAAAAAAAAAGTTAAAGTCGAAAAGTGGGAGGTGAAAGTTTTTATTACATTGTAGACGATCAATTGGAAGCTTACGAATTGTCTTTAGAAGAAAAGCTTCTGAACAAATTCCTGTTGAACCGGAAAAATAGTATTATCCTAGAACAAACTGTCAAATGAAAGGAGAAATTAGAAATGACAAAGAAAACATTAATAGGAAGGAATAGCTATCTTCTTACAGCGGTTCGGTGCAAGTTGCTGGCATAGAGCACTCGGAGAAGTTATTATATGAAAGATCTGTTGTTCTGCACGCAAACACAATACTCTTTTCATATAACTAGTTGACAAGCATGCATGTAGGCAAGAAAAAAAGGAGGAGGTGGTAATTCATAAAAGGGTAGACAAACAAATGAAAAGAGGAATCGAATCTTACTGATTCACTTTCCCGTAACTACAAACTTTTTCTTTACTAATATGAGCTTACATAGGGTTTCACTGAGCTGTTCATGTATGAATTTTATACCCTTTTGTTATGTGGAACAAAATAAATACCAGAGGAGATAAAATCAGAGAAGCACAACTAGTACTAGGAACTCTCTTCCAAATACAATGAAATGTTACTATGGGATAAATCGGCGCATTAACGTAAACAAAAATAAATCAAACGGAGCTTTAATTAATTAGGAGTTTGGGATGGAGAACGTACTTGGTATCAATCCATTTTAGCCAATCAGAAACAGTACCATTAAGCAAGTTTCTTGTGAGATATCTATCAATTAAGAGTCAGAACCACATTATCAAAACTCACGTGCTAATCGTATATATCATCAAAAATATATGCATGGAAGGTCTATACAGCATCAAAATATTTGCTAATAGCAATGCTTACACACTCTGTACGCCGCTCAAATACGGACGAACTCCTTCCAATCTGTTGAAGCTGAGATCTCTACAGAATCCAAAAGCGACAAGCACAATTTTGTAAACCGTCGTGTAAACCACCAAAACCAAGCGGTTTACACGATGGTCCCATTAGGACCATCGTGTAAACCGTCAAAATTTTCAAAATTTGAAAATTTTCAAATTTTGAAAAAAATAAAGGATTACACGACGGTTTTGAGCAAAACCGTCGTGTAATCCTCCGAAATTTTCAAAATTTTCAAATTTTGAAAAAATGATTACACGACGGTTTTGAGAAAAATCGTCGTGTAATCCTCCAAAAATTTTCAAAATTTTCAAGTTTCATGTTTTGGAATTCGCACGAAAACCCATTATATAAATACATTTTCCTCTTCATTTATCATCATTTTCGTCTTTAACCCTCTAGACAACTCAAACTTTTCTCCTCCTTATCTCCTTCGCTCGCCCACCAGCCTCCCTAACTTAAAATCCAGTCACGCCGCTGCTGCCACTTCAAACTTTTCCCAAACCGCCACCATAGCCCCGATTTTTTCCACCTCCGCCATCACCACCACCTCTCTCTCCCAGTGTTCCCATCAAGGATGTGACTATTTTTCTTTGAAGAAAAGCAATGTGACTTCTATATTGCTCAATTTCTTGTTTTCTAACAAAACTACGAACACACAATGCTTTTATAACTTGCGTGGAGTGTAATTTGTAGTGGTGTTTGAATGTTTTATTTTTCTTTTTATTGTTGCTCTTTGGAGATGAATGTTTTGTGCACGGTTTTCGCACTAGACACACATTTTTTAACTTAGCAGATCGACTTTTGAAAACACTACTGCTCCCCTGAGTTGATCGAAAAGATCGTCAATCCTCGGAAGGAGATACTTGTTCTTGATCGTAATCTTATTCAGCTCACAGTAATCAATACACATGCGTAATGATCCAACCTTTTTTTTAACGAACAAAACAGGCGCTTCCTACGGAGAGTGACTTTGTCGAATGAATCCTTTGTCAAGCAGTTCTTGTAACTGCACTTGAAGCTCTCTAAGCTCGGGGGGTGCCATTCGGTAAGGTGCTTTCGATATTGGAGCGGCTCCTGGTAGTAACTCGATTTCAAATGAAATTTCCTGTTCCGGCAGAAGTCCTGGTAAATCCTTCGGAAAAATATCCACATACTCCTTTATAATGAGAACATCTTCCGGTATCAACTCCATTTCCCGATCTTTGTCCACCATGTTAGCTAAATATCCTTGGCAGCCATTAGCTAACATCTTCAAAGCCTTCATTACGGAAACTAGTCTGGTTGCTGAATTCCGAGACTGTCCATAGAAGTTAAACTCTTCCTAACCGTAAGGGTTGAACGTCACACAACACTTTCGGCAGTCAATCTTGGCGTTGTATTTGCCTAAGAAATCCATCCCTAAGATCACATCGAAATCCTAAAGCTTGATCGCAATGAGATCTACAAACAATTCTCTACCACAGATAACCATGTAAGTATTTCGTATCAAAAAATTGGACTACAAAATTTCTCCGGATGGCAGAGAGGTTTTGAAAGGCTGTTCTAAATTATCCCCACCTCTTCCTAACTTCTGGGCAAACTCCAAAGACACGAATGAATGAGTGGCACCAAAATCAAACAAGGCAATAGCATCATAGGGGGCGATAGAAATCTGACCTGTCACCACATGCGAAGTCCTTGCTTCTGCATCTCCTTTAGTGTAAGCATAAATTCTGGCTTGAGGTTCAGGAGCCTCTAATCTGCCTTGTGTGATCCAGGGTCCTTCAAGCCTTGCTTGGACTGCATGCAGCTGACTGTTTGCATTCCAGCCTGGATAAGAAGGATTCTGGCCTTGGTTGTTCAAGGTGCAGTTCTTCACATAGTGCCCCTTCTTGTCACAAAGGTAGCAAGTATTCGTCCCTATTCTGCATATTCCCGGGTATTTCCTTCCACACTTAGTGCATACGGGGTAGTTATTGCTATTACCCTCATTCCCGCGATTATTCTTCTTCTGAGGGTAATTTTTTTGTTGACCCTGGCCAATAAAATTCTCCTTTCTTTTGTTCCTCCCGAACTGCTTGGAACTTTGGGCAGGGCTACTAATCTGGCCTTTCTGGTTCGACTCAGAACTCTGACGGGGTTGCATTTGCTTTATCACGGCCTTTTCTTCCTTCTTTGCCTTGAAAATCTGAGCTCTTGCTTCCTTGTCCTGGTTGATCCAGTACTCTGCTCTTATCGCCCAACTTACACAATCGGATACCAGGATAGGTGGACTACTGCCATCACTCACTAGCTTGGCGATGTCTGTCTGGAATATCTTCATCATCCTTCTGACTTTTTCTGTTTCGTTCAGTGCTAATTCCGGGCACGGACGAGCTAATTGCTCAAACTTCTTCATAGCCTCCATCACTGTCATCGACCCTTATTTAAAATTTGTCAACTCGTCTTGTTGAGCGGCAAGGATTTCTCTGTTATAGTACATGGTGCGAAAGTCAGTCACAAAATCCTGCCAGCTCATGGTCGTAACATCTCTGCGCATTTGAACAGTCATTCACCAATGCCTTGCGTCCTTCTTGAGAGTAAAAGAAGCACAGATAACCTTTTCTTGTTCTGAAAGCCGCATAAAATCCAAGATAACTTGGTTATCAGCCAGTTATCAGCGACTAATGGGTCAATTGGTCCTTCAAATTCAGATGCCTTCATCCGCCTAAATCGTTCATAGAGCAAATCTTCCCGTACTAGAGGTAGGTTAACTTGTACCCCAGCGGGTGCTATCGGAACTTCAGCATTTCGTGGAATTTCTGGCTGAACCTTTGGTTGAACTTCTAGTACCGGAGGTACTACTGGGGGTACTCTGTCATTGTGAGGGGAAACCTCGTTAACCTGAGGTCTCTGGTCCATTCAAGCTAGCTGCTCTCGAAGTCTATCCGTTTCTCGCTGTTGTTCAAGCAACTATCGTTGCAAATTTGCTACAACGGTTACAAGATCTGACTCGGGTGGATTTACGGGTATCGTTCTGCAAAGGCGTACCATCTTCTAATTTCCTATTAAACCATAAGAAAAGATATTATTGTATTATTAATATCATTTCTTTCATGCATCTCATATCATATCGTATTTCATTATGTCATATCATAATGTTAACATACTTATCATATCATTCATACTCATGACATATCATAACATAGCTTTCATAATCATAACATATCATATCATTATATCTCATACTTGAACTATCTTTTTGTATACTTACAAAAAGTATATCATATTTACAATATTGTAAATACATAGTTGTTACATCATGCTATACATACATAGGCAAAACTGCGATGGAAGTGTCTACCACTTTACCATTATATATGAGTACAAGCCTATCATAAAAAAGGAATAAGCTGATACCAATCGATCATAAGGTCAAAGGATATATACACGGTCAATCTAGGTCTAATCTATGTACTCGATCATAACCACGGAGAAAGTGTCGGAGTCAGCCTCCCAATCTCCATCATCGAACAAAATCTCCTCCAGGTCGTCCTCGAAGTCCTCTACGTCTTCCACACAGCCTCCTTGCTCAGGCTCTTGCTCTAGATCCTCTTCGTCGCTTGAGATGTCGATACCTGGGGGATCCTCGGGTTAATCTTCTGGGGCAACTATAAAATCAGTATCGTCCTGGTCATTGGCATCCATCTACATCTCCGCCTCCTGGGCTGGTATCTCCTGCAGTGGGACAGTGGGAATCGAATCCTTGGGTAATATCGGACCTGCCTTATAAAGCGGCTCTCCCATCCCAGCGTCATCGATTAGTACCTGATGATCTCCCTCAAAAAGCATCGGCCTGCATCGCTTGAACGACAATCTCGGCCTCCATAATGTCATCAATCATGTTCCCTATCGTCATTCTAGCTATAGGTGCTAGAATGAACAGTCGTATTTGTGGAGGTAATCCATCCCGAAATGTCTGTAACACCAGTAGCTCTGGGTTGGCCAAATCCTGCGGAACATGAGGCAACATCTCCTCCTGAAATCTCCGGTAGTAGTGGCTCATAGACTCCTATGGGTAGGCGTGCCAAACTACTGCGTAACTAAGATATCGCACTTGGTACATATCCCGGTAAATCTCGAGGTCGCGATAAGGCATATCAGCTCCCTCCTCGGGTAAAGGCCCAAAATGCGCGATCACTAAGGTACGAAAATATGTCTAGGTGCGACTCGACATCGCTCACTCACCTAGCGTCATCCACCACAATCGGGCGTCCGCTACTAAATATCGTTTGGCTAAAGAAACCTGTAAGTGAGCCTCGATGTGATATATTCGAAAAATCAACTCCATGTCATACAGTCATGCCGCTAATGATACTGTCCGTCTCGTACCGTCAAATAACAAGGGATGCGACTCATAAAACGATGTTATTGCGTCCCGATCCTCTTCTACTCGGTTAGGATCCATGTCGTCGAATCTACCATATCATAATCGCAAAGTAAAATATTTATGAGTGAAAATAAATTTAACTTACAATGATGGTGGCGATGACATGCAGACTGTGAAATCGGCTAACAGAAAACCGCTCTGATACCAACTCTGTAACGACTCACCTAGCACAGGCCGTTACCATACATATATACTTACTTAACGTGTCTCACATAACGTACTTACTTACTTAGCGAAAATAGCGGAATTTTTTTTTTCTTCGGGGTGTACGGACGTGTAAAGGAGTATTAACTAGAAATGTTCGAACATAAAATAATATACATAAAATGACAAAACGCGTAGCGGCTATCATTCCCACATTTCACAGTTCGCCTTGCCACGCTCCACCATCTTGCCTCAAAGATTTTCCGTAGGTTACTTACCTACAGCATAAATGTAAGACGTGAGCTTTCACTCAGCAAGTACAACTATGGCATCCGCAACACATACAAATACAAAACATAACATAACATAACGTGTCGTAGCATAGCATAGCGTAACATAACTTAATCATGCATGAACCATTTATGCTTCATTATACTTTCTTATTCTTTCTTACTATTCTTTCACAATATTCTTTCATAACTTAACTTGCTTATGAGCCCCTTAACATAAGTGTTCGTACCGGGAGCGCAATTATGGAGTGGTTGAGGCAGCTAGTCCATTTCCAACTCAAACTATAGTCCAACCCGACCTGACGTGGGTTGGTACGACACAGGCAAGCTTGCTTGCCATCATGTTTACTTATTCTCATGTCTTACTTGTCCATTATTCTTGTTATTTATGAACATGCTTCATGATGTCACACATACATAAATCATAATCATATCTTAGCCATGTCATAAACTTAACCTAACATATATCGTATCATAGTCATGTAATAAACTTGACATACCATATATCATAACATAACCTAATATCATACATCATAACATACATCCATCATGCTTAGGCAAGTTACACAACAAAAACCTATGTTGTAGGCGGAGTTGTACTTACCTCGTACACTATGTCTAATGTTATGTTACTCCAAGTCAGGGCACAACAACAAACTATCTCATGTTATTCCAAAGGACATAGGGTAAATGTTTTGTAACTATACTTATAAAATGTTGCTAACCTAACCAATATTCATACCTAACCTTAGTTATATGTCCCCTTTATACAACTCTTGATACTTAGTTATCACAGATAACCCTAGAGTTTAGGGCCTATCAAACTTAGATCATAACTTGGTTCAAAACTCATTTTTCTTTGTTTTGGAAAAACTTAGGGTTCAATGTTTATTTTCTTCAAAAATCTTAGTTCAACTTATCAAAATTTGAATCTTATGAATGAGTCTTGTAAAATTATTAAATATTAGAAACTACATTTGGAACAATTTCTTACAGCTAATGTATCAGTGTATGTGTAGGAATGTCCTTTTCCTGCACTGTTTTTAGAAAATTATGTGCAGAAATTTCTTGTTTTCTACACAGTTTTTGAAATCCAATTTTATTTAAACATCTAGTTCGAATCTGAAAAAGTTTTCTTCTTATGTTAGAAAGTGCTGCATGATTGTTGTAGGCTCAAGGTTTTGACCGTCTGAGGTAGAGTGCGCGTCAATTGAACGTAAAAATGGATTTAAGCAAGAAACTGCCAGTTCGGTTAAAACTGGACAGTTTTCTGGTAAGACAATTCTGAGGCCCTTAAAGGCCGAATTTGGAAAAACTTAAAACATAAAAGTTGTAGAAAATCGAAAATCTTGGGGGAAAACGTGACCAGTTTTCAAAAATAAAACTCCAAATGTCTCTGTTTTTACAAAAACCTGAGCCTAGTCTGCCCAGACCTTGTGCACGGCCAGGTAGGTTCAACAAGGGAAATGAGCAGGTTAGAGGCCGAATTGGGTTTTGAGTAAAACATGAAAGTTGTAGATTTTTTCAAGATCTAAAACTTTCGTGGAGAAAACTTTTTATAGGATTCAACTTAGATTATTAAATAAAATTGGATTCCAAAAACTATACAGGAAACAGGAAATTCCTATACAGGATTTTCTAAAACAGTGCAGGAAAGGGACATTCCTGCACATACACTGATAAATCAGCAATAAGAAACTGTTTCAAAGGCAGTTTCCAACACTTAATAATTTTCACAAGCCCTACTCTAAGAGTGATAATTTTTGATAAGTTGAACAAGGATTTTTGGTATTTAAAGAAAATGGACATAGAATACTAAGTTTTCCCAAAACAAAGAAAAATAAGTATTGGACCACAAGCTATCTTAATAACAGTATAATGACCAACAATAACTAGGTAGGATACCCAAGTTACTGGATTGGGCCCAAAGCCCAATGTTACCTATATTAACCCAATAAAGAGTTGACCCAAGTTTGACTTAGGCTCACACCAAAGGTTACCCAATGTAACCTAACGAGATGCTAAGTATGTTAGTTGGGCCTAAAACCCTAGAGTTACTTGTAGTAACTAAGTAAGTTAACAAGTGATATATGGGGGACATATAACTAAGTTTATGTGTGGATGTTGGTTAAGATTACCAACATTTTATGGTTATAGAATTCTTACCCTATGTCCTTTGTAATAGCAGAAGGTAATCTATTGTTGCAACCTAACTTGGAGCAACACAGCATAAGACATAGTATACGAGGTAAGTACCAACCTCACTTACAGTATAGAAAATAGTAAATACTATTTTCAACTATGACATGTTTTCATGTATGCCGTGATATGCTATGTTATGCCAAGATATGCTATTCTATGCCATGTGTATGTATATATTATAATTGATATTATATTATGACATAGTGACATCATGATGCATCTTCACCAATATAAAACCACATGGTAAGAACATGATTTTAAGTCATAAAATAAGACAAGCAAGGTGTCATACCAACCTCCTGCCAGATCGTGAATAATTATACATGTTTCAAGTTTAAGACATTCAGACCTTCTATTGATGCATGAAGGGTTATGTATATGATTATCAATCTCCAATTGATGCGTGAGGATATAATCAACATTAACCTTCTGTTGATGCGTAAAGGATCATGTATGTTCAAGAAAATTCTCAAACCTTCTATTGATGCAGAAGGGTTATGTTTCATGATTCCCAGAATTGTTAGGGACCTTACAAACCTTAACTTTCTGTGGAATGCGCGCAATCGGTATGTACACAAGGGGTCCACATGTTAAGCAAGATAATAAGTTTATAATAATTTTATAATGGAACTTAAGACATTCATAATCGATCATAATTAGATCATGCATAAGTCATACGATGTTTGTTATGTTTTTGTAAGTTTATGTTTGTACTTGCTGGGCGAAAACTCATCAGTATATTCCATACTGTAGGTAAAATGCCTGCAGCTTTACTTGGTGGGCCATGGAGACGATGCAGCAAGTGAAGGGCGATGTGGAATACCACGACGCAGATTTTCCGCAACCTCTTTTGAAACAAATATATGAGTACACGTATATAAGTATGAGACTAAGTTGATTTTTTAAGCTTGAGTTTAAAAAGAAATTTATAAAAAAAAAAAAAAAATTATCCTCAAATTTTCAAGTGAGTTTAAGTATTTAAAACCGAGATGTAGTTTAAGTAAGTATGGTAACGGCCTTATGTAGGTCGGTGCGTCACAATTTTACGTTATAATAAGAAATGACATGTGTAAAGAAAAGTTTTTTTAAGTATGACGGCAAGCAAGTTGCCTCGTGTCGTACCAATCCACATTAGGTTGGGTTTGGTCCACAGTTTAAATATGATAGCTTTCAAATAAGATGTGAAAGCTCAGCACTCGAGTAAGTACCTATAAATAAGTATGAGATTAAGTCAAGTTTAAGTTTGAGTTTCAAATAAAGTTTTAAGAAAAAAAGAAAATTTACTCTGTAATTTTCAGTAAGTTTAAGGTATGTGAAATAAAAAGTAAGTAAAGTAACGGCCCACGTTTACGTAGTCGGCCCTACGTAGACGGCCGGGGCATTACAGAGATGGTATCAGAGTAAGTGTCCTGCCATCCAGTTTCACAGTTCTGTCGCCAGAGCCATAGTTTTATAAGTTTGTTTTCTTACTCTATTTTATGTATAGTAACTATGTGAGGTTATAGCATTATAATAGTAAAGACATGAACCTGGTGTTAAACCCGGGTATGATTAAAGAGGACTGCGAGGCTTTATTGGTATTTCGAAGAATGAAGGAGGGGCTACGCATCTTCGATAGGACCTAAGGAGTGGTTGTACGATATGGAGACGATAAGTCAGTTATGTTGCAGCTTAGCACGTTTATCCAAATGAGTCTATGGGCTATTATTGCCAGTAGATCAGAGTGGCACAGCAGAAGCGTAGTGGATAAGCTAAGCTTACGATTTGATATGATGAGATCGTGATGAATCTCTAGTATGATATGATAAGTTATGATGTTTTTATGATATGATATGCTAGGATATGAATGAAAGAATGAGTGTTAGACATATCGAGAATTAGAATTAGAAATTAGAAGATGGTTCGTTGCATGTACGACCGAACCAAATTTCGCAAGAACCTAATCTTGTAATTGTAGTAGCTAAGTTATAATGATAATTGCTAAAGTAGCAATAAGGAAATGAATAGGCATCGAGATCAGATAGCCTATCGCCTTACCTTAGTAGGGTGACAATCAAGAATTTTTCATTGTAAGAAATAGGATTGATGTTATAGAATTTAAGTTTCATAATTGTGAAACTTTTGCCGAAAGAGTAATAGTAGATATGGAAAATGTTTTGTAGTACCTTGACTCAGTGGTAACAGCAAGGCGATGCCCAAACAATAAGTTGGATGTGGCCAATAAGAATTTAGTTTAATAGACCACAATAATGGCTATAAGCTTGATGATGAAATTGATGATACGATCCCTTAGTAAGGGAAATTATATAATGATGGGAAGTTTTAGATATTCCTAAGAATTACGATTATGCACTTGTGCTATGAAGGAAATATTAGAAATAATGAGAGAAGCTTCTACCATCTAGCAAGTAGCTAGTTGATAAGATATAAGTATACTTTTCACTACATCACTCGAACAATATTATGTTTTGAAAAATGTTTTCAACTATTGACTTTGAAAAGATACAAAGAAATTATTTCTATGCATGATGCTTAGTCTCATGTATATTATTAGAACCACCTTATGTTATGTTATAAAAAGGGCCGAATCCTTGAGGAAGAGAATTCCAAGATATGGGTCATTGGCCGAATCCTTGAGGAAGAGAATTGCAAGATAGGGGCCATAGGCCGAATCCTTGAGGAAACGAGTTCAAGAAAGGGATGAGTTCCAAGAAAGGGGCCATTATGAAAAGTAAAGGTTCTAATAGTACGAGATTAACATTGTACTAGAGGGTCTTCAGCCTCAGCTAACAGTAAAATATTTTTCTATAATATACTTGCTGAGCCCCTCAACTAAAGTTAAAGAAAATATTTTTCATATATGATATGATACGATATACTTTCCAAAAATGGAAAATTATATGATATGATATAATATGCAAGTTATACGATATACTTGTCAAGTTTTTATTAGATAGTTCTTGTGATGGAATGTGAAAGTAAAATATGTAAGTATGAAAGTAAGATAATATGAATAAGAATGTATGAAAGTATGATGATAGGATATGAAAGTAAGATTATAGTTCTATATAAGAGATATGATTCCATTAAAGTATTAAAATGGGAATATGAACAAACCATTATAAATTTGTGGTGGATTTTAAGAAAAGTCACCTAAAGTATACGAATTTTCAAGAACGAAAATTTCTTTAAGGAGGGTAAAATGTAAGAACTCAAAATTTTGATGAACTTGCGATTTCCTTAGATACAAGGAAAATCCAAGTCTGAATCTTATATGTCGATATGAAGCTCATAATCTGAGTTGAATATCAATATATATTTGAGTTCTCGTTTATTTAGTTACGAGACTCAATAATAGTTTACTTAAATCAAGTATGAGGCCTTTTGAAAAAAAATAGCAAATTTATTATTTTTATTTCGATCAAAGTTTGACCAGGTTGACTTTAGTTTTGACTGAGACGGTACTGTAGTGTAATTAACAGTATGAAAATTATACTGCGATTAACTGTCATTACATATGAATAAGCAAGAATAAGGTTCAAGACCACCCTAGAAAAATCAAGTACAATATTTAGGGCAATAAGGACTAAATAATTTCAAGTCCTAAGAAAATCCGATACGCAGCCCAATTTTATGGATATGAATTTTGGACTGCAATCCAGTATGACAATACTATTTTTGGTAAAAAAAAAAGTATTGATATTATTTAAGTTAGTAAAGAAATGGACTGCATGATTATATTAATGGATTTTTAGAATAAAGTGGATAATTATGTAAGAATTGGAAATCAAGTGGCTCTTCCATAGTCGACCACCTTTAAGGATTAAATTATAAATATTTTGTCCGTAGGGGTAAAGTGTAATTTTAAGAAAAGTAAGCATGATGAGGTAAGCATAAGTAAGCACGATGAGGTAAACAAGTACTTAGTGAGCAAGTAACTTGGCCACCAAGCAACGTCATGGCCGCCACCTAAGGGGGTATATGGGTAAATATTTTGCTCCCAAGGACTTATGGGCAAATATTGTTCTCTTAAGGCTATTATACAATTTTTGGATTAAAAATAAATCCAAAAATTATATTATTTATCACCTATAAATAGGTGATGGGGGGAGAGGGGGCTCATTTTGTTCTCAAAAATAGGAAAACACACCAAAACCATGTCAAAATTTCTTCTCACACTCTCCCCCTAAAAAACGAACCCTAGAGGAAAGAAAAAGAAAAGAGAAAGTGAAGGATAGGTGGTGGTCGGAAAACTTGGAGAATCACCAACCAAGTATGGCCGAAAATTTGGAAGCCAACCAAGACAAGGGAGGCCGGTTATGGTAGGGAGCAAGGAGAAAATGTTAGATAAAAAATCTAGCACCAATCTTTGAGATTGGTTAAGGTAATTCTCTTTGGTACCCTAAGCTTTTCAATTGAGCTTTGATTTGGAAATTTAAGTGTATTTCCAAAGTTGGATTGTAAGAGCATAAGCTCATTTTATTTCTTATGCCCTAGTTTTAGATTTTTAGATTTGTGCTTGATTAGGGTTTAATGGTCTTGATTTATGTTTTGGTGCATGTTTTTGATGGTATGTTTGTAAGATATTATGGTTTGCATGTATACCTACTATATGTTTGTTATATGTCTCTATAGGTTTAAGAAGAAGTATGTTAGGTTTGGATGATAGAATGAGCTTGGTAATAAGCTTGTTTGATGAATCAAGGATGCAACAAACCCTAAAAATCCTAGTTTGGTGTAGATCATCATATGGGTTGCATGATGATTTTATGACTAAGGAATGAATGCATGGCAATGAATGCTTGACGTAGGCTCATGGCTATGACCGTTTGAGGTAGGGTGTGCGTAATTTTACGTAAGAACCAACCAAAACCAAAACTGTCAATTTCGGGTCAAGACTGGGCAATAATCTGGGAACATGAATTTGAGGTCCTTAGAGGCCGAATTTGAAGAAATTTATAACTACAAAGTTATAGAAAATGGAAAATTCTAAGGGAAAACGTGAACATTTTTTTAAAATAAGACTCCAAAGACCTTCGTTTTTATGAAAACCTGAGCTTGGACCACCCAAACCCGTGTGCAAGGCTAGACAGGATCAATAAGAAAAATGGATAGGTTAGAGGCAGAACTGGATTTTGAGTAAAACATAAAAGTTGTAGTATTATTCGATATCTACAACTTTCATGAAGAAATTTTTCTCAAATTCCGAACATATTTTAAAGTAAAATTAGATTCCCAAAACTGTGTAGGAAACAGGAAATTCCAGTACAGGATTTTTCTAAAAAACAGTGCATAAGCAGGAATTCTTGCACATGCACTGATAACTGAAATTAAAAAACTGTTTTCAAAGTTTATGGGACTGTTTTAAGCAGCTTATAGAAGGGTTAAAATTTATCAACCAATGAATGAAATAAGCTGTCCTATGGTAAACAACTATAGAACAAATAGTAACCGGGAAGGTTACCTAATTTTATTGGGCCAAATAATTTAGGTTATTTATAGTAACCACATGAGATACCCAAGCTATTAGGTTGGGTCTTAATAAGATTAGTAACATAATATTATTCAAGTATGATTGGGCTTAGTACCCAAGGTTACTTGAAGTAACCTAACAAGATATTGTTTAAGTAAGTTGGGCCATGAGCCCTAGGGTTACCTGAAGTAACCAAACGAGTTATCATAAGATGTTGTAGGGGGGACATATAACTAGGGCTACTCATGAATGTTGGTTAGGATATCAACATTTAACGATTATGATTTATGGTAAGATAGAATGTGAATGACTCTTATCTTACACCCTATTTGGAAATAGGAGTAGAAACTGTTGTTGTGCCATGTTTGTACGAAAAACCAAGAACGTAGGACGACAGGTAAGTATAACTCCGCCTACAGCATGGGCAAAATGTTTTTACATGACATGTGTTTCAAGAAATCATGTATTGATGTACATGATTTACATATGTTATATGTTATGGTGCTTATATTATGATGGTTTATGTTATGATGTTAATGTTATGATGTTTATGTTATGATGTTTTATGTTATGGTGTTTATGTTATGGTTTGTATTATGTTATGTTATAGGTTTTGATATAATGACATCATGCAGTATGCTCACTAATATTAAATCACATGGTAAGAATATATTTTAAGACAAGCTAATGTTATTGTGTCGTACCGACTTGCCACAAAGGCAGGTTTACACGGTTTAGTGTATAGTTTGAGTTGAATTGAATTGGCTGTCCCAATCACTCCATGTTAAATAGTTTGTTTCATGGTTTGAGTTGGATTGGACTGGCCGCCTCCAGCCACTCCATACCTATGTACCATGGTACGTGAATGCATGACATGTAAGAGAACAGAATCAAGATAATATATAAAAGTATAATTGATTTATAAGAAAGCATAATCAGTTCATGCATCCTTGCACTAAAAAAAATGTTTTGCAGATTGATTGTTGTACTTACTGGGCATAAGCTCATTACTTATATTCATGCTTAGGTTAGGAACCTATCGGCAATACTTGATGAAAGGCTGTGGAGGCTGGTGCTACAGAATGTGAAATGTGGGATGGACACCGCCACAGATTTTCAAAAATTATGTAAAATATGTTTTGTAAAATATATTTGTAAAATGTGTTTATGTTATGTTACGTTATGATAAGTAATGGCATGTGTAAAGAAAAGTTTTTTTTAAGTATTACGGCAAGCAAGTTGCCTCCTGACGTACCGACCCACACTAGGTTGGGTTTGGTCCACAGTTTAAATATGATAGATTTCAAATAAGATGTGAAAGCTCGGTACTCGAGTAAGTACCTATAAATAAGTATTAGTATAAGTATGAGATTAAGTCAAGTTTAAGTTTGAGTTTCAGATACAGTTTTAAGAAAAAAATAAAATTTACTCTGGAATTTTCAGTAAGTTTAAGGTACGTGAAATAAGAAGTAAGTTAAGTAAATAAAGTAACGGCCCACGTTTACGTAGTCAACCCTACGTAGACGGCCAGGGCGTTACATAAGCAAAGGAAATTAGGGGAAAAAATAAACACATACACACACAAGCCCATAGAATTTATGCCAAGTAAATTAATCATGCTTTTAAAAAAAATTATGGTGAGGATTCCAACTCTGTATCTTTTAGTAGAGTCGGGTGTAATAATACAGTTAACTACACTTACAATCAAACAATTTTGAGTATGGACCGGTGAAGATAGATACCCACTAATATTATGACTAATTCTTCCTTACCGATCATAGCATCGTACATGCGCACGTTATTCCAGTTAAATTGCTTAATTATCATCTCATTTATTTTTGAAAACGACTTATCGAAGAGCAGAGAGTGAATTAGGCTCTACGAGATATAGTTGAAAAGTTGGCTTCTCAACTACCCAACATGTGGGCACTCACTCTTTCATTATAAAATTGATGCATATGTATATATATATATATATATATATATATTTAGATGTCTGTGTGTAGAGTAACATCATTGAAACCAAATATTTTGCAACTAATATTCGTTTTCACTAAAATCCTATCCTCTATTTCCAGCCAAAAAATACAAATAATAAAAAAAAATATATATATATATATATATATAAAGCACCCTATCCTCTATTAAGCTCGCCATGCAATATTATTTTGAAAATGTAGAATTAAAAGAAAAAAGCTCAAAACTAAAGCGCCTTAAAGACCCTATGGTGGATAAAAAAAATTATGAGAGTCAGAAATTCTTTTCTTCTGTTGTAGTAATTTTAATTAAAAATTATTGTTTCAGCTACAAAATAAAAAATCAAATAAAAATGGAGATTTAAATGTCCCAAATGTAATAATTTATAGATCATTTGAGTAATTAAACTCATTCGTTATTGGTACTTAAATGGATTCCGTTAAAAAAATGATTTTTTTTTTCAGTTATTTTAAGAGTTCATTATCATTTTATGACCAATTGGACATCTCTTAAATTTTCCAACTCAATAATAGAAGAACTATATAAAGTCAAGTGACAACCGACATCTTATCCATAGAGTACTACAAAGAAAATTCTATCTCATCATCATCAACTACCTTCATAGAGTCGCCTTGTATTTGGGTCAAGATAAAGTAGCATACTTTTCCTTGGAATCTTTTGTGCATATTTTTCCAACTCAAGATTTTTGGTCATGCACACCGCATCGACAAAGACATGCGAAAATTCCATTTCATGGGCTAGACTTTTATTTGGGTCAAGTACATTTGGACACACTCAGCAAATATATATATATATATATATATATATATAAATATGTATATATGGACCAATGATAAGAAGAATCAAGCGGTATCCATCTAATTCCTCAACTCCTTCAGCTAGTTTTAGCAATCTTGGAGACTACCGAGGAGTAAATCAAGACTAAATACTAGTCTCCTCAAACCTTCAGCCTAGGATCACTACCGTTTGCCTCCAAACTTGATAATTCAATAACCAAAACTAGAGCATAGCTAAATGGGGTTTGTGGGGTTTCGAACTTAGGCAGAAGAAGACCTAGCAAATAAGACATTTTTACCACTATACCACAATTTCGGCTTAAAAATTTATACATTTTTGGATACAGCGTCATTATTGATCTTTTGTGCAGGTTTTTCCAACTCAAGCTTCGGGTCATGCTTTCGATTATTTTAGCTAATGGCAGTGGACCATTTGATCTGTGCTATGTTTGGTTGGAGGGAGATATGGACGGGGGAGAGGGGGCGAGGGAGAGTGATGGAGGGAGAGACCCAATTCTTTGTTTGATTGGAAAGAAGTGGAGGGGGAGTTGAGGAGAGATTTTCTCCCTTCAAATCCACTAAATTTGGATCCTTCTATTAGTGAAAGGATCTAATATATCCTTCACTTTTTTAGTCAAAAGTCTATTTTATCCTGAAAAGGAATTATTAAAAAAGTGTAATAATAGACTATATAGTAATTAAACAATTAACTATTATCAATCATTTTAACTCTCCCTCTCTCCTACCAAACAACATAAAATATTCATATAATCCTCTTCATCATTCCTACCCTCTCCATCCCTCCTCCTATCCGTCCTTCCAACCAAACATAGAGTGACCACTTATATCTTGACTCTAAATCTAACGTCCTACCATGTGGAAAAATATATATCATGCAATCATCATTACGTATAAAAATTATTATCAGATGGAGTTCATTTGTTTTATATATCAAGTCCATGATTAAATTTTCAGATTGATAATTTAAAAGGAAAATGATCAATAATTCTGAGACAATTTACGGCTGCGCTTCCACGATTCAAGAAAATATAATAGTTACCCATAGATTGACTGTGAAATTGTTACACAAATTGACTGAACAAGTAAATTAAATTATATTCACGAAATTAAATTTCTCAACAGTATAAAATTTTATAAGCATTAATTTTCTGAACAATTAAAATTACAATATAAATTTTACCCAATAGGACCCACATTACACTGCAAATTCTCACATAACTTTAACAATATTAAAAATAAGAGAATGAGGAATATAACTCCTAATTAAAGGTTAGGATCAAAGGCAATTTTGAGCTAATGGAATAAACTTGATAGGTGGAGATCTGACCTTTTTCTAATTTTTTTTAATTAAAAAAAATTACTCTCAAATGCTGGGAACTAAAAAGTAAGTGGAAGACAGCTCTAGAAATCTAGGTCGTCACAATACTAATTAACACAACTCCTCATTCTACGTGGGAGAGAAGGGGGATATATAGTCGCATCTTAGAGGCTACTTTGACACATCCATTGACCGAGGTGATTTTTACATAAACGTTCATTGAGATGCAAATGCTATAAATATTTAGATTTAACTCAACATTTTTTAAAGTTGGATATAATGTTTTTAGGATTGTTGCGTCCGTTACCCAACATATCCGACATTTTTTATGTTGGTCTTCTTATGAGATTGGATGGTCTGATTTCACAAATGCAAAGTTGGGTAGCCTCTGATAAACTTGACGCTTTTCCAGAATAGGCTGCAGTGTTCAGTTCAGAAAAGAAGGTCAAATGTTAAAGTAGAGTACGAATAAAACACTGGAAAAAATTAATACATAGAAGTTGTAATTTTCTAAAATAATTAGACAAAAGTTTATTTTTAGGACTCTATTTTAAAATATGTCTATTTTTTAATAATATTATATAAATATCTATTTTTATAAAAAAAAAAAATTTATAGTACCCATTTTACTCTTTAACTATATTTAATATCATCTCATCATGATCAATTTTTTTACTTATTCTTTCATTATTGTTGCATCATTATATTAATGACTAGTTATTTATTATGGTGATTGCTTGTAAGATTTAGGTTTTTTATAAACCTATTTTATAAGTATGATTTAGGTTTCTTAAAAACATATTTTTTGTAGTATGATTAAGGTTATTTATGATAATTAATTTTATTTATATTGTTATTAAAAAAAATTCATTACAAAGTTTAATGTCATATGAAATCGCTTATTACTATATGATAATTACCATATCATTATGATACTTTTTTAAATGTCATATGTTTTTTTTTCTCTTTATGATTACTACATCAATATGATATATTTTTTTCTTATGATAATTACTATATCATTAATTATGGTATCATTTTTAGGTTTTAAAGTGTCTAATATTTCTATACAATATGTATTTAATTTTATTTATGTATTCATTGTGAATTTTATCTTAATGACTAACTATTTATTATAACTATTATTTTTCATTTACAATACGTACAACAAATATCTATTATGATCCTTTAATTAATCAAGTAAACTAGTTTTTTTTCCTTTTATAAAAAATTTAATTAGTTTGATATTTTTTTTAGAGATTTTTTCTTTCCTTTTTTTTTTTAATCAATTCTTTATCTGTTTAATATCTACTTCATATTCTTTTGTTGGTTGATTAAAGTAACTGAGAAAATAAAAATAAGAGAGAGAGAAAGAAAAAAGAGTAAATGGAAAATTTCGGCATAGAAGATCATGGAAGGGAGGACCTTTTCTTTTTTACCCCCAGAAATCTGGCCAAATTGTGAACAATCAAATTAGAAATTTCATGGATTTCTGACACCTTGATCGGAGGATTTGGGGCCAGAGGACGATAGTTATGGTCGGTGACAAGTTATGATAATGAACGGGTTAGTGGGAGGAAAGACCATCTTTAAAAAATAAAAAATAAAAAATAACACCAAGTTTTGCCAGGAGAACATGGTTTTTTGGTGTTTGAGATTTTGAAGAAGAAAAGAAGTGTGCTTTAACTATTTTCATCCCCTGGTATTTCTCTATGTACACTGTCATTTACATCTACTTCTCATGAATTCACATCTCCATCATGTACACGGCACATCCACATCCATATTATGCACACAGAATTTTATTTTATTTTAATTTTTAATATATATTTTATTTTTTTCTAAAATACCGTCAATTTCGCTCATAAAATAAGTTCATTCTCTACCTGCTTGCCTGCCACCTAATGCCTTTCTTCTCTTTTTGTCAGGGGCGTTCTATCTACTCTACACACGTGTCGTCAATTAAGCAGATTTTTCTTGCCAACTAAGCACTAGATATCGTCAAATACTAAATTTAAAACCTTACTACTAAAAATAACCTTTTCTACTGAAACATACTAATTTTATTCGATAGTTTTGTATGATTTTTAAAAGAGAAACATATATATTAACATAAAAAATAAATTAATTACTAACGGTCCCTCAAACTAGTAGTTTTAGAACGGGAAAAAAAAGGTTACAAACTGAACATGTAGAATAGAAATTCCTTCCACAAACTTTTACAACTGGGGGATCTTACACTAACCTTTCAATGGGTCTAACCAACGTCGTAACAATATTTCTCAGAAAATAGAGAAGAAAAGTAAAATATATATTTTTTTTTCACTGATCTAAGAAGTTCAAGAGCCAACTATGATTGATCGATAGCAAAAGAAGAAATGCTGCTGTTATTTGTAGACTCGGGATTGCTGGGGTAGAGATCATGACCTGAAATGGTCACAGACACAGGATTGACCTCGTAGAGATCATGCGTAGATTTAACGAGGCTCTGCGATTCGGTTGGGCTTCGTTCTGCCATCTGATTGAACTGCTCTCTTAAGGCTGTAAACCTTAGCTCATCACCGTAAATGCTTGGATCCATGATCAAGTCATGAACGGCGGTTCGGCCTTCAAGCATGCTTACAACTGCAGACATGGTAGGCCTAAGCGCAGGCGAGGGGTTTGTGCATAATATGGCTACTTTGATCAGTCTAATTGCCTCTTCCTTGTTAAATTCAGACCCCAAGTTTGGATCCAGAAGCTCCATTAGCTTCCCTTTCTGTTGTAAAACAAGGGCCTGAAAACAAAGACAATCATTTCCTGTCCGAGAAGCACAAAAACCTATATACACATATATATCATTTTGAATTTGTGTTTTGGCCGTAATTACTAGTGCAAATCGAGAATAATAAGAAATTTACCCAACTTTAAGATATTAGGATTTTGCTTGTGTTAAGAATTAAACAACAAGTAACATATGAAAGTCAATGCCTAATTTGACTCAAAAGACGGATTAACAAGTTGAATGCAGAACTCGTAAAGAAACAGCTTAATTATGCATTTTTAATTGTATAAAAATTTAATAGAAGATCCATCTTACCCAATCGACTAGGCAGACATAGTTTTCATTCGGTCGATATTTCTTGTTACTCTTCCCAGCAACAATTTCAAGTGCAACAACACCAAAGCTGAAAACATCTGCTTTATAGGTCAAGTAGCCCCATAATGCATATTCTGGTGCCATGTATCCTCTGCATTAAACACATTGTTATTTGTCTAGCTGTCGATCTACTCTTATGATTCTAATTCCTAGATTTCTTAATCCTCCTAGCCATTATCCTAATGCAAAAATTCTTTACTAAGAAGAATGATCACGTTGTGGCAATTCCACCCAAAAGATAATTGGTTACTCCTACAGCCTGTCCTTGGACAATGCGCAAGGCTCTATTCCATTTTCTTTCTCACTCTATTATTAATTAATTTTAATTTTGGACCTGGAAATCCGAGTTCTTAGTTTAACTAGTATGAACCCATTTTTATTGTTTTTATTTTTGAATTTATTTTAATTATTAAAAAAAAAAGAGAAGAAAAGAAGGGGGGGAGGGGGGGATTGAGTTCTTAACTTGGTCGGTTTATAGACAAATAATTTTTTTTTTTTAATATTAGAAACCCATTCGACATTTCAACATGAAGAGTAAGAGAAATAAAATCATGCATAATCTCGTGTCAAAAGTACTAATACACGTGACTTGGAAAAGGAAAAATATGCTTACAGTGTTCCAGCAATTCTTGTGCTAATGTGGGTGTTCTCCTCTTCATCAAGCTTGGCCAAACCGAAGTCCGAAATCTTAGGATTAAGGTCCCTGTCAAGCAATATGTTGGTAGTTTTGATGTCTCTATGAACAACTCTTAGTGTCGATTCCTCATGTAAAAAAGCTAAGCCTCTTCCTATGCCAATGCATATTTGATACCTTGTAGGCCAATCAAGGTTCAATCTTTCATCCTCTGGACCTACAATCAAATTCAAATTAATCTTATTACTCAGATAAACCCATTTCATTTTTTCTTATTGTTTCGTAGGAAGACTTGTTAGCCTTACCAAACAAAGCACGGGCGAGGCTGTTGTTTTCCATGTATTCATATACCAACAACAGCTGATTCCCTTCAATGCAACATCCATAAAGTCTAACAAGATTTGGATGGTGTAAACCAGAAATCATGCCAATTTCATTTACAAACTCGCGATTTCCCTGCCTTGATTTTGATGAAAGTTGCTTCACTGCAATTATGCTTCCATCCAGCAGTATACCCTGCATTCAAATGGAACAAAAAGGAGGAGAAAATATTAAAACGATGTAGATATTAGAATTGAATAAAATGATGGTTTTTTTCTTTTTTACTTCTAATATGTACATGGTACCTTGTACACAGACCCAAAACCACCTTCTCCAATCTTGTTTGTGGGATCAAAGTCGTTAGTAGCAGCTCTAATTTGTCTGAATGTGAAAAAACCAGTTTGCAGATCAAGCCCTTGAAGTTCTGTTTCACGGAACGAAGTTAATGACTAGCTACATGACATTCAAAATGATTATCAACTCCTTGTAAATTGATAAAAAATTACTATGAACTACTAGTAATTGCTAGTGTATTTGTTGGCACCTTGTTCTCTTGATATGCTTCCTTCGAAAAAGCCTTTCCACCAAAGAATGCTTATAATTGCAAAAATAAGGCATAACCCTGAAATGACAGTACCGATCACAATAAAAATCGTTGTTTGGCTCCTGAGTCCGTCATTGTCCTTGCTACTTTGAATAGGTGCAGGAGGCTTGAACTCTACATAAGAGATAATTAGTTTATAAAATTCGATATTTGATTCACACCTCAGAGTACTAGTGTACGTACAAGTTTATTAACCTGCAGAGACCGAGAAATCACAACCATATTTCGCAACATTTTAAAGTAAAAGTATGATGGAGTAAATAGATAAACTTTTTAATAATGTGTTACTAATTTTTACGTGGACGTTCGTATTGTATCACCAAAGTTATACAAACATCTGAATAACTAGTAGTTATTATCAACCACTATTGTAGCATGTGTCTTTAACCAATCTACTTCAAAGGCATAATCATGGTTTCATTGAGAATCATGAAGATTCTCAAACGAGCTCAAATGACAGAGGGAGAGAAAATAATTTTTGAAAAGAACTTGTTTTGGCTTACCTCAGTGTACGGATATAACTGATATAAGAGGACCGTAGGTTCCTCTCTTCGGGACCGCCGTTGTTCCTTTCCCAGACCAATGAAACCGGATTTCTAGAATTTTATTCTTGACTTGCACTTTGTTAAATGTCCTATTGGCAACCTTATCGACCCCACCTGCTTCCCTTTCGATGTTAAAGTCCTTCAAAACCCTTTTTTCCTGCAACGAAATCGCTTACTAAGGACCTGCTTCTACAACATAAAGATTGCAATATAATGCGAGGAGCCTGAATAACCTGAATATAAACATCAAATATTCTCCTCCCAAGACTGTAAAAAGATTTATTGTCTCTAATAACAATCTCTGAAAAGTGAAGTTCCACTGTGTAGTTTCCATTCCCGAGGCAATGCGCAAAATATGTTAGAGAAAGAGCCGAGAGACGGGCATTAGTGTACAAATCGGAGTAGTTCATTCTGAGTACAGATGCATTGTTTGCTATAAAGATGTTTGGCTCGCCCGAGCTCAAACCCCAGAATTCTCCGGTTGTACTAATTCCCCATCTACTATCTCTTCCAGGTACGAATTTTGCTACACCACCTGTGTCTTGATCCGCTTCATATTTGACGTCACCAATGGTGGTTTCCTTTCCACCACAATTTATGTGCAGTGAATAATAATCTGTACGGATTGGAATTACAATTAATTATTGTGACGACCCGCCTTGTACAGGCCGTCACTTGACTTAACTTACTTGAACTTAAACTTGTTTTATCCCATTTTTCATCATAAAAATAGTGGGGATTTTTTTTTTTTTTTTATAATAGCGGAAGCATTATACTTAGAAAATATTTACATACACTCATACATAAATAAAATAACTGTCTGTTTTCTCAAAATAGATATATTGATTAAATCCTTTTGAGTTGTGAATCCCAACCCGTTCATCATTTCACAGCACCGACTTCACCCTCCATCATGCAGTCAATTCAAGACAGGCTGTTTACCTACAACACAAACTTCAAACAATGAGCGAAAGCTCAACAAGTACAACTCCTATACCGCGAACCAATTACATGAAACATACATAACCTCTTCCATGATATCTTAAACATAAAAACATAAACATGACATCATATCATCTTAAACATGAAATCATAAACATGGCATTCTGTCGTGAAATGCTTGAGCCGTTTATGTCCAATTATGCTTGCTTTCTTGTATCACACTTAATCTTGTTGATTTTACTTGTGGGCCCGTTAACTTGATGTGCATGTACCCAGCGCGCAGCTTAAGGAGATTACCCAAGCTTTCGACCCGATCGTCATTAGGGGGCACTATACTGGCTCTTGTGGCCTTTTCTCAAACGTTATGTTTGTAGGTCTTTCTTGACATCTTTTCACTTGATAGATTAGTGAGCATACTTATATGATGTCTCCTAATCTCATGTTTTATCAATGCATGGACAGTCGTACTTTTTCATGTAAGCATAATAACAATACTTGAAACATTCATCATACAATAAGCATATTGCAACCATCGAGCAAATCATCAATTAACACTTAAACAGTGTAAAGTAAACATGTTAAGTAAACATACAACTCTAGCCTATGCTGTAGGCGGCGTTGTACTTACTTTATCTTTGTTGTTCGCGTGATCGAATTTCCTTTCCCGAGCACGCTCGCAGATCACCTCCTGCCCATGGACGTTTACACGTGAGGTCTCTATTCTAAGATCGTTTAATGTCGGATTAAACCAACATATATATTTTTCGGTTATAAGACCCTCTTCTAACACAAGCGAAGGGGTCACACGGCGTAACCCACAACGGGATTATTAATTAAGGTTTCAGGTAGAGAATCATAATCTTAATTTAAACCTCAATCCGCATGGTTAACTCTGGGCTTGGGCAAGGCCCTAGTAACTCGAAATAATTTTCCGGCTACTAACGCAGTATCTTATTCATTTTAATCTTGAAAACCTTGAACTTGCTTAAAATATCATTTTCTTGTTAATTTAAGTAAGTTTGGTGAATAGCACCCAAACTTGTCTTGAAAATTACAAAACACTTGAAAACATTTCTATAAAACATTTCGGGATCGAAAACCGCCTTTGGAACGGTTTTCGGGTTTGAAAATGATGTTTGCAAGTTAGAAAAACATTTTTCCTAGTCATTGGTCTACAAAATCCAGTGCATGAGATTTTGCTTACTGTATGGATTTTGTTTGAAAATTCATAACTTAAAATATAAAACGAATTTGGAAATGCTTTCTTCACGAAAGTTATAGCTAACAAAAAGATCTAAAACTTTCATGTTTTGAACATTTTCTGATTCTGGCTCAATTGATACCAGTTTTTGTTTGAACACATGTGAATCGTTGGAACCTGGTCACCCTGACCAGTTCTCGGTTTTTCTTCAAAACAAAGGCCATTGAAGCCTTATTTTTAAAATCTGTTCACGCTGTCCCCTAGGAAATACCCTAACGAACAACTTTCGTGTTTTAAGTTTTTACCCATTCGGCCTCTAAGGACCTGTAAGTCCTACTTTTCCGAGCTGCCGGGTGTTGGACCCGAGAGCAGTTTTGGTGTTAGTCCAAATTTTACGTCCCTATGCGTCGCTCTAGCTCGACCGCCCAATGCGGGACCTATTAACACATGCACGTCTTCTAACGTCCCTCATACACATAAAATTTTAAATCCCGTGCTTTCAGATTCAACTCAAGGCCGAGACCCCTTGGTCCACGGTTTTGAGAGAGAAACATACATACAACAAAACTCAACCATAACATCATACAAACCCTAGAACATGCATCTAGAAATTTGATAAACATAATAGAGACATGAAACCCTTAAATAGAAACCCTAGCATGCATCTCTAGCACACAAAAAAATCATAGAGCATAACTCCAACCAAACATGCAAAATAATCACCTCATAAACCTAAATCAAGCATAAAAATATAACCTAAGCTATTTAGGGCCAAAAACCGAAAATTATGAGCTTAAGCTCTTACAACTTTTGTGCTTGAAATACATGGTAAAACCCTTGAGAAAATGAACCCAAAATTTGAACCAAGAACTAGGGTGAAGTTCGGATTTTTACCTCAAAAAATCCGGGGTGTCACTAGCTTGATCCTAGTTGAGATTGGCCTCCAATGTGCACGGTTTGGACTTCAACAAAGGTCACAAAAATTTTTGTTAACTTCCTCCCCCAACCAACCTTGGAAAAGAGAAGAAAATGCCCAAAAATCTTACCTTAAAATTCCTTGAATCTCCTTAGGTAGCAACTCACAAAAAGGGTGGTTTCTCTTGGATCTAGATCACACCTTCATACAACCCTTGCTTCTAGCCAAAACCCGAAATTTTTCTTGGATTTTCTCAGCTCCCAAACACTCAGCAAGGTGGGAAATAGAGGGGAAAAAATTTTTGAACAACTTTCTCCTTTGATCACACAAGAAAACCGAAGGCCTTTTTTAGTGGTTTCTTCACAATTTTTTTGGCTTGAACTCTCTTGGTTTCTTAGCTCTCTCTCTCTCTCTCTCTCTCTCTCGGATTTTCTTGGAGGACAAATGCCAAATGGAATGGCTGATAAGGGGTTAAGGGTAGCTGAAATTTTGGGGTTTGAAATCCCTAGAAATAGTGTCTCTAGCTAGGGAAAATCCTAGGCTTTCTTTTCCAAGATAATTTGGTTCAAAACTTGCCAATTGGTCCTCCAATTTTTGCAAGCTATTGCCCAAAGGGGCTTGAGTGGCCGGCTGCTAAGGGGAAGGAGTGGGAGAGTGGTTGACAACCCATAGATGAGGTGTCACATGCTCATTGGTCCATGTGTGTGGAGGGTTATGTCCTAACTTAGCTTAATTGTGATGTAATTAAGCTTAAAGGCTTGTTTGGTTCAATCTTTTTGAAAAATTGTGTAATTTCAACACATTGCAATAAATTTTAATACTGAGTTACTTAAATACCCAGTATCGAAAATTACATTGCATTAAAATTTTCAATCTGTGAAAAACTCAATCGGAAAATCTTTTCTCTTATATTTCCGAATCCTTTTGCCCTGAACTCTAACTTAGTATGCTTGATTTTTCTAAGGTGATTTCAATTCTTATTCAAACTCATCTTGATCACGAAATGAGTTTTTAGCAGTAATTTCACTTATACTGTGATCTTAAAAAAAAATATATTCTTGTTTGACGTTTTCGACCGTTTTGGTCTAACTGACTTATTGGTCAATGTCAACTTGTCTTGAAAATGTGCAAATACGACCTCCTTCACTCATAAAGGTCTTTTGCGAGTTCATGCAATTTGTTTTTGAGTCTTAATAAATCTTAAGAACTCGTTTAACAAATTAAGTTCTAAAACGAACTTCCTCATGAAATACCGATTACGGTAAATATTTACACGAAATTTCTATAAAATATGAACCGAAGAAATTCGGGTGTTACAATTATACTATTAAAAGCAAACTTGCTAGTTTGTAATGAAATTAACCGAATGATACCTTGGGAACATGTGTCATTCAGGCACTTTGCAATTGAGCTTTATCGACAAGACGATAAAAAGGGGGGGAAAAAGTCAAGTCAAAAAGTAGCAGGGCAAGTAAAAGTTTATTTCTTTTAATTTTAGAAGATCTATTGGAAGCTTACGAATTGTTTCTAGAAGAAAAGCTTCTGAACAAATTCCTGTTGAACCGACGAAATAAGATTATCATAGAACAATTTGCAACTGAAAGGAGAAATTAGAAACGACGAAGAAAACGTTATTAATAGGAAGGAATAACAATCTTCTTACAGTGATTCCTTGCAAGTTGGTGGCAGAGAGCTCTCAGAGAAGTTATTATAGGAAAGGTCTGTAGGACTGCACATAAATACAATACTCCTTTGTTTACTATTAACCAGAAACCTTGATTTTCCTTTTATACTTAGCAAAAAGGAGTCATGTCAATGATTCAGAAAAGGGTAGAAAAATAAATGAAAAGACGAATCGAGGATGTACTGATGAACCATTCTGGAACTACAAAATCTATCAAATGTCTAAACAAAAAAGAGCTAACATCGGGCTTCAGTGAGCGTTTCATGTATGAACTTTATACCCCGCTTTGTCATATAGTAACAAAATAAGTACCAAGCACATGCAGAATGGGAGTCTAAAATTCATTCGTAGAAGAGGTAAAATCAGAGAAATGCAACCAATACTAGGAACTCTTCCGTAACAACTGAACGTAATTAGAGGTCAAATCGACAGGTTGGTTTAAACAAAATAAATCTAATGGAATTTTTATTTGGAGTTCAAGATGGAGAACATACAACTTGGCATCTCTCCGGATTATCCAATCAGGAATAGGACCGCTGAGCAAGTTGCTTGTGAGATACCTGCCAATTAAGAGTTAGAATCGAAATGCACACACTTGTATACATGATCACAACCAAGGAAAATTCCACTCATAACTCCTTACAAGGATAATTACTAAACAGCCTTTCAAATGTACTTGGTGTTATGTTATTGTTTGAAGATATTGTTATGGAAGAACGGATATCATTTCCGGTAGATCATCACATATATATATATATATATATATATATGAACGTTAGGCCTATCCTGCTCAAAATATTTGCTAGTAGCAATGCTTACATTCCCTCGAACTTCATTAGACCGCTTAAATCTGGAGGACTACCTTCCAATCTGTTGAAGCTGAGATCTCTACGGAATCAAAAAGCGACAAGCACATTAAAAACATGATCAGTACGGCAGCTGATTCAACTCAAGGTAATCCGAACAGGAATGTGATGGATTAACATGGGTGAGAGGATCAAGGTGAATACAATTTTTGGAGTTGTATCATCTGAGATATGTATGGAGGGATTATTCCATAGAGATTACAACTCCTTAAAATCCTGTTACATAAAATAAGTTTCTTGTTAGACAGTTACTATTCACCGGGCCCTCTAATGCTAAATTTAGAGTTATACCAGACAAGTGAACGACTTACAATCTACTCATGTTTTTCATGTTCTCCAAGTTTGGAAATTCTGAACTCTGTTCCCCATTTAAGTCACTAATCCTTCTGCAAATCGTGATGATGACTAATAATGAAAAACAATTATCCTTACTTGAAAAAGATCTGTTTAGTGGGTGTGTTAGTTGTTTTCAACATTTTGAGTCCTAGATCTCAGAGTTAATAAAAAAAGAAAATGAAAAATGAAAAACTTGAGACATATAAGCTTAGGAGGAAGAACTCACAGTTCGGTTACGCAGCAAAGATATACGAGAAGGAATCGGCCCTTCGAAACCACTAGCTTGGACTTCTCTATTAACAACATAAAACATGGATTATTTCTAACATCTTTAACTCGTTTACAACCCTGATAAGATAGAGAATGCATGTCTTAGATTAAACTTACAACTTCTCAAGATTAGGCCATCGGTGGAAAATATCGGGCATTCTTCCCTTGAAATTAGAGCTGCTTATTCTACTGCACGTTGCAAATACAGAAACAAACTAGAGGGTGGGAAAGCGAAACATGAAACTTGTTCTATATGTAGGAAAAAAAAAAGTTTGGGAATAATACAGTTCTGTCAATTTGTTCAGGTTGAAGAGAGCAACAGGCAACGGTCCGGTGAGATTGTTGGTGCTAAGAATCCTGCATTGGTAGGAAAATTGTCCCAAGAGATTACAGCAAGAACTAATTAAAAGACGACACCGGAATCTTTAACAGCAAATAAAGTAGCCAAGCTTACAGATTCACCAAGTTAACTAAGTTCCCCAGCTCAGGTGGTACAGTTCCAGAGAACTTGTTGTGCTCTAAGCTCCTGAAAATGGTGTGTATTTTATTCGGTATTATAGCAGAAGCTGATACCAAAAAAAAAAAAAAAAAAAAGGTTGACAATTGAGAGAAAAATAAATTGTATTTTACACATATATGAGACTTGTAATGTTTCCCAAGTAGGGAGGAATTGGTCCAGTTAAGTTGTTCACGGTGAAAGACCTGCAATTTCGGTACAAATTTTGTTAACTGAACTAAATTTAATGGAATTAAGCTTTAATATTATTACTGAGTTCAGGAGTTGTTTACAGGTATTCCAAATGTTTCATAGAAGTCCATTCCCTTGGTATGGTGCCACTGAGATAGTTTCTTGTGAAATCACTTTAAAAGACCAAAAAAAAAAAAAAAATTAAAAATAAATAAATAAATAAAAATAAAAAATCACAGTTAATATTTTGAGGTACCAAATTTAAATTTCTGTGCTGTGCATGAATGATGAACAAACAAAACTAGTATAAAAATTTTTTCGCTTACACGGCTGTGAGGTACGGTAACTTAGCAAGAGATGGAGGAAGCACACCAGCCAGATCTTGGCCTTTAAGAAATCTGTATAAGGGAATGACAAAGTTTATCTTCTAGTGATTAAATGAATATTAAGAACACTAAATTTACAGGGTAATAAAATCATATAGTTTTTGTCTTCAAAGGGTCGATCGGGATATATCACCGGATATATCTCCTCTTCTCTTTTTTCTGGTTCCCGCATTGGTTATGTTTTGTTGGAAGGTTGCTTTATCGGATTTAGGTTCCTCTTTTAGCATAAATCTTTTTCCATTACTTGGTTGTTTCCTTTGGATTTACTAATAAGATTTTTAAGGAAGTCAAATTTAGGATTCTATTTTCAATTATGTAATTTCGCCTTAATCTTCTAGCAACAGATCCTGCTAGTTGAAGTTGGTGTTTATTAGCTTTTAGAGTTGCAGTTTTTGTTTTTCTGTCCCACGGTGTTTTTATTTATTTTGTAATTATTAGACTTTTGTAAGTTGAAATGTTAAGCTTTTAAGTCAAAACCACCTATATATATATATATATATATATTCCCACAAACCATTTTCCCTATAAACTTTAGCTAGTGAGAGTACATATTGAAATTTATGAGGTTCAATGTGTGACAAATTACAAATATTCAAATTTACTAATTCTTCCAAAAGTTTATGTGAAGCGAAATAGTAGTGAGTAAAAGTTAGCTTCTATTTTCTAGTATCATATAAAAAAGGGAGAGACTGTGATAGAGTCTCTCCCAAATGACTCTATCGGTAAAGCCCATTTTCTAACAGTTAGGTTTAATCGAATGGTTGATATATCAGGGATGTATTATTGTTATCATATACTTTAGCTCATATAAACTTTTCCACCCCAAATATTCTCCATCGTCGGTGACTTTTTCACCGTCGGCGACCCACCTCCTGCCCCAACTCCGGCCGGCCGCCGGCGACAATTTTTTTAACTCTCTCTTCCCCTTTCTCTCTTTTCTCCTCTCCCGCAGCGACCCAACACCGGTGACCCACCACCGGCCGCAGCCCCTGCCGGTCGACGCCGGTGACCTCCCTCTCTCTCTTCCCCTTTCTCTCTCTTCTTTTCTCTCTCTCTTCCCCTCTCTCTCTTCCCTTTCTCTTTCTTCTCCTCCCTCCCGCCGGCCCCCACCCCAGCCCCACCCCCCTCCCCCGGCATCCCCCACCACACCGCCCCCCGGCACCCCCCCCCGACGACCCCCTCTTTCTCTTCCCCTTTCTCTCTCTTTTCCTTTCTTCTCTCTCTCTCTTCCCTCTTCTCTCTCTTCGCGGGGCCGACCCACCCCCGGCCGCCCGGTGTCCCCCACCGAGTCACGAGCTTCCGAGTCAGCGATAACAGGCTTCGGAAGCTCGCGACTCGGTGGGGGGTGCCGGGTGCCGAGGGTGGGTCGGCCCCGCGAAGAGAGAGAAGAGGGAAGAGAGAGAGAGAGGAGAGGACAAGAGAGAGAAAGGGGAAGAGAAAGAAGGGGGGTCGTCGGGGGGGTGCCGGGGGGCGGTGGGGTAGGGGGAGGGGGCTGGGGCGGGGGCTGGTTGGGGGCCGGGGTGGGGGCCGGCGGGAGGGAGGAGAAGAGAGAGAAAGGGGAAGAGAGAGAGAGAAGAGAGAGAAGAGAAAGAGGGGGAGGTCGCCGGCGCTGGCCGGCGGGGGCTACGGCCGGTGGTGGAGGGGGCCGGTGGTGGGTCGCTGCGGGAGAGGATAAGAGAGAAAAAGGGGAAGAGAGAGAAAAAAAAATGTCGCCGGCGGCCGGCCGGAGTTGGGGCCGGAGGTGGGTCGCCGGCGTCGGGGGTGGATGGCTGGTGTTCGCCGCCGGCGGAGAAAAAGTCACCGGTGGCGAAAAAGTCACCGGCAATGGAGAATATGGGAAAGTTTATATGAGCTAATGTTTATGATAACAATAATACACCCCCTGATATATCAACCATTCGATTAAATCTAACGGTTAAAAAAAAGACTTTATCGATAGAGTCATTTGGGAGAGACTCTACCACAGTCTCTTCCTATAAAAAAAATAAAAATAAAAATAAAAAAAAAAAGAGAGAGAGAAAGTTAATGCTATATATGCCACTGGGCGAACGGTATTTGAAAATAATAAGATGGCCCCGTTTGTTTTAAGCCACAGAAAGTTGACAAAACGGCAACGTTCAAGTAAAAGAATAGATAGAATTTGGAAGAGAGACAAAGTTGCAGTATCAGCAGACCCAGAAGCAAAAGAGCCACACCAGATTAAAAAGACGTAAGATATTTTAATTCTTGTTTAACAAACGTACGTGTAAGATGTGTTGTAAATCAATTGTCAAGATAATTGAGTTGTAATAAATTATCTTACCACCCTTTACCATAATTAGGGGTGGCAAGATGAAATTTGTACATTTCTTACTAGTTTTAGAATTAGTAAGAATTCAACAGAGATTTTGATCATCTGATTCATGAGTCTATATTAAACTTTGTGCACGCAACACGTTGTTTGTCGTTTTACCAAAAATAGGTGCTGTTTTCAGTTCATCAAATTTGGATGAAATATCTACCATATTCAAACCCAGAAAAATAAATAAATAAATAAATTACTCATTTGGTCCCAACTTTTTATGAAGCTGCAATTTGATCCCAACTTTTTTTTTTTGTGACTAAAAAATCACTAAACTCTTTAAAAGGGTGTAAGTTGATATTTTCTATATTAAGAAAAAAGGGAGTTAAAATTTTAACCAAAAAAGAAAAAGCCACATTATTTAAATATGATTTACTATTAACGAGTAATTAAGAAAACAAAGTTACATGATTCAACATACAAAGCTATGCACGTTCTATTCCATCTGATTTTTAACCTTTTTTTTGTAAAATATATATATAGTTATATATATATATATATATATAATTTTGCACACTTTTTATAGTCAAAGGACCTTTTAGTCACCAAAAAAACAAAAAAAAAAAATTGAGACTAAATCACAACTTCATAAAAAGATTAAACCAAACGAGCAATTAACTCAAAAAGAAAAGATTCACGTCGCTAAGTAATTAAGGTACTGGTGATCATCAAAGTTTCTTACATCTGAGTAACGTGGCAAACGCTAAGATTGCAAGTGCAGTTGACAGTATTGTTGTACAATGGCCTTTCCTTCTTGTTTTCTGGCGTCTTCCAAATTGTGTGGTTACTACACGGGTCTATGCTGAAGTTCCAGTCTTTCTTCCCTAGTTGTGAAGCTATTTCTTCGAGAGCTTCCCCTGTTAATTTCCATCACACCATCAAACCATCAAACTATATATATATATATATATATAAATATATATACACACCTGAACTTTATATTATACTAGACACAAAAACTTTTGTGTGTGTGCGGGTATATATGTATATATAAAGTGTTTCTACATATTAAAGGCAACAAAAGAACTTTGCTTACTTTCATCAGCTTGAAGGAGTTGAGCGTGCGTTAGAACTCCAGCCCAACTCCACACAATGATAGAAAGTAGACACCATGACCACGGCTTGAGAAATAACACTCTTAATTGTTTGTAGATGAGTATGTATATGCATGATAGCCTATATATGTATGTCTATATATATATATATATAGATTTATATTTTCATACTTATGTTTTTTTTTTTTTTTTACACTACTTACCTGCATATGTGTTTCATGTGCACAAAGATATAGCGTTCATTTGGCATTTCAATTTAACTTCAATTAAACTATACCTTTTCATATCAATTTTTGGTTTTTTTTTTTCTGAAAAATCAACAAAATAATTATTAGTTTTTGAAAAATTAACTAGCTCTAACTTAAAATTTTCATTTTCAACTAGCGAACCAAACACAAACATAATATATGACAAAGTCGTGTTGTTTTGAGTCGCGGCCGCCACATGTTTTGCAATCAAAATTTCTCAAAAAATTTTAGCGGTATGGTAACATTTCAATTCAAATTATAACTGTGCTTCTACTCAAAAAATTAAAATATATATATTGTGTGCCCCACTTAAAAAATAATGCCATTAGTTAGCTTACAAGGTGTAATTATGTATCAAATACTATTTTATTTTATATTTTTTTTATTACGCCTCTTCATCACTAACAAAATAGTTTCCTCGAAATAAGTTTTTTCTTGTTAACACAAAGTACATCCTCAAAAGAAGTGTTTTTTTTTTTTTAACCCTAGTATGCCATTAATCATTACCTTTATTGATATTTTACAATCCTCAAAAGTACTTAGAAAGAAGAATACATGTTAATGTACTCTAATGAGAAGATTAAAATCGAAAAAATGCTAAGAACATCTCAATTTTGAAATACTAACCTAGGTGCCATGTGAGTTATCCCTTTTTTATTTCAAATATTATTATATCAATTGAATATTGTATCTACTAATAAAATATGACATGTGAATTAGTATTCAAAAACTTAAGATTATAGTAGGTATTCCTAATACTATTCTTAAAATATATATATGAATGGTCATAAATCTGGTACCTGATAGTATCCGGTAATGTGACTTTAGTTATTGTAAATGTGAACATCAGTTATTAGAAATGTGAATTTATGCATAAGGAAATATAGTTAAAGTAAATGTGAATTCCCCTTATTTACATTTCATTCTGTATAAATTCATTTTTTTAAGAGTTAAAATTTACATTCACAATAACTGAAATTCACATTATCGGATACCATCAGATACCGAATTTAAGACTTTGTGTGTGTATATATATATATATATATATATATATATATAACTTCTCATAGTAAACTTGCCTAAAAATAGTTTTCCTTATCGAAATTACGAAGTTTGACAATATTGGCACTTGTGAGAAAAAGTGATTTAACAGTACAAACGAATTCAAATGTAGTGTACGCCCACCCGCCGGCACATGGTTGTTAATTACACTTGTCTATATCGTGCATGGAAAACTTTATATAGATACATTTTATGCATATATATTCAATGTTCTTGGTCCACAATGCTACTAGAACCGTTCACACCTACGTGGGCATGTATGTCCACATTATATGTTGTTGTAGTGATTCTCTCTCTCCCTCTCTCTCTCTCTGATTTGTTTTTTGCATTTTGTTTTAAGAAAAAAGAAATTAAAAGGCAGATATGTTTTTAGGATTATGAATATAATCTAGGGTGAATGGTGAAATGGATAGATTTGAGGAGAGGGATTAAAAAAATTACCAAGTTCATGGTATTAAAAAAAATGACCATTAATTTTTCCCTTGCGTTGCAAATGATCGTTGTCAAAGTTTTAAATCTTGATTGAACATATTTGTGTTGAAAATCAATGCCGCTTTGCAAGATCACAAAAATCCCACGATCCTCGCTTCGATAGTGCAGTTCGTTGTTAGAGACAATAATCAAGCTCTCCCCACGATGATGTCGGTGTAGCGAGACACGGGCACACAGGAGATGACAACGTTGTGAGAACAAGATAAAGCTAAGGTTTTCATTAAATTTGGGTTCGATGCTTGATTTCAATTTTTCTCAGGGAAGGGGCAGGGGCTATACTCCCCCTACTCCCCCCCCCCCCCCCCCCCCCCCTCGCCCGCCCCCCCCTCTATTAACGAATCTAATCTAAGGTTTTCATTAAATTTGGGTTCGATGCTTGATTTCAATTTTTCTCAGGGAAGGGGCAGGGGCTATACTTCCCCCCCCCCCCCCCCCCCCCTATTAACGAATCTAATTTTTAGTCACTACATCAAGAGCGCGTTTATTAAATAGTAAAGAAATGTAACATGGAAAAGGTAATAGGATTGAAAAGTAAGGTAAAGAAATAGTAAAAAGAATCAATTATTCTCTTTCTAGTATTTACTTATTTATTGGATGATGTAAAAAAAAAAAAAAACAATCTTATTCCCTGTGTTGTGCTTACTAACCTTATAAGTAATGTTAATTTTATTAACGTAATTACTAAACTATCTTTTTACACAATTAAAAAACATTAGCACATAAAAACTTATTAAGGGTATATATGTAAATTTGATATCTATTCCCTTTAACAAAGAATCAATTCCAAGGGGTTGAAAGAGTTGATATTCACCTTCTTTTCCCTATATTGATGTGAGACCCATTAAGTTCTCATTCCTCATTTTGTAAAGTAAACACATGATCAGTTACTGGGAAAGGGAATGACTAATCATGTTCCCTTTTCCTTTGATGCAAGGTAAATAAATTCATTGTTTACAAACTAAATCCATTATTTCATAACAAAATTAATGGATAAAATTTTATTTGGGGACTAATTAAAATGTTTACCGAGTAAAACAAAACCCTAGTGATCAAATTAGAAACCTTGGATATATATGTATTTTTCTTTTTTCTTTTCTTTTTCTTATACATGGAAGAAAATCTCCCTACTCCCTTTTATTTTCCTTACCTTAGTATTTTATTTCTTCTTGCTTTTTATTTCTCCATTCCTCTTACCATAAATAGCATCAGTGTTTTCATTTCCTAATTAAGAGAAAAACTATATAGTAACTAGATAAATTTAGAAAATGTATATCACTGTATTGGAGAAAATACTGTTAAATTGAAATACATAGCAGTGTCAACCAAGTGTGTGTATATAAATATATAAATATATATGTATATATTAATTGAGCATCATCAAAACGAGCATGTCATATCATTAGGATGATTTAGTATGCCCTATTTATTAAAATACGTTTTGAACAATTGGGCAGAAAAGTTAAGTTCATATTTGTTGTTCTGATTATCCTATCTTAATTAATTGTCCTTTCATACCATACATAGGAACTAAATACAAAGTCGAATACTTTTACTTTCAAAAATACTAAAATGTCAATGAAATGAGATGTAAAAATATAATTGGCCAAGAAACAGCCCATTACACAGCAGGACATCAGAATTGAACCCCGATCACTTAAATTAAAGAAAACTGACATCTTGTCTTAAACGTAGAAATCTCTATTGATTGGACCATAAAGTGAAAAGGACACCAACTAAGAGATAATTAAGATCATAATCCCACTCCTACATTACTAGTCATAATTAATGTTGTGGCCATGAAATTCGTTGTAGGTAGTACTATTGGATATACTATATAGAACCACTACATAGTAAACTAAAGGACCACAACCAAAGGGAAAATTTTGAGTTTTTTTTTTTTTTTTTTTTGGGTTGACATTTATTACGTACATAAAACTATATATTGTCAATGTCACTTTTATTATGATTATGATATTCGTTATTTGACAAATAATATTTAGATTATGAAGGGGCCTGGGGCCATAGTCTCCTTGAGACGATCGACAAGTACAGGCCAACCGAAACGACAAGATAAAATCGTAAAATGAAATAAACTGGTCGAGATTCTTTTATTTATATTTTTAGGCTAATGCATACTGGATTTACATAGAACAGATTTCATGTCGATTCTAAACGGACATTAAAAACGTAGCAGGTAGGTTAAACACGTTGAATAATGTTAAATGACCATTGTTTTTGGATATCCTTATACTGATGATATAATATAAACATATAAGACATAATCATTGTTCAATCTAGAATATTATCAGTCTGAAATAAATCTTAATGGGGTGTATATAAATGTTTAAGAAATAAATAACATCAATATATAAAAAACAATAGGGTAAAGTTTCAGGGGTTATGTGAAGATTTTAAATTTCTAATTAATAGGAGCAAAGGAGAAAAATTATAAGATTTTGAGAGTAAATTTAATTAAAAGGAAAAGAAAATTCAATCAAGGCTACAACCCCCACTTGCCCATTTATATATAACAATCATTTTCCATGATCAAACAAATTAGAGTATGGACACTGAATGGGAAGAACCGGTGATGAAGAGAAATTTGATTATCATCTTATTTATTTTTATGAAAACGACTTATCCAATAAACCAAGTGGCTTAGCCGAGGCTTATGAACATTCCAATGAGACCGAAACTAGGCTGACGTGCGTGATAGTGGGCTCTTCAACTACCTGGAACATGTGGGCACTCACTTTATTGTTATCTAATTCATGCCTATTTCGGATAATACTAATATTGAAAGCTAACGCATCTTAATTAGATTCGTATTTAGTAAAATTCTATCCTATTAAGCTCGCCACTTAATTAATAATATATATTAAAAACGAAAAAAAAAAGAAGAAGAAAAAAAGAGAAGCACAAGACCCAAGGGGTGGAAGAATCATAAGATTTATTTATTCGGAGAAAAGAAAGCCTTCTTTTTTTTTTTTTTTTTTTTTGTGAATAAATGAAAGCTTTTTGTTGAAACCTTACATGTATAACTCAAGGGAAAACCCCCAAGAACAAAGAGTAGTGTTAAATTGAGGAGTCTAATTAATACTTAAAAAAAAAAAAAAAAAAAAGAATGCCTTACATGGAGTCAACACGTAAATCAACCTTTGCAGTAAAGTCATCGTAGGAGCAGGTCTACCATATGGACAGGTTATTTATTAAGGATACTTTAGGGATTTCACACTAGTAATTCTGATTGTCATATTATAAAAAGAGAGACGTTGTTATTGGGGTTTTTTTTTTCTTTTTTTTTTTTAATGAGAGAGGGCTGGAAAAAAAAAAACAGAGGATTGTGAGAGAGATAAATACAATCATGAGTTGCGTGTGAATCTCTTGCAAAAAAAATTCATCATTATCATTATGAAATCTGCGACAACAAAAATAAGAAGTAATCATCAATTGGGCTAATATGTATAAAAATTTTTGGTGTGATTTTGTGTGTTTTATTTTACTCCACAGATTTTCTCTCGGTCATATTGAATGGGGCTGCGAATTTATTCTCAAGTAGTGCATGCATGATTTGTTTCTGATATTGAGTGATGCAATATTGTAGTTATAACTATTCCTTTTTTTTTCTTTTTTTTTTTTCCCTGAGATATTTTATAATACTTTTTTCCGAATGACATTCAGTTTGTAAATTACGTAATAAGTAAAGTTGAGTTCGCTGTAGAACCTTTGGCAATATATATATATATATATATATATATATCCATAAGATGATTAGTTTCCACCATAATTAATGGTGCCAAATTATTTTCAGTAGTTTAGGCTAATACTTTGGTCTACCTTTTTTTTTTTTTTTTTTTTGAGAGAACTATTATTATCATTATTTATATTACTATTATTCACAAGAGAGAGAGCAATTAGGAACCCACCGAAGATATCTAGTCCCCTTGTGTGTCGTATCTATATATTTATGTAGTCATAAACTAGCGATAATACCGTACCTGATTTTATTTAAAAATGTAGAGTTCAAATACTTCATTCAATAATAATAATAATAATAATAATTTTCGAGAACTTTCCTTCCCTAAATAGATGCACCAAGAATTCTCATAATCCACATGATTTCTGGAACTTTTGTGTCGTTGGTGAATATACATATACAAATCCACTGTCTATTATGTATACAAGCCTTCTGGTACTAGTTCAACGGCGCAAAAGGGAACAATCTGGATTAGAACACTCAGATTCAAAATTTGAAAGGCTGAATTTTATTAACTAGTTACATAGCATGCATGAATTGGCGCATGCGGAATAAATAAAAATAGCAAAAAACAAAAAAACAAAACAAACTAGATAAATGTTTAAAAAATATTCTTTTTAAATTTTCTTAGTTTTTTATTTTATTTTAAAATTATTAGGTGGTTGGCTTAGATCCTACCATATGACGACTTAGAGGGTTTATACAGAAAGGGAGAGAGAAAATAAAAAAGAAAAAAAAAACAGCAGAAGAAGATAAAATAACTTGATCAAATTTTTTAATAATAGAAAATAAACAACTTTATTTTATAAGATAGTTATCGATTATAATTGAGAATTGTATTCTCATATAGTTAAAAATAAATAAATAAATAAGTTTAACTACATGAATGTCGGTATTTCTGGCAAGTAGCGTATAGTTGGATATTTGACTACAAAAAAATAAATAAATAAATAAATAAATAAAGGTATTTTTCTCTTTTATTAGACTTCAGACTGATTGAATATCTCTTAAATTTCCAAGTCCAACCCAAGTTGTAGAACTATCAATATTAAGTGACAACCGACATCTTGTCTATATAGTAGAAAATTCAATCTGGATATTGTTATGAACTAATTAACTGCATCTAAAAGGACATGAGAAAATTCCACTTCATCGAGTAAACTTTTTATTTGGGTCAAGCTGAAGCTTAAGGTTCAGTACTTTGGGATAACAACGTCTTTATTTGTGACGCCCCGCCTTGTACGGGCCGTCACTACTTGACTTAACTTAACTTACTTGAACTTAAACTTGTTTTATCCCATTTTTCATCATAAAAATAGTGGGGATTTTTTTTTTTTTTTTTTTTTTTTAATAGCGGAAGCAGTATATTTACATACACTCTTACATAAATAAAATAGCTGTTTGTTTTCTCAAAATAGATATATTAATTAATTCCTCTTGAGATGTGAATCCCAACCCGTTCATCATTTCACAGCCACCGGCTTCACCCTCCACCATGCAGTTAATGCAAGACAGGCTGTTTACCTACAGCATAAACTTCAAACAATGAGCGAAAGCTCAGCAAGTACAACTCCTATACCGCAAACCAAATACATGAAACATACATAACCTTTTTCATGAAATCATAACCATGGCATCGTATCATCTTAAACATGAAAACATAAACATAGCATCATTTCATCTTAAACATGAAAACATAAACATGGCATCGTATCATCGATTTCTTCATCTTAACATGACATTCCGTCGTGAAATGCATGAACCATTTATGTCCAATTATGCTTGCTTTCTTATATCACACTTTATCTTGTTGATTTTACTTGTGGGCCCGTTAACTTGATGTGCATGTACCCGGCGCGCAGCTTAAGGAGATTACCCAAGCTTTCGACCCGATCGTCATCAGGGGGCACGACACTGGCTCTTGTGGCCTTTTCTCAAACGTTCTGTTTGTAGGTCTTTCTTGACATCTTTTCACTTGATAGATTAGTGAGCATACTTATATTATGTCTCCTAATCTCATGTTCTATCAATGCATGGACATGCGTACTTTTTCATGTAAGCATAATAACAATACTTGAAACATTCATCATACAGTAGGCATATTGCAACCATCGAGCAAATCATCAATTAACACTTAAACAGTATAAAGTAAACATGTTAAGAAAACATACAACTTTAGCCTATGCTGTAGGCGGTGTTGTACTTACTTTATCTTTGTTGTTCGCGTGATCGACTTTCCTTTCCCGAGCACGCTCGCAGATCACCTCCTGCCCATGGACGTTTACACGTGAGGTCTCTATTCTAAGATCGATTAATGTCGGATTAAACCAACATAATTATTTTTCGGTTATAAGACCCTCTTCTAACACAAGCGAAGGGGTCACACAGCGTAACCCACAACGGAAATGTTAATTAAGGGTTCATGTAGAGGATTATAATCTTAACTTAAACCTCAATCCACATGATTAACTCAGGGCTTGGGCAAGGCCCTAGTAACTCGAAATAATTTTTCGGCTACTAACGCAGTATCTTATTCATTTTAATCTTGAAAACCTTGAACTTGATTAAAAATATCATTTTCTTGTTTATTTAAGTAAGTTTGGTGAATAGCACCCAAACTTGTCTTGAAAGTTATAAAATACTTGAAAACATTTCTATAAAACATTTGGGGATCGAAAACCACCTTTGGAATGGTTTTCGGGTTTGAAAATGATGTTTGCAAGTTAGAAAACGTTTTTTTCCTAGTCATTGTCTAGAAAATCCCGTGCATGAGATTTTGCTCACTGCACGGATTTTGTTTGAAAATTCATAACTTAAAATGTAAAACGAATTTGGAAACACTTTCTTCACGAAAGTTATAGCTAACAAAAAGATCTAAAACTTTTATGTTTTGAACATTTTCTGATTCTGGCTCAGTTGATACCAGTTTTTGTTTAAACACATGTGAATCGTTGGAATCTGGTCACCCTGACCAGTTCTCGGTTTTTCTTCAAAACAAAGGCCATTAGGGCCTTATTTTTAAAATCTGTCCGCGTTGTCCCATAGGAAATACCCTAACGAACAACTTTCGTGTTTTAAGTTTTTACCCATTCGGCCTCTAAGGACCTGTAAGTCTCACTTTTCCGAGCTGCCGGGTGTTGGACCCGAGAGCAGTTTTGGTGTTAGTCCAAATTTTACGTTCCTATTCGTTGCTCTAGCTCGATCGCCCAATGCGAGACCTATTAACACATGCACGTCCTCTAACGTCCCTCATTCACATAAAATTTTAAATCCCGTGATTCGGATCCAACTCAAGGCCGAGACCCTCCCTTGGTCCACGGTTTTGAGAGAAAAACACCCATTCAACAAAACTCAACCAAAACATCATACAATCCCTAGAACATGCATCTAGAAATTTGATAACCATAATAAAGACATGAAACCCTTAAATATAAACCCTAACATGCATCTCTATCACACAAAAAATCATAGAGCATTACTCCAACCAAACATGCAAATAATCACCTCAAAAACCTAAATCAAGCATAAAAATATAACCTAAGCTATTTAGGGCCAAAACCGAAAATTATGAGCTCAAGCTCTTACAACTTTTGTGCTTGAAATACATGGTAAAATCCTTGAGAAAATGAACCAAAAATTTGAACCAAGAACTAGAGCAAGGTTCGGATTTTTACCTCAAAAAATCCGGGTGACACTAGCTTGATCCTAGTTGAAATTTAGCCTCCAATGGTGCACGGTTTGGACCTCAAAAATGGTCACAAAAATTTTGTTAACTTCCTCTCCCAACCAACCTTAGAAAAGAGAAGAAAAATGCCCAAAAATCTTACCTTTGAACTCATAAAAACCGAAGCTTTAGGGAGGTTCTTCACCACTTTTTGGCTTGATTTGCTCTTGGTTTCTTAGCTTTCTCTCTCTCTCTCTCTCTCTCTCTCTTTCTCTCGGATTTTTGGAGTGAAAGTGCCGAAGGAATGGCTGAGAAAGGGGTTAAGGGAGGCTGAAATATTGGGGTTTGAAATCCCTACAAATAGTGTTTCTAGCTAGGGGAAATCATAGGCTTTCTTTTCCAAGAAAATTTGGTTCAAAACTTGCCAATTGGTCCTCCAATTTTTTGCAAGCTTTTGCCCACAAGGGCTTGGGGTGGCCGGCTGCTATGGGGAGAAAATGGGAGAGTGGTTGACAACTCATAGATGAGGTGTCACAAGCTCATTGGTCCATGTGTGTGGAGGATTAAATCCTAACTTAGCTTAATTGTGCTAAAATTAAGCTTAAAGGCTTGTTTGGTTCAATCTTTTTGAAAAATTGTGTAATTTCAACACATTGCAATAAATTTTAATACTGAGTTACTTAAATACTCAGTATCGAAAATTATATTGCATTAAAATTTTCGATCTGTGAAAAACTCGTTCGAAAAAATCTTTTCTCCTATTTTTCCGAATCCTTTCGCCCTGAACTCTAACTTAGTATGCTTGATTTTTCTAAGGTGATTTTAATTCCTATTCAAACTCATCTTGATCACGAAATGAGTTTTTAGCAGTAATTTCACTTATACTGTGATCTTAAAAAAAAATATTCTTGTTTGACGTTTTCGACCGTTTCGGTCTAACCGACTTAATGGTCAACGTCGACTTGTCTTAAAATGTGCAAATACGACCTCCTTCACTCGTAAAGGTCTATTGCGAGTTCATACAATTTGTTTTTGAGTCTTAATAAATCTTAAGAACTCATTAAACAATTTAAGTTCTAAAACGAACTTCCTCATGAAATACCGATTACGGTAAACATCTTACACGAAATTTCTATAAAATATGAATCGAAGAAATTCAGGTGTTACAATCTACCCCCCTTAAAAATTTTCGTCCTCGAAAATCAGAACAATTCGGGGTAGTTTCTTCTCATGTCGTTCTCGACTTCCCATGTCGCTTCTTCAACGGCATGATTCTTCCACAAAACCTTGACCATAGGAATCGTTCGGTTCCTCAGGACCTTATCTTCCCTATCGAGGATTCTGACAGGCTTCTCCTCGTATGTCATATCGGTCTGAACCTCTACCGGTTCCTGATGAAGTATGTGGGAAGGGTCCGAGATATACTTTTTGAGCATTGAAACGTGGAAAACGTCGTGCACTGCTGATAGCTCTGGCGGTAAAGCGAGTCTGTACGCGACCTTTCCAACCCTTTCCAGGATCTCGAACGGTCCTGTGTAGCGCGGGCTCAACTTTCCTTTCTTACCGAACCTCATTACTCCCTTCATCGGAGCAATCTTTATGAAGACTGCGTCCCCAACTTGAAATTCCAAAGGTCTGCGACGTTTATCAGCGTAACTTTTCTGTCGACTGAAAGCAATGTCGAGCCTTCGTTTGATTTTCTGGATATCCTCGGAGGTCTTTCTGATGAAGTCTGTCTTTTGTAGCTGCTTCTGGCCGACTTCTTGCCAATTAATTGGCGATCTGCACTTTCTCCCATACAACGCTTCAAACGGTGCCATATCAATCGAAGAGTGATAGCTGTTGTTGTACGAGAATTCGATCAATGGAAGCTTCTGATCCCAATTTCCTTTGAAGTCCAAGACACACGATCGTAGCATATCTTCAAGTGTCTGGATAGTTCTCTCCGATTGACCATCGGTTTGAGGGTGAAATGCAGTACTGAACTTCAATCTCGACCCCATTGCCATATGAACACTGGTCCAGAAACGCGAAGTAAAACGTCCATCACGGTCGGATATGATCGATCTTGGTACTCCGTGCAACTTGACGACTTGATTTACGTAGAGTTCGGCCAATTTTTCTACTGAAAAGGTGGCTTTGATGGCGATAAAATGGGCTGATTTGGTCAATCTGTCGACAATGACCCAAATCGTATCGTTCCCACTCGTCGTCCTTGGCAATCCCACTACGAAATCCATCGTAATCTGCTCCCATTTCCATTCTGGGAGTTCAATTTTCTGTAGTTCGCCTCCGGGATGTCGGTGCTCTGCTTTAACTTTCTGACAAGTTAAGCAAGTTGATACGAATTCTGCCACGTCATTCTTCATGTTGGGCCACCAGTATGTCTCCTTGAGGTCCTTGTACATCTTGGTAGCTCCGGGATGTACAGAGTATGGCGTCTGGTGTGCTTCTTTTAGGATTTGTTCCTTTAAATCCTTCACTTTTGGAACCCAAATCCGTCTCTTGAAGTGGATTATTCCGTCTGCAGAAGTCGTAAAATCTTTGTTGTCCTGATCAGCAAGCCGCGCCTTTCTCAACGAAGAATCTTCTCCCTGATGCGCCTTGATTCTGTCCAGCAAATCTGAGTGAAGAGTCAGTGAATCCAATCTCCCGGTGATTATTTCCAGTTGATAATTACTGATCTCTTTCTGCAATGCCTTGGGAAGTGCTTCAATGGACATCAGTGTGCCTACTGATCTCCTACTTAGCGCATCGGCTACCCTGTTGGCCTTTCCAGGGTGGTAAAGGATTTCGCAGTCATAATCCTTTACTAACTCCAGCCATCTTCTCTGCCTCATATTCAGCTCCTTCTGAGTAAAAATATATTTGAGGCTCTGGTGATCTGTGTAGATCTCGCATTTGTTTCCATACAGATAATGTCTCCATATCTTAAGTGCGAAGACCACAGCTGCTAGCTCCAAATCGTGCGTAGGATAATTCTGTTCATGATTTTTCAGCTGTCTTGATGCATAAGCTACCACCTTTCCGTCCTGCATCAGAACGGCTCCTAATCCAATCTTAGAAGCGTCACTGTAGATTACGAAATTTCCTGCATCAACATTAGGAATGATGAGCACCGGGGCACATGTCAACTTTCTCTTCAGCTTCTGGAAGTTTTCCTCGCACTTTGGAGTCCATTCGTACTTTTTGTCCTTCTTGGTGAGGGCCGTGAGGGGTGCTGCTATCCTGGAGAATCCCTCTACGAAGCGTCGATAGTATCCAGCGAGCCCTAGGAAGCTTCTTATCTCAGTAACGTTTCTGGGGGTCGGCCATGAGCTAACCGCTTCAATCTTCGCTGGATCTACGGAAACTCCCTCTTTTGATACTACATGCCCCAAAAAGTGAACCTTATCCAGCCAAAATTCACACTTCGTGAATTTGGCGTATAGCTGATGTCGCCTTAACATTTCCATTACCAGTCTGAGGTGCTGCTCGTGCTCCTCTTTGGATCTTGAGTAGATCAAGATATCGTCGATGAAAACGATAACAAATTTGTCCAAGTATTCCTTGAAAATTCGGTTCATGAGATCCATGAATGCAGCTGGGGCGTTTGTCAATCCGAATGGCATTACTAAAAACTCGTAATGCCCATAGCGCGTCCTGAAAGCTGTCTTGAACACATCCGACTCCTTGATTCGAAGTTGGTGATAACTGATCACAAGTCCACTTTGGAGAACACTTCTGCTCCTCTAAGCTGGTCGAACAAATCGTCGATCCTGGGCAGTGGGTATTTGTTTTTGATCGTCAGCTTGTTCAATTCTCTGTAGTCGATGCACATGCGCAACGATCCGTCCTTCTTTTTAACGAACAGGACAGGTGCTCCCCATGGAGAGTGGCTTGGTCGGATGAATCTCTGTCGAGTAACTCCTGCAACTGTACTTGGAGTTCTCTTAGCTCGGCTGGTGCCATTCTGTACGGCGCTTTTGACACTGGTGCAGCTCCGGGTAGCAACTCGATCTCGAAGGAAATCTCACGCTCCGGTGGAAGTCCGGGTAGATCCTGTGGAAGATGTCCAGATAATTCCTAATATAGGAACTCCTTCCGGTGTCAATTCTTCTTGCTCCTTGTCCACCAAATTA
>CM046361.1:11094023-11187381 GCA_025413025.1 Ficus hispida
TTTTCAAAAAGAATACTTGTCACTTACCAAAAATACACATGGTTAAAGCAACAAGATGGAAGTGATCTAACACTTCCCATCACACATAAGGTACATCCTAACGTCTGAATGTACATAACATATTATAAATAAAGTTCTATTACAAACGAAAGAGGGTATAAAACCAAACGGCCCTAATTCAACGGATGACTTCGATCTCAAGCGCGGATATCTCGGAATCCGTGTCGTCCTCGAAATCGTCTTCCCAGTCCCCGTCATCTGGAACGATGTGATGTGGCTCGTCCTCGAGGGGAAACTCTTCGGGATCCTCCTCGAACTCGTCTTCATCCTCCTCATCTTCATCATCACTAGATATGATGATGAGGGGAACCTGGGCGTGCTCCATCTCCTCCTCCAGTGGTCCGACCTCGTACTGTGGCTCGGGCTCATCAGCATCATCGACTGGCGGCTGCTCAGGGTTCACTGGAGCATCGTTCTCGGCCTCTTGGGCAATGACCTCTGCCGCTAAAATATCATCGAGGGTTCCAGCCATGGTCGAGTGGAGGGTAGGCTGCGGAACATGCTGTCTGATGTGAGGCGGCGTTCCGTTCACTAGTAGAGTCACTGCCTCCAGCTGGGGCTCTGGAAGATCCTGGGGGATATGGGGATGCATCATCTCCTCAAACCTCCACCAGTAGTGGCTCATCGTCTCGCCCGGGTATGCGTGCCAGGCCTGGGATAACATCTGGTATCGCGTATGACGCATATTACGGTAAATATTCGGATCTCTAGCAGGTGCACCCTCATCTCTGGGTGGGAGTGGTCCGTAGCGCTCTAACATCACTGCACGAAACTGCGCCCAGGTGCGATCAGGCACCTGACGCTCACCAACGTCGATCCACCATAGCCGCGCATCTCCGTAAAGACATTTGGCAGCGAGCATGATTTCCAGATAGTCCGGGATGTGACACATCAAGAATGTTTGCTCCATATCTTGGAGCCACGCCTCGACGTGCACAGTACGCCTCGTGCTGTCAAAGGATAGGGGGTGTGCGCGAAAGAAAACCGTAACGGAGTCCCTATCTTCTTCTGTCATCATGGGGTCCATCGTACCGTACCTAACACGCGATGCTTAACTATAAGCATACATATATAAAACACAAAGTAAATTTAAACTTACATATGGTAGGGGCGATGGCAGGCAGACCGTGAAATGATGTCGCAGGGAACCTCTCTGATACCAATCTGTGACGCCCCGCCTTGTACGGGCCGTCACTACTTGACTTAACTTAACTTACTTGAACTTAAACTTGTTTTATCCCATTTTTCATCATAAAAATAGTGGGGATTTTTTTTTTTTTTTTTTTAATAGCGGAAGCAGTATATTTACATACACTCTTACATAAATAAAATAGCTGTTTGTTTTCTCAAAATAGATATATTAATTAATTCCTCTTGAGATGTGAATCCCAACCCGTTCATCATTTCACAGCCACCGGCTTCACCCTCCACCATGCAGTTAATGCAAGACAGGCTGTTTACCTACAGCATAAACTTCAAACAATGAACGAAAGCTCAGCAAGTACAACTCCTATACCGCAAACCAAATACATGAAACATACATAACCTTTTTCATGAAATCATAACCATGGCATCGTATCATCTTAAACATGAAAACATAAACATAGCATCATTTCATCTTAAACATGAAAACATAAACATGGCATCGTATCATCGATTTCTTCATCTTAACATGACATTCCGTCGTGAAATGCATGAACCATTTATGTCCAATTATGCTTGCTTTCTTATATCACACTTTATCTTGTTGATTTTACTTGTGGGCCCGTTAACTTGATGTGCATGTACCCGGCGCGCAGCTTAAGGAGATTACCCAAGCTTTCGACCCGATCGTCATCAGGGGGCACGACACTGGCTCTTGTGGCCTTTTCTCAAACGTTCTGTTTGTAGGTCTTTCTTGACATCTTTTCACTTGATAGATTAGTGAGCATACTTATATTATGTCTCCTAATCTCATGTTCTATCAATGCATGGACATGCGTACTTTTTCATGTAAGCATAATAACAATACTTGAAACATTCATCATACAGTAGGCATATTGCAACCATCGAGCAAATCATCAATTAACACTTAAACAGTATAAAGTAAACATGTTAAGAAAACATACAACTTTAGCCTATGCTGTAGGCGGTGTTGTACTTACTTTATCTTTGTTGTTCGCGTGATCGACTTTCCTTTCCCGAGCACGCTCGCAGATCACCTCCTGCCCATGGACGTTTACACGTGAGGTCTCTATTCTAAGATCGATTAATGTCGGATTAAACCAACATAATTATTTTTCGGTTATAAGACCCTCTTCTAACACAAGCGAAGGGGTCACACAGCGTAACCCACAACGGAAATGTTAATTAAGGGTTCATGTAGAGGATTATAATCTTAACTTAAACCTCAATCCACATGATTAACTCAGGGCTTGGGCAAGGCCCTAGTAACTCGAAATAATTTTTCGGCTACTAACGCAGTATCTTATTCATTTTAATCTTGAAAACCTTGAACTTGATTAAAAATATCATTTTCTTGTTTATTTAAGTAAGTTTGGTGAATAGCACCCAAACTTGTCTTGAAAGTTATAAAATACTTGAAAACATTTCTATAAAACATTTGGGGATCGAAAACCACCTTTGGAATGGTTTTCGGGTTTGAAAATGATGTTTGCAAGTTAGAAAACGTTTTTTTCCTAGTCATTGTCTAGAAAATCCCGTGCATGAGATTTTGCTCACTGCACGGATTTTGTTTGAAAATTCATAACTTAAAATGTAAAACGAATTTGGAAACACTTTCTTCACGAAAGTTATAGCTAACAAAAAGATCTAAAACTTTTATGTTTTGAACATTTTCTGATTCTGGCTCAGTTGATACCAGTTTTTGTTTGAACACATGTGAATCGTTGGAATCTGGTCACCCTGACCAGTTCTCGGTTTTTCTTCAAAACAAAGGCCATTAGGGCCTTATTTTTAAAATCTGTCCGCGTTGTCCCATAGGAAATACCCTAACGAACAACTTTCGTGTTTTAAGTTTTTACCCATTCGGCCTCTAAGGACCTGTAAGTCTCACTTTTCCGAGCTGCCGGGTGTTGGACCCGAGAGCAGTTTTGGTGTTAGTCCAAATTTTACGTTCCTATTCGTTGCTCTAGCTCGATCGCCCAATGCGAGACCTATTAACACATGCACGTCCTCTAACGTCCCTCATTCACATAAAATTTTAAATCCCGTGATTCGGATCCAACTCAAGGCCGAGACCCTCCCTTGGTCCACGGTTTTGAGAGAAAAACACCCATTCAACAAAACTCAACCAAAACATCATACAATCCCTAGAACATGCATCTAGAAATTTGATAACCATAATAAAGACATGAAACCCTTAAATATAAACCCTAACATGCATCTCTATCACACAAAAAATCATAGAGCATTACTCCAACCAAACATGCAAATAATCACCTCAAAAACCTAAATCAAGCATAAAAATATAACCTAAGCTATTTAGGGCCAAAACCGAAAATTATGAGCTCAAGCTCTTACAACTTTTGTGCTTGAAATACATGGTAAAATCCTTGAGAAAATGAACCAAAAATTTGAACCAAGAACTAGAGCAAGGTTCGGATTTTTACCTCAAAAAATCCGGGTGACACTAGCTTGATCCTAGTTGAAATTTAGCCTCCAATGGTGCACGGTTTGGACCTCAAAAATGGTCACAAAAATTTTGTTAACTTCCTCTCCCAACCAACCTTAGAAAAGAGAAGAAAAATGCCCAAAAATCTTACCTTTGAACTCACAAAAACCGAAGCTTTAGGGAGGTTCTTCACCACTTTTTGGCTTGATTTGCTCTTGGTTTCTTAGCTTTCTCTCTCTCTCTCTCTCTCTCTCTCTTTCTCTCGGATTTTTGGAGTGAAAGTGCCGAAGGAATGGCTGAGAAAGGGGTTAAGGGAGGCTGAAATATTGGGGTTTGAAATCCCTACAAATAGTGTTTCTAGCTAGGGGAAATCATAGGCTTTCTTTTCCAAGAAAATTTGGTTCAAAACTTGCCAATTGGTCCTCCAATTTTTTGCAAGCTTTTGCCCACAAGGGCTTGGGGTGGCCGGCTGCTATGGGGAGAAAATGGGAGAGTGGTTGACAACTCATAGATGAGGTGTCACAAGCTCATTGGTCCATGTGTGTGGAGGATTAAATCCTAACTTAGCTTAATTGTGCTAAAATTAAGCTTAAAGGCTTGTTTGGTTCAATCTTTTTGAAAAATTGTGTAATTTCAACACATTGCAATAAATTTTAATACTGAGTTACTTAAATACTCAGTATCGAAAATTATATTGCATTAAAATTTTCGATCTGTGAAAAACTCGTTCGAAAAAATCTTTTCTCCTATTTTTCCGAATCCTTTCGCCCTGAACTCTAACTTAGTATGCTTGATTTTTCTAAGGTGATTTTAATTCCTATTCAAACTCATCTTGATCACGAAATGAGTTTTTAGCAGTAATTTCACTTATACTGTGATCTTAAAAAAAAATATTCTTGTTTGACGTTTTCGACCGTTTCGGTCTAACCGACTTAATGGTCAACGTCGACTTGTCTTGAAATGTGCAAATACGACCTCCTTCACTCGTAAAGGTCTATTGCGAGTTCATACAATTTGTTTTTGAGTCTTAATAAATCTTAAGAACTCATTAAACAATTTAAGTTCTAAAACGAACTTCCTCATGAAATACCGATTACGGTAAACATCTTACACGAAATTTCTATAAAATATGAATCGAAGAAATTCAGGTGTTACATTATTGATCTTTCCTCCACATTTTCCCACTCAAACTTTTCGGGTTATTGCGTGCTTCTATTATTATTTTTATTATTTCAGCTAAATAGGGCATTGGAATATTGGGATGAAAGTGAAAATTATTGACATCGTCTCTATTCCTAGATTATTACGTGGAAAAATTATCTATAGCATGCATGGATAATTACTCATAACTATTAGATAAAAGTTAACTTATATATATACTATATTAGTAACAGTTTGGATTTGATTACATTATCTAATTTGAATTTAGAAAACTCTTTTGATTTTAGGAGATTTGATTTCTCCTTGAATTTTGGATCTTGTCACGATGCCCCTAAACATCAATTTATAACATTTGTTCCTCCTGAATTTTAAAACATTTGTAAATTTTCCCGTTCTGTTAAGTTATAAATGAAAAAATGCATGGGAAAAGCACATGCCGAAAACTTTAAGGGCATTTGAGTAAAATCATCGGTTTAGACAAAATTTAAAGTTTTTTTTTTTTTTTTTTTTTTTGAGGACTTTGAGAGAAAGAAATAATGTTGAACAGAAAAACTCCTGCACACCCAGACTCCCCAAATCTCTCGTTAACCTCCCGGCGAGATTCTTCCCAACCCATGGGTCGAATTCACTCCCTCCCTCCCCAGCAAGATTGGCCACTGATGGTTAATATTTGGCCACCACCGGCCCCGATACCCATGAGATCCCCTTCTCACTTTGTTTTATTATTATTTTAATTTTTTCAGATTGATGATTTTACACTTATCTAAGTCAACTATTCTAGCAAACAACAGAAAACAAAAGAAGAAAAATTATAGATTATATACCCATCTTTTTCTAGAGAAGAATTTCGATTTTGTTTTTATTTCTTTTTCATCCTAATTAAACAAGACTCTTGAACTTTTACAGTTTCTAACGTAATGAAGGGGCTTATAGTAAATATATAATAAAGTAGTACGACTAATGGTGAAATGGAAAACAACAAATGTCGCATCTCTTTGAAAGTTCATGCTCTGATACATATATATATATATATATATATATATATTTAACGAAGTTAACGTCACAACTTGCAGATGAAAAAAAAAAAAAAAAAGAAACAAAAAAAGAGGATTGCTGGTCAGGAAAAAGAAAAAGAAGGGAAAGGGAAGGGAAAGGAAAGGAAATGTAGAAAAACGTTCATGGCTGAGCCCCACAATTAAGTACACATAAGAAACAAGGGTAAAATAGTCTTTTAGCATTGCATAGTTGAGATGTCATATCTCAAGTAATGACACGTGGAACCTCTGTTAGGAAAACTAACATAAGGGAGAAATTTACAAGCGTTTTAAAGTTCGTGGGGAACAGAAGTTACAAAATGAAATTCATAAGCATTTCGTGACAATGTTCATGGAGAAATTTTGAAATTTGTCCTATTGATTACTATTTGTGTTATGTTTGGTAGGATAGACCAGAGGAGGTTAGTTATACAGAAGACCTATATATGATGCTCACGTGAGCTGACCAACTCGCCAATGGGGAAGGTTATCCAAGGGCTTAGTCATTTTCCCTTCTGGTATAGAGGCGTTCACATTTCTTAGCTTTTGTGTTTGGTATAGGAGAAAAGAAAAATAAGATAGATAAAAGATGCAGTGAGGAGTGAGCCCACCATTTCTAATCTTTTAACGTTGGGTGAAAAACTTAAATCCATATATTGATATAAAATTACTTACTTGTCATTGTTTTTAAAGTGAAGTAGTACAAATAAATGAATCAAATAGTAATTGGAACAAATCTCTCATTCTCTTTTCTTTTTATCTATCATATAACTTAGGTTTTGAGGTGTTCTCTCAATCTATGAATTTGTTCAATCCGATCCAATCCAATCCGACAGTTTCTATTGGGTTGAGACTAATGAATAATAATTAATTAGAATTTATCCAGTCCAAATGTTACAGGTTGATTCACGGATTGCATTTAGACATGCGTGTTCATGTGCTACTAATTCCTTAGTTTCCTATTGTGTTAATAAAAATAAATAAAAATAAAAAAACTTCAATTTGGAATTAGAGAGATGATCTGTAAGAAATATATATGTCTTTAGAGAAATTATGGACGGATACAAACAGATGAAGCGGATAATGTACTAGAAATAAATAATCGTATACTTATAGAGAGATGAAAATCATTGTTTAGAGTTGTTGAGATAAATTGATTTATAGAAAAAAAAAATGGAGATTAAACCCAAAAAAAAAAAAAAAAACAAGTATACAAACTTTGATCTTGTGTGAGAAGGGCTACAAATTAAAAACAAAACAAAAAAACAAAAAAAAAAGTTTTTTTTTTGAATTTGGTTTGTATTTTTTTTAAAATAAAGTTTTAAATGATTGCAAGCATAATTTAGCAGTAATATTATATTTGATTTCACAACAAAACATAGAGGGGTAACATACACACGACACATGAACTTATTCTATAAGTAGAAAAAAAAAGTTTGAGAATAATTCAGATCTGTCAATTTGTTCAGGTTGAAGAGAACCACAGGCAACGGTCCGGTGAGATTGTTGGTACTAAGAATCCTGCATTGGTAGGGAAATTGTCCCTTGAGATTACAACATGAACTAATTAAAAGACGACACAATAAAGTAGCCAACCTTACAGATTCACCAAGTCAACTAAGTTCCCCAGCTCAGATGGAACAGTTCCAGAGAACTTGTTGTGCTCTAAGCTCCTGAAAATGGTGTGTAATTTATTTGGTATTAAAGCAGAAGCTGATACCAACAAAAAAAAAAAAATGGTTGACAATTGTGAGAAAAATAAATTGTATTTTATTACACATATATGATATTTCCCAAGTAGGGAGGAATTGGTCCCGTTAAGTTGTTCACGGAAAAGGACCTCCAATTTCGGTACAAATTTTGTTAACTGAACTAAATTTAATGGAATTAAGCTTTAATATTATTACCGAGTTCAGGAGTTGTTTACAGGTATTCCAAATGTTTACTCCTTGAGACGATCGACAAATACAGGCCAACCGAAACGACAAGATGAATCGTAAAATGAAATAAACTTGTCCATATTTTTTTATTTATGTTTTTAGGTTATTGCATTCTAGATTTATATAGAACATATTTCACGTCGATTCTAAACCAATGTTAAAAACATAGCATGTCGGTTAAACACGTTGAATAATGTTTAAATGACCATTGTTTTTGGATATCCTTATAGTGATGATCATGGTTCAGTCTGGAATATTATCAGTCTGCAATAAATTTTAATGGGGTATATACAAATTTTTAAGAAATAAATAACATCAATATATATAAAAAAAAAAAAAACAATAGGGTAAAGTTTCAGGGGTTATATGGAGATTTTAAATTTCTAATAGGAGCAAAGTAGAAAAATTATAAAATTTTGAGAGTAAATTTAATTAAAAGGAAAAGAAAATTCAATCGAGGTTACAACCCTCACTTGACTATGCCCCTGCTCTGAGTATGATATATTTCCAAATCATATATATATAACAATCATTTTCCATGATCAAACAAATTAGAGTATGGACACTGAATGGAAAGAACCGGTGATGAAGAGAGATTTGATTATCATCTTATTTATTTTTATGAAAACGACTTATCCAAATAAACCAAGTGGCTTAGCCGAGGCTTATGAACATTCCAATGAGACCCAAATTAGGCTGACGTGCGTGATAGTGGCTGAAAATCGTGCTCTTCAACTACCGGGAACATGTGGGCACTCACTTTATTGTTATCTAATTCATGCATATTTAGGACAATACAAATATTGAAAGCTAACGCATCTTAATTAGATTCGTATTTAGTAAAATTCTAGCCCATTAAGCTCGCCACTTAATAATATATTAAAAACGAAAAAAAAAAAAAAAAAGAGAAGTACAAGATCCAAGGGGTGGAAGAATCATAAGAATTATTTATTCGTAGAAAAGAGAGTTGTGAATAAAAGAAAGCTTTGTTGAAACCTTACACGGTAGAACTCAAGGGAACACCCCCCAAGAACAAAGAGTAGTACCAAATTTTGGAGTCTAATTAATACTTTAGGAAAAAGAATGTCTTAGACAAAGTTAACATGTGGATCAGCCTTGGCAACAAGGTTATCGTGTGACTTGACGAGGAGCACTGGTAATGATACTTTAGGGATTTCACACTTATAATTTGGTTATTCTAGTTTTTTTTTATAAAAAGAGAGACACCATTATTGGGATTTTTTTATGAGAGAGGGCTGAAAAATAAAATAAAATAAAATAACAGAGGAATGTGAGAGAGATAAATACAATCATGAGGAGCATATGAGTGACTCTCTTCTAAAAAATTCATCATCATCATTATGAAATTTGCGATGACAAAAACAAGAAGTAATAATCAATTAAGCGAATCTGTAGAAAAAAATTTTGATGTGTTTTTGTATGTTTTATTTTATTCCATATATTTTCTCTCGGTCGTATTGAATGGGGTTGCGAATTTATTATCAACAAGTTGTGCATGCTTGATTGGTATAAACGTATAAATACGACATACAAGGGGGACTAGATATCTTCGGTGGGTGCCTAATTGCTCTCTCTCTCGTTAATAATAGTAAGTAGTATAAATTAGATCAACTTTACTTATTACGTAATTTACAAACTGAATATAATCAGAAAAAGTATTATAACACAACCCAGGAGGGAAAAAAAAAATACAGTCATAGTTCAGCAGTAATTAATAACTAATTTTCTTTAAAAGTGTATAATTCAAATCCCTCCAATTTAGGAAAAAAAAAATCATTTTCTAGAACTTTCTTTCCTAAATAGATGCACCAAGAATTCTCATAATCCACATGATTTATGGTACTTTTGTGTAGTTGGTAAAAATACATATACAAATCTACTGTCTAATGCGTATACAAGCTTGCTGGTACTAGTTAAACTGCGTGAAAGGAAACAATTGGGATTAGAACACTCAGATTCAAAATTTGAAAGTCTGAATTTTTTTTTTAAACCAGTTGCATAGCGCATATGAATTCACACGTGCAAACTAGATAAATACAACAAAATAAATAAATAAATGTTAAGAAATATTTTTTTCTTAATTTTTCTTTAATTTTTTTATTTTAGTTCAAAGTTATCACTTGGTGGTATTACCTGCCACGTGGCAACTTTGAGGGTTTATTGAGCAACCCAAACAGAGAGAGAGAGAGAGAGAAACAAAAAAGGAAAAAAAAAATAGCAGAAAAGGATAAAATAATTTGGCCAAGTTTTTAAACAATAAAAAAGAAACAACTTTGTTTTATAAGATAGTTATTGATTATAATTGAGAATTGTATAGATCTCATATAGTTAAAAATAAATAAAAAATTCGTTTATCTACATTGGAAATTAGACTACAGAAAAAAAAAAAAAAAAAGTATTATTGATCTCTTTTATTATATTTCAGACTGATTGAACTTCTCTTAAATTTTCCAACTCAAATTGCATAACTATCAATATCAAGTGTCAACCGACATCTTGTCTATATAATGTTGAACGAAGAAAATTCAATCTGATCAATATTGTAATGAACTAACTGGGTCTAGAAGGACATGGGAAAATTGCACTTCATAGAGTAAACTTTTATTTGGGTAAAGCTGAAGCTTCTCTGGCTATTGCGTGCTTTTATTTTTATTATTATTTCAGCTAGTGGAACATTGGGATGAAAGTGAAAATTACCACATCTTGTCTCTACATCTAGAGTACTATAATGCATGGATAATTACTCATAATTATTAAATAATTGTTTAACTTTTTTATACAGCTATATTTAATAGTTTGGATTAAACCATAATAATATATATTTATTTTCCAATTTAGAAAATATCTTAATTTTAGAAGATTTGATTTTTTTGGGTAAAATTTGATAGTGTTGATTAACACTACTTATGTCAAGGTTTTTTTTTTTTTTTTTTTAACTCCCCTATCTTTCTTTCTTTCTATCCACAAAATAACTTAAAATGAAAACTATTCTGTCATAACAATTTTCATCTCTTTGTTTCATTCGTATCAAACAGAGTGTCTGTGCAAAAATCCAGTATGTCTCATACTCCTTTGTAACGAGAAGGGAAAAAACATATCTTTTTCACAAGTAAAGAATCAGGAAGAACTATAGACAAATTAATGTCCACCAGAAGTCTTGCATGTTTGATCCGTACGAATATAAACTCAAAAATAAGTTATTTTCGTCCATATTAATCTCAATCTAAATCGTATAGCATGGCCCATAGGCCCATATGTATTTGTAGCTAGGGGTGGCAATACGGATCGCGATACGACGATACGACTCGAAAACGACAAGAATTTCATGGGTTCGGGTTAGAAAAAATAGGAAGCAGGTCGTGTTCGGGTTGAGAAAAATTGACACGAAAAAAATTCGTGCCGTGTTCAGGTTGGACCCGTTTTTTTCGTGTCAATTTTGTGTCCATTTTTCGTGTCAATTTCGGGTCAATTTCGGATCGCGTGTCAATTTCGGGTCAAATTTCGTGTCAATTTTGTGTTGCATGTCAACTTTGGGTCGCGGGTCAATTTCGTGTCAATTTCGGGTCAAATTTCGTGTCAATTTCATGTTGCGGGTCAATTTCGGGTCATGTTCGTGTCGCGGGTCAAGTTCGTGTCGTGTCGTGTCAATCCATTACGAGTTCGTGTCGTGTTCGTGTCATGGGTCGTGTTCGGGTTAGGGAAAAAAAAATTCGACACAACTCAAATACGATACGAACACGACACGAGACACGAATTGACACCCCTATTTATAGTCATCTGTGTGTAAGGAATATCAAATCCAACGAGTACTCCAAAAGTCATTAAAATATTCCCGAGTTCAACATATATAATCCAATGGCTCAAAGTTAGATTTCTCTTCCGAAGAAGAAATTTGAAACTGAAATGAATGTTCTAAATAAAATCCATAAAAAGATTCCAAATGGTATAAATTTTTTGCTCCAACACTATATATGGCTATCTTCTTTTGATAGAATATTAATAATACAGATAAATGCTTTTGAAACCAATATATATTCAGTATTTATTTTGGTTGCAATTTTTGTAATAACTCAAATTTTTACGAATTCATGATTTCCAAGGAATTTAAGTCCGTATTATGTGGTTATGTGATGTTTCATAAAAGATTATGAATATCAATGTGAAATTCATAATCTGTTTGAATTCTTGTTTAATTAGCTACGATACTCGATAATAGTTTACTTCGTCATGCATGAGCCTTTTGAGGAAAAAGGCAGAATATAAATTTATTATTTTTAGTCCGGTCAAAATTTGACCTAATTGGCCTAAGGTTTGACTGAGATGGTACTGTAGTGTAATAAATAGAAATTATACTGTGAAAAACCGTCATTACAGACAAATGAGCAAAAATAAGCTATGGGACCACTATAGAAAAATCAAGCATATTATTTAAGACAATAAGGACTCAGTAGTTTTAAGTCCTAAGAAAAATTCATACGCAGTCCGATTAAGCACAGATAAATTCTAGACTATAATCCAGTATAAATATACTGTCATTAGTTGAAAACAGTATTTGAAATATCTGCATTTGTATAAAGATAAACTGTATATTTATATTAATGGATTTTTAAAATCAAGTGGATAATTATGCATAAATTGGAAGCTAAGTGGCTATACCATAACCGGCCACCTTCAGGGACTAAAGTACAAATATTTTGTCTTTAGGGGTCAAAGTGTAATTTTAAGAAAAGTAAGTAATGATGGATAGGTATGTAATTTTTGAATTATGGAATTTATGGATATTCCTAACCAAGCCTCCAACTAAGCCAAAGATTGGTTACAAGCTTGGTTACATTGGAACGAGAAAATAAGTTAGAGATAAGTATGGAAATACTTTTGGTTGGTTCAAGCCAACACATGGCCGGTTGTCAAAGGGTACTTGGTGAGCAAGTAATTGCCCTGGTGGGCAAGCAATTGCCTTGGTGAGGTAAGCAAGTAATTAGCTTAGAGAACAAGCAATTAAGTTAGAGATAAGGTTGAAAGATTTTCTTGGTTCACACTCATGCATGGCCGGCCATCCTAGGGATAAGGGAGGAAAAACATTTGTTTTTAAGGGCAAAGATATAAATTCAAGGGGAATTTGTGAAATAAAAACAATTGTGGAAATTTTGAAATTTTCACATATAAATAGGTGACAATAGGGGGAGGGGGGGGAGGGGGGGAGTGTTGGATCATTTTATTTAGTTCCACCCTAAAACTCTGGCTCATTTTCAACTCACTCTCTCCCTCCCCTAGGAACCGAAACCAAAAGAAAAAAAAAGGTGGGTCAGATTTTTTTGAGAAAGAAAAGCAAAAAGAAAAATTTTCCCAACCAAAGGGTAGATCCATTCTATTGGATCTTGAGGTAATCCTCTTCCCCCTCTAGTTCCTTAATTTAGTTTGATTCAAGATTTAAGTATATTTTCATGTTGGTTATATAAGAGCATAAGCTCACTTTTATTTTCATGCAATAGGAGTAGCCTAGATTACTTGAATGTGCTTGATTAGGTTTTATTGATTCATGTTTGTGATTTGGTGCATGATTGTGATATTATGTGCTAGATAGCTTATGGTATGTGTGTATGCCTATTAAATGTTTGTATAGTATCCCCACATACTCAAGAATAATGTTGCATGGATGAGAAGTGATTTAATGATGCATATTGCATGTAGGGTTTAAGAAAACCCTAAAAATCCTATGGGTTTACATGAAGGATTGTATGAATAAAAAATGAATGCATGGCAATGAAAACGTTAGTTATGTATTGCATGTTTGATGTAGGCTCACGATTTTAACCGTTCAAGGTAGTGTGTATGTAATTTTACGTAAAAACCAATTAAAATGGAAACTGTCAGTTTCGGATCAAAACTAATAAATAAAATAAGCCAAGTCCTATGGTAAACAACTATAGAACAAATAATAACCGAGAATGTTACCAACTTTTAATAGGCCAAATAATTTAAGTTACTTATAATAACCACATGAGATACCCAAGTTATTGGGTTGGGCCTTACCCTATGGTTACCGATAGTAATCTAATGCGGTAGTACTTTGAAAGTAATTTGGCTCTGGTAACCCAATAGGGTATCATTCAAATAGAATTAGGCCTTAGTCTAATAACCTAATAAGGTATAGGTCTAAGATCTAAATAGGATTGGGCTTATACCCAGGATTACAAATAGTAACCTAATAAGATGATAATTACTATTCATGTATGATTGGGCCCTGAACCCGAGGTTCCATTAAGTAATCAAACAAGATATTATTTGATTAAGCCAGGTGCCTTAGGGGTTACATTTAGTAACCGAATAAGAGATCATTGTAGTATGTGGGAGACATATAACTAGGTTTACTGATAAATACTGGTTAAATATGCCAGCATTGAATGAAATGATTTACGGTAAGATAAAATAATCCTTATCTTACGTCTTTTGTGAAAACAGGAATTAAACCTGTTGATGTGTCTTGTTAGAATATTAGACCAAGAGCGTAGGACATTAGGTAAGTACAAACCTCACCTACAGTATGAAAATAGTAAATATTATTTTCAAATACAACATGTTTTCATATATGCTATGATTTATGTGATATGACATGTTTTCATGATTTGTATGTTATGCCATGATATGCTATGTTAAGCCATGTTATGTCAAGATATGCTATGTTATGTCAATATATGCTATGTTATACCATGATATGCCAAGTTATGCCATGATTTATGGTAATGTCATGTTTTAATAAATAAACATACTACAAATTATTTTATGCTATTCATCTTTAAGTCATGCCATGTCTATATCTCATATGCATCATGACTAATAAGATCACACGTAAAGATTCTTAGTCTTGGAAATGTAACAAGACTAAGACTAAACTAAGACAAGTAAAATGTCATACCAACCTCCTGCCAGATCGTGGAGGATTATACATGTTTCAAGTTCAAGATACTAAGACATTCCGCCAGATCGTGAAGGCTTACATGATTCCCAAAATTGTTAGAAACCTTGTAAACCTTAACTTTCTGTGGATTGTACGTATTTGATATGTACACAAGGGGCCTACATGTTAAACAAGATAATAAGTTCAAGTCCATAATTGATCATAAAAGATACATAATTGATCATAATTGGTTTATGCATAAATGCACGATATTTGTTATATTTTTGTGAGATTATATTTGTACTTGCTGGGCGAAAGCTCATCAATTCATTTCATACTGTAGATAAGATGCCTGCAGCTTTACTTGGTGGGCCATGAAGACGATATGGCAAGTAAAGGGCGGTGTGGGATATCACTACGCAGATTTTTCACAAACTCTTTAAACTATATACTTGTATGATTACGTAATATATATCATATTACGTATGTGATGTTTCAATAGTCCAGTTTAAAAGGTTATGTGTGACCTTTTAATCGGCTTAACAAGTAATGGGTAGGCATTGTGAAGTTTACCCATATTGATAAGTTTAATTAAGTTATGAAGAAAAAAAAATTATTCTATAATTTTCTGAAAATTCAAGTATTAGAAACTTAGAAATAAGTTAATTAAGTAAAGTGACGGCCTACATTTACGTAGTCGGCCTTACGTAGATGGCTGGGGCATTACAATTTTCTTCTGTCATATTTCGTTACTAATGTAAATTTTGTAGCTAAAATTTGATAATTTTTTTATTTATTAAAGACTTATTTAGCATTTCAATGATATCAAAGTTTCAGGCTTCCATCTACTTGAATTAAATAATTCTAGCTGTCAGGAGAACTACAAATTGATTAATATATATATATATATATATATATATATATATATATATATATATACTTTTAACACCAATCAACTAAAAGCCATGAAAGTTTTTGTGGAAGTTTGCTGTTTCGAATTTTTTTAAAGCAAATTTCAATAGGTTGATGTCTAGTACTACTGGACTCTTTCCGTGTTTATGGGGGCATGCAAATTATTCTGTATACTATAATTTCAAACTGACCACATGGAAAAATACTACTTCATTATAAAGACAAATCATTCTTTTTTTTTTTTTTTTTCTCCTTTAATCTATTTAGGCCTTTCCAATTTATTATAGTAAGTTCAATTAGAGAATAATATGATGGGACATGAAACAAGATGGCAGGATGCGTTAATTTTAAACGCCTTAGGATTATGACAAAACATTGTCGTATTTCATTTTTTAAATATGATAATAGGAAATCTAATGGAGATCTAACTGTTAAAGTTGTTAACTGGTAAGGAATTCTTTGATTAATGTTGAATCTTAAACAAATGGTCGAAGTTTTTAAAAGTTAAAGGGTTTTTTCTAAATGGTCAATTAATCTTATTAAATGATTAATCTGTGATTAACCCTACAGTATCATTAATTTGGTCAATCGCCAGTTGATTGGAAAAATGATAATTTGTATTATTGTCAATCAATATTCAATTATGATCAATCAGTGATTGATTAAAAAAATTTGTGATTTATGTTATGGTTATTACTCTTTTAATATAGGCTTTGAAGATTGGGATAAACTTTTGGATGCTGTGTAAACTAATGGCCAATTATAAGGCCAAATCCTTGAGTAAATTACATTTTTCTGAATCACTTTTATTGTTGAGAATTGTATTCTGTCAATTGTACATTGTCCTAATAATACTTGTATTTTTTTAATTTAAATTGTCATTTTTAAAATTAAATCACATTAATCGCATTACGTAGAAATTATTCAAACATTCAAACAAACATACCCTAACATGAAATTTACTCTTCATGGTATCATTATCATGAATAGTTTAAAAAATCACATATAATGTACTTTAATTACGACATATTTATATGTTTAATTTAGAAATTCTCACAGTAAACTATACTGTCATTGCACTTAGAGATGTTTCTTTAGAATTCTAAATCACGTCTATATTTTTTTACGTGAACATATAACCGATGAAAACTTCAATAATAATAATAATATCAACAACAACAACAATAACAATAACAATAATGATAATGATACTGATAACAATAATAAACAATTTTAACAACGAGAACAGTAAAAATGATGACAACAACAACAATAACAATAATAAAACAACAACAACAGCTATGTAATAATAATAATTACAATAACTATTAGTAATTAGAGTTATAGTAATTAGAGTAACAACAATAGTAACAGGAATAATAACAATGATAACAACAACAATAATAAAATTAATATGCAATAACCTGCAAAACAAATACTTCGAGAATATCTATGTCAGCGCTCATCAATTTTTGTTAATTGATGCAAAAAGTATGGACGGCAAGATCACAGCAAAATAAAAACTAAGGTATAGAGAATGCCGCTCCAATAACTTAATGTGATGAAGTTTTCAGAACTGCAACGTGACGTCTGAGAATTAATGCCATTGCTGTTTAAGGAATCAGAACTGATCTGGGAGAGAGCATGAACAGGAATGGCTGCAGAGTCAGGATCGACTTCGTAAAGGTCACGTGTAGAACGTGTTTAATAGGACGAATGGATGAGGCTCTGAGATGCAGTTGGGCTATGTTGTGCAATCTGATTGAATTGCTCTCTTAAGGCTGTTAACCTTGGTTCATCATCGCCAATGCTTGGGTTCACAATGACTTCATCAACAGCGGTTCGGCCTTCAAGCATGCTCACCACCGCAGACATGGTAGGCCTAAGTTCTGCTAAGGGGTTTATGCATAATATAGCTACTTTGATCGTTCTAACCGCCTCTTCCTTGTTAAAATCCGACCCCAAGTTTGAATCCAACAGCTCCTTTAAATTACCCCTTTGTTGTAAAGCAAGGACCTGAAAACAGACTAGAGCTTTGTTAGTTTGGAACTTTCCTGCGTGAGATAGTACCTTTTTGAAAACAATTGTTCCAAGAGCAAATCGAAGACAGTTTGAGCGTGTTTTCAAGCATGCCCAGTGTTGCAGAAATTTACTCAAAAATCATGTGACTTATTACTTTAATGAGCAGGTCATAAAGAAGTGATAATTGATCTATTCTTGTAGTTGAATAATTTAAACTACTTCAATAATGATAAATCTTACCCACTCCACCAGGCAGACATAGTTTTCATTTGGTCTATATTTCATGTTACTTTTCCCAGCAACAATTTCTAGTGCAACAACGCCAAAGCTGTAAATGTCTGCTTTATAGGTTAAGTACCCCCGTAATGCATATTCCGGCGCCATGTATCCTCTGCACTCTATAAGCGACATTGTTAAATATTCTCTATATCTCTAGCAGCTCTTTTGTGTCTCATACTTTACGTTGATATGATCAGTCACTTTTTTTTTTTTTTTTCCGGGTATTGTTATCATCGCTAATATTATGCTTCATGTTATTACCATCATTGTTACCATGGATACTTTATTATCAGTGTTAGTATTATTACTTATCTTATGCTTAGTCACCTGACAAGGAATGAGGAGCTTACATTGTTCCAACAATCCTTGTGCTGATGTGGGTGTTCTCGTCTTCATCAAGTTTGGCCAAACCAAAATCTGAGATCTTAGGGTTAAGATCCTTGTCAAGTAGTATGTTGGTAGTCTTGATGTCTCTGTGAACAATTCTCAGTGCTGATTCCTCATGCAAAAATGCTAGACCTTTTGCTATACCTAGACATATTCTATGCCTTGTAGGCCAATCCAACTTCAATATGCTGTCGTCCGGACCTATAACCATTAAAAAAATGTTATTGATGTTAATCATTTCTTAGATAAAATCGCACCCATCTTACTTAGTCAGAAATCATAAACTACAGTAAACCTTATTAAGCTTACCGAACAAAGCACGAGCAAGATTATTGTTTTCCATGTATTCATATACCAACAACAATTGATTTCCTTTAATGCAACATCCATAGAGTCTTACAAGATTTGGATGGTGCAAACCAGAAATCAACCCTATTTCATTCACAAACTCACGATTTCCTTGCTTTGATTGTGATGAAAGTTTCTTAACTGCAATTATGCTACCATCAAGTAATGTACCCTGCATTGACAGGCATTAATCGTATTAACTTTTTGTTAAGTGTAGACGACATATATATATATATATATATATATTTTTTTTTTTTTTATTTATATTTCTAAACATAAGAAAGTAAAATGGCAGCTTTTAATTTGTATAGTACCTTGTACACAGATCCAAAACCACCTTCACCAATCTTGTTTGCCGAGTTAAAGTTGTTAGTAGCGGCTTTAATTTGTCTAAAGGTGAAGAAACCAGTGTGCAGGTCCAGGCCTTTTAGCTCTGTTCAAAGAAATGTTAGGATTTATGTAGCACTGCATGTTTAGGACAATTAAATCATGACATAAGAAATGACCATGCAGTACTTGTATACTTAGTTTGTAATGACTATAACGCTACGAATTAGATGCCTACTTCTTTAAAAACAAATAGCAGAAAACAAGTAAATTACTACACACAAGATTCATGGGAGTTCACTATCAGTGTGAGAAATAGGTCAACTTTTAGCCGCTGCTTTAATTCTCTATGAGAATAAGAAGATTATAAAAGGAAATTGTACACCTCTTAGACCCACTGGGTTTTTCTCTGACACCTGTCTCTGCTTGTGTGTCAAGGAAAAATTAGGCTCAGTTTAATGTTTTTCTCTGGCTCATGTCTCCGCTTGTATTCCTGCGAAAAACTTAGTCTGCCCAATTAGATATTAAAGCATGTACCTTTTTCCCTTGATGCACGTTCTCCAAAGAAGCCTTTCCACCAGAGAATGCTTAAAATTGTAAAAATAAGTGACGACGCCAAAATGACAGCACCAGCATAAACAAGGGCCTTTGTTTTACCACCTTTAGGAGGCTTGAACTCTACAGGAGAGAACTTTAGTTAACAACATTCGCTATAAGCTTCATTCAAAAATTTTGCTAGAATACCAATATATCATTTCCTACTGACAGAGCAATCAAGAACAGTAACTTTTTTTGTTGTTCCCTAGGAATTCTAAGCTGGAAGAAATGTATAGATTTTTTGCTTGCATGTCACCTGTATTGAACAAGTGATCTTGTTTTTACTTTTGTCTTAAAAAAAAAAAAAAAATAAATAAAATAAAACAGAAAAACTGTTATTACTATTACTTTATTGACAGCAACTATTAACTATTTTGTGTAAAATCTGGTGTCCATATTAGGCGTTCTACCGTAAGAGACGGCTTCTGTAACTTACCAGAGTCAATAGATATGGCTGAAATAAGAATACCATATGCTCCACTCTTTGGGGTAGTTGTTGTTCCTTTCCCTGACCAATGAAATCGGATCTCCAGAACCTTATTATTGACCTGAACTTTCTTAAATTCCCTAATTACTGCCTTATCAACTCCTTGAGCTTCCTTTTCTATGTTAAAGTCCTTCAACACTAAGTTTTCCTGCAAAAATCTTGTTTATTCAGGTTCTTTTTCTACAGCACATAGATAATATTAGAAATGCATATTGAATACCTGAATATAAACATCGAATATTCGCCTCCCAAGACTATAAAAAGATTTATTGTCTCTAATTATAATCTCTGAAAAGTGAAGCATCACTGTGTAGTTTCCTTCTGCGAGGCAACGTGCAAAATATGTGAGAGATAGAGCAGAGAGGCGAGCATTAATGTACAAATCGGAGTTGTTCATTCCAAGTATGGATGCATTGTTTGCTATGTAGATGTTCGAGTCGCCTTTGCTTAAATCCCAGAACTCCCCTGTAGTACTAATTCCCCATCTACCATCTCCAACAGGTACGAATTTTGCTACACCACCAACATCTTGATCCGCTTCATATTTGATGTTTCCAATGGTGGTTTGTTTTCCACCACAATTTATATGCAGCGAATAATAATCTGTACAAAAATAGCATTTGAACTTCTTTATTAGTAATCTTGAGACAGAATCAAATGTTAATCCTAGCAATATAAATTAACCCTTTTTGACATTTCTACGTTTTGTCATGTGAACGTCGAATTCTATTGCTCCATTGTTTAGATATACGGTGGAAAATTTATACATATGAGTCCTACAGTTACCTTTTGAACATGGATCCATGTTCTGGCATTCCATAAGTGATCTTGATTGATGAGACACAAGACGAACCATCAAGTTAGTTTGTAAGTAAAAGTGGTAGAGTATGTATAATATTCTCTTCTTTATAGATGTTGAATTCGAAGCTTACGATTTGTCGTTTGTGGAATAGCTTCTGTACAAATTCCTGATAAACCAGTAAATAATATGTTTATCTCAAAAAAATTAGCAACTGTAGGGGAAAAAAATGTCAATCGATATTAAGGGAGAAAAATCTTCTCACAGTGATTCTTTGCAATTAGGTGGAAGAGAACTCTCAGAGAAATTATTGTAGGACAGATCTATTTGCCTGCATATAAGCATGACAGCTCATTTAATATTTCTAAACAGCGATAAATAAAGAACGCACTATAGTACTTGAAATTTAATTTAACGAAAATGAAGTCATTATTTCAGTGTTAAGAAAGTGGAATGAAGAGACTAAAGAAGCTTGGCTGTACTGTTCTGTGAACTAGAAACTCTGTTTTTCATGTCTAGATTGAAAATGAGATTTAGTCTTTCAGATAGCGAAGAACGAATATCTAATATTGGACAATGGAACACACGGTCTTGAATATAGTTCATGTGAACTGCATCGGATAAAAAATAAATGCAGAGTAACGCTGCCAGCCAGAGGGCAAAAAGAAAAGGATATTTTTCATTGCGCATATGGATGAATGGAGATTTAAATTTATGTCTAAAAGAATCATTAGAAGGAGCACCGCCAATGCTAATGATTCTCTCAAGTAACTGTCAAATATTATGATAAATTGAAAGAATACAGGTCTTCAAGCCGAAACACAATATATTCCAGAATAGAAATTAAATCCAATTTGGAGTTTGGGATCACGAAGAGTGTACCGTTCAGAATCTTTCATTTTTATCCAATCAGGAATGGATCCACTGAGCATGTTGCTTGTCAGATAACTGTCCATCACGCGTCAGAATTATCACATTATGAAAGCATTTAGTTTCTTGCATCATCACTGTCCAGGCGTATTAAACAGATGGACCAGAAAATTTTCTATTCATAATTGTTTTTTTTTTTTTACCAGGATATTTACAAGTGCTTCTTTTACTTGGTGTCATGATGCAGTATCAGACCAGTGGTAAAAGAAAGCCAACTCTATGTGAAAATCATTTCTCCAAGTGAGATGGTTAGCTTATTTGTTAACTAGTTACCTATAATAAATTGTGACATCCAGTATTAGTCTCTACGTGATTTCATAATGCACGCAAGACCCCGTGCTTCAAACTTACGCTAATACCAGTACTTACATTCTATCCAAATCTGCTAGAGCTTCAAGATTTGGAATATTTCCTTCTAACTTGTTGAAGCTGAGATCTCTACAGAAGCAAAAAGGGGGAAAAAAAGGTTTTTACAAAAACGGAAAGGTACATTTAAGAGTTCATGGAATTCTACTTGAAGTTATCTGTATTTTGTTTGAAGAATAACTTGAATCTAATGGGAAAAGAGGGACTAGGGTACTTACAACTTCCTAAGTTGTTTCATCTGAGATAAGTACTTAGGGATTGTTCCAGAGAGATGACAACTCCTGAGCATCCTATGAGCCATTAACTACTTAATTAGCACGCTGGAAAATGCATTGTTTATTGATCTACTGTTAACTGATCTTATCACCCTGAGCCAAGATTCGAGCGGCTTACAAACTTTTCATGCTTTTCATGGTCTCCAAGAGAGGAAATTCAAAACTTTGTTGTCCCTTTAAGTCACTAATCCTTCTGCAAAATGTTAGATCACGATCGAATATTTTCATTTTGCAAGCAGTGAGATTTTGAAAGAACTGTGCAGTTAACTCAAAAACTATAATTAGAAGGAGAAAGAACTCACAGTTCAGTTAAATTATGCAACACAGATATACTCGCAGGAATTGGCCCTTCCAGACCGCTAGCTTGAATTTCTCTGTTGATAGTAGTATGCATATAGGCTTTTCTTTAAACCTATGAAGACTTTTAATGCCGCGAAGATATCTATATAAAATGCATGTACAAAAATTACACTTACAGTTTGTCGAGATTTGGCCAATTATGGAAGTAATCAGGAATTTTTCCCTCGAAGTTATTGCTACTAATTTTACTGCAAGTGGGAAAAAAATAAACAAATAATAAATAATAAATGGAAACAAAAGGGAGGTAAGATTTTCCGCAATGCAATATATGTAATCGTTCTAGGTTCAGAATGTATGGACTTACAGTTCCTTTAAGTTGGCCAGATTAGTGAGAGCCACGGGCAAAACTCCAGTCAGATTGTTAGAACTAAGAGTGCTTTATTCATGACCAACAGGAAAATGATAAGCTGTACAGAATAATTTGATGGAACAAAATCCTGGGAACCAAACAAATCATTGGAAATACCTTCAAGGGAATTAAGGAACTTACAGATTTTCCAACAGAACCAAATTCCGCAGCTCGGAGGGAACACTTCCCGAGAAGAGGTTGTTTTCTAAGCTCCTAAAAAAGAATGTTTTTTCACAGAAAGCCAAATGAAACTTCAAATTGGTTTACATAACTATTAAAATAAAAATAAAAATAAAAACATTGTCAACAAAAAGAAAGGTACCGTACAAGTATATTAGACTTGTTATGTTTCCCAAGAAGTCAGGAATCGGTCCTGATAAGTTGTTTACAGAAAAGGACCTGCAATCAACCACGCGATTTGATAATCAAACCAAAGTGACTAAATAGTCAAATGTCAAATATTTCTCAGCTCAGAAATTGTTTACAGGTGTTCCAAGTGTTTCATAGAAGCCCATTCCTTTGGTATGTTACCACTGAGGAAGTTGCGTCCGAATTCACTACAAACATAGGCAAGCATATACCATAACTAGCATTTAACTTGAGGAACCAATTTTGATTAACTAATTCTGTCAGGCATAGATGAAGAATAATGAAAGTTCACAAAATAAAATGTTTTCTTACGCGACTTTGAGGTACGGTAACTTGGCAAGAGATGGAGGAAGCACTCCAGCAAGATCCTGCCCTTTAAGAAATCTGTACAATTATACATCACAATGATCCCCTAAACCTTGTCAATTTGTTTCAGCGAATTCTTATTTAATGACGGACCAAACTAATGATATATACCCACTTTCACCATCTCTTAATTGTGTTTAAGGAAAAATTTCGGGAGTTTTTTTTCATATATTAGACCCTGGCCCTAAATTATTTTTTTTTTCTTTTGATCAGCAAAAAATAAATAAATAAATAATAAAGTAAAAGTTCTTACATGTGAATAACATGACAAACACCATGACTGCAAGTGCAATCAACAGTATTGTTGTACAATGAAGTCTGAGGAGAAGATGCGGGTGTTTTCCAAGTAGCGTGATCACTGCAGGGGTCTATGCTGAAGTTCCAGTCTTTCTTTCCCAGTTGATCAGCTATTTCTCTTAGAGCTTTCACTTCACAGACACACACCAAACTCATCAATTCATGTTTTTTTATATAATATACAGTTTTACACTATTTTATTCCAGAAAAAAAAAATGAAAATTACTGGTATAAAAATCTGCGTGTGTGTTTTTTCCTTTTATGCTAGCTGAGCAAGAAGTACTTACGTTCATCAGCTTGAAGCTGAGAGCTTGTTAACATGGCAAAGAAACTGCATGAAAGAATAGAAAGTAGAAGATGCCAGCGTTTAATGAGAAGGATGGACATGTTTCTGATCGGAATGCTAAACATATCCTTGTGTCGGCCGGGAAATAGGAACTCATGACATATATATATATATATATATATATAAAGAGTAGCATTTTTTTCTATTCAATTACGTTGACTACTGCTCATGTAGTCGTGTTTGCTATGAAGAATTCAACAAAGTTCTCAAAGTCAAGGTTCATGAGCTGAAAGTCAACCTACACATTTATAATATTAAAGTTATTTGAGATGGCGACTGATATCTATCTTACCAGCCATCCAACACTATATGTCTACGCAAAGCCATATTGTACTCGGTGGGGCACTTAGTTTTTAACCATTCAATTTTTTAACCTCAATTTTGTAAGATCTTCAATTGAACCTTCATTTTAAAAACAGGAGAAAATTATCTAGATAACCAATTTTTTTTCATCTATTGGTCAACATGACACAAATTTTATATTATTAACTAACATGACACATATTTTTAGTTAACTTTAGTTTGATTTTATGTTAGATTAGTCTAATATTAATTTTTTATATCTGTTAGTATAATAATTTTTAAATTATGTCATTCAAGTGCTTTTCCCTTTTACTACACACAACACTCCACCATTCCCTAAATTTTTTAGGGCCACAACCCCTCTTCCCCTAAATTTTTTGGGGCCCGTGATGTTTTTTTTTTTTTTTTCCTCAATTCAAAACTACTTTTTATTATTCACATCTCCTAATGTTTACAGTAAACTCAAACTTTAAAAGTTTATAATTTTTTATTTCAAGTCCAAATTATATTATTTTTTTCCAAGTTACATAAAATATCGAAAAAGGCGAAATAAGATCCATATTTTTATATTTTTTCAACTACATTTTAAATTTTTACATTTTTTTATTCCAAATAATTTTTTTTATCTGAACACATATTTTTAAAATTCTAATTTAAATATTTTCAAAACCTCCCCAAACATGCCTTTAAGTTCTTGAATGTTTTTGCTTTTTAATTAAATTGGAAGACCTACACTGACACCTCTTGCGTTTTTCCAAAATAACAAAGACACTCTTGACTAAAACTAATAACAGGAGCACCCATCCCCTTAACTGTATTAAAATTAGAAACAAAATGACTAAAATACCCCCAATTGAATCCCATACAACCCTCATTTAGACTCACTTAAGAAGGGGAGGAATGCAAAAAAAAAAAAAAAACACCCAAACAACAGCCATAGGAGAAACGGCCGGCGCACAGCCTCCCGGCCCGCAACTGGACCTCTCTTCGCAAGATCTAGAGCTGCTGCGCGGAAGTCGCTGCTCGCCGAAGCCCCTACACGAGAAGTTGACATTCCGCCAAAGCCCATTTATAATTTTAGTCAAAGGGGTCCATATCTTTTTTATTTTTTATTATTATTATTTTTTTTTTTTTTTTTACTGGTTCAAAGGGATCCATGTCTAAGGTTCATTGACGTTGTTAATTTTAGTCAAAGAGGTATCAATGTAATTTTAAGAAAATAGGGGGAGTGTCGGTATAATTCTTCCTTTTAAATTTTGTATGTAAGTTTCATAAGATTTTCAATTGAACCCCTAGTATATTTTGAATATGAAAGTTTACCTGTATATACCTTTTTTAAATTAGGATATAAGTTTTTAATATCCTTATTAAGCTTCATTTTAAAACTTCTACGGCTCTCACCTACTAAAAAACAATGAAAACTCTGTTGCATTTTGAAATTTGACTAAACCTAATAGCTCTTAACCAAACCCTTACCCTCCGCTGAGTCGGTAAAAACTTAACAACAAAAGGAAAAAAAAAATGAGGGAAATTAAACCAAATCACTGATATAAATTTCTATCTCTGCTCTATCTCAAAACCTTTAAACAGTTGATGCCGTGCAAATGTCAGCTTGTGAGGTGCAAAGCCAGGGCAGCCCGAGATGACCAAATGGGGTCAGTTAGGACCAAATCAGGTTGGATCTAGCCGACCTAGATTCATCGAAATTGGCAAGGTTCTGGTGACCATCACCCAAGGGAGGAACATCAGTCACCTACTGGGTTACTAATGTTAACCTTCATCGAGCTAAGGGAGCCACCAACTACAAATTTTGTGATATTATAATACAATTATTATTTAGACAACTCATGCATTTGTTATATTCAATATAAGTTGCGTAGCGAACTCTCAACGGGGAAAAATAAACTTTTAAAAGAATAATTTGCACCTCAAATTCACAATTTCCGTCTTTGGTGCGCAAACAGTTTCCCTGTTGTCTTTAACTTAAAGTACTCAGAGGAACAGCTCAACATTTTACAGTGAAAAGGACTACTACACCCATTTGTTTTGCAAGTTAGAGTTGAAATTTTTAGGAATTGAAGTTGATTGACTTTTTAAAAAATAGTTAAAATTTTTGTTGACTTTTCAGAAAAAAGACAAAAACTGAGTTGGAATTTTGAGTTGGAGACGAAGAACCAAACATATACTTTTAGTAATCTAACCAATTTAACAATATCTCTCAGCAAATAATCAAGAACGTTTAACTTTATTCAGTAATGTAAGAAGTTCGAACATAGAAAGATAGACGATTGCAAAACACAAACTGTAAAAATATTGAGGACGAAATGTTGCAATTTTTTAGCTACAAGCAGCACCACTGGACACGGAGGAAGAAATGTTGCTATTGTTTAGGCACTCGAGATTGATCTCATAGAGATCATGACCAGGAACGGTTTCCATCTCAGGATTGACTTTGTAAAGATCATGAGCAGAATGTTTTTCATTTGTTGAATTAACGAGGCTTTCAGGTTCAGATGAGCCACATTGTGCAACTTGATCGGACTGCTCTGTTACGGCTGTCAATCTTAGTTCATCACCATAACTGCTTGGATCCACTTCATGAACAATGCTTCGGCCTTCAAGCATGCTCACTACTGCGGACATGGTAGGCCTAAGCGCTGGAGATGGACTTATGCATAATATGGCTACTTTGATCATTCTAACTACTTCATCCTTGTTAAAATCGCAGCCCAAGTTGGAATCCACCAGCTCCGTCAATTTCCCCTTTTGGTGTAGAACAAGGGCCTGAAAAGATAGAACGTGATCCTGTCTGAGCCAAATAATACTTTAAAAAAAAAACATGTTGTAAATCAAAAGAATAATATTTTTGAAACTAGTTTTGCATAATTTCTAATAGATATTAAAAAAATGGCATGTAAATTTTGTGCTTGTCTGGTGATGTACAAATTTATCCAATTTTTCACTTTTATATTTATGAGAACAACAACAATATCCGTATCAAAACAGATGACTTTTATTGTGACTTCCTCAGACTTTAGTGGACCACAGAGCAGGATGACCAAGTTGATCATGAAACTGAACAAGTCAGCAGCAAATCAATATTATGTGCTTCTGTTTGTATAAATTAAGGAACTCCGGTGAAGATCCAACTTACCCAATCAGCAAGGCAAACACGATGGTCATTGATCTGATATTTCATGTTATTCTTTCCGGCGACAATTTCTAATGCCACAACTCCAAAGCTGTAGACATCTGCTTTATAGGTCAAGTAACCCCACAAAGCATATTCTGGTGCCATGTATCCTCTGCATCATATTCGGTATTATAATTCTCTGGTGGCTGATTTATCTTACACATTTGAGAATATATGTCACTTGATAAAGAAAGAGTATGCTTACAATGTTCCAGCAATTCTTGTACTAATGTGGGTGTTTTCTTCTTCATCAAGCTTTGCCAAACCAAAGTCTGAGATCTTGGGGTTAAGGTCCTGGTCAAGTAATATATTGGTGGTTTTGATGTCTCTATGAACAACTCTAAGTGATGATTCCTCATGTAAAAAAGCCAGACCTTTCGCTATCCCTAGACAAATGTTATTCCTTCTGGACCAATCCAAATCCAATCTATGTTCCTGTGGACCTGTAATAATTATATATATATATATATATATATATATATATATCAATTCAGTTGCATTAGATCTTATGCAACTTCCTCCTCATTTATGTGTTCCTCATCGTTCTGCATAAGAAATCATAAGCCTCAGTAGAATCATTAAGCTTACCGAACAAAGCACGAGCAAGATTATTGTTTTCCATGTACTCGTACACCAAGAACAATTGTTTTCCTTCAATGCAACACCCATACAGTCTAACAAGATTTGGATGGTGTAGACAAGAAATCACGCCTACTTCATTCACAAACTCACGATTCCCTTGCTTTGATTGTGATGCAAGTTGCTTAACTGCAATTAAGCTACCATCAACTAATACACCCTGCATTGAAATGCATTCTTTTAGGTTTGTAATGCATAGATTCTTCATCGATAAGAAAAAATGTTCAAATCGACATAAATAAGTATGAGAAGTAAAAAAGTATGTTTTCATTTTTGTTTGGTACCTTGTAAACGGATCCAAAACCACCTTCCCCAATCTTATTTGCGGGATTGAAGTTATTTGTAGCAGTTTTAATTTGTCCGAAGGTAAAATAACCAGGTTGCAGATCTAGTCCTCCGAGTACTATTCGAGGAAAGAGGTTAAGATGCGTCACTATATCTTAAAACTAGCCAAGAAAAATTGACCGTGCACTAGTGTTGATTTGTAGAGTATTCACCTTTTTCCCTTGATGCGCTTCCTCCAACTCCAAAGAAGCCTTTATACCACAGAATGCCTAAGACTATAAAAACAAGGCATAACACCAAAACGGGAGCGCCAATGACAATGATTTTCTTTGTTGCACCATTATGAGGACGCTTGGACTCTGCATGATAAAACAATAGTTAATAGCATTCCAGACAAGATCCAGTCCACCGTGTACTAGAATAGCAAAGACTTGTCACTCTGTAAAATCAAGAACAACATCCTTTTGACGCCCTAATTCGTATGTGTGGAGAAATATATTTTCTGTATATTGATTGAATGAATTTACAATATGTGTTTATATACACAATACTACAGCCTGTAATGGTAATAAAATCCCTACAAATTAGGAAACTATCCTACCAGCATATACACAAAATCAGGATACACAAAATCAGGAAATTACATAAAATCCTCTACTTTCCTAATAAAGCCTCCTAATTCGACACTCCCCCTCAAGCTGGTGAATGGATATCTTCCATTCCGAGCTTGCTAACAATATTCTGAAACACAGTACTTGACAGACCCTTCGTGAGTACATCTGCTAATTGATCCGTTGTTGAGACAAATGGAGTACATATCATGCCGCTGTCAAGTTTCTCCTTGATAAAATGTCTGTCAACTTCGATGTGCTTTGTTCGATCGTGTTGCACAGGATTATGGGCGATACTGATGGCAGATTTGTTGTCGCAGTACAATCTCATTGGTCCTTCCCATTTAATCTTCAGATCATCAAGAATTATCTTCAACCACAGTAATTCGCATATTCCTATTGCCATTGATCTAAATTCTGACTCAGCACTTGATCTTGCCACCACGTTTTGCTTCTTACTCCTCCAAGTTACCAGATTTCCACCCAAGAGAGTGCAATATCCTGAGGTCGACCTTCTGTCATCTAAGGATCCTGCATAATCTGCGTCAGTGTAGGCTTCTAACGTCATGCTTTCTCCTTTCTTGAACAAGATACCTCTTCCAGGATTGCCCTTCAAGTATTGTAAAATTCTATGAACAGCTTTGAGATGCATTTCTTTAGGTTTATGCATAAACCTACTAACAACACTAACTGCAAATGCGATATCTGGTCTCGTATGCGTCAAATAGATCAACCTTCCGACAAGCCTTTGATAGGAGCCTTTATCTACCAACGGATCTTCAGGAGCATCACAGAGTCCATGGTTGAATTCAATAGGCGTGTCAATCGGCTTACAGCCCAGCTTCCCTGTTTCTTTCAACAAATCAAGCACATACTTCTGTTGTGAGATAAAGATCCCTCGTCTTGAGTGCGCCACTTCAATACCTAGGAAGTATTTCAATTTCCCAAGTTCTTTAATGTCGAACTCCTTTAGAAGACTTTGTTTTAAATTGTGCATCTCCCCTGCATCATTGCCGGTTACAACAATATCATCCACGTACACCAATAAGGCTGTCATTCCTCCTGAAGCAGAGTGTCTTACAAATAAAGAATGATCACCCTGGCTTTGTTTATATCCCAAGATAGTCATCACCTTGGTAAATCTTCCAAACCAGGCTCTCGGTGATTGTTTGAGACCGTAGAGAGCTTTCTTCAACTTGCATACCATTCCCTCTTTAGATTCAAATCCAGGTGGAACCTCCATGTAAATTTCTTCCTCCAGGTCACCGTGGAGAAATGCATTCTTAACATCAAACTGTTGTAGATTCCACCCAAAATTGGCAGCCAATGACAAAAGAACTCGTACCGTATTCATCTTAGCTACAGGAGCAAATGTCTCAAGATAATCAATACCGTAGGTTTGAGTGTACCCTTTGGCAACTAACCGAGCCTTGTATCTTTCTACACAACCATCAGACTTGTATTTAACTGTGAAGACCCATCTACATCCAACCGGTTTCTTTCCTCTCGGCAATTCGACCAACTCCCATGTCTTGTTCTTTTCAAGAGCTTCCATCTCCATTTTCATAGCATCCTCCCACTTCTTATCCCCTAATGCCTCAGATAGATTTCTCGGAATGGGAATAGTGTGAAGGTTGCTTAAGAAGGCTCTGTGACTTTGAGATAGGTTTTGGTAGGTCATGAATAGGTAAAGTGGATGTTTTGTGCAGGTTCGGGTTCCTTTCCTAAGTGCAATCGGTAGATCATCATCATTTGGTTCATTATGATCATCTATGGTTTCACTAGGCTCAACTGATGGTGTAGTTTTTTCGGTGGGTGTGGAAATGGTTTCAAGATTTGAAACAGAAGCACGAATAGGAGATTGTACCTGTACTGTTCGAGAGACTGGAATTTCTTTTCTCCTGGAATAGACCTGCAGTGGTTGAACACCGTCTTGTTTCCCCTTATCTTTCATCATTTCATATGACTTGGCTGACTCAACAAATGGCACAGATTTCAAAGGAGTTGGTTGAACAGACGACTCAACTAGTGAAGGAGTTGGTTGAACAGACACTGACTGACTGGGTTTGAATGAGGACAACAAATCAGGGTGACTTGGAAAATCAAGAAGAAGATCTTTTGTTCTATCTTCACTCAAGTTCTCCCCCTGAAGATAGGAATGGTGAAAAAAAGATTCGTTCTCAACAAACGTAACATCAGCTGAGACAAAAAATTTTCTAGTAGGTGGATGAAAACACTTGTACCCCTTTTGTGTAGAAGAATACCCAATGAAAATACACCGAAGAGCACGTGGATCAAGTTTTCCCCTATGTTGAGAGTGAACATGAACATAAACAACGCTTCCAAAAATTCGAGGGTAAGATTGTTTGAAGCATGAAAATTGGGAAAAAATTTGGTGAGAATTTCAATTGGACTTTTAAAATCAAGAACCCGTGTTGGAAGTCTATTAATAAGATGAGCAGCAGTTAAAACGGCTTCTCCCCAATATTGTTTAGGAACTTTTTTGTGAAACAATAAAGCCCTAGTAATATCCAGAAGATGGCCATTTTTACGTTCGGCTACTCCATTTTGTTGTGGGGTACTGACACAAGATGACTCATGAATGATCCCTTCTTTTTGAAAAAAAGGAGAGAGGATTTGATTAAAATAGTCCTTGGCATTATCGGAACGAAACCGCTGAATTCTCACATCAAACTGTGTTTTGATCATGTTGTAAAAATTGGGAAAAACAAAGCTGACATCTGATTTATTTTTCAAAAGATAAATCCACGTTACTCGTGTACAATCATCAATAAAGGAAATAAACCATTTTGCACTAGAGATATTCGGATGTAAACCAAATATCACTATGAATGAGAGAAAAAGGATGAAATGTTTTTGTATTGCTTATTGGAAAAGAAACACGTTTGTGTTTGGCAAGTTCACAATCATTACAATGAAAAGACTCAGAGTGAAACTCTTTGAACAATGAAGGAAACATTAACCTAAGAACTTTAAAAGATGGATGACCTAAACGACGATGGTAGAGCCAGATTTTCTCTTTATTAGACATGATAGAGTCGGAAAGGAATGATGATGTAGTTAGAGGATTCTCAACTTTAGTTCTTCCACTTTGATCTTCCAGATAGTAAAGACCGTCCCTCTCACTAGCACGTCCAATCGTCCTCCTCGTGACCTGTTCCTGGAATATACAATGTGAAGGAAAGAAAGTTACACTGCAATTGGAATCTTTGGTAAGTTTTGGAATGGAGATAAGATTGGCGAACAATTTTGGAACATGGAGAACATTTTTAAGTATTAGAGAGTTGCTTAAATAAATGTCTCCCTGACCGGCTACAGTGGTAATGGATCCGTCTGCTATAGTTATTTTCCTATGACTAGAACAAGGAGTATAGGAAGAAAAAAGTTTAGAAGAACAAGTCATATGGTCGGTGGCTCCAGAGTCTATCACCCATACCTTAGGAGAAATTTTTTCTGAGACAGTAGGAGAGTAAGAAGTAGAAGAAATACCTGAAAACGCCAAAGAGCATGTACCTGTCGAGGAAGATTTCTCAAGAGTCTCCAAAAAGTTTCTCAGTTTCTCAATCTCCTCCTTGTTGAAATCTGAGACTGTTTTTTCATTGGTCGGTTGAGTGGTTGCCACATGTGCTTGACTTCGGTCATTGACACCACGGCTGGGCTTACCATGGAGTTTCCAGCATTGTTCCTTGGTGTGTCGATGCTTTTTGCAGTACGTGCAAAATAGAGAATCCCGATTGTTGGATTTGGTCTGAGGAGTTGCTGATATGGCAGGCTGAGATGGACTGAATTCCTGCAAACCGATTGCTTTGGTTACAAGAGCAGAACCATCCCCTGCAGAGCCGTCTCTTCCACGGTTCTCTAGCATAACACTCCTTCGTCCCTCTTCCGCTCGTATGATTGAAATTGTCTCATTTAAGGAGGGTAGATCATCTTTCCCCAAAATCTGTACTCTAACAGCGTCAAACTCAGCATCAAGACCAGCAAGAAAATCATAGGTACGCTCCTTTTCCACAAACCGCTTCAAAATTGCAGCATCCTCACTGCAGCGCATTTGAATACAGTGATAATGGTCCATCTCTTGCCACAAACCTTGCAAGAGGCTCGAATATTCTGTGATAGTTCGAGTCCCTTGTTTGGTGGCTGAAATTTTTGTCTTAATTTCATAGATATGGGCAGCATCATGAACCTTGGAGTATGTTTGTCGGATAGCATCCCAAATCTCCTTGGCGGTTCCGAGAAACATACATGTATCGCTGATTTCTGGAAGCATCGAATTCCATAGCCAAGACATCACCATTGAATCCTGTTCATCCCATGCAGCAAACGTAGGATCATCCTCCGAAGGACCTGTGCCTAACAAATGACTCAGTTTCCCCTTGCCTTTTAGGAGGGTACGGACGAGTTGTGACCACTTCAAATAATTTTTTCCATTCAATCGATACGCCGCCTAAATATTAAGTAAATCTCCGGTTGTTGGAACAGCAGCAGTCGTCTCGGAAGCAGAAGGTTGCGAGATGGAACTGGTGTTGGTGGACTCTGCCATATTCGAATGAAGGAAGAAACACCCGTAGAAACACCCGAGAGCCGTGGAAGAAATCCTAGAGAGGAACACCCGGTATGCTGATGATAAAGGGAAGAGCTAATGGTGGAGAAACACAGCAGAAAAGAACTGGAAAGGAATTCGGCCAGAAGAGAAGAAAAGTGCGGAAATTTTTAGGAAAGAGCCAATAGCTCTGATACCATGTGGAGAAATATATTTTCTGTATATTGATTGAATGAATTTACAATATGTGTTTATATACACAATACTACAGCCTGTAATGGTAATAAAATCCCTACAAATTAGGAAACTATCCTACCAGCATATACACAAAATCAGGATACACAAAATCAGGAAATTACATAAAATCATCTACTTTCCTAATAAAGCCTCCTAATTCGACAGTATGCTTGTTTAATTCTTTTATGCATCATAATTTAGCTTAGTTCTACGTCAAGTATTAAAGGAGTGAGCCGCTTATACGTGAAGGTAATAGTTTTACAAATACTCCACAAAGAGACTAGTACAAAGTTATCTTGAAGCAAATTAAGAATAACATTTGCTAACCAAAGAGTTTCCACACAAAGACATCCAGAGAGACCTATTCGCTTCTAGGACCTTCTCGAAAGTTCTAGACGGTAGTCGAACCTTTTAGAATATAGTGGAACCATCTAGGAAAGTGCTACGACAACATTTTCAGGAGAATTAAGGCAACAGAGAACTAGAAAGACCTATGACATAAGTCTGATCTATGGATAGAAATGTATGCACAACTATTTATATGCTCAAACCCTACCTACTAGAATCATGAGCAAAAATGAGCCATCAATTATAAGTACAAGGTGTCAATAGAAAGCACAAGATGTCAAATTGAAGAAAAGTGCTGGTATTATTTGTCTAAAAGTCTCGCATTTAGAACTCGCTACATTAGTAAAACAATGGCTAAGCCAAATGACATCATTTAGAAAGAGGGACATCAAGTAGCCGGTGGTCATAATGGCTAAATATAGAGAGAAATGGCATTGAGTGGCGAGATTGAAATATTTAGGTAGCAAAATATGTTATTCACCGACCTACTCTAACGCATCAAAGTTTCATTTACAAGCATAAAGATTCTCAAACAAGTTCTTACAAGAGGATCAGAAAAGAACTTGAGCAACTTACCAGACTCCATAGATATAGCTGATATAAGAGAACCGTATGTTCCTCTCTTTGGGACAGCTGTTGTTCCTTTCCCAGACCAGTGAAAACGGATCTCAAGAATATTATTCTTGACTTGAACTTTGTCAAATTTTGTAATGACCACCTTATCTACGCCATTTGCTTCCTTTTTAATGTCAAAGTCCTTCATTACCAACTTTTCCTGCAACAAGCTCGTTAATTCGGAAATCTTTTTTCTAGCATTAATTACACACACACACACATATATATATAAACAGCAGATCATTGACTACCTGAATATAAACATCAAATAGTCGCCTCCCAAGACTGTAGAAAGATCTGTTGTCCCTAAAGATAATTTCTGAAAAGTGAAGTTTCACTGTGTAATTTCCGTTTGCTAGGCAACGTGCATAATACGTGAGAGAAAGAGCAGACAGGCGGGCATTAATGTACAAATCAGAGTCGTTCATTCTGAGTATGGAAGAATTTTTTGCTATATAGTTGTTTGATTCGTCGTTGCTTATACCCCAGAATTCTCCAGTTGTGCTTATTCCCCATCTACCATCACCAGCAGGTACAAATTTAGCTAAACCGCCTTCATCTTGATCAGCTTCATACTTAATACCGCCAATTACAGTTTCTCTTCCCCCACAATTTATATGCAATGAGTTGTACTCTATTCAGAAACAGAACATGAATAACACTAGTTATGATCGCACAGAATCGAATATCAATGCAAGAAAACTCGTTAATTATATATCTCGTATATGTCGATTGTACCAGTTATGGAGCTACCTTGTGAACACGGATTCATATTTGGGCACTTGTCTAGTGATCTTGATTAAGGAGATGTATCAAAAAGAATCACAAAGGTTGTCAGTAAAAGTGGGAGAGTAAGTAAAGTATACTTCTGTTTTTGAAAGATAAATCAGAAGCTTACGAGATGTCTTTTGAAGCAAAGCTTCTGTATAGATTCCTGATGAACGAAAATTAGGTCGATGCAAAGGAATTAGAAATAAAAGGGAGAATAGAACAAGTTTGTAGATACTAAGGAAGGATATTGTTCTTACAGTGATTCTTTGCAATTAGGTGGCAGAGAGCTCTCAGAAAAGTTATTGTAGGAAAGATCTATGTGGCTGCACATACACGTAGTATTTCCTTTATACATCTCTAACCAGAAACAAATTACGAACATGGAAAACAATAAGATTTTTCTCTAAATCATTTTGAAGTGTTTAGAATGAAGTTATCTGATTAGTGTTCTGAAAGAGGAATAAAAACTTAGAAAACTTATTTTACTATTCCATGGAATGCAATCTCTGTCATTTCTAAGTCCGAAGTTTAAGTCTCCAAAAGAGCTAATTAAGAGAAACACCATTCGTAGAAGGAGGTTGCTTCAACAGAACTATGACAAAGAAAAATATTGAAATTCTGATTTGAGGTACTTTATGATGGTGAACTTACCAGTCGGAGTCTTTGCTTTTTATCCAATCAGGAATCGGCCCATTCAGCAAGTTTTTTGTCAGATATCTGCCCATTCAGCATCAAAATCACTTTGTGAATTAGAGAGCAGAAAACTTCATTCTCCTAACTTTTTTTTTTTTCAGATTATTAACTAGTCTTTTAATGTATTTGACATCATGACGCATCGCACCAGTACGTAGTGTCAGAGCAGTAGGAAATTTTAGTCCACTCCTTTGTGAAAATTATATATCAAAGGAATGGCTGGTAAACTTCTACCTAGCTAACTCTTAGATATTGTGACTGCTTAGAAGTTGAATTTGTCTCTCATTGCTAAGTTACTGGGCAGTTTAAGTGTCTATATATGGATTGGTCACCCTCTCCCCTTGAACTTTTTTTTAGGGGATAAGTTCTACGCAAGCCCATTTAACATGGTATCAGAGCGAGACTTTTGCATAGGAGTGAGAAGTTGAGTTTGTTCCCGTCACTACATGTGGATTGGTCACCCCTTTCCCTTGAGCTAGCATTTAGGGGATAAGTTCTACCGTAGCCCATTTAACAACCCTGTGCTACTATGTTTCTTTCCTTATTGCACATCACCACACAATATACAACGGAAGGCCGGGCATTCCCATAAAAAATATGGACCCGTAGAAATGCTTACAGTCTCTCCAATTTCTCCAGACCCCCCAAGTGAGGAATGTTTCCTTCCAATCTGTTGAAGCTGAGATCTCTACAACAGCCCAAAAAGAGAAAGAGAGAGAGATGTTAAAGTACATAAAAGAACGTTCACTGCTACATTGTCCAAAGCGAAGCTATTGGTGTCTGAAGCAGTTTGAATCTAATGGCAAAGATGAAGGGAATATGGTATTTACAGTTTTTGGAGTTGTGTCATCTGATATATGTATGTAGGGATCCTTCCATAGAGATTGCAACTCCTCAACATCCTGTTAATAAAATTGGCTTCCATGTTAAGTTACTCTTAACAGAGAATACCTCCAATTCTATAGCATTTCAAAGGACACTTGAATTACTTACAATCTCCATAAGTTTTGCATATTTTCCAAGGGGGGAAACTCTGAACCATGATCTCCATTTAAATCACTAATCCTTCTGAAATTTAAAATAATAAAAAAAACATTTAAAAAAAAAAAAGAAAACATTTTTCATTTGGAAAAGCCACCTTGAGATTCTGAAAATAATTGTACATTTAACTCGAGAAATTATGTTCGTTGGAGAAAGAACTCACAGTTCAGTTAAATTATGCAACACAGATATGCCAGAAGGAATAGGCCCTTCAAGACCACTTGCTTGAATTTCTCTGTTAAGAAAACAATGTATATTCGTGTTAAAGGTTGTGAAAACTTATACTTCCCTGAAGAGATTAAGAAAGCGCGTCAGGATCACACTTACAACTTCTCAAGATCTGGCCAATAACGGAAAAAGTCGGGTATTCTTCCCCTGAAATTATTGCTGCTAATTCTACTGCACGTTGAGGAGAAGAATGAAGGGGGGAAAAAAAATTAATGCAACATATGCCTGAATTCGATGTCTAAATTTGTTCTACAAGTAGTTGATAGAGCCATACAGTTCTGTCAATTTGGTCAGATTAGTGAGAGCTACAGGCAGATCACCGGTGAGATTATTAGTACTCAGAATGCTGCATTTACACAAGTAAAAACGTTAGGCCCACTAGGAATAACTCTAATGACTAATGAATAATAGAAAAAGTCTACAAGGAAATAAGAGAACTTACAGGTTCTTCAAGTTTACCAGTTTCCCAAGCTCGGCAGGGATGGTCCCCGAGAAGAGGTTGTTCTCTAAGCGCCTGAAAGCATAGTCTCTTTCCATTATTACAAGAGAGAAATCCCAATAAGAAGTACAAATTATTTTAGGCACGAGGAAATCTCGGTTGACAGAGAGATCGAACATACAAGTAAATAAGACCCGTCAAGTTTCCCAAGTAGTCAGGAATTGGTCCTGATAGGTTGTTTATAGAAAAGGCCCTGTATTTCACTCATTCTGTTAATTCCAACTTACAAAAACCGTCAAAACAAATCTGACATGAACATTAGTTACATAGTTCAGAAATTGAGTACAGGTGTTCCAAGCGTTTCATAGAAGCCCATTCCTTCGGTATGTTACCACTGAGGAAGTTGCGTCCGAATTCACTACAATCATAGACATGCATATATCATAACAAGCATTTAACTTGAGGAACCGATTTGGATTAACTAATTCTGTCAGGCATATATAGATGACGAATAATGAAAGTTCACAGAATAAAATGTTTACTTACGCGACTTTGAGGTACGGTAACTTAGCAAGAGATGGAGGAAGCACTCCAGCAAGATCCTGCCCTTTAAGAAATCTGTACAATTATACGCCACAATGATTCCCCAAACCTCGTCAATTTGTTTCAGTGAATTTTTAATAATGATGGACCAAACTATAGCTATATACCAACTTGCACCATCTCTTAATTGTGTTCAAGGAAAATTTCCGGAGTTTATATATATATATATATATATATATATATATATTAGACCCTGGCCCTAAATTATTTTTCTTTTTTTTTTATCAGCAAAAAAAAAAAAAAAAAAAAAAAAAAGAGTAAAAGTTCATACATGTGAATAACGTGACAAACACCATGACTGCAAGTGCAATCAACAGTATTGTTGTACAATGAAGTCTGAGGAGAAGATGCGGCGTTTTCCAAGTAGCGTGATTACTGCAGGGGTCTATGCTGAAGTTCCAGTCTTTCTTCCCCAGTTGATCAGCTATTTCTCTTAGAGCTTTCACTGCACAAACACACCAAACTCATCTATTCGTATACTCTCTACTCTATCTTGTAGAGGTGTAAATTATTTTATTAAAAATATGAAAGAAATTAAAAAAATACTAATAATAAAAACTGCGTGTGTGTTTTTCGATTATGCTGAGCAGGAAGTACTTACCTTCATCAGCTTGAAGCTGAGAGCGTGTTAACATGGCAAAGAAACTGCATGAAAGAATAGAAAGTACAAGATGCCAGCGTTTAATCAGAAGGATGGACATGTTTCTGATCGGAATGCTAAGCATATCCTTATGTTGGCCATGGAAGAACTCATGATATATATATATATATATATAATATATATATAAGAGTAGCATTTTTTTCTATTCAATTCCGTTGACTACTGCTCATGTAGTCGTGTTGGCTATGAAGAATTCAACTAAGTTCTCAAAATCAAGGTTCATGAGCTGAAAGTCAACCTACACATTTATAATATTGGAGATGGCGACTGATATCTATCTTGCCAAACATCCAACATTATATATGTAGATGTGGAGCCACATGATCACACTCAGGTGAGGGAGTGAGGGATTTATTTCGGCGGCATAAAGTAAGAATATGAGAAATATATGTTAGAAATCCCTAAAAATATTAAACCTTAATGATATTATTTTTTAAAGGGAACCTTTTTCTTTAAGAAAAAAGGATTTATAATTAAATAGTTTTTTATAAGTTTTTTAACAAATGACCTAAATTTATAAAAATTAGTTAAAAGATTTTTTTTTAATAATAAATCAGTTTTGTAAATGATAAATCATTTGTTGATCATAAAATATAATTAATTTAATTAATCAATAATTAATTATTAATTAAATTATTAATTTTTATAATTAATTATTATTGATGATAAATATAATCATTAATTTTTGATCAATCAATAAATAATTATAGATTAGATTTATCAATTAAAAAAATTAAAAGTTGTCCTTCTCCCTGTCTTCACCGTACCGTCACCCTCTCTATCTTCTTCGTACACGGCGCAGACTTTTTGCATATATAACCTCGAATGAAACGCCACTATAAATTTAACCTTTTTTAAGGTTTATGTCCTTTCACATTTTATTTATTCAATTTTTAATTGAAAAGACCAGAAAGAAAAAAAAAAAAAAAAAAACCCTCATTTCTTTCTCAAAACACAACTCTCTCCTTTTTCACACGCCCAAACCATTTCGTCCAACCACCCACCACACACCCCCCCCCCTTTCTTCTTCTTCTTCTTCTTCTTCTTCTTCTTCTTTTGGCGGGTCACTCTATCGTAGAGACCATTGTATGATCTCTACCGGTAAAATCCTTTTTAGACCATTGAAATTTAATCGAACGGTTGAAATATTGATAGTGTACGATACTTATCATACACCTTACCTCACATAATCCTTCCCACCCAAAGTCTTCTCCGTCGTCGGCAATCTTCCCGCCACTGGCGATGGACGCCAGCAACTTATCCCCGATGCCGGCGACCCACCTCCGGTCCCCCAGCCCGGACGACCCATTTTCTCTCTCTTCCCCTTTCTCTCTCTTCTCTTCTTTCTCTCTTCCCCTCTCTTTCTCTTCTCCTCTCTCCCGCGGGGACCCACCTCCGCCCCCCCCCCACCACCGGCCCCAGCCCCAGCCGGCCGGCCGCCGACGACCTCCCTTTCTCTTTTCCCCTTTCTCTATATTCTATTCTCTCCCTCTTCCCTTTTTCTCTTCTCCTCTCTCCCACCACCCCCCACCCCCGGCCCCAGCTAGCCCCCTGCCCGCGGTGCGCCCCCACCCCAGGCCTCCCTCCATGGCCTCCCCCACCACCCCGCCCCATCGCACCCCTCCCCCCCCCCCTCCCCTGACGACCCCCAGCCCCCTCTTTCTCTTCCCAGTCATGGTGGGGTGGGATGGGGGGCGCCAGGCAACCTGGGGTGAGGGGCAGAGGGCCAGGGTGGGTCGGCCCCGCGAAGAGAGAGAAGAGAGGAAAAGAAAGAGAAATGGGAAGAGAAGAGAGGGTCGGGGGTCATCGGGGGGTTGTCGGGGTGCAGGGTGGTGGGGGAGGCTGGCCTGGGGTGGGGGGCGCACCGGGAGGCTGGGGCCTGGGGGCCCGGGGTGGGGGGTGGCGGGAGGGAGGAGAAGAGAGAGAAAGGGGAAGAGAGAGAGGGAGGTTGCCGGCGGCCGGCCGGCAGGGGCTGAGGCAGGTGGTGGGGGGGCCGGAGGTGGGTCACCGCGGGAGAGAGGAGAAGAGAGAGAAATGGAAGAGAGAGAGAAGAGAGAGAGAGAAAATGGTCGCCGACGGCCGGCGTCCCGGGCTGGGGACGGAGGTGGGTCGCCGGCATCAGGAATGAGTCACCGGCGTCCGTCGCGACGGTGAGAAGATCGCCGGCGATGGAGAAGACTTTGGGTGGAAAGGATTATGTGAAGTAAGGTATATGATAAGTATCGTAAACCATCAACATTTCAAGCATTCGATTAAATCTCAACGGTCTAAAAAAGAACTTTACCGGTAGAGACCATACAATGATCTCTACCAAAGACTTACTCCTTTTTGGCATTGGCTTTTGGCTTTTTTTTTTTTTTTAATTCTGTATTTTCTTGTGCTTTTTGTTAAACTCTTTTTTCTTTAAATTTCATAGCTTTTTCCTTACTTTCTTTTCAATTAAGATCTGTTGTTTTGATTTCTTTATATTATTGATTATCCTCAATAATTTTATATTATATCATCTAAATTTAAAATTTTAGTCACATTAAAAAAATTAAATACTAAAATTCTTGAACAAATTGATGAATTGTCAAAATACTATTAAAGAGACAGCCATTGTGACAGAAAAATGAGACAACATATCTGATTTTTTTTTTTTTTTACACTCTTTACATTTTTACTTTTTTATTTTAATTATCATATAGCTTTTTTCGTTTCCTTTTTTTATTCTTCTCTATGTAAAAGTTTTTTTCTTATTCATATTGACTGTAGTTAATTTTTCTATATAGTAATTTTATTTTGTTATTGTTTAAACAGTTTCTCCATTTATTTCGAATCAAGTGTGGAATTATCTCTAAACTATATCTAGAACCAGTTGAAGTCTTATATATTTTAGTTATACTTGTGAAAATACTTTTATTAATGATTTATTTATGCTAACATTATTTTTTTTCAAATAAATTTTTATTTTAATGTTTTCATTATGTCTAAAGAAATTTACAAATTTAACTTTCAACAAATATTCATCGTTTGGTTGAAACTTTTTTTTTTTTTTTTACTTTTTCATTTGTTTTCTTTTGTTTAAAATTAACCCTTTGTGTTGCTTTCCTTTTTTCCCCCTCAACTTTTCCACAGCAAGATTTTATTTATTTTATTTTATTTTTATTTCAATATCTCCACCTTTTAGTATCTATGAATACATACAAATGTCAAAAGTATTGTTCCACCAATTCGCCATTTTGGACGGAAAAGTTTTGCATTTAGTTTTTGGTCCTTCGGTTTTTTTTCGGACCAATTTTCTTTTTCAACTTAGTCCTTTTTCTTCATTTTTTTAACCTTTTTTTTTTTTGGTCCTCTATTTTTTTCAGGCCAAATTTTTTTTTTTTTTTTTCATTTCAGCAATTTTTTGTGTTGATAAATTTTTTTCATTTTGGCGTTTAAATTGTTATTCAAATTATAGGCTTTCAAATTTAGGAATTTAAATTGGAAAAATAATAAGATTCATCTTTTTTTTTTTTTTGTTATTTTTCAGCCTAAAAAATCTGGAATTTCTCAAGTGATGATGGCATGAACAGCACAGGGAAGACCAAGCAGACCGAGCATACTGTTTGTATCGGTTGGTATAGTTGGAATGGTTGGGATAACTATCTCGGTTAGTTTTAAATGAAATTCAAGGTTTTCTCTGAAATTCTCGACTGTTCACGGTCAGCCCAAACAAGTCTTCCAACCATTCTGTCAATCTATATGGTCTTCTCATCTTTTCTTCATTATTTCAAAGTTTTTTTTTTTTTTTTTTGCATAAAAATGAATGATATTAACCTATATTAGTAATATAGACTTGTCAATTAAAGGAACTTGATGTATACTTGATATTTAAGAAGTTTAATATCAAGAGAAATGTCTTATGATAGAATGGTCAGTACGGTCTGTATTGATAAACCGTATAACGGTTCACACAGTTTCTCAATAATTAACCAAATCTCAAACTATAATTCCCAAGTCACCATGATACATTTTCAAATATGATTAAAATCTGATTTAATTTTTATTTTTAAATCATGGCTCCACTTAATTACGATTAGAAAGTCTCAATTAAGCAAAGTGATGATTAAAAAAATACAAACTATCCCAATGTTAATCAAATTTCATTTGCATCATAATGACTTAAGAATTATAGTATGAGATTTATCAATTATTGAGCGTTAATTACATTTTGATCCAAGCGAAGCTAGCGAACCATGATCCCAATCATACAAGAAGATCACACAAACCATTGTGAACTATCTATGTAAACCGAATAGACTGTGTGGACTGTTATATACTAAGACCGGATCTAAAATTTCATAAACTTGAAGTTACAAGTCTATTTTATTGCATGCTCATTAAGTAAAATGTGACTTGTAAATTTAATAACATTATCATAGTAATAGTGTGACAACTATACCTTGATCATATTGATTAGAAAGCCTAAAAAAGTAAATTATTCTAATCTCAATCATGTTTCAAAAATTTAATTGTGAACTTAATAGTGTTTCTATAGTAATAGTAAGATAATAATAATTAGATCACACAATACACATGGTGTTATGATTATAAAGTTTTAATTAAGTAAAGTAATTATTAAAAATGTGAAGTAATTCAAATTATAATCATATTTCAAAATGCGACATGGTGATTTGATTATCAAGTATTAATTGCTTCTTGATCTAAGTGAATTGAGCAATTCATGATCCTGATTATGCAAGTAGAACAAAACAAACCGTGTTAATTATTACACGATTTATCCATGCAAATCGTGCAGATTGTGAAGACCGTTCTATTCTAAGATGGTCTTCTCAATTAAAATTATTGAATATCAACTCCATTTTAATTTTTTTCAATTAGTAAGCACCTATTAACTAGATACTTCATAATTAAAATGTAATTTGTGAATTTAGTAGTGTTACCATGGTAATAAAGTGGCAAAAGTACCCTGATCATATTGATTAGAAAAGCCTAAATTAAGTAAATTATTTCGATTTTAGTCACATTTTAAAGATTTAATTGTAAATTTTGATGTTGTTATCATTGTAAAAGTACGATTACAGTAATCAATCACACTCTATACGTGAATTTATGTTTATAGAGTTTTAATAAAGTGGAGTCATAATTAAATATATATATATATATATATGGCTAATCCAATTTTAATCTTTTTTTCAAAATGTTTTTTAGTGATTTGAGAATAACAAAGAGGGATTTTATCAATTATTGAGTATTACTTGCTTCATAATCCATGCAAACCAAGTGAACTATGACATCGATCACATAAGCAGACCAACCAAACCATGCAAACTATTACACGATTTATTCATGCAGACTATGCAAACCATTCTATTTTAAGATGATCTTCTTGATCTAAAACTTATTAAATATTAACTCTACCACAAGTTCTTTTAATTAGTAAATATATATCAACTGGATACTCATTAATAAAAAGTGACTTGTGAATTTAGTAGTATTGTCATAGTAATTAATAGTGTTACACTCATATCCCGATCATATTGATTTGAAAAGTCTAAACTAAGTAAATTATTTTGATTTCAATCACATTTAAAATTTTCAATAGTAAATTTATGTAACCACTATAATAGTACGATTATAGTAATATGTCCACAATTTAACACATTTAATTATGATCAAAGAGTTTTAATAATAGAGTCAAATATTCTAAAGAAAACCGTGAAATTCCTATTAAGCTGAACAAGATAACCATCCTAACTGTTCCAACCGTACTTATCAATACAAATGGTATGCTCGGTTTGCATGATCTTCTCAATACTATTCGTCTCATTTTCTTCTTCAAAATTTCAAATTTTTTAGGTCGAAAACGGTGCAAAAGGGTCTAATCTTGTGTTTTTCCTAATTTAAACTCATAAATATGAATGCCCATACTTTGAATGATAATTTAAAACTTAATTCCTCAATTTTTTTTAGACTTTACAAAGCTTTTGGATCTCTACTTCTCCAATGCTACACCCAAAGTATGAACTCCTACGAATGTCAATTGGAATGTATGGACGATAGTGGTCGGATGATGGTTGGGGACAACAACTGTGATGCCCTAGAAATTTATAAGCTTGATTCATGAATTATTATTGTGGATTTCCTTCATTAATATACTTCTAATGAATTATCTTAATGAATATCAAATTTCACGATCATGAATGATTGCATATGTATCATCGGTGTGATGATGTCGATGATATAATAACGTCGAGTTTCTCTATTTAAATAAGAAATTTTAATTACATAAAAGACGAGTTGAGTGACATATAAACTTATATGAAAAATTTATTATGTCGTATTAGAGGTATAACAACAATTTTGGGAAGAACCCCGATTTTTATTAATCGGTCGATTTAATGATCTTTATATTTATTTTGATCATATCAATAGGTAAGTTTTGAGAGTATGATTGGGAAATTAATGTGTTATATAGATAAAAGATGAGTAATTAGTATTTATTCTTAGAAAATCTAAAGGTGGGAGATTGATCAAGAATTGTACTCAAGTTTGAAATCAATGGTGTAGATTTAATGCTAGAGAATCCTAGGCAAATCAATAGCTAAACTTTAGATGTTAAGTGACTAATAAGAACTTAGGGTAAGGATTGATGTGTTGGAAGATCTAATAGATGAGAATGAAGATGACAACCTTAGATCAATGGTGGAAATTGAAAGAAAGAAAAAAAACAAAATAAATATGAGAAAGGCTTGGGAGGATCTGGATTTTTGGTTCAAGAAACAAGAAGAAAGTTGAACAAATGAAAAAAAGAAGGAAGTGTTGCATGCATGCAATCTTGTGTAAGAAGTGGCATGGTTTATTTAGGAAAGTTGACCCAAAGAAGAGACAAGTGAAAATGACACCTTGTCTCAAGTTTGTTAAACGAAATTTTCACTCCAAACCCTCCTTTGAAGTGGCGGCAATGAAGGGAGAAATCAGCCAAAAATTTTCCAATCTTGCCCCTCAAAATACAGCTCTCTTAAGGTAAACGTTGGCTGAGAATAAGCCTCTAATTTTTCATTTTTGGTCTCACACAAGTTAAGCTCAAAAACCCTAGCTCTCTAGCCACCACTAAGCTCAAAACAAAAAGAAGAACCACCAACACTATTCTCCATCTCCAACACCCCTCAAGCACTCTCCTTCATCCATTTTCAAGCTCTAAGAAACCCCGTCACGAAGACCAAAGAGGTGAGAAACGGAGATTAGAGGACGTTCTAGTAAAGGTAACCTAATGGTATTCTTTATGTTTTAGTCATTTTTAGAGAACTAAAGCATGATGTTTAGTTATAATCTTAATATTAGACTTCTTCTTATCTAGGAAAAGTTTTGAGAAGAACTTGGAAGGTTCGAGATCTTGAAGGATCCCCGGAGCATTTCGGTAAGATGAACCTTGTTAAAGTTTATAACTGTTGTGGTGATATAGCATGCATTAGAAAATTTGGTATGAAAAATAAATTATATATTAAGATTCTTTAATTTTCATTTTAGACTTTGGAATCACTTGATTTGCTTTTATATGTCTAAAGTTATGTGCCCTTGAAATTGTGACACAAAACTATAGAGAAAATGAACAACCGAGACACAATATAGCCACGGGTTTATTATACTCCGAACCCTTTAGACTCAAAATTTTGGATTATAAGTTATATATCTAAAAACTATATTCTTTAAGCTTTCCAACAAGGTATCTTACGCCTTGAATGGATAAATGTGTAATTTTTGACGAATTTTACAAATTTGGGCTACGAACCGAAAATCCTTGCTGGAACCCTGTACTAGCCACGAGTTTTGTAATTTTTGAGTTAGTAAACCATAACTTCTTATAAAACTATTCTTATTACACAAATTAGATATTATAAGCTTTCCAATGACACATCTTTTGTCTTATTTGGACTTGAAAGTAAATTGTTATGATTTTGTTAATCTTATCTATGACTCTGGATTTGTGGTTCAAATGTGAAACTAATAGTAACAAAACCTAAGTTGATGACATGAATCACTCAAGTAATAAAGGAAATAACTTTACCACTATAAAGCTGACATCTTAAGTTTCAAAATGAGATATCATGTATTTAAAACGGATTTGTACGTTAATTTTAATAAATCCCTTAAAATGAAATGTAATATGGTAATATGGGATTTTACCATAAGACACTTAGAAAAACGTCCACATTAATGTTTGAAATACTTAAAACCTTGGAAAACAAGTTAAAAAGACAGAAATTAGATATTTCAAACTTTTCAACAAATCATCAAGTGTCCAAAACGGAATTATACTCAAGTCTAAATAAATCTTACAAGTTAAAATCCTACACGGATAAAATGATTAAACATTAAAATGTGACATAAAGGTAAGTCATGACATATGAACATATTTAGTTATTAAGTGAGTTAATTTTTAAGTGTATGATCAACTAATGTGAAAACCCTAATTTTATAAAATTAAATCATAAGTTTTAAATGGGTCAAGATAAAGTATACTAGATGGTTACCGAGTATATACCGAGAGATTACCTTAGCACAACTAGATGAATATAACTTAGTGGTTAGGCTAGCCCAATAATAAAGTAGAGGTATACCTATAGGTGACTCCTTGTCATCTTGATTGATTAATTAATTAATTAATTAATTAATACATAACTAAATATAATTAATAAAGTAATTAATTAATTAATAACTAATTAATTAATTATAAGAGTTAGCATATAATAATCAAGATTTTTATGTTGAACAACTACATAATTATAATACATGATTAATTATAGATTAATTAATTATTAACCATGGATGAAATCATCAAAAATAATAATGGATTATTAACTAGAGATTAACCAAACATTAATTATTAGATTAATCAAATTATTAATTATTACTAGTAGAATTAATAATTATTAATTATTATATGAGAAAGAATATTTAAGTAACATAACTAAATTATTAACAAGATAAGATAATTATTAATAAATCAATTAAAATTATATAATTTAATTATAATTACTCAATTAAATAAAATAATATATATATATATAGGGGGAGAGAAAGTAAAGGTTTTTGAAGAAATAATTAGAGAATTTTGTTTATATTTTCTTATATATATATATATATATATATATATTACAAAATATCATTTTAGAGAATACAAAAGTTTCATTAAATGTGGAGGTCAACCTTGTAAAACTTTTCTATTGAAGTTTAGTGATGTGATGGGATGACCATTTTAAGGTCAAATTTGTAAAGCACCTGCACGGCACCCGGCAACCACCGTGCTAAATCGCCCCTCCCCATTCCAACACTGGTCAATCTTCTCCTCGCCCTCACCAATTCGCCGTGCACTGCTACTCGCCGGTTGCTCACAATCCCTCATCCCGATCTCTGCTCTAACATCGCGATTAACCTGGGGATCTCCGGATCTCTCCCCACTCCAATCTGAGCAGATCCCTCGCGCCGCTCTCCACCATCCAACATGCAGACCAGATCATCCCCTAAGCTTCCTAGTTTGTGCCGCCACCCCTTGCCACATGATTTTCACCATAAATCTCCGAAGCAACCATTGATGTAGAAAAACTGATTAACTAGAAAAGGGAAATCCGGCCATTTCCCTAAATAAATAAATAAGGTTAGGTCATATATTTTGGTTGGGTTGCAAATCCAGCTTTCCAGTCTAATTTTCTAAAAAAACAAAAAACAAAAGCATAATTGTATTTCAAATAACAAAAATACCATTATTAATACTAGCTTAAATGATTTCAATAATACAAATAAATTTAATCCTAATTACAAACCGGTTCCATTGATAAATTCTAATAATGCACACGAGAGGATGTAAGAGGTGCACCAAGTTCCAACAAAAAAATAAATAATGAAAATTATGGAGTACGCATATGACTCTTACCGATACTGTTTCATTATCAAAACCAAGAGATTTATAGTAAAAAAATCATCCCGATCATCATTATTACAAAATGGTAACAAAAATATAGCAACAAAACAAAACATTATGGTGAAAATATATGTCTTTATTTTAAATAAATAACTATCACAAAAAGGAGAACATGATCCAACTATATAGATAACACCTATGATGACAAACCATCCAATATAATCAAAGAGGTCAGAATGCACCCGTTCTCACCATGAAATCATCCCCACTAATAGAGCCATCACGATGTATCCCAAAACATTGGACCGAGATTTCGGTGACCAACCAAGATACATTGCACACTACAGAGAGAGAGAGAAGATTTGAAAGTAGATCTTAGTACTATTAACTAATTAAAAGCACCTGTTATGCACATGCATATTTCCAGTTTGCTTGGGTCTTTCTTTCTTTCTTTCTTTTTCTTTTTTTTTTTTTTTTTGGCAACATGACTATGAAATTTTCTTAAAAGTTTAGTTTCTTCCTTAATCTATCATCTCTTAAGAATTTAAACAAAAATTAAGCGAATTAAAAGTAATGGGACAAAATAAACTTAAGGTACTTGTTAAAATGGTAGTTGAGAGGACCACAGGAATAAAATAATCAAGGACAAATTTGAAAAATTTTTTAAAAAAAAAAAACTTTAACAAGGGCAAATTAGACGTATTTGTAAGAAAATAATAATTGAAAGGGAAAAAAATACTTATATTTGAAATATTATATATATATATATATATAGGAGCAACATAGAGACATTCAAAAGTAAGAGATTTAAAGGAAAAAATTAAAAAAAAATCAGAAAAAAAAATAAATTAAATTAATGGAAAAATGTTTGAAAAATTTTTACTAAGGGGGCATATATGAAAAAAAATTTGAAAAACAATATACTTTAATCTCAAAAATTCATGGCCTTACCTGCCTCCGCTTGTGATTGATTATGGCTACACTTTTTGTAAGATTCATACTTCGTTTAACGTTTAAGCTTAACTCCAACTAATGATTATTTGACTAATACACGTATTTGTTAAGATTCTGGATCATTACCCGTTTTATTCTCATTTCAACCATATACATATTTCTAAGGGTTATTTTCATCTATGCCCCTTGAACTTTAGGGTCACTCCCAATTTGCCCTCTAAATTTTAAAAACTATCACTTTGCTCTCCCCACTTTATCCTTTCTATTAGAATTTTAATTAGAAACAAACAGAAAAATTGGAGAATTAGTCTTACTAAGCACATTCTATTAGGTTTCTGCTATGAACAAACAGAAAAAGATCACATAACTACATTTAACTCACTTTTTTTGGATATGTTTTTAACTGAAATTCTAGTATAAATGATAAAATGTGGTTAAATTCAAAGTTTAGCATACAAAGTGGGAGTTTTTGAAGTTGAGAGGGCAAAGAGAAAGTGACGCCAAAATTCAAGGAGCATAAATAAGAATAATCATATTTTTAAATATTCACTCATTTCTAATTTATAAATAAATAAATAACCTCCAAAAGTTAAAATCCAACTTGTTATTCAAACGAGCTCTATGTGTTGGTAGAACGGATCCGTCATTGAGATTAAATGTGGGCATAGTCACTCAAAACTATTGAGTAATATGACTAGATATAAGTTTATCAGGGATGGATCTAGAATTAGAAATCAATTGGCACAAATATAAACTAAATTCACAAATCAAATAGTTTAAAAATAAATTTAAAAAAAAAGTCTAACAAATTTTAAATTTTAACTTTTTAGTTGATAAAATTTAATATTATGCATATTTTTAAACAATATCACATAAACAAAACTTAAAAGTATAAGCATTTCAACTAAACCCTAATTTCTTTTTCTTTTCTTTTTTTTAAGAAAAAAACATGCATTTCTAAAATATTTTGCTAATTAACATAAATTATGGTTAACGAAGCTAATGACTTTGAAAAGAAACTAAATTTTTGATATAAAGTATGATAAATAAGGCCAGAGGAAAGGAAGTTTAAAAAAAAATTTTGATGAGATAGAACAACAAAATAAATAGTGATGATAAGTCTGTAGAAACTGGGTGGAATAAAAAAAATATACACAGAGAAGAAAATTGTAGGAATAGAAAGAAGGAAAAAACGGAAATAAAAAGAGACTTTAGGGGAAGAAAGAGAAATTGAAAATGGGGAGAGATTTGCCAATGAGCGTAATAAAATTAAAAAATTAATTACTTTAAAAAAATAAAATAAAAAATAATTAAGAATTAAAGGAATTTGATGAAAAATTTTGAAAAATGAAAAGGAGTTCCATAAGCCCAAATAACTAAAGCCCAAATGAGCTCTCCAACTCTTCAGCGGGGGCAGAACTGATCAAAAAGAGTGAACCTCTGTACATTTTTGTTTTTTCAACCGGGGCACGTGCCCCCACTCCTCTCAACGTAGATCCGTCATTGTATGAAATTGAAATGGTCTAATGCTATTTTATTTCACATTTCACATTAAAAGATTGGAGCCAAATTAAATCTTTATTTAATTAAGTTAGTTACTGATGAGAAATGTTTATGTGAAATTGACGATATTCTTTATTTTATTTTTGAACTTGAAATAAAAGATTTTAACACTATATCTTATGATAAAATCAGATATATATTATCATTAAATTATGCTCTAATTCCTGTGAAATTGATATTTGACTCATATATATAGTATCGAATACGGAATTTGTAAATTAATTTTTGTGAAGTGATTTACTACTAACAAATGATTGAATTGAAACTTATTTTCTATCTATAGATGCTGCATCCAACAAACAAAAAAATATTGGGTACTTACTAACTTTTGAGCTCACCGTTTTGTTTTTTCCCCCCCCTTACAAATATCTTTGTTTGAAGCAATTAAAGATGAGATCAAAGCTAAACGATTGACTTTCATGGGTTTTGAATCGATCAGAGATTCGTGGCATTGTCGTAAGCGCATTAAAGTTTATTGAAAATCTAGTAATTTTTTAGTTATATTATTGTTCAAACTTTAGGCGTTGCAAAAATATTGGTCAAGGTCAATGGCTAAAAGCATTTAGACATGCGCAAGGATGAAAATATCGATATTTACAGAAATATCATTATTTAATTTTACAAAATATCAACAGAAATATTGATATCAGTAAAAATTGAGTAAAATACAGAAAGTTAATTGAAAATACTAATTTTTTAAACAAACCTTTATGAAACTCAAAAAATTTAATAATACATAAATTAAATGAAATTCTTAATCAAAATACTAAGAATAGATTTGAAAGACAACATAATATAGGTATATTACATTCATTCATTACATGATAAGAAAAATATTGATATTAAAAGGAGCTTTTAAGACGTTTGAAAGTATTTACAATACCTCATTAGTGTAAACAATGTTGATAACAAAATATGACATTTGAGTATTTTTCTATATAATTTTGGATATGTCATGTATAGATCTTTCAATCTCTCTATAACTATCTCTTCATGCATAAAAAATTATGCGCGAATTAAAAAAAAAAAAACATGATTTACTAGATTAAAAGATAAATTAAAATAAATATAATGATTTTGCTCAATTTATTTTCTTGAAAGATAAAACTTGAAAAGAATAAAAGTCATGCAAAAATATTAAGTTAAATTTATTCTCTATTACACAAAAAGTTTGTATGGAAAGATGTATTGCAACAAATAAATAAATAAATAAAAAAAAAAAAAAAAAAAAAAAAAGTGGTCAAATTGCAATTCGGCAAATCCTAGAAAGCTAGATTTCAAGAACTCTGATGTGACATTAAGAAAAAATGTTACTGCTGTCCGCGGACTCCGGATTGATCTTGTACAGATCATGAGAAGAAATGGTTAAGGATTCAGGATTTCCCTGGGAAAGATCATGGGCAGAAGTACTCGTGAAAGGCTCGGTTTGTAACGCGTCCGATGAATCTTTGCCCTGTTTTTCTGCTGCATTAGAACTCTTGCTTCGAATTTGTTCTTGGAACGCTTTGAGGGGTTTAAATCTCAAATCATTTGCAAAAGCGTCACCATAAATACCAGGATCAGAGATTTCCTCAACATCTGTTTTTCCTTCAAGCATGCTGACCGCCTCCGACATCGTTGGCCTTAGCACCGGAGATGCATTGGTGCACAAAAGAGCGACTTTGATTATTCTTTTCGCCTCTTTCTTGTTGAATTCACTTCCCAATTTTGGATCCATTATGTCCAACAAGTCTCCTTTCTTTTGTAAAACAAAGGCCTGAAAGAGAATGATCTAATCAAAATCCCGCTAAAATTTTCAAGTCTTTTTTATGTTAGGACAACCTTTTATCATATAGGAATATTAGTGGAAAAATCACAATCTCCTAACTTACATAATCAAGAAGGCAAACACAATCATTTTGAGGCCTGTAGCTTGTATTGCACTTCCCGCTAACAATTTCTAAAGCGACAACCCCAAAACTGTAAACATCTGCCTTTTCAGTCAGATAGCCCCATAGCGCATACTCCGGAGCCATATATCCTCTGAAACCACAAACAAAACAAAAAAAAATGAAGATCAAGATCCAACAGTTAGGGTCAGCTAGTTAATATGCGAAAACTCGTGAAGATAGTTAACTCACATAGTTCCAGCAACTCGAGTGCTAATATGGGTGTTCTCCTCTTCATGAAGCTTAGCCAAACCAAAGTCCGATATCTTGGCATTAAGATCTCTATCAAGCAGCACATTTGTAGCCTTGATGTCTCTGTGGACAATCTTGAGAGCTGACCCTTCATGAAGAAAGCAGAGACCTTTGGCTATTCCGACACAAATCTTAACCCTCGTAGCCCAATTCAATTTCGGACCATTTGATCCTGGATCATCATATGACAAGAGGTTTTCCAATCACAACAAAACACAATTTCTTGGGATTCTTTTGCACGATTTCATAGCAAAGGCAACGATACTACGGAGAAAGAAAAGATAAGTTTACCAAAAAGCGCACGGCCAAGGCAATTGTTTTCCATGTACTCGTATACCAGCAGTAATTGGTGTCCTTCAATGCAACATCCATAAAGCTTCACGAGATTCGGATGTTCCAAACCAGATATCATGCCTATCTCGGTCACGAATTCGCGATTTCCTTGCCTAGATTTGGAGGACAGTTGCTTCACTGCAATGACTGTACCGTCCGATAGTTCACCCTGCATTGACAATATACTACACTTGTTTAAATATACGGCTTGAAATTTATAACATGTAACTCGGGACAACCAACATCGGTATTTAATAAAGTGTCCGGTGTACGTGATCATACCCTGTAAACACTTCCAAAACCACCTTCTCCAATCTTGTTTTCGGAGTGAAAATCATTAGTCGCTGCTCTCAGTTTCCTCAAAGTAAAGGAACCTGTTAGTAGCTCTAACCCCGTAAGTTCTGCCAACGGATTTTGAGCAAACAGAAGGATTTTTCATGTTAAATATGTTGAATCGGAATAATACCAAACACAAGCAAAATTAAATTGTAGTGCAGCTTCAATATGACCGAAAATGGATCTACCATGCACCTGATTTATGTCTTCTATATTTATCCCGGTTACGACTTCTCCAAATGATTATACCAACAAAGAAGATGATCAGGCATAAAACCGAAGTGACGACACCTGCCACAAGAGGTACTCTACTTGTCGTACTTTCAGGTTCTGCAAAACGGTGATATTCCCGCGAGGAAACAACCCGAAAACAAGACTATCATATCTACTACATTGTGAAATTCAGATGTAAAATGACAAACTATACATAAATACATATGCATATGACAACAGTCCTTACCTTCACACTGAGATTTGGAACCTGAAATGGAGGAAAGCGCAAATACATGTTATGCTCAATAGTAAAACGCAAAGTTTCGATAAACATTCGTTGATCGGGGAAAAAGAAGAAAAGAAATGGTGTTTTTGACGGATCGAAATAAGTTACCATGACAGACAGAAATGGCAGATATAAGAGGACCATAATTTCCCCTGCTTGGAATGCAAGTAGTTCCTTTCCCTGCCCAATAAAGGCGGATCTCCAGCATATGATCCGTCACAGTGACATTGAAGGTTTCCACAAGAGGATCCGACCCGTTGACTCTGTCTCTGATATTGAAGTCCTTCCTCACTCTTTCTCCCTGCCAAAAAAAAAAAAAAAAATTTATAATTTTAGATCAAGAGTACTTGCATAAAGCATCATTATTATGAAATATGGACACTACTCGATAACTCATAGTCACAATATTTGTTATGACCACTTTTAGTCACGAACAAATTTATGTTTCGTGACTAGAACTTTTTGCCACGGACTTTTTTTTAACTTCTACTACTATCCAAACTACCTGAATATATATGTCGAATACGCGTCTGGCGAGACTGTTATATTCTGTGCCGTCTGTGATTAAGTATACAATCTCCGCAAAATGCAGTTTGACAGTGTAAACTCCATTGTCTAAGCAGAATCCATAGTAGGTGAGGGTCTGGGGCGATTTTCGAGCGGAAGCATACAAGTGCGACGAATCTCCCGAGGGAGAATTGTCGGTGCGTTCGACATGGTAGTCTACCCTGACAACATTATTCTCGTCGTCCATGAAGTCTCCTGTGCTGCTAAATCCCCAGTAGGTTTGAACGGAGTCCATTGCAGCAGTGTCTTGTTGATTCTTGTCACCTTCATAGAGAAGACTACCCTTGGGAGTTTTTATGGTTACATTGTCCCCACCACAATTTATATGAAGTGATTGACGATCTGCCACATGTCACATATTCTTATATTTTTCCATCAAGCCTAAATTCATCTGCTTCTTTGATTGCAAAAAAATAAAGTCCAAAAAAAATATGGAGGCATAATATTAAAACTAAAGAACTAACAAAATTTTAACTATTTCACCTTTTTTTTTAAACCATCTAAATATAACTGGTAAATTGTCTTTTTTTTTTTTTTCAAATTGTTTAGTGGACAGCTTTTTTTATTGACCAGTTCTTATTAATTTGCAACATGATTAATTATCTAGGATAATTTAATAGTAATATTGAGACATAGGTTATTATATATCTTAACATCTAACTTCGCTATTTTATTTAAATTTTTTAATGAGATCTATGAACATCCACATTATTGAATTAAAAGAAAACTTCATCTTTCAAATCTGAAATCTAAGATCCTGAAACATCTAGATATCTCAACTAGAAACATATCATGTCTCTACAAACACAGTCATCTTTTGGGTAACTGCATAAGTTCACGTATATTGTAATTTTGTAAAAGCTTATTTTTAATCACTTTGCATTTTCCCTATGTATATAATTGGTTTTTTTTTTTTTTAAGATTTTCTTGTTCTTAAGAGGATGATAGCAAGAACGAATACATACATTCTGGACAAGTGGCCGGTTTATCTGAGCATGGAAGAAGTCCTTCTCTGTTGTTTGACATCAAGATTAACAAATTCATACATTAGCAATGAAAATATTCACTACAAAAGAGTGTGTCGTAAAATTTGAGATTCATTTTTATTAATTGTGATGCTTTAAAATGTCTCGAAACGTTTTTAATAATTAGTAATTAATGGAGACACAAAATAGAACCATAAAATGTCACAAATGAGCTAATTAACAATATTAATGCACAGAGAGAATAATCTTACCGGGTCTTCGTGGATGAACTTTTATATGTGTTTAACGACCTGACACGTTTTTTTAAAAAAGAAAAAGAACAAAATTTAACTTTATTTGATACAATCAAGAAGGATAATTATTATTACAATCTTTAAGATTATCTCACCCTGATTTGCTCTGATTACACTTGTATGGTGACCAGGTAAAGTTATTATTTGATAAATCACTGCAGAGAATGAATACGAATCATATAGTTAAAATCAATTAATTAAGGTTTTTTAAAATGTCACCAAATGTAAATTACAAAAATATCAGTCTTAGAAACTCAGCAATGTAATATGCTGAACTCATCTAAATAGATTTTTTTTTTCTTTTTTTTTAATGGACTTTATGACTATCCGTTTTATTATAGTTTGAGAGAAATCCTCGTTGAGTTTCGAACCTCCCTTCTCATCCGTTGATCAACAATAATCCCAATAGGATTGGATATTACTATTCACTTTATATATAAATATAGAGTTTATTTTCAGGACCTTGAATTTCTTTTTAATGTTTAAATTAGGTTTTTAAAAGAAGAAGAAGAAGAGCTCATGAGAAACATACACAGCATACTTATCACCATAAACGAGGAATGAATCTGGTACACTTCCATTTAGCCTGTTGCCCCCAAAAATCTGACATGTATACATACATATATATATATATATATATATATAACACGGAAAATTAAGTTTCACATGGATTGCTGAAAAAAGGACTCGTAATAGACTCGAATGTACTAATCAGTTAGCTTACGTAAATTTATTGGGGTAGTTGTAGGCAGTTCTCCTTCAAGATTGTTATAGCTCAAGTCTCTGGGGAAAAACAACAAACAATAATTTTCAAAATTATTGAAAATATGGAGAAATCCTCTCAATAAATATGTACACATATATCATATATATATATATATATATATATATAAATTAATACATGCTTATATATGATCACTTAGAGCAATGTATAACCAGCCAAGTTTAAATAGTAAGAAATATATACATGGTACATAGCAGAATTTAAACTCCATTTGGATTATAAGTTTAACTCATAATTTAAACAGTAAATTCAAATTTTACAAGGAAAAAAAAAATTTTTGGAAAAGTGGTTTTGAAAAAATGGGAGCTTAAGTAAAAAATTTCCAACATTTATGGTTTACACAGATTTCATTTAAAAAAAAGTGTTACACAAATTTAAAGCAAACATAACAAGAGCAAAATTTTATAGCATCCTGTTTCAAAAAGAAAAATGCTTAAAAAAAAAAAAAAGAAAAAAAAAACTTACAATATCTCTCGCACATCTTCGTCCGAAATACGCATATGCATTTCCCAGATAGATGATGGGATTGGTCCAGACAAATTCAAGTTTCTCAAAACACTGAAGAAATTAGATTCGAGGTTTCCTTAAGATATGCTTTGAAATTGCACAAATTTCAAATGTGAAAAACACTAATAAACAAAAATCCAAATAAATTTATGTGCTGCATACAAGTGTTCTATGTTAGTGTGGTTTAGAGCAGGAAAAGCAGACATTTCTCCCTCCATGTCAGTTATCCTCCTGCACAAAGAACAAGTAATGTAAATCACTTCTGATCACAAGTTCATTTATCGACCAATTTCATATGACTTCCCTAAATTTTAAAGTCATTCTTATGTAGTCAACTAAACTTTAAAAACTCTCATTTGATCTCCTGAATTTTGAATTAGTTCTACTTAAATATTTTCATTAGAATTTCCATTTAAAAGAAGAGAATTAGTATCTCTTAACCACTTGTACAAGTTATATAAAAATTTCCATTAAAAAATATTTTTTTTAAATTACTTGAATGCATTTAACCATATTTTTTTCAGTTTGTTTGTAATAGAAATTATACTAGAGAGGATTTATTAGGACAAATAGAAAATTCAAAAATGAAGTGAGAGTTTTCAAGTTCATGAAGTAAAATGAAAACGGCCCTACAATTAAGTGTAAATAATATTTCCTTGCCTTTGTAAATTAACTATAGTGAACAATGTTTCTTTAATGTACTCACAGATCAGTCAATTTTGACATGTTGAGGAAGATGCCAGCAGGGATTGGTCCTTTCATTCCCGTTGCATACAGTTCCCTTCATGTTATAATTAGTTCAATAAATTAACTAATGGAAAGAGGTAACTAATATTAGAATTAATTAAAGTTTTTATTTACATTGAAAAATAGATATATATCTTACAATCTTCGGAGCTCAGTGAAGTTCGCAATAAATGCTGGCATACTGCCTTCAAAGTTGTTATCATTTAGCCTCCTGCCATGTTGCCAAAGATAAATTAATATATATAGGTAACTAAAATTCAAATACTAGCAAGCAGATATATATATATATATATATATATATATATCTGTGTGCACACGGGCGCGCATTACAAGAGAACATGCAAATTAATGAACAATCAGAGCTTACAGATTGGTCAGCTTCTTCAGCTGAACAAGTGTCTTCGGTAACGTTCCCACAAAATTATTGGAGGAGAGTATCCTAATAAAAATAAGAAATTCAAAGCATAAGATCACTAAGTGTAAATTCTTTTTTTATAATTTGTTAATATAAAGGGGATTATTGATTTCATTTTATTTTTTTGCTGCTCATCGGTGTAGAAAATCAGGGTGGCCAATGAAATAGAAAGGAACCCAAGTTCAAAGTTTATTCAAATAAAAAAAATCTTACTACAAACTTAGACTGTACAACTTACAGTGCAGTTAGGCTGACCAAATTTCCAAGCTCCTCAGGGACATTACCGGAGAAATTGTTGGCTTCAAGGCTCCTAAAATTTGTTCAGTTTCAAGTGAATAGCGAGGAAAAAAATTAAAATTTAAATACAAAAAAATAAAATGCTACTAGTGATCAAGACAATTCATAAATATGCAACATGAAACTTGAAATTAGAATTATCAATCGAAGCGTACAAGTAAGTGAGATTAGTAAAGTTTCCCCACTCCTTTGGAATTTCTCCCGATAAGCGATTGGCAGTGAGAGAACTACAAAAAATAAATAATATTAATATTAAGAATATTAAGAATTAAAACAACAATTATTTTCAGGGTTAACTATAACAGAAAGAACAGAACAAGAGCAACAAGATTTTGCTTACATGGAACTCAAATTTTTCATAGTAGTCCATTCTATTGGGAGTGAGCCATAAAGGAGGTTGCGGGTCAGATCACTGTAAAGTTTGAAGCTAAATTAGTTTATAGTGCTGTGATAAAGTTTTTTTTTTTTTTTTTTAATTGAAGAGCAGAAGCAACAAGTATCTGGAAAAACTCAAAAATCTCGATTAAATAGACCCCCAAAAAAAAAAAAAAGCAAACAAACCAATCTCAAACCTAGTCTATATCTCAAATTAGGAAAAAAAAAAAAAAAAAAAAAAAAAAAAAAAAAAAACATAATGTTCATGAAAAAAATAGAAGAGACCACCTTAGTCAATCCAAATACGAGAATATATATATATATATATATATATATATATATATATATAATGAGTGAGGAAAATATATGTGTCTACTAAGTTAATATCAACTAGAATTTCTATCCTATGAAAAAAAAAATCCTTGCGCGTATGAGCCAAAGGAAAAGGTAGTAAGAAAAGAATACATTGAGTTTCCCAAGAGTCTAGCATACTGCATAGATGAAATATAATTCTACAAATTTAAAAGATTAACTTCATTTTCATCCATTCTTGAATTTTAAATTGTCCTGAATTTTTGGATTATCAATCTGTCACACAATAGCCTTCCGTCTAAAATACTTTTGAAAAATAAACATTATAGTTATTATGTGAAGATTATGTGTATTTTTGAAAATTTACAATTCCATAATTGAAATCCAAATTAATAAAAGTTCTGGTGGTATGAAAATGACAAAATTAACCCTAATTAAAGTACACTTTATTTTCACTTGATAACTACACTATTCTTTTTTTTTTTTTAATAGTTTGTTAGACTGAAAATGACTATTGCAAGATTAATAATTGATAGTATGCTGATCGATTTTGAGACAATTTAAAACTCGTGGACTAAAATAAGATCCTGAAACTACATATAATTCAACATAGAACAACCGAAAACAACCAAGACTAAACAGAGAACGCAAGCGCCGAAACCAAATCCCCAAAGAAGATGAAAATAAAAGGAGAGAGGAAATTTTCTTCTTACAGCTTTCGAAGATATGTGAGGTTGGCAATTTCGGGTGGAATCCTGCCTTTTAGACTGTAACTTCTCAAAGATCTGTTAAGCAAGAAGAGAATGCACAATTGATTTAGTTATTAAATTAACTTTTTAACGGTTTAATGTTCACATTAAAAATTTTGTATCGCCCTACACAAAAGTGCTCTCAAATATAAAACGAGATAAAAGTTCGATTTCTGCTCTAAAGTTTTTTCATATATAGGTTATATACTTACAACTCCGTGATGTGGCAAGAAGTATTGGTGCAGGCACACTTGATGGAGCTGTTGGAACCAGCTGCACTGAATTCACATGTATTGTTTTCCAAGTTCAAGTGTCCGGCCTCCATTGTGGCTACAACTTGCTTCAGTGTCTGCACTGCAAATTAATTTTGCCCATATTTATATATACAATAGACTTTTAATTTTAACTGGTCAAAAAGCATGCAAAATAAACAAATAAAGTAAAAGTTAACTGTTAAAAATAAAAAAAATTAAGATTTAAAAATTAAAAAATATATATATCATTTGGCGGGTTGAGGAAGGACAAAAGGCACGGTAAAAGGATCATTCAGTCCTTTTATAATGTAATGATTCCTGCATTTTTTTAGTATGATATTGTCCGTTTTAAACCTCTTGACAGCACGATTTTGCTTTTGGACTCACCCCAAAAGGTCTCATATCATTAGGAGATGATTTCTTTACTTATGAATCATCACATATATATATTCTCAAACAAAATGAAACTGCACAGTTTATCATTTTCCTTATAGAGAGTGATGACCGTCACATATAATGTAGTAAGAGATTCATTTAAATCAATTTTCCTTATGCTAGATTCATAATGAACTCACTTACGAAAATGGTTTGCATTTTTTTTTTTAATTTTGTGTTTTTGAAAAACAAAATGTATGACTATTTATTCAAAGGAGAACTACAAAAGGTACCCCCTAAGTTTTCACTTAATATTACATTTGTTCTGTATTTGGATAATCCAAAAAGTATCCCTACATTTTTTAAACAGTCACAAAAATTATCCCCTAAATTTTGGAAAGAGTTAAAAAAACAAAAATAACTCCTTTAATCAGTTAAAGTTTTTGAACTACTAAAAACATCCTTAGCAATTAATACTTAAATTTTATTTTAAGCAATAATGATATAGAATATAAATAATAAATTTTAAAACTATAAAATTCCCAAAAACAAAAAAAAACAAAAAAACAAAAAACAAAAATGAATCTCTCTTTCTCTGTCTCATTGATCAGTATTGAGCAACTAGATCACCTCTTTGGAATAGCCTAATTGCTTAGAAAGAGAAATGGACAGATGATTTTTTTTTTTTAATAGTTTCATTTACTATTTTAAAAAAGTTAAGGGGATAATTTTTTGATGGTTTAAAAACTTTAGGAGTAGACTTTGGATATAAAAAACATAGAAACAAACAATGTATTTTAGTGAAAACTTTAAGGGTTTGAATTTTGCTTTCTTTAAAGGGATGGTCAAAACACAACCACCCATCCACCTAATTTTTCCTAAATAATACTCACGAAAATCAAGCCTCACATGTTACCAATTAAAAGAGTAAATCTGGAAATTAAAGGTCTCGCCTACTTATTCCTAGAAATAAGTGAACTTAGTGCTTCTCAAAAAAAAAATAAAAAAAATAAATGATAAAAAAAAGTGTGAACTTATAGTACTACAATTTTTAACGGAAAAACAGAACAACTTTTCTTTAGCAAAAATCAAAACAGCTTTCAACGGTTCCATCAACAAGAGCATCTCCAATGAAAAGTTGAATTCCAAGTATCAATACCGAATTTCAAATTTTGGGTGAATATATAGTGTTATATTATGTCAAATTTCAAAATTGTAACGTATTATTTTATTTAAGATTATTTTTAATATCATATCTATATTTTATCAATCATAAATCATAATTAAACTCTGAAACTTTTAAAAATAAACTCTTCCTAGTAAAAAATTTAGAAATGAAAATATTATAATGATTATAATAAAAAAGTTAGGACGTTAACAAATAGGAATTAAATATAGAAATTTATCAATTGCCACCAAATACATAGTCAAGTTTTACATAAGAAATAGCATTTACATATATTAGAGAGCGGCTTTCTACCCAAATATAACAAAATTTGATTCAAGCATACGAATTTGATACTTAATTAGAGATGCTCTTACCATAGAGAATTGATGATTGGTCAAAATCTTGTGAAACTTTGGGTTTTAACACTTTCTATTGGCTTTTGCTATGGTCCTTTATTCAAGACCATATTTATAACCTAAGTTCATTGACATAAATGTGTATCAATGAAATTTGTTTTAAAAAAAAAAATTGCTGTGTTAGAGAGATTAGCTATATATATATATATATATATATATATATATATTTTTTTTTTTTTATATATATCTTCAGTTTAAGCACAGTTGCTTTTTGTGCAGGTTACTTGCTTTGTTTTGCTGAAGTATGAAAGTGTTGATATATGTTGGATTCAGTGGACATTGAAATTCTTGTTAGTAAATTTTTGACTTGCTTGCGATTAGTAACCTAGTTACCTTCAAAGCATTGACCTAAATGGTTTGTTTGCTAATTGATTGGACCATTGTCGTGGAATGTGATTGAATTTTTGTGCAATTTGGACTGATTTTTTTTTTTTTTTTAATAATTTCCGCATAAATTTCAAAGATTTTTTGTGGAATTGGCGGATATTTTGTGCATTATGCAGAAGCAACATTCATCTGGACTTGTTCTTCCAAAAAAAATTTTGGATGGAGGACGGAGTGGAAGAAAACGCAAATGCTGATTTGTTCGATCAATCGGTGGAAGAAAATGGTGCATTGAAGACTAACATTGGGAGTTCAAAAAAATTCGATATGAGGTGTTCTCTCCCAGTCGATTGTATTCGATAGTGAAAGGTTTGGGTGAGCAGTCGAAGGAATTGGCTAGGGAGATGGGATTTGGGTCGTTACTAGGGATGGTAAACTCTATATTAATATATCAATTGTCCCATGATAAAAAATTTCTCCCAGTCAATTGTATTTTCAGCTTTATATCCATGGCAAACTCTAGATTAATATATCAATTGTCAAGGTTATAATATACTGTTTTGTTCAAGATTCATATGATTTAAAAAAAAAAAAAAAAAAAAAAACAACAACAACTCTTTTGTCTTAAGTAAGGTTCTCGATATGTTTTTTGCATTTCAAATTATTACTCTTGTTTCTACTGATTTTCTAAGTACTTATTAATTTAAACGGGATGGGCATTACGTTTGCGAAAATTAAAACTCAATTTCAACATCATTTCGGCTACAAATTACATTCTTATATTCCGAAAGCTTTTCATTAAATCCTATATAATTCTCATATGTTTTCGTGAAAATTTTCCAATGTTTATGTGGTAATTAACTTTCAAAACTTTTCACATTTTTGTTGTGTCAGAAAAAAAAAATTTCCGATGTCTCAATTTATGAATTGATAAATTCAATGCCTCATACAAAACTAGATATTATCACTTTGCAAAATTTACTACTTCTAGTTGGTATGTTATTAACTCCTCACTTAATTCTTACTCTTTCAAAATTTATTACTTCCAGTTGGTATGTTATGACTCCTCACCTTATTTTTACTCTCTGAAAATTTATTACCTCTAGTTATTATGTTACGACTCCTTATTCAACTTTTATTCTTTTAAAATTTATTACCTTTAGTTTTTGTGTCACGACTCCTTGCCCAATTTTTATTCTTTTGATATTCATTATTTAACCTTTCAACATACTAATTTACCAATCTATCCAAAACTTACAACCTTTTTCTACTCTTACCAACAACTTTATTGTGTGACTTCACCCATACGCCCTTTAATTTCTCATATTACTCTCACCCTTTTCCTCACAACCGGTGGAATCCCAAGCCCACAACCGGCAATACCCGGTTTACTTGTGTCCTCTGCCTATGCTCAGTATCACATGGGGATGAGCTGGACCATAGAAATGGCCTTGGCATTATGATTGAAAGACGACAAAATTTTGAAAGCCTTTGCCTAATTTCTATTCTCTTGCATCTCTCATCAATAATTTCCATGCCAGTACGAATATATTATATGACTCTTCCTAGGCCTAAATTGGCCATCCTCTACTTTTGGCATACGAAAGTAGCCAGGCTTGACTTTTTTTTTCTTTTTGTCTGAAAATGGAATGGCGGCCTTTTTATTATTGATTATGATCTATATCATTAACAAAAAAAAAAAATACAATTCGGTATTTTTTTCAGTCAAAATCGCTTATTATCTAAAACTAAAACACGACGAGTAAGTGTGTAAGTCGTATCATTTGTTAAATGAGAAATGACACGATAGGAACCACTATCCAATCCATATATCAACCTAGAGATATCCTCAATTACAGGAAAATCTGGAGTTAAAACCTCAAAATTGACAATATTGTTAATTGCAAGGGAAGCATCACTCTCAATGATAAGGACTCGGAGACCACTGTCCATCGCAATTTGCAGCCCTTCTCTAATGGCTATCCATTCAGCCCCCTTCTCTAATGCACGACAGGCTTGACGTTTCTTCCTTATATTATTGTTTTTTTTATTATTATTATTTATAAACTCTTCTTTATATTAATTATGATATGTTCATTTTTTCATATATTCGTATATTCATTTCTTCATGGTTTGGAGAGGATAAAGTAAGATGAAAGGCCAGAAATTAATCACAATGAGATGAGATATTGCATATAGCCAATGAAATATATATATATATATATATATATATTTATTTATGTGGAATTGTGGTTCAGGCCAAAGGATTATTTATTTTGTGTGTTATTCTTTGTTTTGGGGTGATTTTGGTTTATTTATTTATTTATTTAACAGCTAATATTTAAGCCGTACCTTACCAACTTTCTAAAATGTCGGCAGAAATCAGCTAATTTAATATAGTCCTGATTGAAACTTAAAAGGTTCTTCTTTCTTTTTAGAATTACAACGGGACCTTATTGATTAATTAACTCTAAACTAGGCAACAACTGGGAAAATATCTTTAAGCAATAAGGGGGAAAAGTTCATGCAAAGAAATGCTCAGAATCACCACAAAGTTTAAGGAGCTAAAATCCCTAGCTAGCTACAAAAAATAAAAAAATAAAAATCTTATGACAACAAATTTTCTTGATCGAAAACTAACAAGTATTCGCTAATTTTCGTGAAATAAAACACGAAATAGATTTTTATAAGCTGACCAGATCTATCTGCAAAATCATGCACGCATTTACATATATATATATATATATATATCTATAAATTTGTACTTACTTTCGTCAGGATGAAGAGGCATGTAATCATCAGCAGAAACTGGGAGTCCTCCAAAGCAATAACTTCCCAAAACAAAACAGAGAAGAAGACACCACTGCTGGGAAAAGACAAACATATTTGGAGCTTTGGTTGGTGGATTAATATTACGAGCTTGAAGAAATCTGACGAGAATTTCAACCTAGCTACTTATTCTCTAACCAGCGTTTTGTGTGTATAAAATCTATATATATATATATATATATATATATATCTAAAGATCGACATGGCCATTTATGTTCTGGAGTTGGGAGAGTGGGAAAGCTGTAGTTGATGGTTCAACATCCAAGTAGCTTTTTCTAAAGTCAAATGTCTACAAGCACACCAAAAGTGACTAAAAATGTAAATGGCAAATGAAATAGGCTGTATGGTCCAATTGCTTGAGAGATTCTAAGAAACAAAGCCCATCAATATTCTTGCACAGGATGATGACACGGTGATATCGAACTGTGTCTGATTTGCCATTAAGCCAATGGGACAGGAATATATAAAATAAATTGTTTAACAAAAATGCTAAGCGGTCCGATTAGTATTTTCTCACGATCTTACATGTCAATGTGTGTGTTTTTTTTTTTTTTTTTTTTTTTTTTTGGCCCCTCTAAAAGGATAAGAGCAAAGATAGCTTTAAAAATCGGTAACCTAAGCTCAAAAACTCAAGTCCAAAAAGTCCGGCCCAAGTCATATCGAAGCTGTCAGGTAAGAAAACAACAAAACGCTTGTCCTGAATTTATGCACGTTTGTAAGTTCATCTCATTATTATTATCATTGTATTTATTTCAAGAAATCTAAATTCCATATCAGAGACCTTATAATTGCACCGTGACAGACGTGTTGCATTATTGATAGTTTTTTTTTTTTTTTTTTGGAGTAAAAAGATATGAGAATGATTTCGTTATTTTCAGGTTTTTAGTCTATAGATATGAACTATTTTTTATGTATGATAGGAAATAGATTTTTTATACTGATTTTTTCGGTACTACTTGTAGGAAAACAAGAAAGAGACCAGGAGATCACTTCTTGTTAACTATACTTTTACTTCTTGGATAGGGTTTTTTTTATATATATTATTGGATTAACTTTTCAATGATCAAACATGAAAATCTATAACACGTGACGCATAATTGTTTTCAATCGTAAATTAGATTATTGAAAAATTAATCTAATAGTTAAAATAATAAAATCTACCTATAAAATAAAAGTACAGTTTCTATTATAAATTTTAACTTAGCCTCCATTTGATTCAACATCTCCAACTTAAATTTTTCATCTCAATTTTTATTTTTTCTGAAAAACTAATAAAAATCATAATTAATTTTTAAAAAATTAATTAATTTAAATTTAAAATTTTCATTTTCAATGACAAGTCGGACACATCCTTCTCTTTTAGTTCAATTCCAGTTTCTGTTAAACTACTTTATTTGTACACACCTCCTTAATTGGAATTAAATTGGACCTATGAGATTCAGGAGAAAAATAATAAATAAATAAAGGGGTCAAGATGTGCTTTTCAAAAAAAAAAAAAAGCAGCTGCTAGAGACCTCTTGTGGGACCCTATGGACAGTGCCTCATCCAACGATTCATGGTTAGCATTATTTTGAAGTCTATGGGTTAGATGGTAACTGTACTGTGATAGGATGTATTTGGTTGCACTAAATTTAAGCCCATTGTATATAAAAAATTGTTTCTGTTGTTGGCGTTTCATTTATTTTTTATCTTTTAAGTTGTTGATTTGAATTATTTTTTTATTGTTTTATCAGGAATCTTCTCTCCACTTTCACACATCCAAGTGACTATTTGGTTCTGGACAAATGACGAAACTTTATCAGACAGCGACAATCTCTTCTCAATTATCATTTACAGAGATTAATTGAAAAACAGATCTTAAAAAAAAAAAAAAAAAAGTCAGTCAAAAAATACTAAAAATATGAGATATAAATTTATTTAATAATCACATATTTCATCAAACAAAATTGTGAGCAGCAGAGTGGAGGGCAACGATCCCTTGCCGTGGCCAACGACCATACAACTTGGTGGAGGACGTGCTGTGGTGATGACTGATGATCATAAATCAGGTTAGCTGCCTATAAAAAAATAGTCAAAAGCTCGAGCCGACCCATTAAGACTAGGAAACCATAAGCCATTTCTCCGCAACTTTTTTTTTTTTTTTTTTTTGGCATTAGCAAAAGCCAAGAGAAGAAGAACCGAGCGGGCAACAATGGCGGACAAGGTCGAAGAGTAGCCAATTCAGGCCCCGCCGTCGCAAGGTCGCCACAAAAAGAAGAGGGCTCTCAAAAACAAAGCTCTTTCCATTACTTTCGACGAGAAAGATCTCAAGTACTAAATTGAGCCGTGTCCTGCTTCTCCTCCGTCTACATGTGAGGTGACAACTTTCTATTCATGAAGAGAATCGTCAACTTTGGAAGCATCGCCACTTTCACATCCAATCATGGCATCTCTGCCGTACTGATGAAGAATTGGAACCCATTGGTCCTCAAAATTTTTTTTTCTTCATGGATCTGGTTTTTTTTTTTTTTTTTTTTTTTTTTTGGGTTCGCTAGATCTGGTTTTGTTTTGCTTCTTTCTTAATACAGATTTTAAAATATATAATTAGATCAGTTTTCTTGTAAACACAGTTACTTTACCAAATAGGACCAAAAGAAAGCAATTTGTTTTTTTTTCCTTTAAAAAAAAAAAAAAAGCAAATAATTTTTGGACTGAGCGAAAAAATAACATTATTTTTCTAGAGTTTCTACGTAATACGGTTCTCTGCATATATCCTTTTGTGCACTTGATCCATCTTAAACCATCCATTCACATCCTAAGGGCTTTTGACTGGGCTCTATCCATAGTAAATTTTTGAAAAAAAAAAAGAAAGAAAGAAAAAATAATCATTTAAAACGTTTGTAATTTTGTTGGAACAAGGAATTCTTTTTTGGGCTAGAACGTTGGACCAAGGAATTCGTGTCGGCGCTTCCTTGGACTAAAGAGCTTGCTTGTCCATCCCAAAATGGTTATGCACCGTTTCTCCATGGGAACACTGGAGTGGGTCCCACGGTCTTTCTCTGTTTAAAACCTATGCTCTTCGGCCACTCTACCTTTGTGTCTTGAACTTTGTCCTCCATCCTCACCCTGTTCGGGTCAGAGTCCTGCACGGAATATTACCATCCTTAATATTTTCATATTTCTTATTCATTTTTTTCTTTAAAATATCCAATTCTACTAATTTTTCTTATGAACCCGAAATTCATCAACAAGGCACACAAAAATTTTAGGGTTAATTACTACAATTCTCTCCAAACTATGATCCATAGAACACTATATTCTTGATTTGTAAAACATAACCTCAAGTCCCCCGATTTATAATCTGTTATCAAAAATTCTCTTAAGATTTATAATCTTATGTTATACATGTTGTGCATGTAAGCATATTATGTTTTAATCTTAAATAGTTGGACTTATTAATTAATAATTTCATAAACATAATTTTGGAAGATATATTTAAATAAATGATTTACAATCAATAAAACAAAGTTGAGCACTTTATTTAATGAATTTATAGTGTTGTCTATTTTTCATTAAGAATGTAATGATTTTATAAATTGGATCATTATGAGGGGCGACTACAATATGTAAACACTTTGTGTCTTATTAATACATTAAACTAGATTATAATTGAATTTTCATTTGCTTGTAGTTCTGTAAAAAGGATTAAATTTTATACTATGATAACCAATTAAATGAACTCACAAGTTTATGGATAGTTAACTAGTTATAGATCAGATAGGAATCCAACTGTGAAAATTAAATACAAAACTAATATTCCCTTGAAATTTGATTCAACACCTGATAAATAAGATATAAAACATATTTGATATAGTTGATATCAAACTAAGTGAGTTATAACTGTAATTTATTCAACCATCCGGTAGAGAATCAACCGCAATTAAAAATATAGACGTAATTAGCGAGATTTATCAGAATAATTTATCATAATTCTAATTTTAACTATTCGTGTGGAGAGTTGACACATAGGAATTGGTTTTATTGATGAACACGATTGGTATTATTGTTTTCATCTTCATGTAGTATCTACATAATTCAAGTGTTAATTTTGTTGATTATTGAAGTAATAAATTATTGGGATTTTGTTTTTTTAAGTCCTCAAACCCCTACTTTGCACCTTCATTATAACCATGATTGTTCATTTTGTTCAAGAATTCTGTACAATTATAAAACTGAAATATTAAGAAATGATGTTACACATATAGCGTAAATTCTATACCTGACTCCACCACAAGATATAGAGTTCAAATCTCTCACCCTTAAGTTCAAAAAAAATAAGGGAAAAAAAAAAGGTGAATAAACACTCCACCCTCTACAATAATTTAAAAAAAAAAAAAAAAAAAACTATAGTACAAAAAATAAATAGGATGGGATGACAGTACGGACAGCTCTCAGAGTGGTCAAGAAGACGTTGAGGGCGTGTTTATTGCATTCAAACCTTGGACAGCGGCATAGGAAGAGGAGAATGTATGACCGCCGGTTGAATTCTGGGTTTGGCTTACACTCGAGCTTTGGTCTTTCCTCTGCTTGTGGAGGTCTCTCATGGCCTTAAATCTCAAATCTCCACCACTGTATGTATTTTGTTCCGGGATCACCTCTGGAACTGCCGTTCGTTCTTCGAGCATGCTTACTACTTCAGACATTGTAGGACGCAGCAAAGCGGACGCGCTCGTGCAGAGGAGAGCAACTTTGATCATGGTTTCTGCTTGTTTTTGGTCTACCTCGGAGCCTAAATTCTCGTCAACGAGTTCCCTAAATTTTCCAGATTGTTGTATGTGACAGGCCTGCAACAAAAACATCGTTTTCTAAATACCAAAAGAAGAAGTTATATTGTTTTTCATGCAGATTATTATACTTGCCGACGAGGAGGGACACGAAGTTGGTTAAGTACCCAATCAAGAAGACAAACATAATCGCCGCTTGGCATATAGTTGTTATTGTTCTTGCCACTGATAATCTCCAAGGCCACAACTCCAAAACTGTAAACATCTGCTTTGTAGGTCAGGTGACCCCAAAGCGCATATTCTGGCGCCATATAACCTCTGCAAATCAAGGTTCAAGTTTCATGAAATCAAAATTTCCTTGAAAATTAGGGATAAATACTAAATATGAAGCATTTAATTAAATATATATTGTGACAAAAGACATAAAAACTGACATGGTCCCAGCAATTCGGGTGCTCATGTGAGTCTTTTCCTCCTCATTAAGCTTAGCCAAACCGAAATCAGATATTTTAGGATTCAAGTCCGCGTCCAGCAGCACATTAGTAGCTTTGATGTCTCTGTGAACAATTTTTAGTCTCGATTCTTCATGAAGAAAAGCTAGACCTCTCGCTATGCCGATACAAATCTTATGCCTCGCTGGCCAATCCAATAGAAGCTGATTTCCTTGACATATGCATAATGCAATAAATAAAGTCTTAAAGTGAGCTAAACCCAATTACTGAAAGAGTAGATAGGACGCCAATCCTATTACACAACTCAAAATCTAGTTCTCATCTTATCATAGAACACGAATAAACTATATTCCAATTGGTTTTCGAAAGTTTGTACGGTCCAGGTAAGGCCATCAAACTCACCAAATAAGGCACGTGCAAGGCAGTTATTTTCCATGTACTCATAAACCAGCAACAACTGATCCGCTTCAATACAACATCCATGAAGTTTCACAAGATTTGGATGCTGCAGACAAGAGATCACGCCAATCTCGTTTAAGAATTCACGGTTGCCCTGCCTTGATCTAGATGAGAGCTGCTTAACCGCAATAACAGTTCCATCAGGTAATTGACCCTGCACTCGAACCAGTGATCAGAATCAGATATCTGAAATGAATGGAAACATAGAAACAGATAAATGTTTATAGAAAATTATTAAAATAATACTACCTTGTACACAGGCCCAAAACCGCCCTCCCCAATTTTATTGGCATGGTCAAAGTCATTAGTAGCAGCTATTATTTGTTTCAAGGTGAAAATTCCTGTCTGCGTTTCTAGCCCTTGAAAATCTATCCAAGTTGGCACAAAGGAAGAAGTACATCAAAAATCTTGTTAAAATTCCTTTGAACTTATTGCTTTACATGTAATTATAGGCAAAAAATACTATCGGTTTTGAATCAAAATTATGCAGCGATTCTTTAACATGTGGATTGGAGAACAAAACTTTTTTCAATTAATGATCAATAAACCACAGAAATAACTTAAGCAATCAAGAGACTTGAATCCTTTTCGTTTTTCGTTGTGATATGTCTCTGGGATCATTTAATTCAAACAACATTTTCGATGTACCTGCCCCTTGTTTTCTCCTTTTTCTTCCTTTGAAGCAGCCTTTCCAGCAAAGGATTCCTATGATGACAAAGAACAGGCATAGTGATCCTATTACAACACCGACAATTATATGAGTAGTTTCCTTCTTTCCACCATGCGAGCAAGTCTTAGAATCTGCCAAAAATGCAAACTAAACAAGTCAAGCTTGCTACAACAGAGGATAATGAAATAAGAAAGGCCAATCACAGTTTCATTTGATATACAAGTACTGACAACAGACTGATAACATCAAGGATCCTATATCTAGAAATTGCGAGGGAAGCAGAAAGCATAAGAGGGAGTTGTGTATTTATGGTTTAAGAATGAATCACCAGAAATTACAGAAACGGCTGATACAAGAGGCCCATACACTCCTCTGTCGGGAATCCTCGTTGTGCCTTTTCCAGCGAACAATAATCTGATCTCCAATGCATTATTTGTCACACTGACGTTATGCAAAGGTATTACTACTGGCTTCTCTGCCATTCCTGCCACATCTTCAATGTTGAAATCCTTGCGCACTAATCTTTCCTGCAACAAAAATTTCTCCGTGTTTGAATTACATCACATTTCAATATGAAAGATCTTGAATTTCATTATCATATTATGTACCTGAACGTAGATATCAAAAAAGCGCCATCCGAGACTCTTATATGTTTGATCGTTCGTAAACTGTATCTCTGCAAAGTGGAGATTCATCGAGTAGTTTCCGTTTTCTAAACAACGATGAAAATAAGTGAGCGAAATTGGAGATTTCCTGGCTGTTTTATATAAATCGGAGATGTTCGACGACGTGAGAGTTGCAACATAACGTGTATTTTGGTAATCATTGTCATCCATGTAGTCTCCAGTACTACTAAATCCCCAATAACTCTCTTGATTTAGAAACAAATTTGCAGCGCCACCTACAACTTCTCCATCTCCTTCATAGACAAATTCTTTGTTGTTGTCCTTGATGGTAACATCCGCCCCACCACTATTAACGTGCCAACAAGTTGAATCTGCCTTAAAAGAAATATAATTAGATTATATAAGGAAGCAATCTCAAGTAATATGTTCGTAACAAAAGCAACATTTGGATTAAGAAGTAAATAGACCCAACCAATAGCAACTAAGTAGGCTATTGACTCGTAACTCAAACCCATCAGCATTCAAAAAAGTCTATCCCTCTCGACTAAATACTCAAATAAATGTACTCCGTATTGAAATGCTTTTCAGTTGAATGAAGCAAATTAGTGTAACTTTTTCTCTGAGAAAGCAGGGGACAATTAGTGTAATTCATTTTTTTCAATTTCCATTCCTCATCAATTCCAAAATCTTCTCTAAAGGAAAGGTCCAATTGCATCAAGCAGTATTTATTGAGAGTTTTCATGAAAGTAAAGAAAACAAATTAGAGATTACATCCAATGAAACTTTGGAAGTTTGCATAATAAATGAGACTTAGAAAGTAAGCATCATAATACTCTGCAATACTATGAACATGTGAGCAATCACTTACATTGTGGGCATTTCATATCCTTCAAGCACGGGAGAGCTCTTCTGAAATGGCGAAAAGAAAAATCCATTATTCACAAAATATATAGCAAGCATTTACCGAAATCAATCCTAATTAACCTCAAAATCCTTGGTGGCAACTTGGAAACAATGACACTGTGAAAGATTAAGAAACCAGCAAAACTTCAGAGAAAAAGCATCTTACAAGTTGTTTTCTGTCCGAGAGCTTTGATACAAATTTAGGTTGAGATTCCTACGTAAAACATAAAATAACAATTAGTTCAAAGCCCCGTTTTGCTTATATCCACTGAAAATACAACAAAAGATTGCATCAAAAGAAAAAACTAACATGCCACTCTGACAAGTACGTTGCTCAGGCCCTTGCCATGTGAAGTTATTGTATGAAAGGTCGCTGTACCGAACCATATATGTTAAAACATCATTCATGAGAACAGGAAATAAAAAATTACAAAGTATTATAACGCATCTTAATTCAATAAAGGACAGAAAAATGAGGTCAGCAGTGATAAAAGGTAATGCATATTACGTAAAGCAGACGAACAATTAATTTCAAAAGTATGGAAAAGAAATGTAGGTAAGAAACATACACACTGGTTCCTTCCCTCAAGAGCGAATCAGGTATGCTTCCATTTAGCATATTGCCAGTTAAAAAGCTAGCAAAAAGAAACACCAAGATTTTTAGTTTCTTGAATGCTATATAAGAAGTAGAAGACGAAGCAAAAAACTAATGAAGCACAAAAACGTATTGTATGAATGTATATTGTGTTCCCTCTTTGCATGTTGCATCATCCTGCATGTTTCTCCAGAAACTTTAACAGATTCATGAATAGTTTGTAATGTACGATCAATGTGTCGTGAACTTGGATTAATTACACACTTACAGGAGTCGCATACGCTCTAAGTTTGTTGTCTGTGGAATTTCCCCTACTAACTTGTTGTAACTCAAATCCCTGTCAATGACAGATTCAAATTGCTTAGAAAAGGATCAGCATAAAATGCTTTCCCGATTTAAAGAGTATGTGCAGTTAGACAACATTCAATCTGCATGTCAGAGGCAGTTGTTTGACTCCGGGAAAAGAAACTTTTGTGTGCTAAGATGAACTCCACCTTTCAACAATCTTCTACGCCCACAAAGGAGGAAAACAGACAAGAAAATCTCATACAGGCTCTTCAAAACTTCAAATTTTTTGCACGGAATGTAATTTGGATTGTTAAAGGGTGTGCACACAAGTTCAAGTCCATGTTTTTGATATTTATGTGGTTGATTTGGTGAGCTACAAAAGCCCGGCTACGTTTTGGTGTATAACTCGTGACAGTTGACTTGGAATGAGGTTCTAATTTCTTTCAGCTATAACAGTAAGAATTTCCAACTTCACAAAGTTACTTTCTTTTTTCTCTCTTTTTCACCATTTTCACAGAGTTTTTTTTTATTCTCGAGATAAATTAGAACCCCAAATCAATAAGGTTCCTTGGTTAGATACCTAAGAAAAGCTCGAGTCCAGGTCCATTATTGATGAAGGATCAAGATAGAAGGGAGAGAGTCTAGAATGAAGAACATATTCAAGAAGAGAAATAGAACGACTAGAGAAAGAAATCACAAGAACTCAAGAGGAAGGAAATCAGAAATCTCAATGTTCATTTAATAATCATCGACTCTCTCTGGAATCACAAAAACTAAACTGCTAAGATAAACTTAACCAAATTCTAAAGAATCCATAGAGATAAACAATCCTAAATTCATAATTAAATACTTGAATAAAAACATATCCTAATAGATAATTAAGAAACTTTATATTCCCATATCCTATTCTTGTTTTCTGTCGGTTATAGTTTCTCATATGTACATGGTTGCTAACAGACATGATTGTCACAGTACCTTTCTTATACCCCCTCCTTTTATTGTCATCATCTTAGTTAATGCTACTGAGCATTCTCGTTATAGATCTACAAATTAGACAGTTTCTTAGGTTGCTCAATTCACGGGTTTGGCATTTGTTGTCCCCACTCCCCGTGGCTAGGGGTGTTTTTCCTTTTTGTTCTGTAATAAATTTTCCTTTTGGAAGTTTCTTTTAAACAAGGACTAAAATGGAAAGCATTATTCCAACATCCCTTGTTGTAAAACAGAGTCTCCTACGTTCCTATATGTCCGCGACGTCTAAGTTGACGTCTAGAAATTTGCATGAAGATCTTATAAGATTTCACTTACACAACATCTTGATTCCTCATGGTCCAGAAGTATGAAGGGATCTCCCCAGAAATATTGCAATTCCGCAAGACCCTAAAGCATACAACTTAGTTGCATTAAATAAACCACGGAGTAAATGGATGGCATAAAATCACTCTTCATGATATTTGATTACGTGAGCAACTAAACTTACAATTTTGTCATGCTTGCCATGTTTCTTAACATAGGGAAGGGCTGCCCTGGTGAAGGCATATCGCTAATCCGCCTACATATTAAGATAAGTAACATAAAGTTAGTGAATTAAATCGAGAAATTTTCTTTAAAAAAAAATTTAGTGATGAAAGAAATGTTTTACTCACAAATCTTCTAAATTAGTCAAAAGGGATATGTTTGACGGGATGGGTCCCTGAAGTCCACTTGCTTCCATGTGTCTTCAACAGTTAAAACATAAAAATTAAAATTAAGCATAAATATAGGATACTTAAAACAAATATACTGGCACTTGAAAAATGTTGGAAAAGAAACGAAGATCTTACAATCTTTGGAGTTGTTTCCAATTCTGTATAAAATCGGGTATGCTTCCGTTAAAGTTGTTGTCACTTATCCTACTGCATTGGACAACAAAATGTACATATTAGTTTAAGTGAACTATCTTGGTGCCTTGGAGGAGCTCCGACATTATAATTTACTTACAAATCTGTTAGATTTTTTAGCTCAGCTAATGCCATTGGCAAGTTTCCAGTAAACCGATTCGAGGATAGCATCCTGCAGTTATAATACCAAAGAAACAGAAAACACATTCATTTCAACCTTTAGAATATGCTGACGGCAAAAGGAACTGAAATCAACAATTAAAAAAGAAAAAAGAAAAAAAAAAAAAAAGTCCAGACGAGAAGAAATGCCATACAAAGCTTGCAGGTCGGATAATCTCCCGAGTTCAGCAGGAATGGTACCAGAGAATTGGTTTGCATCCAGGCATCTGATTGATTTTTACAGGAAAAAAGCAAAATAAAAAAAATGTGATAAATGAAAACCGGCTCATTCTTCAACAAACACGCGGTCAGAGCCCTGGGCTCCTCCCACTGTTCTATTAGGACACGGAGAAATTTATATCAACATGGAAATGAAAACCGCTTGATCAGCAGATGGAAACATAATAGCATGTGACAGGTCATTGCTTGACCCTTCTAGTTTTATGAAGCACATTGACATCAACTACCGTTACAGCTGTTTCCACAAGTTAAAAGATGCAAATAATAGAGCAAAACAAAAGTGCAGAACTTACATGTAATTGAGAGTAGAAATATTTCCCAACTCCTTCGGGATTTCTCCGGATAGGCGATTGACAAGAATAGAGCTGGTATACACGTTAAATTTACAATACATTAGGAACAATTAAATCAAAACTTCACCAGAGGAGAGGATGAAGTAGCTTACATGTTGGTTAATTCCAACGAACCCCATTCACGTGGTATCGTACCGTTCAGGTAGTTAAACCCAAAATCACTAAGCAAAGAGGAAGACAAAAGAGTAGATTGTTAAAGACTTGTAAGAATTAGAAAGAAAAAGAGACACCAGACGGTAAAATGGAATTATTTCAAGAGCTCCTCTTACATTTTCTTTAGGTAAGGAAGTGTACCCAGTTGAGGTGGAAGCTTGCCAGGTAGACTATAACCCTTGAGTACTCTATCAAAATATAGGATTTCCGTACATTAAGCATCAGGAAGAGGACAACAGTTATAATTGCAGTATGATAGTAACAGGCTAACCGTGCATTCGCAATAATATATGTTGTTTTTAAATGAATTTTGGACGGTCTTCTTTTACTAGTTTGATCTCATCAATTTCTACCTTAACATGGTTATTATTCCAGCAAGACTAATCAACTTTACTCTCATTTATCATACCTCGTGGCTATCACTAAATGCATGCATTTTAGAACATGCCCACATCAAATCAAGTCTATCATCATAAACAATTTACAAATGGATGTATCACTTGCTGGACACAAAACCGAGCAGAGCAACCTAAATTCAAGCAAGATAAGGGATATAACTAGAGCTCATCCATCGCAAGCCATTATCTACACAGTCTAAACTCATGATAGATATATAGATTTTGCATCACTCATCAATGTGATATTATTTAGAAACAGTGAAGGAACAGTACATGCTTATAACATGACAGACGGTATTGTTCTCGAAGGTGCAATTACAATCAACTTCAGCCTCTGATCCCTGTGGTTGCTCTGTTGTTAGTCCAACCATTTTAACTTCGCAAGAGTCATCATCAATCTCCCAATATGTTGAACCCATTGTTCTAACTATTTGTGCAAGAGCGTCAACTGTCCATAATCATTTAACAAAAATAAAATAGATAACTTAGATAAATGAGGTCTATGTGAACAATTCACCCAATAAAAGCAAATATACAGCCAACATGTCTATTGAGAATTACCGCTGTTACCGGTAAATAATAAGATTTTTTTTTTTTTTTAAAACCAATTCTCCTAAATTTTTAAGCAATAAGAGGCGGTCCAACATCAGCAATGAATCTAGTACATCATGTCTAAGTATGGGCTTGGACGAAGTGCAAATCTTAGAGAAAGCGAAGGAAACCACCTCGAGGAGTGAATAATGCAGGTTCATCACATTTCCCAAAAGGTTAAGGTAAAAGGAAGTGGGCTAAACTTGCTTTTATACTCTTATACCCCCACTCCACTTGTGGGGTTTGGACAATGTCCACATTCTGAAAATAGGAAAGCAGAACGCGTATTCAAACTATACAGAATGCAAAAAAGAATGTAAAAAACTAGCACTAAACAACATGCGATAAGCTAGAAAGTACAATTCTATGAACGTGATCGTGAAGTCTAAACTGCCAGCTCTAATTCCATGTTAGTTTTGTCAATTCACTTAAAAGCGTAAGCAAATAGGATTCAACTAATAACGAACAAAACTAATCAAACATGGATTTCCCAGCATTTTGAAAACAGAAGTTACATCTCCATGTAAGAGGTTTTTGTGATTTTTTGACAAATCCTACACTTAAAGAAAGAAAGGGCTGCCTAAAAACAAAAGTTCCAAGTCATTTCCTAACTAAAGTAGAAACAAATCATGAATTAGAGGCTTGATTGACCCATTTCTGTCAACAAACTTTAGAAGCAAGCTGCTCTGATGTCTTAAGAGAGTACTTCCCAAGTTTGAAAAAGAAATAGATTTCCACTTAAAGCTACCAAAGCCTGTGTGAATATACTAAATAAAACTGGCTAACCAAAGACAAGTAAACCCCTGAAGAGAGTAGATTAGCATGGTTAGATTTGGTCATTAACACCCCAATATTAGTTTGTGTACCCACTACTTTAACTTGAATCACAACAATTCAAGGAAAAAATAAAAAAGTAATCTTTCCGTTTGCTTGCTCAAAGAATCCTAAATGAAACTACCACACCAATAAATAAATAAATAAATAACCTGATTACCGACAATACTGCTGGCACGGTTCAGTTTAGAAGTTCCCCAGCACACCAAAAAAAAAAAAAAAAAAATCACACACACACAACCAACAACATCCACAACAACAACAACATGATTATTTGTACTAACAATACTGCTGGTTCTCAGTTTTGAGCAAACCACCTAAGTTCAGAATTTTCCCAGCACACACACACAAAAAAAAAAAAAAAAAAAAAAAAAAAAAAAGAACCAACTTGATTCGTAGTACTAACGGTACTGATGGTTCTCAGTTTGAACAACTACCCACGTTCAGAATTTATAAAAAATAAAATGAAAAAAAGCACCCGAGTTCAAAGAATTCAGTTTCTTTGGTCTCACCTTCATCTTGGGGAAGCTTGGACTCGGAAAATCTGAGAAACCCAAAGCAGGCCATAGCCAGAATGAAGAAAACCACCAGTTTTTTGGCCAGCATGGTAACCAAAGACTGAAGCTTTTGAGCCAAAAATGTTGGCTTTTTCTGGAGAGAAGCCGAGAAAAATGAGCTACAGAAGCTATAAATATGTTATTCTCTAGTGTCTGAATCTTCAGAACTATACCGGCCAATGGGTGACTGTACACATTTTTTACCCTTTGAATATATATATATATATATCTATATATATATATATATATTATCAAAATCAAATAAACCCATAAGCGGAATTTGGCCTCCCAATCAGGGGATTGGTTCACATGCAGCACAGCTTTTTTTAATTCTTTGATTAATTAACAATAATCTCTTCTTTTTTTTTTTTTGGAAAATTTTTATTTTAATTTTTATATTGGTGGTGACCAATCGTTTGAATAATTTTTTTTTTAGTGGAGATTGAATCATCGTATCCTTATCGCCAAGTGTATATTAATGATAATTTGTTAGTGTGTTTTTTTTTAATATATTTTCTTGGAAATGTTAGTCAAAGATCTGGCCTAATCTTGAAAAATCGTACAACGAGAGGCATAATTTTACAAAATGTTAAGAAAACAAAAATATCAGAATCATAGCTGGTCCAAGTGCCTCCTGTCGGCTAAAACATTGGTTTTTTTTTTTCCCTTTTTTTTTTCCCCTAGTTTAGAATGGAGCTTTTTTTTTTTTTTTTTTTTACCTAGGAGTTTAGAATGGAGCTTTTTTTTTTTTTTTTTTTTTTTTACCTAGGAGTTTAGAATGGAGCTTTTATGCATGGTGAGGTCTCTTATGAATATCTACTTAAAAAATTTATAAGGTACGACACACAATGACAGTTGTCATGGACTAAATCAGAATATTTGTTCAAGAAGGACGTGAATTAAACGAAAAAAATTTAAACCAAAATTATAATGGAACGAAGCTTGTTATAAAATCAACTTTAAAGTTTAGACTGTAAAAAGTTTTTGAATTTGATTTATTTGAGATACTAAGGCTTTGTTTGACATTTAAATTTAGTTTCAACTAAACTGTATTTTTTCATATCAGTTTTTATCTTTTTCTGAAAATTCAACAAAATTTATAACTATTTTTTGAAAAATCAATTAATTTCAACTTGAAATTTTCATTTTTAACTGGTGAACCAAACGCAAGTTAAATTTAAATGCAGGCATTTAAAAAATTTCAAAAAAAATGAGTGAAAAGTATTTTTAAAAATAATAAAAATATAGGGTCTATTTGGGAGAAGCATTCAAATGAAAACATTTTGTATGAAAACATTTAAATGAAAAAATCTTTACATAAATATTTGAATTGTCATTTGAACTGGATTTTGGATGTTAACATTCCAAATATAATGGTGAGGGAAGGGGGGTTTGGGGCTTACGAGCCATAAATCCAAAGTTCGATGCTTGACCGATGGAAAAAATTAGTAATACGTTAGATTATAGAGGATAGGTGCACATGAGGTGCCTTACATATAAAAAAAAATATCTCCAAGTATAATATTTGAATAGATATATTAATAGCTATCTAAAAATAATGAGAAATAGAAAAATGACATGTATCTATTGCCTAAAAAAAAAAAAGCCAATTCACTCTTTTGTCCAGGTTCTCATAGTGGCTGTTTCTGATGCCTATCACATGGCATTTATTTTTTCCTTTTTTTTTTTACATTTTTTATCTTCTCACGTGCGCTATTTTACTTTTGTGCTGTATAACCAGCTTGCATGACACACGTACACAAGGTGACTTTTGGTGGATTTGGGTAGCCAATAGTTTGCGGTTGCTTCCCTGCTATTTCCTTTATACTTTATTATATTGTCTAAATATGAATTAAAAAAATATGTACTTCTCTCTGTATCGATCACAATTAATTTTGAATAAATAATGATTAAGAAGAAAATCAATAAATATATCAAAACATTCTATTAGGTCTGTATTTCTTTAATATCATCCTTATTTTTTTATACCAATAAAATATCATAAAAAAATAAATAAAATTTATAAATAAAGAAAAATAACAAGAATAAAAACACATACAGACCACCGAAAACTTTAAAAAAAAAAAAAAAAACCTAAGTTTAGGAGTCCGAACTGAAGGTCGAATGATGCTCCTAAAGACTAAAGCCTAAACTCCAATATTTTTAATAAATTAGATTCGAGTCTTTTTTTATTTTTTTTAAAGCATCCTTCTTTGTGTGTGTGTTCGAGAGAGAGAGAGTCATTTATTAATTATTAGTCAACCCTCATGATTTTCAAATAAGATTTTTTTTTCTTTTTCATTTTTTTTTTTTTTTTTTGTAGGAAAGGCCCAAAATTTTCAAATAAGTTGCATGAATAGGAATGACGATCCATGCAGCAGCAATTGCATCTAAAAAAAAAAAAAAAAAAGGGTTCGCTTTTAACCAACAAATAATCAACATGTATAAGAGCCAAATTTTCTTTTGCATCCATTGATAATAAGAACATTATGGTTGACCAACATAAATGCAAATAAATTTAAGCCTAACATTCAACGAGAACACTATGATTGACCATAATAATTTTTAACTTCAAATTGTTAAACTTATACCAGTTCTTTTTTTTCCTTATTAAATAAGTGTTTAAAAGATCATCAAATCAATCAAAATTATAAGATTTTATTTATATATAAAAAGAAGAAAATTCACCCTTATAAAGATCGGTACTTGAAAATTAATATGAAAATTGGTTTTTCCTAATATTACTCGTTCTCCAAAAGGCCAATTCCAAGTGACGTTATGAGCTTAACATTTGACCCATTCTCATGAGCTTAATATAGTCATAAAATGACACCTAATAAAAAACAAACACAGGACTCATCAGTCAGCTTTTAAGCGGGGCCAGAAATAATGTCTCGTCTCTTTCTAGTGATGCATGAATTAAACTTCGTCCTAAGAGACCATTGATTTTTTAGGAACAGGGAATTAAAGTTATTTGTACATATATATATATATATATATATATGATATGTTCTCTGACCTACCTAAAATTCTTTTTGGGGTCCTTTTTTCCTCATGAGATTAATCATCGTCTATAATATTTTCTAAGACCGTCATTATATATATATATATATGATACGTTCTTTGACCTACCTAAAATTTTTTTTGGGGTCCTTTTCTCCTCATGAGATTAATCATCGTCTACAATATTTCCTAAGACCGTCACTATATATATATTCGAAATCAAACCGTTAGACCGTTCTCACGAAATTTAAACATGGTCAAAAATCTAACTCAAACAAAAGGATTTTATTAAAAATGAATTGTGGAACAAGATTTTGGAATTATTAGTATATTGTAAAACTTCACCAATACAGAACCCACGTTGTCTCCTCCGATAGTGACTCGACCTCATCGTACTTGGAATTCGATCTACTTTCAGCTGCTTCTCGATCGGACTTAATCTAGATCGACACAATGTACACAAGTAACGGGTTAGAGCTATAAACATTATTAATAAGCCTAGAAGATGCTTTAATATCTCTCATTGCGTGTGATTCACGGCATGATGAGATCATTTAAATAATGTTACTCCAAATACGAGAAAGCATCTAGATATATTCAACTAAATTTAGGATCATCAACATCTTCACAAAAATATGGCTTGAAAACGGATTTCAAATGTTGAAAAACTTTAAATTTAAATCATCCCAAATTTCTTGTTAAAAACTGTCGAATCTCGTTTGACAGAGCCTTTGTCTTCCTCGTCGTATGGTCGGTGTCCACATTTTGAAATATATTCAACACGATAATTATTATCTATTAGGTTTTTAACCTCATTAATTATAGTAATTCGAATTTAATTCGCTTTACCCAAATATTTCAAATGGATAAAGTCGGAATCGACGAAAATAAAGTTAGAGTTATTCACAAAAGAATCTAAACACAATGAAACGCAAGAATAATTCAAAGAATCTAAATCTTGATTGAAAATCTCCAAGAGAAGTATATGTAAGAAAAATAAATTCAGAAATTCAACATGCTGATTTTGAATTTTAATTAGAGATCAAATTCGTTTAAGATCCAATCAACATGTATTCCAACCTTTCCAGGTTGATCACAATCAACACAAATCGAAATTTATCTTTTATAAAAATAGGATTTATCCAAGCAACTATTAAACATAACTTTAGTTAATTAATTTTTTTATATTAAATAATAATAAAATTTACGATTAAAAAAAATCCTAACAATATTTTGAGTAATTTAATTGTTTATTCTGTATATTCTGTCAATTTTATCATTTAATTATCAATTTTAATAAATTAGTTCTTGAATTTTGTTATTGTCGAGAGTTTTGATCCATGATATTAAAATTTAATTAAAATTTTAAAATTTTATGTACATATTTATATGTAGATTCTAAGATAGCACGAAATTTATAAAGTTAATTATAAACGTAACATGTCCTCTTTATTACTATTAACATCCCTTACAAAATAGAACATTTTACTCTTAATGTAACAATTTATTTAAGAATATGTTCCGTTATTATGTGATCGGGATGCGATTTTCTCTGTTAAGTTTCAGAAATCTTAATGTTAAGGACCAAAAATGCCAAAAGACAGTAGTTCAGGGACTAATTAACTAAAATTAAAAATAAAAAAATGAAAGTGACAGAATGTATATAATTTAGGAACTAAACCAATAAATTAACCTATTTTTTAAGTAAATGAAATTATAGATATATATGTATATGTGGACACGTATATTAAGTAACATCTCTTCCTTCGTATCTGCGTGCTTTCGTTTTTCTTTTCTTTTTTTTTTTTTTTCCTGATGAGTTGGTAATTTTATTTTATTTTTGAATGAAATGAATTCATATGTGTTAGTGTTGCAACAGAAAAAAAAAAAAAAAAAAACTACTAACTAACTAACACAAAAATAATAATAACAATAACAATAATAATAAAATAAAATGCAACTGTAATCCACATAATGGCCGCAAGGACATCCTTTGTTCATTTCATATTACTTTATAGTTAGCATTTAATATATAAACACACACACACACACACACACATATATATAGCCACGTTCTTGTGGCCTGTGATTGGAAGAGTTATTGAGAATTTTCAAAGTATCTACTAATTTGTAAGTTTAGTTTGCATTTTTTTTTTTCCCTTTTTTTGAATACTCTCTATGCATGCATGTTCTACGCGTGCTTTTAGTTTTAAGAATATTAATTCACTTCTTCTTTCTTCCTGTTATTCTTCCACTTTATAAAATAATATAATATTATATCTAAGGTTGGCATTACGTGTAGTTTTGGTATCCAACCAACTATCAAAGTGTGTCGTATTTGGTTGATCAGTCAGTTATATAAAAAAAACGTTTAAAGAATTTAACAGAAGTAAAACCAATAATTAATTGTTAAAAGTAATAAAATATTAATCCCATGTTTGGTATTGTTCTACTTTTTATAATTAAAAAAAATTACTAACTTTACTTTCGGCAAAAGCAAAAGCAAAAGCAAAGTCAAAATCTAAAACTAGAAAATTCCTTCTTACAATGCCTTAGAAAGCGTTTGTACAAAGTGCTTTTGTATACTTCTTACCAAATAATCTTTTTTTTTTTTTTTTTTTTTTGGGTAGCAAAGTGCTTATAGGGGTTCCAAAATGTAAGCAAAGAAAACGAACAACAATATATAGACTTTTAATTAATAGTCTACAACAAGTTGTTTGATCTAAAAAATTTATTTTGTCAGCCACACTAGAAACAGGACACCATATAGTTTTTTTTTTTTTTTTTTTTTTGAATAAAGGACACCATATAGTTTCACTTAGTTGACACTAACCATCTAGGATGAATAGTAATGTCTTTTGTTTATTAAAAAACCCAGGTCCATATCTTTTAATAGATCCTATTTGTGAACTCAAACCATGCTTGGAAAATTCTCCAAGAGTCGTAGTTTCGTGGGCCATGAGAACTTTAGATAATGCTCATTCATTTTATGTCCACATTCTTACCTTAGGTAACTTCAAGGTATGTTCCCATTTCGATGGATCAAGATAGCCCAAAGGGAAGCTCATCCCTAAGTCCAAAAACCGGTTCTATTCACTAAATCAGTGATTAAGATGATGGAATTCGCCGATCCAGAGTGTAAGGGAATAGACATCATTAGTCTAGGTAATGACTAAGCACCAAGCTCCCGTTAGGAAACCACCAAGTAACCAGGGCGGGGTGGTTTGCTCTCTCAACTAAAAGTCTTGAGTTCAATACGTCATTGTTGCGGTGTTTGAGGTATATTGCTAATCCAGTTTGAGAAGAAATCATATATCATCTGGGGGGCTCTCCTTCCCCTTCTCCCTAAGATTATCTGAGTACGTCATCCTCTACCCTTATAACTCTCTTTTATTTATTTAGGGAAAAAATCCTTATGTTAGGAATGGTGCGCTAAGAATACTTTTTTTTTTTTAATGTTTTTACTTTTTAAACCAATAAAAATTATTTATTTATTTATTTCATACATCGTATGCCCTATTGACGCTATTGATATCTAAATCTTGAATTATACATATGTGGGATTACGGGCAGAAAGATTTAAGTCTATGTTAACAGTCTAAATTAAATTCAGTTATTGGTAAAACAAAGTTGGGCGCTTTGTTCTTTTGTAAGATTGCAATGGGTGTCTACTTACATTTTGGAGATGATTTATCTTGACCTTTGAAGTCAATTCTCTTAGTAGGAATATTACATATATTGAACTAAATTTAAAGTGTAATTGATTTAATTAATAATTAGGTTTGAACAAATTAATTTACTTCGATAATCATATACGCAACATTCTTAATCTCGAGTTGATAAATGACTTCATATTTATAGATTGTGTATTTTGATATGTTATACTGTGAAACTTTGACCTGTGTAGTTATCATACTGGTGTGTTGGAAGCAATTAGAGATTTCGATCATTTGGAACTTCGATAAAACACTAGGAGATCTCGATCATTTTGTTATTAACTAAATGATTTTTATTTATTAATATTTATAAATAAGGTTTTTTCAAAATGAAATAACGGAATTTTACAATAAAATAATCATGAATGTGAAACAGAATTTGTCATCAAATATATATTGATACCCTTTTAGATGTTACATATGAAATCCCACAAAACGACCTAATCATAAAGATCCATCCGTAATATATCTATGTATAATGTATTAATAAGATTTCACAGCTTAAAAGGCATTGTATTCAAGGACTTTAGACCTTCACATACAATAATAAGGTAAAAACCGACCCTAAGTGGGTTTGGCTTTCGATGATGTTTTGGGGGCCCAAAACCAATTTAAACTTTTGCCTATGGAGGACTCTGTTTTTTTTTTTTTTTTTTTTTTTTTTTTTTTTGCAGTAGAATTAGGATAGCAATTTTTTTATTATTATTTTTTTATTAATCCGTTAACTTGCAGGACCAATTTTAAATGAGACCGAAAAAATCTGATCCAAACGAGTTCAGATTATAAATGGATTAACTGGAAAAATTGCCATAAATCCTCCATAAGTTCTTATGGTCTAATGGGTTTGCGTCTCCAGGTGCACTCTTGTGGAGCTTGAATTGGAAAAAAATATTGTTATACCAATTTTTTTTTTTTTTGGAGAATATACGGTAGATTCTTTTTTAAAGATATTACATGTAGTTACCCATCTAATGATTATAAATTGATGTTCACTTGAGATGAACGGTAAGATGAAGGTTTTTGTTTGAAGAAGCATCAGATTTGTCTTTCCATTTTTTTTTTTTTCTAAAAATCTGAAAAACAAATGTTGCTTCATCAGAAATGCAAATTCGTTAAAATTCGAGGCCAAAATCAGAGCCAAATTATCTCTCTCCAACCAAGAATTTGATCAAGAACATGGCCGTATAGATTAGCCTCATCATAAATGCAAATTCGTGGAAATTCTAGGCCTAGAATCACAACCATATTCTTTTTTTCTCCAACCACAAATTTTATCAAGATCATGGCCAGACAGATTTCATCACAAAAACAAATTCGTGGAAATTGATTTATTAAAATCTCGACAAATTCAACAAAAAAAAAAAAAAGGGAATCATCCAGATTAAGAAAAAGAAAAAGAAAAAAAAATTGATTTGGTAATAAGAGGATGATCGGACTTATAAGACAGTGACATTATGTGGTAGTAAATACTATAATTCAAATACACATAAAATTTTTATGTCATTCGATTAAATCAAAACGGCTTAAAAATGAAATCTATCTGTATTTTTTCTAAAAGAATTTTTACAACAGCCTTTCTTATTATTATTTTTATTTCTTATAGTGTTTATACCATTTTTTTTTCTTGAAGGCACTTTTTTTCTTTTAATTTCTTTTTTTGGCATTGTGTTGTCAAAAATATATCCAAACCGGACCCACAAAGTGACTTGTAGAACTTGAAAAGGTACATGAAAAAAATAAAAAATTAGTACATATATAATATGAAAAGTTACTTTAGAGAGGGGCTAAAGAGATATAAGGCATCATAATGGGGAGAGAAAAAAAACGGCAAAGAAAAAGGAGAAACAAAAAGAGAGAAATGAAATTAGTGAAATTCAGAACGATAGGTTTGTAGTTACTAGTTAGTACCAGCAGTAACAATAAGAGTATGAAGTTAATTAGGTGTTTTGGCCCTTAGTTGTTATAGTAAATTAAGGAGGGATTAGAGAAAGTAAACTACAAGTATACCCAAAAAAAATGGTTGCTCTTATTATTGATTAATATTTTTAAAATTAAGTTTGAGTAATTGAAGTTAAAACTCTATACCTTAGCGACAAAGTCCGAAGTTTTTATCGTGGGGACAATTAATAGTACAATAAAATTGAAATCTAATATATTACACTTGTGCCTGAGGGGCTTTCATGTCCTGAGAGTGTTTTATGATAACCCAATTATCATGGTTGTTGAAGATTTTTTTTTTTTTTTTAAACGTGCACAATTATCATTCATCAATTGATCTCTCGTATGATTCTTTAATTGATTCTTCGTAACATTCATGAAAATGAAAGGGACCATAGAAGCTTGGAACCGGTTTTAGAACAAGTTTAACTTCTTGTGTTGTGATATTGTTGCAACATGTTAATTTACTCTGTTCTGAACACCTATTTTGTATTTATTAAAAAAAACATCTAAGTGATATAAATTTAAAAATAATTATACTAACATGATATAAAAAAAATAACATTAGACTAACGCAATGGATACAGCGGCACGTGTGGAGGTGCTGATGGCTCGAGTGGTAATGAGCGGCGCAGTTAGTGGTTTTCCATTTTTTTTTCCAACTTGGTGAAATGTTGTAATCTCATAAATAATCTGTGATTTATTTTTGATTATTTTGTTTTGTTTTGTTTTGTTTTTTTGTTTTTTGTTTTTTTTGTTTTTGGATATCTTTGTTCATGGATATATTTTTTTCATCCGATGTTCTGTTTGTGTTTTATGTGGACTTCGGCAATTAATCTAGTAAATTATGATAAGTTTTCTATCGGGGACTATTCAAAAGTAGTTATCAAAGCAAGATATGCCCAATTATCTAGGTTAAGAATATAAAAATATTCTATCAAATTATTTTTCAGCGATCGGAATTAAACACTTTTAAATATTTGTTTTGAGAAACAAAAATATATAATAAGTAAATTATCAAAAATAATCTACTAAATTACTCTCGGATGACAGGCACTGATGATCTATGCTAAAGAAGTTTGGTGACGTTTATTAGAAAGGCAAGAACAAATGCTTAATAGTTTCCCAGTCTTTTTCACCTGAGCACTCATCTAGAGAACTATGTTGAAAATTATATATATATATATATATATATATATTCTAACGGACTATCGGTGATAATCCATTATATTACTCTCCGATATCAATATCAACTGAGACAATAGTTCCAAATGATAAACCGAGATATTATCTTTGGATGTGTTGATTAAAATATGTCCATTTATTTTATTTATTTATTTATGTGAATGTCTAAAAGAGTAATTCTAAGACAATAATATCCTTTACAAAGAATGAAAAATTAACAAATAAAGAAACTACAAAAAAGAAAATAAAAAAAATGGAATATAAGACCCAAAGGGACTAAAGTTGATTTAATTAAATTGCTAAAAGAATTTTTTAAAATGAAAATTTGAAATTTTTTTTATTTATTATAAAGAATATACAATATTTATAATGAACTAAAAACGGAATGCTTTCTCAAAATCAGATATCACATAAACTAAATAAAGAAAAAGAAATATCTAAAAAAAAATCTTCACATAATGAATTGGTTTTTATTATAAAGATATATTCGATTTTATTTTTATCAATTTATATAAATAATAGTGCTTTTTCATAAAGAATTTGATAACATTAATTGTGTTATTCTTTAATTTATTTGGTTAGGACTTAAATGACAGCTATTTGATTTGTGGTGGATTACTTAATAAATAGATTTTTTCGTAAAGAATTCATTGGCTTTTTATATGAAAAGTGTGAATATTTTAATTTTATCAATCTTTATCATAAATATTTTGTGTTGTATTTATTATTTAATCTGAATCATCATCTTTATATTAAATATTTTTAAATTATTATAATTACTTTGATATTTATATCTAATTTTGATTTATTAAATATAATTCACATTTTTTTTAACAAATAATATTCATCATTGAAGTAAAAAAAAATATGTAAAAAAATATAATAATATCAATTATAATAAAATAATAAAATAGATATTACAAATATTTATTTCTTAAAAAAAAAAAGACATACATAATATTATTAAAAGGAAATTAAAAAACTCAATTTTTTTTCAAAGAATTTTAAAACTCCCATTTATCAAAAAGTAACGAAGATTATTTCCAAAAAAAAAAAAAAGAAAAAAAAAAGAAAAAGTAACGAGATGTCCCTGGAACACTGGGCCTTTAGAAGTTGCTTAATCACAACTCCAAAAATCTTCCCTCAAAAAAAAAAAAAAAAAAAAAAAGTCAAAAAAATTCCCCGTACGAAACAGAGAGATTCCCCACCTACGTCAATCTTCCATTGTTCATACGACACCAATTTCCTCATTTTTCTTTTTTTTTTTCGGACATATTTTTCATATTTTTCTTCACTCTCCTTCTTCCCTCAATCTTCCTTTCAATCTCTCTCTCTCTCTCTCCCCTCGAATGTCACGAAACCGTAGGCATTAGCTCCGACCACCCCTCTCTCGCTTCCGTCGATGGACCTTCCGGCCTCCTCCGACAGACAAAACAACGACACCGACAACAGCGACGACGACGCGCCATTCTTCGACGCCCTCGATGAACTCCCCTTCTCCGATTGCGCCGACTCCTTCTCCGACGAATCTGACCTCTCGCCGGAGACTTCCTCCCCGGCCGTCACCCTCTGCCGCCACCGCTCCGCTTCCGTAACTTTCCCCGACTATGAATTGCCCGATTCGAGCTCCGGCTCGTCCGTTACTTCCGAGGTCGGTTGGATCGCCGATACAGAGGAGATTTTCGCAGGCATTAAGAAGGTCGGAAACTACCGGAGTTTGGAGGAGAAAGGGGACAAATCCGAGTTGACTCAGAACGATGAGATTTCGACTTTAACCTCGGCGAGCCAAGTCTTCCCCGATGACTCGGTCGACTCAGCTCCGGGACGCGAGGGCGGTTCTCTCTTTAACTTGCTCATATTTATGGCTGGTTTGGTGATTAAAGCAGTCGGATTTCAGATAAATTTGATCACTGCTTTTGTTACTTTCCCCGTTTGGGGTTCTTGTAAGCTTTACAAGTTCGTGGTCAACCCTTTGAGAACAATTAAGCTCGGAAGAGATTATTTTATTGGGAAATTGTTTAAATTGTGCGAATTCGGGTTTGGTTTGATTAGTCCTTACATACACCAATGGCTGAAGAAACACAAGTCGGTTTCGAATGTGGCGTTGCGTTGGGGCTGGGGTTTGTTGTGCTCGTTCTACGTTTGCTTCATTTTGTTCGGTATTTTGGCGTCGTCGTTTGTGATTAGCGGGGTAATTGTGAGGTACTTTGTGGCCGAACCGTTTCATTTGAAGCAAGTTCTGAACTTTGATTTCACTAAGCAGCGACCAGTGGCGTATGTGCCGATAACGTCCTGTGCCGGTGTTGGTTGCGGCATCGATTGTGAAAAACATGTGGAAGATCGGAGGAGATCCGGATTTCGGCCTGTTCCTCCTGGTCACAAAGTGAAGATTACTGTGACAATGACATTGCCCGAGTCGGAGTATAACAGAAATCTTGGGATGTTTCAGGTTTATTCTTCAGCCAAGTAAAAGTGAATTTCAGTTTTTTGTTTATCCGAAATTTTGTGAATGACTCTAATCTTTAGGTTGATTAAGTTAGAATCAGAGTACAACAGAAATCCTGGTAAAAGTGAATTTCATTTCTTTTTTTTTTTTCCTTCGCAAAATGTCGTGGATGTTATTTGGGTTGATTAAGTTAGGTTTCTGGAAACTG